>VZQC01006393.1:1386807-1986807 GCA_009823505.1 Rhizomys pruinosus
CATTTCTCTGTAAGAGGGAGAAATAGCATGTCCATAGCCAAGAAAACTAAAAAAAAAAAAAAAGAATGACTGCTTGTTTGATTCAAAACTTGGTCTTATTTTCAGCTAATCCTATTCTATTTTGAAAAGCAAACTATAAATCTGTCTTGAGGATGGGGGTGATTATTATTTTTATTAGTAGCGATGGAATGGACAAATATTGTAAATGCCTAGTTTATGTGTTCTGTAGTGCATCAATTTATATGATGCATGTATTTACCATCTATTAGGCATCACCAATGTGAAAAACACCAATCTAGGGACTGGAGAGATGGCTCAATGGTTAAGAGCACTAACTGCTCTTGCAGAAGACCCGGGTTTGATTCCCAGCACCCACATGGTGGCTAAGAACGTCTTAGGCTGGGTGTGGTGACATGCACCTTTAATCCCAGCACTCGGGAGGCAGAGGAAGCCTGGTCTACTTAGCAAGCTCCAGGAAGACCATGTCTCAAAAAAAAAAAAAAAAAGAAAAGAAAAACACCAATCTAGGGATCAGCAATGTAGAAATGAATGAGTTATGACCCCTTCCTTCAGTGCCTCTCATAGTAACATGTAGAGAATGGACGTGGATCAAATTGTTCTATCCCAAGTATTTCACCCAGAAAAGTGCTGGAATTAAGTAAAGAATACTTAGTAATAAGAACTCGGGAAAAGTAAAAGCATCTTCCACCCAAACAATAAGCATAATGAGAAGTGTTTTTATTTCACTTTCTGATTTTGCTTTTGGGTTTTGAGATGGGGTCTCCTATGTAGCCTGGGCTCATATCACACTGATGTCCCTCTTCTGATAGGTCAGCTCCACTACAACTGGAGAGGAATGTATTCTTTGTAGACAGGTTGCCTGTGTCTTAGACTACAGTCAGCTGGCAAACCTCATCACACCTGTCTCCCCATCCTTTACCCAAACCTCTAGGAAACCATCAGTCCTAGGGTAAGTTCAGGCCATGCTTGACTTGACACTCACGGCTGTGCAGGTGATAGTAGACTAACATCACTATTACCCTTGAAATCACTGGCTTCCCACTCTCTTCATCTGTTCAACTCAGTGTATCGCTCTTTATAATAAATATTTTCTGTTTTCTCAATTCTTTTCAACCCCTATTTCCTCTAAAGCATTTACTCACCTCTGACTCAGCAAATGATTCTGCCTTCTCCATTAAAGGTGAAATAAATCCATGAAATGAGAACAACCTGCCTCCTCCCACTGCCTATGCAAACCTAACAGCATTTCAACCCCCCCCCCCTTGCTCCTTCCTGTATCAACAGAGGGGAGTGCTCTCTGTTCCCTTGCAGAGGCCAATCCCTGTCCCCATATGTGAGCTTGTTGTTTTCCCCTTCTAATCTGATTTCTTCTTGCATCACTCTGTTAGACCAGCCCTCAGTGAAGCCACTAGGTCTTGATGGCTTTAAGTTGTCTTAGCACCCCTCTTGACCACTCTTCCATGTTTGGCAATATCCCATCCCCCTCTTCTCAATGAATAATCCTCCTTCCTCCACCCAGGAGGGCCACAGTTCTGGTTTCTTGGCTATCAGAGCATATGCAGAAAGTTCCTTTTTCAACGGAAACCTCCCGGAATCTCAAGGCTAATTCACTTCTGATTATATGATAATTTTCCTTTTCTTTTCTTTCCTTTTCTTTTCTCTGTTGTTTTTGAGATGGAGTTTCCCTATAGCACCAGCTTATCTGAAACTCTCTATGTAGACCAGGCTGGACTCAGTCTCACAGAGATCTACCTGCCTCTGGCTCCTGAGTTCTGGGATGTATTAGTCAGGGTTCTCTAAAGAATCAGAAGCAACAGGAAGAATATATAGCTATATACAATTTATTGATTTGCTCACATGACAGAGTTCAAGGAGTCCAACAGTAGCCGTGCCGCACTGGAGAGGCTGAGAATCCAGGGAACAGCTCAGTCTGCAAGACTGGATGTCTCAGTAGTCCCAATCTGGTGCTGAAGGCCTGATGGATTCCAGGAGACCTGCCGGTCTCAGTACCCGCTGGGATCTGTAGGGTTGATCACAGCAGCAAGACAAATTCACCAGTGAGAGAGAGGCAAGCTGCAGGAAAAAAGGGAGCAGATCCCTCTGCCATGGCCTTTAATACTGCCTGCCAGCAGAAGGTAATGCCCACATTTGGGGGTGGGCCATCCGGGTTGAGGTAGTCCAATCCGAAGATCCTTTTTCTCTTACTTGTTCCTTAGCCCAGTCAAGTTGACACCCAGGATTAACCATCACATGGGACTAAAGGCAGGTGCTACCGCCACGTATTTTTATGGCTGTTTAAAGTCTGCATCTATCACTAAACTAGACACTCCATTAAGGTGGAGGGGAGTCTTCTTTGACTCACCATTGTTATCCTAGTGCCCACCCGGGTGCTTACATAAAACAAATAAACATACACTATTAAGAAATAATAATTTCCTTAAAGAGGGTCAGGGTCCTGAGAGTGGTAGAGTGATGGTAGGCAGGAGCACTTTCATTTGTGATTTAAAAGGTCATCTTGAAGACAGGAGATCTTTCTGTGGTGACAGTTGAGCAGAGACATGAATCAAGTGAAAAAGAAGACATGGGAGAACAGGGAGACCAGTTCTCTGGGCAGAGGAGATGATGGCATGCAGAGCAGGTAGGTGTGAGAGTTAAGAGGTCATGTGGACTGTCAGGACAGTCATGCCAGTAGAAGAGGAACCTGGAGGGCAGGGGAGTGCAGGCCAAGAAGGACCATGGGATTCGTACTTCAGAGCTGGGACACTCAGTGAAATCCATGGGAGCAAGTGTCTCCTCGGAGTCCAGCTCTCTGGGTTCTGCCACTGGCCCTGAGTGGTGCCAAATGCGGATCACATTTTCCTTCTGCCCTTAGTTTCCTTCTGTGGATGAATGAGAGTTTGAGACTAGATGCTTTCTAATGTTCTATCCAGATCGAAAAAAATTCATTCCTTAGGAATGTGATAAGAAGCTGGATGTGGTAGTGCATGCCTTTAATCCCAGGAGGTAGAGGCAGGTGGATCTCTGTTAGTTCAAGGCCAGCCTAGTCTACAGAGCAAGTTCCAGGCCACCTGGGGCTACAGGGAAACCTGGTCTCAAAAATACGGAGAAGAAGAAGAAGAAGAAGAAGAAGGAGGAGGAGGAGGAGGAGGAGGAGGAGGAGGAGAAGGTGGTGATAAGAACTATCTGAAAAGTCTGCATCTGCCACCGAGATTGTAGGCAAACATTGATATTCCTGAGTCTGTTTCAGTATTTGGGAAATAGGAATAGGTCTCTTCTCAGAATGGGTATGCTGATCAAAAGACAGAATGGCTGTGAAGGTTCTTTTAAAGAGTAATGTGCTGGGCTGGAGAGATGGCCTAGAGGTTAAAAGCACCAACTGCTCTTGCAGAGGACCCAGGTTTGATCCCCAGCACCCACATGGCGGCTGAGAACTGTCTTTAACTCCAGTTCCAGGGGAATCCGACGCCCTCTTCTGACCTCCGTGGCATTGCACGACACGGGTGCACAGACCTGCATGCAGACAGTACATTCATACACTTACAAAAATAAGTAAATAAAAAAAATTAAAGAGTAATGTGCTTTATAAACATTCAGCTAGAATGCACTGAGAATTTCCTGAGCCCCAGCTACTACTGTATATTCTTTACCTGTACAAGTCCATCCTTACACCCATCCCAGGACTCAGATCTGTGTCTTGAGAATGAGAATAAAAGCTCAAGTTCCCTCAATGAGTTTTGCGTCCAGTCTGATTTGGCCACAGGGTCAGAGGTTCCTTGTTTCAGTGCAAGGTCGGTCAATGAGATATGTGCAAAGGAGGGGTGGGCAGATGATAGGAGGTCCTAACCCCAATCCCAAGGGCATTATTATATAAAAGAGATTTATATAACAAGGACACTATGTTTTTATGTCACTTAATAGGACTACTTGACCATCATCTATCCTAATGGCATTTTTGAGATTTCCATTGAGAAGGAAAAATATAATGTGTGTTGATCACAATACAACAACCTTCTGCACATGCATTTTCTTTTCTCGTCTATACCCATTGGGTGTTGGGAATGTGACAGGAATGAGAAGAGTCTTTTAACTTCTCAAGGAGCATATGGCTTCAAAGTGGACATGGGAGAAATCATGACATTTGTCTGTGACGTTCAATGTAAGCAAAGCCACATCGATGTTCACTGGGCACTAGGGAGGCAGTAGAAAGTCAGGAAGATCTCTGCTTAGGAAACATTGCTCTTCACCCAGATGCAGATGTGACTAGGGACTCTCCAATGCTGAGGAAAGCAACGTTTTCATTTCTTGCGCCACATTTTCTAAACCCTAACTCGCATATTTTTTCCACATTTTAATGTCTGGAAAATGAGACTACACCCCAGAATTGCTGGCCTCCAGTGACTGGTCACCAATGGACAGCTCTGCTACCTCTGCTCACACCCTTGGCCAGAGCAGCTCTCCCCATCCTGCGAGTGAGGGCTTCTAATACATCCACTCACTTTGACAGCCAAAAGATCTTCAAAGAGATTACATTCTGACTCTGCTTTAAAATGAAAAGTTATTTCTACTCAGAAACAGTCAAACAGAGACAGCGTGATTTAGGGTACAAACGCATCTGAGAGATTTCTCACTGGTTATAAAATATAAATACTAAGTGACAAGAAAGTGTTGTCATAACTTTTAATTGACGGCATCTTTCTTTTTTCCTTGTGGTACATAAAAGAATAGTGCACCTTGTAACTAATGCCTTTAAAGCTGGGGGAGATGTTGAATTTCTAGTAATCTAGGAAAACCTTGTATTTTTAGAAGTTGTATTAATTCAAGCTGATCTCTGGGTTCACTTTATTTTATATAAGCTAAAACCGGCTTTACAAGCTCCTACCACCTGAATTCAATGCCATTGATAATTTGAACTGACATTTTCCTTCTTTTCCTCTTCCTCCCCCCTCCTCCCATCCTCCCCTTCCCCCTCTCCTCCCTGTGCTCCTCCTCTTCCCTCTCCTCCCCCTCCTCCTCCTCCTCCTCCCTCTCCTCCCCCTTCTCCTCCTCCTTTCTCTATCTTGTTTTCTTCATTTTCTTTTTCGTTCTCTTTCCATCCCTCTTTTCTCTTTCCTTTCTGTCTTCTTTCTTTTTTACTTTTTTCTTTCTTTCTGTTGCAGTGGTATCATGTTAATCTCAGTTCAGAATTCCAGTTTGTTACAAATGGCTTAAACAGTGGTTCGTTACCCCATATATTGGACACAGCTTGTGTGTTACATGGTGAGGCTCCTGGTCACCCAAGGATGATCTTATAATCTAAGCATGTTATTTAGAAGGAACTTCACAGCTGAAGTGAGACACAGAATGACCTACTCTAAAACAAGAGCGATTAACAAGTTTGGAGCTTAGCCAGGCTCGAGAACAAGGTTGTTATTGGCATGATTTTAATCATGATAGACAATTAGCCAGGCTTAATTATATTGAGACAGAAAACCAGAGTGAGTGGCAGTAATGAATTTCTCCAGGAATTCTCCTGTGTCTCCAACTCAAGCTGGCTGACCTATAAAGGGTGTGAAATGATAAAAGATGTTTGCCTGCATGTACAGGCTGTGTTTATCTCAAGGAGCAACCAGTGTAGGAAAGGGTCCAAAGGACTCCCTCTTCTGTGGGGACCCATCACAAGCACGAATGGGATTCTCCAGCTCCACTGGCATTTCCCATCAGCCAGGAGATGCAAAAGAGAGGAAAACATCTTTTAGCTGAACTTGGGCACATTAAATGTTAATGTGATTATGTAGCTGGGGATTCTTTAAATGTCGCCCATGGCTGAAATATTACTGCAGTTGTATGCTAGTGCTTTTTGGTGTTATGAAAGCTTAATATTTTCACTGACTATGTCAAACCCAAATAGAATACCCAGAACTTCAATAGAATCAGAAAGTGATTAGAATGTAAAAAAAAAAAAAATTAACAGTTTGACAGTCCTTGCCTCTAGGTTTGGAAATGGAATTTAAAAGGAAATCCTCCTAAAGTCTCTAGTCTCTTTTTTCCATTATGGATTTTAATTGACTTATTATAATTGAAACACCGAAGACAGAAAAGTTCTGCAAAAATAATTGAAATCTCTAGAGTTTATACAATTCTTTAGCATTCACAGAGTATACTGATATTTAATCTTACACTAGACATAGACACATGTACCATGTGTGCATTCTTTCTCTCTCTCTCTCTCTCTCTCTCTCTCTCTCTCTCTCTCTCTCTCTCTCTTTCTCTCCCCCTAAGGAGAATAAGCTATTGTCCCGGGTTAAAATGGCAAAACTGAAGCTTTGGGGATCTGTAAGTCAAACAGCAAAATTTCACATCAGACTTCTGATTACTGGACCAGGTTTTTGCTGACAGGGAAAACTCCCACTGACTAACTGAGCATCCTTCTAAGGCGGACGTCAAGGTTGTCTTTTCCAATGTGGTAGCCCCCTCAGTGTTTGTGTCTGAACTGTGACAACATCAGCTTTCTGCTTCCTGTCACCTGCTTTGTTCTCCTAAATACTTTTATTAAATACCTCCATTCATTTCAAGGATGAGTACTTGGGAACATAGAGAAAAATACAGTATAAAATATATACCTCAGGTTCACAGCAGGCTTATTCATAATAGACCAAAAGTGGAAGCAAGCTCCGAGTCCCTGGCTGGGGGAGTGGGTAAACAAAATGACAGGTGTACACAATGGCATGTGTATTTTACTACCTACAGAAGAAGGAGATCGGGCTGGAGAGATGGCCTAGCGGTTGGGAGCACCCACTGCTCTTGCAGAGGACCCGGGTTCGATTCCCAGCACCAACATGGCAGCTTAGAACTGTCTTTGACTCCAGTTCCAGGGGAATCCGATGCCCTGTTCTGACCTACGCGGCATTGCACAACACGGGTGCACAGACCTGCATGCAGATAGTACATTCATGCACATTAAATAAATAAATAAATAAATAAATAAATAAATAAATAAAAAAGAAGGAGATCTGATTCATGCTTAACATGGATGAACTCTGAGGACATTCTCAGGAAATCAGTCAGTCACAAAAAAGATAATCTCTAATTTTCCTAGGATGAAATTCCTAGAGCAATCACATTCTTAGCATGAAAGGTTCTTATGAAGAGCCCAGGGGATGACGAATGCAGGGTTAGTGCTAGGTGCAGAGTTTCAATTTGGAAAGATGACAGAGCTCTGGGCTTCATGGAGGTGTTGGCTGCAAACAGTATAAAGATCCTTTTATTCCACTGTAACCTTAAATCAGTTAAATTTGCATATTCGTGTTACATATTTTACTACAGTTTAAAAAGTTTCAGATCCCAGCCCTTAGCGAGTGCCCACGTGCGCCCTGCCCACCAAGAGAATATGGTTCGCAGTGGCTCCATGGGCCAATGCAGGACTGTGCAGTAGATGTTAGAAACCCAGCTCAGGGACGGGGGATCTAGGAAGATCTCTGTATGTGACCAATGCCTGAGTAAAGAGCAAGAGAAAACTCTTCTCCAAGCACAGCTTGGGTCTTCATCCCATGCAAAAGCTAGAGGTGCCAGCACATAGGAGCCTGAGAACTCGTGGAACATCCAAGGAGCAGTAGGAAGTGCCCTATGACTGGAGCCCAGAGTTGAAAAGGATTACAGCAAAGCCATCTTCAAAATGTGGCTCTTTCCATCTACACATCCATTCCCTTCTCACTACTGAGAGCAGGCTCCGGAGCTCTCCAACTCACTCAAATTACATAAAATCCAACCTCTCATTTTTTTTTTTTTTTTTTTTTGGTTTGACCTAGCTTTAATGGCTGTGCTAGCCTCCAGCCCCAGGGATGGGCCTAGGTTTAGCGCACTGACTGCTCTTTCAGAGTACCGGGGTTTGATTACCAGCACCCACAGGCGGGCGGCAACCAGCGGGACCCCCGTTCCAGGGGAATCTGATGCCCTCGGCGGACCTGCCCACAGCATTGCACGACCACAGGTGAATCACAGACCGGCATGCAAACAGTACATTCTTACCCAGAAAAAAAAGCATAAAATAACTGGAAAAATGACCATACAATCCACCACTCATTTCAATCACACCAGTCCCATCTTAGATGCTAGCCATATTTCTAGTGTGGACACTGACAACTCAAGCAGAGCTGGTGATGATTCCACTACCAGAGGCAGCTTACTCTCAGGAGTGGCAGAGATATTGACAGTCATAAACAAGCCTCTTCCAGACTTGCAGGAAAATTTCCTTAGAATCAAGTTGTTTGTGTATCTGAGCATTATATAAATTCCACAAACTCCCATTTTTTTTGAAAGTTAACTAAACTTAGAGCAACTGAGTCATTTGTTGGTGACTCACCGATGCTGGATCTGCTCCCAAAGCCCTCTCACTCCGGGGCCCAGCACACTCTTTGTGGCCCATGCCTCCACTGCCTTCAGGGTTTTTGGTCCTGTTCTGTATTCCCTGTGTTCCTTCAAACAGTCCACTGAATGTGGCTTTTTCCTGTCGCCTGGAGAAAGTACAGATCCCATAATTTCCAGAGCCTTTCTCAGTTAGAGTAAATGCATTCTGTACTTTCCTCTTCCTTCAGTCTCAGCTCTTCTATCATTCACCACAGGGGTGGAATACCTCAGTCACAATCAGGTCCAAGCAGCTGCTGCCCCATGCCCCTCCCTAGACAAATGTCACCCTCCTCTCTGCTGCTAGACTTTCACTTGGTTTTGAAGATGACCTTGACCTTGACCAATCTAGGCTGTGAAGAGCTCCATTTCCTCTGTTTTTAGGAAGCTAAGATGTGACACCACTTGGAAAACCACACATTTGTTTCTATAGAGGGTCTTTTTCTTTCTTTCTTTCTTTCTTTCTTTCTTTCTTTCATTCTTTTCTTTCTTTCTTTTCTTTCTCTTTCTACTTTCTTTCTTTCTCTTTCGCTATCTCTCTCTCTCTCTCTCTCTCTCTCTCTCTCTTTCTTTCCTTCCTCCTTTCTTCCTCCTCCCTCTCCTTCTGATAGCCACCCTTATACTGGGGAAATAGGCTCACACACAGGCCTCCTTGTTGGTCTTGAGTCACTGGTTCAGTACAAATGCTCCTCAGTAACTGTTCTCAGCTCTGCTCTGAATATTCATTGGGTTGATTTCATCTACATCCTGCTTCACTTAATTTCCTCCTGCCCTGTGATGATCTGTACCCTGCAAGTATAAGTTCTTTGCAGACATGTTATTGTCTAACAACTCCCTGAGCAAGATTTTGTTATTCCTTTTTAACTCAAGCAGTGAATGAGATAAACTGAGTCACAAATCCATAAAGATACAAAGTAACACATCCAGAAGCTGAACTCACAACCATTTTTTGCTTTTGAGGGGAAGACAGAGCCTTGTGTATGGTACAGTAATACACTACCACTCAGCCATTCTTTCTCCTACACAGTGCAGTGAAGCCAACCATCTGGATCTACCCTTGTCCCTGTGCCAATACAAACCTTTCCTGCCCGTGGTAAGAAATTTCCAGTTAGAATAGTGAAGATATGGAGACTAAACCAATCTCCACTCTCAAAGTCTTCTGCCTGTATTTTGTGCTCAATTTACACTGAATGAAAATCTATTGCAACTGCTCCCCCAAGAGCCACAAACTCCTGTTCCATCAACCAACTCCCCACCTTGTACAGGGCATCTATTTTCAGATAGCAAAGGAGAGCATCCTGTTCAATTCCCTGGCCTTGTTTTGAAATCCATAATTCATTGTTTAGATGCCATCCACACATCAGAGGTAGTAGAGTGTGACTTTTTGTTAAATGAATATCATTTTCTATCAGAAACTTGGTGACATTGCCACTTATTCCTGATGCAGTCACTGCCCTGGAAGCTAAGACATTCTGGTATGTAACACAGGGGCTTAGAATGAAGCAACCACTTGGCTTTTATGGGTTGATTTTATTTTCTAATTTCATGAAAATCCTAGAGAAGTGAAAAGTTTAAGAAACCCAGGCATATTTGTACATATTGAAACTATCACAGGGGCTGGAAATGGCTCAGCAGTTAAGAGCACAGACTGCTCTTACAGAGGACCTGGGTTCAATTCCCAGCACCCACATGGCAGCTAAGAACCATCTTTAACTCCAGTTCTAGGGGAATCCGACGCCCTCTTCTGACCTCCGAGGCATTGCACGACATGGATGCACCAACCTACATGCAGATAGTACATTCATACACATAAAAAATAATAAATAACAAAAAGAAAATATCACATAGAAAATGATGGGGCCTGGAGAGAGGGCTTGTGGTTAACAGCCCCAACTGCTCTTGCAGAGGACCCGAGTTCCATTCCTAATGCCCACATGGTAGCTAACAACTGTCTGTAACTCCAGTTCCAGGGGAATCCGATGCTTTCTTCTGACTCCACAGGGATTGCACAACGTGGGTGCACTTACACACATGCAGGCAATATATTCATACACATAAAATAAAAATAATAAATAAAATATTAGAAAAGAAAACTATGGCATATGGAATTGATCACCAAGTTATAATTATTGGTGCAACATAGTAAATAATAAAGTAAGCGACTAGTCATGTTAGAAAGCCCAAGTGCTGATCTGAATTTCCACTGGCTGACATAGAACTGAACTTGCTTAGAAATTAGTTCTCTCTTCTAGAACAAAGCAACATTCATTGGGTAAATGAGTACATTGATAAATAAAGGTATTATGTCTTAGTATGCTTAGGCTGCAGCCATAACAAAATGCCACTTATAAAGAAGAGAAATGTATTGCTAAGAGTTCAGGTGACTAGGAAGCCATAATCAAGGCGCCAGTAGATGTGGTGTCTGCTGAAGATGTGCTTACCAGCTCATAGACAGTGTCTTTTTTTTCTTTATTTGTTTATTTTTTAAGGGATTCTACAATATAAGAGCACAGTTGTTTTCAGATCACATTGACGCTGCTCAGTTTGCCATACAATTAGGTAATTGGTGATAGCATCCACAGATGAGAGATACCATTCATCGTTTGTTTTTCTGGGACTGTGTTACTTCACTCAGCATGATATCTTTTAGCTCTATCCATTTACCTCCAAAGATCATGATGTCATCTTTCTTTACCACTGCATAGAACTCCATTGTGTAGATGTACCACATTTTCTCTATCCACTCATCAGTTGAGGGGCACTTGGGTTGGTTCCAGCTCCTTGCTATTGTGAAGAGAACTGCAATAAACATGGCTGTGCATATATCTCTGTGGTAAGATGAGTCTTGTGGGTACATACCCAGGAGAGGTATGGCTGGGTAGACAGTGTCTTTTCTCTGTGCCATCACATGGTAGAAGGGACAAGCCAACTCTCTGGGACTTCTTTGTAAGTATACTAATTCCATTCCAAAGAGTTCCACCTTTTTGACTTAATTACTTCCAAAATGAAGACCTCCTCCTCCGAATTCCATCACAGTACCAATTAGATGTCAATGAATCAGTTTTGTGGTTGGGATGCAGACATTCATCACATGTTGGGAAGTTGCTCTGATATTTCTCCTGCATTGGTGGTTTATGCCTTATACCTTCAATTTCGCTGCACTTACAAGGAAAGTGTTCTGAGTAATGGAGGAAGCTTGTCTCATTACAGTGTTTAATCTATTTGGCAGCTGAAAGAGTACAACTGCACAATTCTGCTCCATTCAGCATGGTAAGCATTTCAGAAATACAACAATCACACATAAGGGATGGAAGTCAAGTGTAGACATATGTGTAACTGGAACCCCAGAACAAACTGTGGTCATTTGCAGTGGAGGGTTCTCTGGCATGGTGGGACAGATGGAGGCAGGGTGGCCAAGGGACTGAGACTTCATCTTTTTGTTTTGGGATTTTTTTTAAGATAGGGTCTCCCTGTAGCTCCAGCTGTCCTGGAACTCACTATGTAGACCAGTACTGGGATTAAAGGTGTGTGCCACCATGCCTGACAGAGACTTCATCTTTGAGGATGGTTTTCCAGAACCATCTTTCTTATCCCTAGACCCAGAGATGATGGTGCTAGTGTCCTTCTTTGTAAGGAGATAGTTTGAGAATGCCAAGTGGATACTGTATCGTCACACGTCAGCCACCAGCTGTGATCAAGGAGATGTGCTTTCTTTCTCTCACTGTCTTGGATTAAGGGCCTGGCCTTAGATGTTTATTCCCTAGTCTTGCCTCTGTGCAAATATCCTGTGCCCATCAGAAAAGCCAGTAGCCTTTTCCAGATAATACTCTAGAAATAGAATAAACAATGAGAGAAAGCATCAGGTGCAGAAGTACTGAGAGTAGTGTTTCCTGACTTTGTTCCCAGTACTGGTGGGGTGCAGGACCAGGGCTTACAAATAGTACACATGGATCTTCCACTTGTTCCTGGCTTTACTTTGTCTGTTAATTATGCATTTCAGATTTGGCTTTACATACATAAGAACAGAATAATAAAAGAGAGGCAACTTAGTAAGTTTCTGTCTTATGCTAAGTAGCATGTCTTTATCACTTCTGTGTCTTACTGTAGACACATTCTGCTTTGTAGATGAGGAAATGGAAAGTTTAAACCTAAAGAACCTTTCCCAAAGTCATCACCTTGTGAGCAGCAAATAATCCCACAGCTGTAAATTTCATTCTCATGTAATTTGGTGTAACTATAACAATTTCTAATGTGCTCTGTTGACTCTGTGACTTCATTTCAAGTCTATCTAATTATATTTACATATGAAAAAACTGATTGGGGTAACTACATATATTCAATAACAATACAGTATTCGTCTTGTGCGTACATATGTATAAGATGCTTATTACAATATTATTATAATGGCCAAAGAAAGGAAGTCACCTCAATGTTTATCACTATGACGAGGTTAACTACAGTATAGAAATGCACAATGGAACATTAGTGTGGAATATTACAGAATATTATTGGGCTGTTAAAAGGCTATGTCTATGTATACTTGATCTAGGAGAATGTTGAATAGTGTTGAATGGCAAGTGGGGACCTACAGAGAAATGATTGCGTGTGTGTGTGTGTGTGTGTGTGTGTGTGTGTGTGTGTTTGGATAATGAAGAAGTGGAAGAGACTGGTCAACAGCAGGCTTTTAGCATTGCTAACCCAAAAGGTAGGATTGGACGAGAGAGAGGACACAGCTAAGTCTGACTCCTTCAACAAGTAGCTAGGAGTGGACTGTCAGAGACAAAGAATAAAAGCTAGATGTCAGAGCCTCTTCCAGAGACAGCCATGAGGTCTGGAGTCAGAGCAGGGTGAGCACAGCAAGAACAGGATTGGAAGAAGTAGGCTTGGAATGACAGCGGGGTCCCCTACACGCAGCACTCAGGGACCAGGGGTGCTTGGACATAAACCAGGGTTTACTGAATGTGCAGGTTAGAGCCAGGTCAAAGTTGATTCACACTGTGAAGGGGAGGCCCACATGAAACTGGAGATTGTTAGTGCACATGTGCTGTGACTCTCCAGGGATGCCTGCCCAGGGCAGGGAGGAGGGAGAACAGCCCTTCCACTCCACCTGTGTACAGTCCTTTGCCTCCGAATTCTGTGTCCACCACTTGCATCCTTTACGGCCTAGTCTAGGCTAGACCTAGTCCACAATCTCGCTTGCTCATCTGTGTTCTTCATGTGGAAGTAGTTCCTTGACTTCTTGGAGCCTCCCCTCTGTTCAATGCCCTGTGTGCCATCCTAGTTCTGTGTCCCTCCCATTTACACATCCCATGGTACAGAAGTCTCTGTCATCTCTTGTTTTCCTCTTTCCTTGGATGGCTAGGACTCAGACTGTCTTAGGTCTCTGTCCAACACTATCTCATGAAAATTTATCATCTCCGGGATCTGGACTCTTCCCCCCCCAAGGCCACCCATTGAGAGGGAGGACATCCCCCCTCTGACAGGGAGCCCCGGAGGCTTAGCCATGACTCATCCTGAGGAAGCATGCCACCTTCCTTTGCTCAGGGCAGCAACAGGAGAAGAAGATCATGACCTCCAAAGCCATCATCTCCATCTTTAGTTCCAAGGCCCCTTGCTTCTGTGAGAAAAATTCTCCGAGGACCTATTTTTCATATCTAATTGACTATCATTCCAGGAAGTTCACTTTCCATTACACAGACATAATTATGACAATACATTGGGTATGAACTATGTCCCTGTCAAAAATCAGATTGGCACTCTGTTCCCTCTGAATCTCACCAAGGTAATGGCAATTAAAGTCAAGGTCCTTCTGGGTATGGTGGTGACTGTAATCCCAGCACTCAGGAAGCAGAGTCAGGAAGATTGGTGCATGTTTGATGCCAGCCTGAACTATATAGTAAGTTCCAGGCCAGCTCATGACCATATACCAAGATGCTGAGAAAAACAATGATTATCAGAATCTTTTCTTTTGGGAGCTTAACATTAAATCCAGGAAAAGGAAACCTAATTCTAAAGACCAGGGAAGTGAGCATAACAGATGTGCTTTCAAATAGACCAAACCCAAGCTGGGCCTTAGTTTGGGCAATAGTGAGGTCCCAGAGCCCCTGAGCATTAATCAAATGTTTGTAAATTGTGTGTGGTTTAACTGTGCTTTGGGAGTGCATTATTTAAAGCAATTGTAAGGGATTCTCTGGTGTTACAACCAATTAACCTTAATACATCTGTTTTGTAAATCTGAATTTACTCCTATGAATGGAGTGTTCAGAGAATAAAAGAGTAGACAAAGAATAATTAACTAGGGAAGACTTCAAAAATGTGTGAGCCAGAGCCCACTCTAAGAGTAGACAGTGGTCACAGATTCCATCAAAATCTGAAGGGGAAGCGATGGCAAGTCTCAATGAAGAGCAGCCTTATGTCTGGACATCTGTGAATCACTCCATGAACAGTAATCAAAGAATCTATGGCACTCAGAAGTGGAGATTTCCAGAGCCTTCTTTTACATCACTAGGATGATTACTTTGTCAACCTGACATGCTCTAGAATTACCAGGGAAGGGAGTCTCAGTGTGGGACTATCTGGATTCTGTTGTCCTGTACACATGCTGAGGGAGCTTCTTACTGGGGTTAATTGAGGTGGGAATAGCGACCTTGAATATGGGAGGCATCAGTCGTGGGCTCGGCCCTGGACCCAATGTAAAGGAGTGAGCCCCTGAGCACTACCGTGTGTTCATTCTCTTCTGCTCTTGGCTTTGAATATGGTTAGTTGCCTCAGGTTTCTTCTCCCTTGACTTCTCCACAGTGATGGACAGTCACTTGGAACTGTGCACTGAAATAAACCCTTTCTCTCCTAAGTTGCCTTGGACAGTATGTTTTGCCACAAAGAGAACAGAGACAAGGACAATCACCATCTTAACGGCACCAATGAGGGTTTGTTCAGTGCATATCCTGTGCCCCTCTGTACCAAGACGGCGGATGGATTCCCACTCAATCTGGTACCCCAACCACAACACACTGGGTTTAGTATTAGCAGCCCCTTTGCAGAGGAGGAAAATAAGGGTCCGGGGCTTAAAGTCACACGTTTTAGCAAAATTAGTTGATAGACAGAAGTGTAAAGATCTGAACTGATGCCGGGCGTGGTGGCACATGCCTTTAATCCTAGCACTTGGGAGCAGAGGCAGGCGGATCTTTGTGAGTTCAAGGCCAGCCTGGTCTACAGTGTGAGTTCAAGGACAGCTGGGGCTACAGGGAGATCCTGTGTTGAAAAGACCAAACAAAAAAAATAAATAAAAGATCTGAACTGAAATCTCTGCATAGAGGTTTGTACAGTGGATCCTGGAAAGCAGAAACACAAATGTCAATAATCTGTTTGATGCTGTCAGATGTCAAGTGCTTTATTGTAAACATTATTGTATTTAGTTATCTTCTGTGTCAAGGCCATTCAACTATCAGAAAACCGAGAGAGGGAGGTACAAAGGGAGAGAGAGAGAGAGAAATATAACACAGCATCACATATCTAGTAAAAATGTTAAGATCTTTCTTCCAAGAACAAGCTCTTATCTACTTCTCCATTCTATTCCCTGGCCCTCTTACTTCAGCACTTGGGATCCAAGGCACAAACAGTAGTTTCTACATACCCACAAACTGCACTACTAGGAGATGGTGACAGAATTTCAGGAAGGCTGTATCAGTCAAATGTAGCATAGGAAGCAAGTATGGGGTGTCCAGGGGTACTCAACTGCATCTGTAGGTGTTGAGTCTGCATGTTGTTATTCCTATCTTACAGGTGACATAGCCAAGTTGCCTGCAACCATTGATGTGCTCAAGGTGATAGAAGTTGTAGCCCTCAGTGTCAGAACTCACTTAGGTCAGCTGTCCTACCCATTGGTCACTGCCCCCTTTCTCGGAATCTTCTTGTGATTTCCCAGACAATGTGGAAGAACATCTTTTTTCAGACAGTTTTTTCCACTAGCCTCATGTAGACATAGATACTATCAGATCTACAACTGCTATAATCTTCTCTTCTCTGTTCCATGTTCTCAAATAAAATTATAGATTGAATACCCGCTTCTTGACCCTATTTTCCAACCTTCCTCTCTGTGAATAAAGGTCGCCCACCTCAGCTTTCAGTGTCATTTGTATGCCTACAACTCCCCAATATACCCTCAGACAGGACTTCTCTATTCAGAGTTCTTCCAACCATCCCCAGTCCTCCCAAATTAGTCAATGCCAAATCACCTTAACTCATCTCAAAACCAAAAACCCTTAGCAAACTACTCTTCCTCATCTCTAGCTGACATGTACCTGTGACACTACCACACCACTGACTTTTCCTACTTGAACAAGATGGTGTCCTTCATTGTCCTTAGCTTCCATCCAGGCTCTTTGATTCCTCTCCTGCTTCCTCCAAACTGCTTCTTACAGAGCATCTAAGAGGAGCTCATAAAGTACAGGTGAACCATCTATGCTGCTTCTGGCCTGAGACACATAGTCAAACATTCTATTGCCATTTATCATATTTAAAAAGTCGAAGTGCCTCAGTTGCCACATAAAGTAAGGTGAATCATCTATGCTGCCTCTGGCCTGAGACACATAGTCAAACATTCCATTGCTATTTATCATATTTAAAAAGGTCGAAGTGCCTCAGTTGCACCTCCCAAGGCCCAACATGCTCTTCTTCCCTGCCACCTGCCACTCCTTCCACTTTGTGATGCTGTAGGCTGCATTTCGGTCGCTTGAAGCTCTTGGCCACCTTGGGCTCCTTACTTCTGATGGTTCCTGCCTGGAGATGCTTATTCTTAGGTCGTCTGTTGTGCTCTTTCCCATCCTTTAGGTTTATAGTAAACTTTGCCCTCTTACCCCTCCCTGTACCACGGGAATGTATAACACTATATCCCTAGATCTTTGTACTTCAGGCGACCTGAAATATTCTGTTTATGGCTCTACTGATGGAGTTTCTACTCATTTTCTGTATCACATCTCAGAAGTCAGCCTACTTTTACCACGCAAAGACTTCCCTTATTTCTGAACTGTCCAACCTCAATGTCTGAACAATGTATATCATATGGGAGATACACAATAGAAGAGGTGAATTAATAAGTTACCAATTCTCATCAATTATCAAAGAAGTGTATGGTTATAACAGATAGCTAGGAGACAATAGTATAAAAGAAGAAAGGTACGTTGAGGCATTTTTCTTTTGTGTCTTTTTCCCATGCATTTTTAAAAATCAAAATGATTGAGTGTATTCAATTTACATTCCATTTTTAAGATTCGGCATCCATAAGCAATTGACTATATTGTGTCCAATATTGCACATATTATGTGTTCAAATAGACATTAATTTCTTTTTCCTATCTTGATTTCCTTTCTTCCTACAGTTGCACCAGTGTCTTCTCTCTTCTTGTGTTTTGTTTAAGTAAGATAGTCTGCTACATTGGAGGGACTGTAAGCACCAGTAAGTTATTAACCTTTTCTAGACCTCAATGTCTTTATCTACAAAATGGACACACACACACACACACACACACACACACACACCTGCCTCGTTTAATTTATAGGAGTGTACAAAGATCTAATGAGATATTAGTGCAAACATCTCATTAGATATTGGGGTCAATGTCATTTTTAAATCACAGCATTGTACAAGTAGAATAAGATTTACAGGAGAGACTAGGACAAGTCATTTGAAAAGCAACTGGAAATTCCTGAATGACAAGCTATTGAAAGTTTTTCTGTGCTGAGTGAGATGTGTCCTAATGTTTGTATTTAATATGCTAAACAGTTGCCAGTGCCTAATTCTAGGCTTGTACCCTGTAATAGCATTTTTTGTTTTTATTTTGGACTTTCTTTTTTTACTACTTTCAGCTGTAAAACTGGGGTCAATTATTTTTAGCTATTCCTTCAGCCTATTTCATTAGCAAAGTACTTTGAGGTAATGACTTGGGCACATTTGATGACTGTTCATTTTGAAAGATGTCATTTTAAGACTTTTCTGGAAATTTCAAATCTGCCTGTGGGAGATCTGTTTTATGCCAAAATGTCATTTCACATTCAGGCCTACATACAGCCTTACGATCGGCCCTTATAAATGTTTCACAGCACCTGCATTTTTTATCATGGCCCTTTCATGTGAACTTGGATTTCTTGTGCCTTACCTCCACACTCTGTCTGAGGGGAAGAAAGTGATATTTTTAAATGGTCCTTTTCCACTTTGTCACAGAAGATAAAATTCCCTAATTCTTTCCCCCTGTGCATAGATATTTATATTAATATTTCAAAGAATAGATTCTTTATAGTGTTATTCATGAACCCATGTATTAAATTTAAAACAAATGTATCCTAAAAATGAATATTTAATCAGTGTTTAATACCTGAAGCCAGATTCATGTTGACTTAATTTCCTTGGTCATAAAAGAAATGTTCAAAATGGTTCAGACTCTTTCATTCACTCAACAAATATTTTAACAAGCATATTGAGTATCTCATACGTTATCTTTTTGAATCTCTGTTATAGCAGGACAGTTTAGGCATTGTTGTCATCATCATCACCATCACCATCACCATCACCACCATCATCATCATCATCACATCATCATCATCACCATTATATGATGGTGTTTAAGCTGTAAAGAGCTCAACAGATGGTTCTTGTGACAGGGTGGGCATCTTTGGGCTTGGGTAGATGAATCTGTTTTAGGAAAATCCTCAGTTAAGAAGTCTGAGACCAGGGCTGGAGAGATGGGTCAGCAGTTAAGAGTGCCATCTACTCTTGCAGAGGACCTGGGTTCAATTCCCAGCACCCACATGGCAGCTAAGAAAGAACCATCTTTAAGCTGAGCATGGTGGCGCACGCCTTTAATCCTAGCACTTGGGAGGCAGAGGCAGGTGGATCTCTGAGTTCAAGGCCAGCCTGGTCTACAGAATGAGTTCAAGGCCAGCTGGGGCTACAGGGAGACCCTGTCTCAAAAAAAAAAAAAAAAAAAAAAAAAGAAGTCTGAGACCAAGCTAGTGAACCTAGAGAGACAAACAGACAGACAGACTGACTGACACTAGAGGAAACTCAAGATGGAGAATCTCGAACATAGCCATCTAATTTTGCTTAATGTTGCATCTCAGTTTTCTTAAAACTGATTTTTGCTACCTATTCCCAGACAGTAGGATTCCCTGAGTAAGAACACAACTTGAACATAGGAGGTTTTATTGAAACCTTCCAGGTTCTTTGACTGCAAAATTAGGTAGCCACTAATCTGTGTAGAGCCTAGCCTCCTGTGTGCTATGGAACTGAGGTGTTCCCACTTGTCTCTCATGGGTCTTGATTCTCCAGGATTTTATGCTGGTTTACAGTCTTGTATTGAAACAGACCTAACAAGACTAGAGACCCTGCAAACCCTGTGCAAAAAAGAAAGGCAATGGATTTCATGGGAAGAAGGCAAGAATAAATCACAAATTCTCTAAGCCCAGCTCATTGATCTCTAGAATGACTGCTATGAAGCCTATCAAGAAGGTTTCTTGTATCTCACCAACCAGAGGATCAGGGAACATTTCAGAAGAGGAAGCAGAAGGCATATAAGAGCCGATGCATGAACGTACAGTGCCTTACAGTTGACAGTGAGCTTTCACATGTGAACTTGTGGCAATGTTGGGATCAAGCGTGAGACCCGCGCCAACTCAGACAAGGTCTCAGAGTGGAGCAAGTGAAATGGGTGGGGGACTGGCCCTGGACTGAAAACTATAAGAGACCGAGTACTGCTGGGTGAGGAAGAGTATGCCTTACCTAGGAATTCTAGATGTACTGACTAGACTCCAGTGGATCTATTTGCCTAGAGGGATGTCTGGGCTCAAGAGTTTGACTAGAAAGAGCTTAACTTGGATGTTGTAATGCATGAGTTCTGATGGGGGGTCAGGGCATGAGGGGAGTGGGTTTGATTGAGAACCATTATATGAGATGTACAAATGCTCAATAAAAAAAGCACGTACATCAAAATAAATATAAATATTGAAATACATAATGTTAAAAATGAAAAAGAAGGTTCTTGTAAGAATTAGTTATAATTCCAACTGGGTTATTGGTACTAGCATCCACATATGAGAGATACCATTTGTCATTTGTTTTTCTGGGACTGTGTTATTTCACTTAACATGATGTCTTCTAGCTCCATCCATTTACCTGCAAAGTTCATGATGTTGTCTTTCTTTACTGCTGCATAGAATTCCATTGTGTACATGTACCACATTTTCTCTATCCACTCGTCCCAGTTAAGGGGCATTTGGTTGGTTCCAAGTTTTTTGCTATGTGAACAGAGCGCAATAAATATAGCTGTGCATGTATCTCTGCAGTAAGATGAGTCTTGTGGGTATACCCAGGAGTGGTATGACTGGGTCAAATGGCAGATCATTTTTAGCCTTCTAAGGGTTCTCCAACTGTTTTTCCATAGTGGCTGCACAATTTACATTCCCACCACAATGGATGAGTGTTCCCCTTTCCCCACACCCTCTCCACCACTTGGCATCATTTGTGGGAGGTGGCATATTAAAAGAACAACATCAGAAAGATTCCAACAGAAAACTGACTGAAATGGTGACTCGGGAAGGGTGGGAGGGGTGGAGAGGGACACGGGTTATATTCAATTGGTGCATATTTATTGACGTGAGTTCAACAAGTATCCAGTTTTCCCAGACCTGTCTAACGGATACATGGTGTTTTAGGATTAGTAAAAGTAAATATGTGTATATTAAACAACATTGGTTTTAAAGGCTGATAAAATGTAATGCATTTGAGTTAATTGGTGATATAAATTGTTGTTGTCCACATTAGCTTTAATTAACTATATAACAATTACTTTGGGATTGGCATAAACAATGTGTCTCTATAATTTTGCTGTCATATGTATCACCTGGTAGCAATCTCTTCACCTATAGGATGATTTAATTTAAAATAAAGTTTGTTTCCCAAGTTAAGCACAATCACATAAGTAACCCAAAACAGCATGGGTGAATTTGATGAAATCTGTGCCTTGATCCACCCTATAGTTATGTAATAAACAAACGCTTTTTTGAGACTCATGGGTCAAAAACAAAAACCTAAAATAAAAAAGGGGGAGCAGATAGATATAAAATTTTTTGTCATAAAAACCGTTGCAATCCAAATCTAAACTAACCTATGGGAAAGGATTTGGATGTCCAACAGGCCAGAGTACACCAACTTAATGGGCTGAGAAAGAAAATGCAGCTTTGCAGTGAGTAGGATGTACCAGAAAGTGCCAGCAGAAGGATGCTCCTCTGGGCATTGAAGGGAAGAAAAGCCTCAGGTTGCTGCAGACATCAGGCCCCTCTGTGGATCCTACTAGTAACAACTATTTTTAATGAGTCCTAACGAAGCTACCTTCCAGGTGCCGCAAAGGTTTTAATAGAGAACTTTCTTACTCCCCCCCATAGAATAAGGAGAAATATGATGATGATGAGGTCGTTCTTCAGCTGTAGATTGGAGCCAGCTGTTATAGAGGTATTCCTTTGTAAAATTAGTAAAACTGCTTTCTTTAATTGACTAATGGACATAGAAACTGTGAAAAGGATTATTCTCTATCCAGAACCAAAAATAATAAAGTCTCCTTAACCTATGAACTTAAGCAAAATAAGGAGCTCTGACATCAACAATGGATTATTACACAAGGAGATGTTGGCCAGAGGATCCAAGCCCCACAAAAGGTAAAGGCTCTTGCCTCCAAACTGGGATATCTGCAGGAAGAGAGGCGATAAGGCCCTGCTGTTGAAGACCCTGATGTAAACATGGGAAAGATGTATGGAGACTGCATTTGCAAGTATACAGATGGTCTCTGGAATGCCGGAGAGTGTTACCAAAGCCACTTAACCAATAAAGCAAATAGGTCTCCTTGAGTCAAGCAAGACTCTTCCAGCACCAGCTACACCTCACCTGCCTGGAAATACTGTGCAGCAGTGGCAGCCATATGTCTGTATATCCCAAATCAATTGGCTATTAGCTCTCTCCTTGGAGGATAACCCATGGCTGATGCCACACAAGTTACATCCTCTAATGGTTAAGAATGTTATAAACCACAGAAGACCTGTCATACTAACAGAAGAAAAGGTAATTCATGGATAAACATACCATCCAAACATCTGTGTCTATACCAAAGTACCTACCATAACAATAGTACTGTTTAAATACTATATATCTAATTGCTGTGCTTCATAGTAGGATAAGAGGTTATGCCTGGACAAGCTGTCACGCCCATGAAAGAAAACAGCCAGAATTGACTAGAGACCAAGACAACAGCTCCAGAGAAAGTAGACTGTTTTGCTTCTCATCCACCTGTGCCCCTTTTCTAAGCATAGGGAACAATCTGCGGAAGAGGGGGTGCAGTAGAATGAAGGGCTGTGATTGGGGTGAATGGTGAAACTACAACAATATAGACTGGACACTCATTTGATCAACTTGATTGAACATACAACCCCCCCCCCCGCTGGATGGTGGGACCCATGAGCTGTGTGGGTTTGGGCACAACTGCTTGCAAATTGGTTTTACATGAAGGATGCTTGTACTCACAAATTATCACTTATTGTTAAAAAATGAAAACAAAACAAAACAATAAAACAGAGAAAGATGCAGAAAAGTTACGGCAGAATGCATGATCTGGGATGGGTAGGGGTGGGGTGCGGGGAAGGGAAAGGGATATATGCCTGAACTGAATTGGAAAATGATGTATGAAATACACAAAGCATCAATAAAAAAAGAATTAGTTATAATTCCAGTTATTCAATAATATAAAAGAATCTTTAGTCAGTTGGCAAAAATAATAATCCTATGCCAGGTGTGGTGGTGTGCACTTTTGATCCCAGCCCTCAGCAGGCAGATCTCTGTAAGATCGAGGCCATCCTGGTCTACATAATGAGTTCCAGGAGAGCTTGGACTAGAGAGACACTGTAAAAAAATAATTCCATGTAGGTATATTATATAACATTTTCCAAAAAATGACCCAAAATGAAAAAAAAAATCATCATCCTTCCTTCTGGGCTAAGCTCCATCTTCCTACTCCAAAAGGTTGGATATCCACTCACAAATGCCCCAGTCAGTAGCTCATGATGGAAAAAGACGTGGGGCGATGGCTTCAAGAGGCAATGCAGCCTTCTCTCTCAGAAAACATGGGAGCCCTGAGCTGAGTCAGGCTGTTCTGAAGCCCCCACCCCAAAGAGATCACAGGAAAGGCCACAGAGAGTTGGAAGAGATGTACCTATGCGTCAGCCCCAGTTGTTAGAGTCTTCTCAGGGTCACCTCACCCATGTGTGAAGACGAGAGCCTCAAATGATGCCGCCTTGCCAGTTTCGAGCTTTCTGACCGGGATCCAGCACTGCAAAGAGGTGATCTTTCTACTGAGCACTTTCTGCCATGCGGATTCATGAACCAAAGTGATGTTTTTGCTATTTTAAAGCACTAGCTTCTGAATGGGAATCCCATTAGCCTATCAGATTAGTCAAATGAAGGTAGTTTAGGAGAATATCTATCATAGCATGTATAAAATCATTTAAATAGAAAAGGTGCTCATTAACTCTCAGTATGTTTAGCCACCAATCTCTAATATGCAAAAAAGAAAAAAAAAAAGATCGGCTTGCAAATAGCCCCTGCATCCAAATACCAGCCGAAGAGAACCAAAGGGTTCTTTGATGGCCATCTAAATTTCATACTATTGCAGCAAATGCATTACATTCCTATTTATGGAAAATCATTTCCCATGGGTTAGGGTTCAGATTGGGTGCATAATATTTTCAAATCACTTGTTAAAAATAAAATACATCATGACAAGCCTTTCTAATATTGTAACCACTGAATGCACTCCACTTAGAAGGAAAATCCACTCATGAAGCCCTGCAGCCCTGAGACCTGAGATTCCTGTAGCCCCCAGCCAAATCATTGGGCAGCTGTAAATAGGATAGAAGCCAACATTCTGGAAAAGGCACTGCATTTTAGGATGAGGTGTGTAATTTACTGTAAAGTTTATCGTAATAGAATCTAGCAGTTACTCAAAGCTTTCAGCAAAGCATAAGTCTTTGCATCCCTCAACCGCTGGCTTCTGCTGAGCAATCCTGCATACTGGCAGCAGAGCGACCCCTGACCCTGAAGACCAAACAGTCAGAACGCTGTGCCTGCCTCTTCCCACCTGTGGGGACAAGCCTGGCCTGTGGATGACAGTTTGTGAGGTCTTCAGAAAGCAGGCCCTGGCTTTCCTTTGACACTTCCCTGGAATCGCTCCCATTTGTGTTAGGTTCAGCCCCAAGAACAATTCACAGACTCTCGGGTACTACCCAGTTTTATGCCCAGAACCTCAAATGTGTGAAACAGCACTTTGTAAACTTCAGAGCTTGACCCACTGAGGGGTCTGATATCAATGTAGCGAACTTCAACAGGCATTAAAAAAAAAAAATCAGAATAGAGCCGGGTGTGGTGGCACACTCCTTTAATCCTAGCACTTGGGAGGCAGAGGCAGGTGGATCTTTGTGAGTTCAAGGCCAGCCTGGTCTACAGAGTGAGTTCCAGGACAGCTGGGGCTACAGGAAGACCTGGTCTCAAAAAGACAAAAAAAAAAAAAAAATCAGAATGGAAAAGAAACAACAGAGTAGAATGGAATAAAATAATAAACTCAAGTATACTACACATCCTATTGTTTATTACATTTGGCAGTTGGAGTGTGTGCACACATGTGCGTGCACATGTACTGAATTTTGATGTAAAATATATTTTTACAATGGGTCATAAAATAAAAGTATCAGATATATCACACCATCAGCCATATTGAACACTGCTCAATTCATCTGTAAGGTCTTCTGCATACAACACTTTCCTTTGTCTTTATGACAATTTCCAACTCTGTTCAAGACATCACTTCTTCAGAGAAACCTTGAGCTAACATTGCTTTAGACTATCTAGGTCATTTTAGTTTCCACAGTGAACTTCCAAGTTAGGAACTATTGTTATCCCTATGTTAGTGAAGGAAAGGTGAAGTAATTTGCCTAAGGTTACATGGCTGACAAGTAGTCAACCTGGGATTTGAACCCATGGCCTCTGAGCACAAAGCTGAGACTCTTAGCCACAGAGTTTGTCTCTCACAGCTACAGGTTGGATCCAGAGCATTAGCCTTCTGTGCTCCTCTGACAGTCTTCACAACCACACGTGTCACACACTCTTTGCAGGCTTGCCTCCAGCAGTGATAGCACATCCATGACGACAGAGCCGGGTCCTTTCCCTCTCTTCTGCTGCATGCAGCTCTTCTGCTGCATGCAGGATCATGCATGTGGATGTTTCCCACACTGGGGGACTCCACACACAGTACCTGTGATTCACATGATCCTCACAGAGGGCGTGATGAGAGGATTACCACCTTTTCAGGTGAACAGACAGATGTATCCAAGAAGCTTAGCCATGCTTCCTTTTGGCCTCTTTCTAGTACAATAAAATTTAAATGTAGTTTAATAAAATAAATAATCACTAGCTGAAGGGCAAGTAAAGTCATAGAAATCTTCATGAAAGTACAAGCAATTTTATAGATAGATAAAGGCATAATCAGAAGTGTTCTATGGAATATTAAAAATGCATTTTTCATTCATGGTCTCACTGTTCACAGGCATGGCTGAGAACCAAGTGTATTTCTCTCTTAGGTACTATTTTATTTGGTACTATTCCCATTTGTTCATTCTTTCATTTGGTCAAATCCTGTGATTCGTGCTGGAATCCAGGGGCTAACAAGACGCTTTCCCTCCCCTCTGGGAGCTCACAGTCTATATTGGAGCCCAGTAACTAAGCGATCAGAATACGGTTTGGGCCAATATTATATAGCAGAAAAGGGTCTGGACTCAGCAGCCATTTGGCTTTGGGCTCTAGGCTGATCTCTCTAGCAAGAATCTGCTGTACTTTGATTGAGGTTTGGATACCGGCAAGATCTACCATATCTTGCCCTTGAACACTTTGATGAGCTTTTTCCAAGTCACTGCTTTCTCATTTCATGGAGCTACCATTAGAAAGCACTAACCTTTTTGGATATCTAACCTTGGGCAAGGTACTTGACGTGCCTCTCCTTGCTTTGATTTTCTCGTGCAGAGGAAAGATCTATACCTCCGAATGTTAATTCGGATGTATTCATCACTCTCCATGTGTCCATTGACCTCAGAAGACGTTGTGCTATGTGCTTTCCATGTATGACCTCACAAGTCCTCAGAACGGGCTGGTGGAGAGGTGGCTGCTTGTCATGTTTGATGTCACTATGTTCCCTGGGCTCAGACCCAGGTCTTCTTTCCTTATCCTGCTTCACCTTTGTTACTGAACATCAACTAAAACATCTATCTTCTTCAACTCTCTTAGAGTCTGACACCTCCAGCTTCCAAGTTCATGTTTTTTTCATAGTACTCACACCATTAAAACACATACTTATGTCATAAGATCTCTGTATCTGGTACCTCCACATACATCTAATCTAATTAAAGTTTATGAAAGAAAATATTTTGAATGTACTCCTCTTCTTAGGAGGACTGCCCTTCTTTTGTTCAACTTGAATTTTTTGGAAACAAAATTTCCGCACTCTTATCTCTCATAATAGAATAATTTCTTCCTGGCTAAATAGTATACTATAGAGCTGTGAAGCTAAATGTGTGTTCCTTCACACGGCATCCTGTCGCCTGAGCTTGTAAGGCTTTCTGGAACAAATTATGGGAAATGTAAGTTCATATTTCCTAATGGAACAAAAAATTGAATCCATATTCATCAAATTAACTCACTATGATTGCCTCTTTCTGAATTAAATAAAATTGGCCTATTAGCAGACAGAAATGGGGGCGGGCGACAGCATGTAGACTCTGGGCATGTTTTCACTGCTGTGAAAATGGAACAACCCAGAAACAGCCCTCATTTTCCCAGCAAAAGTACTAGATGAGCTGTGACACCTGAATCATCAACTGTTAGGCACCTGCTTGCTTTGGTTCCATTATGTTTCTGGGATGGACTTGCCAGATGCCTCATGGGGATTTACATACTTAAAAAGCACAAGTTTGGGGCTGGTGGGATGGCTCAGTGGTTAAAGGCACTTGCTGCCAAGCCTGATACCTGAGTTCAATCCTTGGACTTACATAATGGAATGTGAGAACTAGCTACCATAAACCATCCAGCCCTGGCACATGCATGCACCCCATGCACAAAATAACTGAGCAAATGTAATAAAATATGTTTACAATGCACAGGTTTACCACCAGTTACATCAATTCCACAGATTATATGTTCAATATTATTACTGCTCTAGTATTTTAAAGAGGACTAAAGGCTATCAACTATTTTTTTGGTCTTTTTGAGACAGGGTCTCCCTTTAGTCCCACCTGGCCTTGCACTCGCTGTGTAGACCAGGCTGGCCTTGAACTCACAGAGATCCGCCTGCCTCTGCCTCCTGAATGCTAGGATTAAAGGTGTGCGCCACCCTCCCACCCCCCACCCCCCGCCGGCTGGCTGCCATCAACTATTTTAAATATAAGACTGTTATTAATGTGGTTATGTATAAAACTATAAACATATAAATAATTTAATAGCTTATTTTCTAAATACTTCCTGCAGCCTGGTGATATGCATTATTCTTTTATGCTAACCATAAATCTAATAATATATTTCTATCTCTTGACAATAAAAGCTGTGTTTTCCTCTTTTCAATATGGACGCTATGTCATTAAGAATGTAATGGACATTTTTACAGCTATTGTGGTTAAAGGACAATATATAGAAATGTCTAGTGGTAAAGTTTTGGTAGAATGGACACAGAGACAGAGATGAACACCCATACCCCGAAAGGTATTTGCAGGCCCTGAAAGGTATTTGCAGTACTCAGATTCAATGAGCAGATGACAAAGGGAGACTGTGTAGCCTCACTTTGATTTCTTAAGCAGCTGTAAGTGGCAAGCATTGTGCTGAATCAGGTTTCAGATGTGTGATTAGTAATAAAAGCTACCTTTTGGAAATGCTTCATGAACGGCAGGCAACCATGGATGTATGGTCATTGTTTAATCGTCATAACTCTGCTTTGAATTAAGTCCCTGAGAACTCAAGTCTAAGAAAAGGATCCTTATGAATCTAGAGAGTGGGAAAATTAAGAGGGTACAGAACAGGAATCAGGACTAGGCAAAGATGTGGCCTCTAAGCATGAACTCCACAGTTGGCCTTGCCTGGAGGCAGTGGCCCAGGGAGCCCATGGTGGAAGGACCTCAAGGTGGTAGATGGCACTGCAGAGTGAAGGGGACAGGCAGCACTCAGGGAAGCTAGATGGATGCCCAAGTCCAGGCCACAGTAGTATGTGCTGCTCACATTGCTTACTGTGCCTGTCACAGAGTTTGCCTACCCCAAGTCACTTTTAGTAGAGTGGGATTTGGTCTTAGGTCTCCCTGACCACAATCTCCTAATCAACAGTGCCTCTGCTAAGAGCACAATCCTGTAATCTAAAATCAGTTCAGAGTCCAGAAGAGACACAGAGGAGAGAGCTATGAGCTTCCCAGAGCCACGGATCCCAGTGCCCGTGGAGGGGTCGAACAGCCGCTGCCCACTGCTTAATGGAGATGACTGCCTTTAAAAGCCACAGCCACAGAGCTTGATGGCACACACCTTTAATCCCAGCACTCAAGAGGCAGAGGCAGGCAGATGGATCTCTGTGAGATCAAGGCCAGCCTGATCTACAGAGTGAATTGCAGACCAGCTGAGGCTACAGGGAGACCCTATGTCATAAAGACCAAAAAAAAAAAAAAAAAAAAAAAAAAAAGCCACAGCCATAACAGCAAGGAAAAAGATTTGATTATATGTTTTGTCATAAAATACAATTCCAAAAAAATACACCATAAGTTTAAAGGCATGAATCTACTAAGCAAAATAAAAGCAGAGTACTATTCTAAGTAAAGCTATTTAAGTGAAGTGAGTGGAAGTATTGCTTCTCTTTCCCTGGAATGACCTTCTGTTGTTGGGAGCTGCGGAGTGCCGTGCCTCAAAGATGGCGCCGGTTTCCGCCTCCCACCCTCACGGGGGTGAGCGCTCCATGCAGCAAACATGTCCTTATTTGGTTTGGCTTTGCTGAAGCCCTCTGTTCCGCATAAGATATCCTATCCTTGAGACCCACGTGGTGGAAGTCGATTGGTTGTGACATGCCTTATAGGTGGTGAACCAGGAAGGGACAGTGGAGAGAGCAGATGTAAGGTTACCCAAATAAACTGCTTGAGGAAGATTGCTCTCGTGTCGTGTCTTCTTTTGCTGGACGAACGGGGACACGACACTCTGTGGGTCTGAGAAGTGAAGATGGCAAATGTCATTTCTCCTCAACTTGACCAGTTCAAAAACCAGTCAGGCCTGAACCAGGCTGGGGACCAACAAAGTTGTCCAGGAAAAGAACTCACTTAGACGTTGTTCCTGTTTTCATGACGCCTCTCCCACCCACCCTCTGGGGATGAGAAGGACAATGCAGATCCTTGGGCCTTATTTTTCCCATTTGCTAAATGGAAGCTATGTATCCATCAGTCCCCCGCAGCTTCTGGTTTTGAATGGTATCATCTTTCCCTGCTTGCTACAATCCTACTCTTCTGCACCACTCGAATTTCAAACCTACAGTTACAGACCTTTTCAACCTTGTCACATTAACTTTGAAAAAAATGCATACATTTACATTAAACTCATCTAGAGTCATTTTAGCTATGCCCAAAGTGATCTACAATACAGATGTGTGACAATTTCATCAGTCACATGTGTATCACAATTCTAAGTCCAAACATTATGCAATAACAAACTGCACTAGACATTTGGACTTGTACATTAAGGCATTTTTAATGTCACTTTTGGTTGAGTCCTGTTTTCTTCAAATACACAGAAAGCCTTCACTTCACAGAGTGTCTTTGTCTCCAGTCCCCATTTAGAAAGTACTAGATTTGTTCAATGAGTTATTTTTGTAGTCATGATCTCTGGTGTTTCTTTGGTTGGGTGATGGATCACATTAATGGGTACTATCAGGTTGTCTTATTGATCTTTGCTTAGAATTTGGTTCATCATTTTCTCTTCAAATATCTGAAAACAAAGTAAAGTATGAAGAAGTCAGAACTGGATGCCACCTACCTGCTCCTTTGATTTGACTCCAGTGCAGTGATTAAATGAGTGTTTGCCTTGTTGCAGATCAATTATTTTAAGGACTCAGAATTTCTTGCTGTGTATTGAATTGTGTAGATGATTTTTAAGTAGGCCATAAAAATTCCTGTGAATGATTTGTTTAATTATTGTCTTGCTCCTCATTTGCATTTTTATCTAAAACTCTGAGAACTGAAATCTGTATTCAATTCCATTTCCTGTGAGCTACGAGGTGCCATGTTGGGAGAAATATCTGGCTTGTGCTTTATGTAAGGAATTGTATCAGCAGGGCAGTTAAACGTCTGTGCTGTTGCACTGGTGGCTACAGACGTTGCTCTTTTGGCTGCCTTTCCTCATGTTTAGGACAACATTTGATGGTTATTCAATAGCTTTGGCTTTTTATATCACTTGAGCAATTATTAAGGTTTTAATATATTTAGACTTTGATATTCTGAATTAGCCTTCTGAGAATGGGGAATTCTGGCTCACTGCCCAGAAGACTTTTTTTTCCCTCTTTTTTCTTTTTTGCTGACATTCTTGGGGCACTGTCCCTTGCACGATACATAACTAAATGCATAATAACACACTAAACCCATCACAAAGCCCTAGAATTGGAGATGCATTCAAAACCATCCCTTTACTTCAAGAAAACCATAGCATGGTATGGTAGAACGCACATTTTGAAAATGGTGGGATTTTGCTTTACAAATATTTCTGTGAGGTTCAACACAAGAAGAGCTTTTGAAATTCTCAAGCCTTGACTGCAATAAAAACTGTGAAGAAGTAAAAATCCTGGGATGAAAAGCTGCAGTTGCAAAAGAAACAAAACAAAACACTCGTGAGGTGCCGGAGCCTTCCCTGCCAAGATGGCTCGTGCGGATGGCAGTATTGTGTGTGAGCCCTGCAGTCAGAAGCGAAGGACTGAATCAGATCATTTCTCCACCTCTCCATGGAGACTGAGTTCTGGTGGGCTGAGATGCCTCCTCAAGGTCTGCCGTGAATTAGTGACACATTGGGGAAGACAAGTAGCAAATCCTGACTCTAAGTCCAATGTTCTTTTGCCCTCAAACTGCTATAAATGTGACAAATTATCTTATTAGTTTTGGCTAGTTCAGCATTTCCTCAAGTGTGGGATGTTAATAGGTGTTACATGAAATAATAGTTTCATGGTCAAATGAGTATAGAAAACGATGTTAAATAAAATTAAACACATTTCTTCATTTCAGGCTTCTCTGAACCCTTAATATGTTAATATATATTGGGACTCTCCAAGAGGGAAATCAAATAGACAGCAGTTCCCAAAGTCGCTTGACCAGAGAAATTTCTTTTGCATGGAAGACATTTTGAGAAATTTTGGTGACTTGGTAAATGGAGTCAAGGCACTGATAGGAAAAATCATTCAACTTAGATGTTTTAAATGACAAAACAGCAAAGAGACTATAAAGATAGATCTGGGCAGATTTAGAAATCCAGTAATGTCCACAAATTACGTCAGGTGAGCAATGCATCCCTAACTACTAACAGAAATAGCAATAGAGGTGGCCAGCGCCTGTTGTAGAGTGAACCTGGGGCTGGTGGCAGAACCTGGCATCTCACAGGGCTGTGGCTTCTGCCAAGTATCCAGAGACAAAGAAGGGAGGAAATAAGGGGAAACAAGATGAAATTATCCCAGCATCTTCTGTTTTCTCTTCAGTTGTTGGAAAATTTGACCCAAAGCCAGATAGCTACAGAGCCTCGGAGACACTGTTTCTGGGTACGGTCTTACTGTCCTAAATGCTTTGCGTGTGTTAATTACTTCCTTAAATTTCAGTACAATCCTACAATGAAGGAATCGTGCCCATTTACAAGTGGAACAGACGCAAGCTAGCATAGCTAGTGAGAGATGGATTCAGCCCTGGGTTTATCTGTCTGCCTCCCATTTTACCACATTGCTGAGCAAGAAAATATCAGACTTTTAATGAAAGCTTGAAGAACGCACAGAGGGAATTTTTCATCTTCAATTTTGAGCAATTTCATCTTATCGCTAACATGGTTAATCCTCTAACAGAGTGAATAAGTTTAATTTGGAGAGAGTCCCCCCACTACCACCACTGCAGGAGCAGAAGACCTTATTATATTCATCTCTGCAACCTTGGACCTTGCTTAGCCCAGTGCTCAGCTGAGCCAGTATTTGTCAGATAAAACAAAATTGCGGAATGAATGCGTGCATGCATGAATGGATGAGTGAGGGGACTGTTCGTCCACACTCCAGGGAGGCTTTCTTGGAGTTCCGTTGGAATGGAGTTGGCTCTCCAATCTGTTTTGAAATGTTCTGGCTTATTGGGAATGGGAATGTTTCCATATCGAGCATCTGCTCCTGCTTTATTTATTTCTTGGATGGCTGTGATACCTCTTTCCTCACAGCCCCTAATACACACATCAAACATACATGTGTGCACCTACCCAAGGGTTGTCTTTGTGCCTCTCTGTCCCTATCCTTTCTCTTCTGAGCCACCAGGCCTTCAAGAACAAGCTTTATACATTACCAAAGACAACCAAATCCTATGCCAAGCCTCATCTACCCCCCCCAGAATCCTGTAATAGCTCCATATTGCTCATTAGCTTAAAATGAAGGCTTCTAATTTAGTTGAAAATTACATTTTTGCCCCCCCCCCCATTCCAATCTTCTATAGTTCCACTGAACCTTACTTAACCAACGGCTCAAGAAGGAACTTTCATATTCATCTGAGCTGGAATTCTCCTTCAGAGTTGCTATTCTCATTCTTCCTTCCATATGCTTATCTATGCATGTTCCACCAGGATGTCTTTTCTCCTTGCAGCCGTTCATCCATCCATTCATTCAATCTCTAACTCGCTGAGCTCTTAGTATAGGCTGAGTCAGAATGTTGAAGCAGATACTAATACAAATACAGCTTGGTCTCTGAGCAGTGAATACCCTTTCATGGGAACCTCAATGGATGCTGCCAAGGGAGGAGAATCATGTTTCTTCTGGTACTAGCTCCCTGAGAGGTTATATATTCCCAAATAGGTTAAATACAGGTACAGGAACTAGAGTTACATACAGTTGTTAGCTGTCTTTTGGGTGATAGGAACTGCACCCAAGTCCTCTGCAAGAAAAACCTCTCCAGCCTCAGGAGTATCATCATCATTTTTAAAGATTTTATGTATTATTTTTACTTTTTATGTGTATGAGTATATTGCCTGCATGTGTGTAAGTGCACCTGTGTTGTGTAATGCCCACAGATGTCAGAAGAGGGTGTCAGGAGTTAGTTACAGGTGATTGCTAGTCACCATGTGGGTGCTGGGGCTCGAACTTAGGTCTTCTGCAAGAGCAGATAGTATTCTTAATTGCTGAACCATCTCTCTAGCCCCAGCCCCAGCATCATCATTTTTAAGAAGTTCCAAAGTGAGTCTGATACATCATCAAGGCAGAGGTCTAAGAATGGCCTTTGTCCTGGTCAATGCTGTTCCCTGCCACTCTAAATGCATCCCATTATGTGGCAAATGAAGAATTTTCCAGGGTCAGGAATGGTCTATATTAAGCAGTGATTTCTCTGGCTTGTGCCTGAAAAATCAATCCAAGAGATCTCAAGGATGAGAAGTAGTCCATGTAGACTGTTGCTGACTTAAACATGGAAGTGTCATGTCAGAGGGAGTGTTGATGTCCTTGAACTGTCCCTAGTTGGCATCAGCAAGAAAACAGGACCTTAGCCCTACAGTTGTAAGGAGTTGAATTCTGCCCATTATTAGAAGAAGTTTGTGCCGGTCGTGGTGGTGCACGCCTTTAGTCCTAGCACTTGGGAGGCAGAGGCAGGCGGATCTTTGTGAGTTCAAGGCCGGCCTGGTCTACAGAGTGAATTCCAGGACAGCTGGGGCTACAGGGAGACCCTGTCTCAAAAAGACCAAAATAAATAAATAAATAAATAAATAATAAAAAAAGAAGTTTGAAAGAGAGCTTTTTCATAGAGCCTGCAGTTAAAGAGCCCAGCCCAGCCAACACCTTGACTTTGCCCTTGTGAGATACTAAGCAGAAAAACTAATGAGATCTATTTAGATGAATCCATGAGCATTGCTTTAACCTGGTAACTTTATAGTACTTTGTTATGCAGCAATTGAAAATTCTTGTGTGCTGCACCCGTGTTGGTTTGGACACAGCTGTCTAGGTGCTATGATCCTCTGAAAGCTCTGTTCCTAAGTAGGCTTTCCTCACATTACAGATGACCATGTGAGACTTAGATCCTTTTCCAGAGACTCTCATCTCATGACAACACTGTAATTTGCACATATGAAGCTATAGAAGAAATACTTCAGTTAGTAGACATTGAATCCTATTTCTTTAATGTAGCTACAAAAATTGCAAACACCAATCTATATTCTCTGACAAAGAGTTGAGTCTGGGCAGATGAGATAAAGTTGTTTTATTTTTCTGACTTAATGTAGTTAGGATTCATGGGATGGAGGCTTCCTGATGGTTCTGAAGGTTGCCAAAATGGTCAGGGTGTCAGGCCAGGAACAAATGTCTTGCTCCTTAGCCAGCATCTTAAAGCTTCTAGGTCACTAGAGATAGAGAGAAAAGGTAAGATCCAGCCATCCACCCACCCGTCCATGTGTGTACCCATCCAGCCTGCCTAGCTACCTAGGTATTAAGCCCCTGCTGTGCACTCAGTAGAGTATGGAAGCAACCAGGTTTCATCATAAAATAGTCATAAAATAAAAAACATTTTCATTTAAGAAAAAAAAAACTTGTCTCCCATTTGGATATTTGAACAGAGTTTGAGTTGTAAAGGTCTCTTGGCACAGGCATATTCCAGAGATTCTGCAGACATACATCTAAGAATAATTCACTGAGCTCTTTCAAATGGAGACTGCACTGGCTTCGCTGCATATCACTCGTTCATTCTCTCAGGGAATAAATATTGGGTACTTTCTTCATGCTACCCAGGGAGGCAAAGGGACAAGGTAAATAAAACAAAGCACTTACACTTAATGTCTAGCATAGGTGGCCAAAATATTCTAAGAATTACAACACATTCAATGTGTGGAGTACCCTGGGAGAAATCCATCCCCTCCCCCACCTTAAACTCCCATTTGGAGAAATATAACCCAAAAGCCAGAGGATTCTACAAGTAGATTTTTCTGCTGTGTTGAATTTTTCTTATTTAATCTGCTTATGTAGCCCTCCCTCACTGCCATTTCTACAGCTGCTCCTTGAGGAATTTTGATGAACTGTAGGACAGAAAGCCTATCTGTATGTAAAGAAGCTGAGGTACCGCGCAGTGCCTCTCGGATCTTCCCTCTGACAAGTGGTTGGCATCTGCTAACAACACTTCTTTTCTTGAGCTTTGTAACATTGCCAGACTGAGAACTGAGCTTTGCAAAAGGAGATGGAGCTGTTAACAAATGCCTTTGTTATCTGTGGAATTGATTATTGTACAGTGGTTCACAGAAAAAAAACTTGATGTGTATCTTGTCTCAATATTTACCAGCTCCTCCCAGGAAATATTGTGCTAAGAGAAATTCCCTGCAGTACAACAAATGTCAACTTTCTTATGATAACTGGTGCGATTCACCAATTGACTGGCCTTTCCTATCTGTGGAAACAGTATGATAAGGCCCTAGGACAAAAAAAAAAAATTCTCAATAAGTGCTTGGAGATATTTTGAATTTCTGGCTGTTTGGGAGTGTTGAATATACTTGCCTGCCCTCTTTTTGTTTGAGAAGATTTATTGACATGTTCCTGTGCCAAGCCCTTTTCTGGCCTCTTAGAATATACCACAGAAGGAAACAAGCCAGAAAGGCTGTCGTGAAGATTATGTTTGGTAGAAGAGAGGAAGAAGACTTTACAAGCAATGTCAGTACATGATGATAAGCCAAGACTGCAGAGTCCAGGTCTGTGACAGGTAGTGCACAAGACAAAGATAAAGACAGCTTCTTTGAGAAAATTATTTTTAAAATAAAAAGGAGTTAGAGGCTATCCAGAGTGAAGACCAGAGAGACACAGTTTTCTAAGCAGAGAGCACTGCATGTAAAAAGGGACCATAGTTACAAGAGAGCATGACAGATAACCCCAGGAAAGTGGCTTGACTTCTTAAAAGCCTCAGTTTTCTCCCTCTCTAAAATGGGAATGATTATTAAAAGCCTAGATTTACAGCATCGAGAGAATGGAAATGCACAAAGATTGTGACATGCCTTCTTTGTTTTCTCCCAGTTTTGTACAGCAGGCTTCCTTCTCAGCTAGGATGTAGCCCGTGTTGCACTGAAGAATCTTTCCCATGTAGACATATAGGAAAAAAAATCTGTCATTCATAGTTCTGTGTCTGACATGCAATTACCAGACCTCTGGAAAAAAAGGGCGACAGCTTATTTGTCTCTGAGTCCACTCAGCACAAAGAAATCCCTCAATAAATATGTCCTGAGAATGAAGAGAATTAACCAGACAATAAAGCAGAGACCAGGACAACCACACCGTATAGGAATCAAAGAGGAAATCTTTAATGGGTCACTCAGATACTTGCTGTACAAGGGAAACTGCTGTCCCAGCTGCCACAGGCTTGAGCACCAGTGTAGGAAAAGCACTCCTCCTGAGAACCTTCTCTCTTGCCTCAGACAATACATTGTGGGCATCAGCTTTTTCCCTGTGTTCCCTGGTGACAACAGGTACAGTTAACCTGTGCTATGTGATAGTAAAAGCTCCAGACTCTAAATATAAATCTTTATTACCTTATTATTTAAATGATTATATATTTACACTTTTACAATATGACCATTTTTAAAGCATTTTAAACGTGCCGAAACAGAGTAATAATCCTAAGACCTTTGCTTCTTATTGTAAACTACAGTGTAGTATATATAATTGACTATCTATTTTAATTTTTTGTTATTAAACTTTTCCATACATCATACATCATATCTCAATCGAATTTAGAGTCACTTCCCTTTCCATGCCCCCCACCCCACCTGAGTTCCTGCACTCTGCCATACATGTATAATTGACTATCTTCAATCCTGTCCTGGAGGTGTGAGGGTCACTGCAAGCATGGGAGTTGTCCAGAGTACCACACTTAATTAAGAACAGCTATTGGTATTTAAATCCTGAGTTCTTTGCACCCGAGCATGAGTGGTCTTCAAAGATAGGATATGAATCCCCTGCTACTTTTGGGTTTGGCAAACATCTTCATTTTGCATATGATATTGTATTCCTTCCTTTTTCTCTAACATGCAATGGCCGTCTTCCATTCCTTGATTTATCACTCTCTTCCATCAAACTTTAACTTTCTTACTCCTGAACTGTGTGTCCACATGCATGTTGGATCATATTATTGTTCTTCTGTCTCTTCACTTAAAAATAGACAGGAGCAGGTTTAACCTATCACAGAGTTGCTCTAGAGAGGAAATGAGTTCATACACACAAGGTACTTGGTGATTGTCGTTAACTGAGCTATCTCAGATAAATAGTTAGATCGGTAGAACTTGGTGCTCAAATAAAGCTAAATCTGAGGAGGTACTGGAGTCTTATTTTATCCATACCCTAGGGGTACCTTCAACCTACCAGAACCTTTGGACCTTGAGAAAACATAATTTGAAAACCACTGACGGGCTGGAGAGATGGCCTAGCAGTTAAAAGCATCGACTGCTCTTGCAGAGGACCCAGGTTCGATCCCCAGAACCCACATGGGGCCTGAGAACCATCTAACTCCAGTTCCAGGGGAGTCCGATGCATTTAAAGAACAAAATAACCCAGAGAAGTAGAGTGAATTCTTTAAACTTGAAACAAACAACCCATCACCCCCCACTGGATGGTGGGGCTGTGGGGGTTTGGGCACAACAGCCTGCAGATTGGTTTTGCATGAAGGATGCTTGTACTCTGGATTTTCACTTATAGTTAAAAAATAAAAAAAAAACTGAGAGAAAGATGCAGGACAGTTATGGCAGAATGCATGATCTGGGATGGGGGGGGGGGGGGGGGGAAGGGAAAGGGAAATGTGCCTGAACTGAATTGGAAAATAATGTATGAAATGCACAAAGCATCAATAAAAAAAAAAGGGGGGGGGAACTTACACAGCTAATATTTGATAGGGTGTTCTGAGTTTGGAATGAAGCTTCTCATATTTACAGTCTGCAGGACAATGCTTTATGCCTTATATTTTATTTTCCTTTCCCCTCTCACTCTGCATGGTTTGATTCATCCACTAAATATATAAACATGACTAAGTCTAGTACCTGCATCTGTGGAGCTCATGTGGAGGGAGTTATAGAGAAATAACAGGTAATTATGATAGAAGAGAATAGGTACAGTAATGGAGGTATCTCAGGAAGCATAGAGGAAGGATAATTAGTTCAGACTTCAGTAAAACAGGAAAGAATAAACAGAATGTAACAAAGCAAACTGCAGAGTTCCAGGTAAACAGAGCAGGAAATAACATGATAACCTTCGAGGAACTGCAAACACAGTCCTTCTCCAACTGGAAAATAAAGCGTAAGACAGGACATTAAGTGAGGCAAGGCTGAAGAAAAAGATGGGGTCACATACTGAGGATAGGGTGAAGGGGGTGCATGTACTGTTTAGAATATCTATTCTGTGGACACATTTTAGATATTAGCATCACATATTTTAATTTTGTATTTGTTTGTTTATGTGTATGAGTGGGTTGCCTGCATGTATGTAAGTGCACCTGAGTCCTGGAATGCCCGTGGAGGTCAGACAAGAGTCAGATTCCCTGGAACTGGAGTTACAGGTGGTTGTAGGCCACCATGTGGGTGCTGGGATTTGAACTCAGGTCTTCTGCAAGAGCAACCATTGTTCTTAATCCCTGAGCCATGTCTCCAGCCCCAGAACTACATACTTTAGTTTGAAGTCAAGCAAGTTGATGTTTGAGGGGGGAAAAAAGAAAAACAATGCATGTGTTTGATGAGACACTCAAACAGAACGTCACCTAATGTATGTTTCTATCTTATAACCTGATGGAAAAGGGAACATTCTCCTCAACATTAAGCCAGGCAGAAGTGCTGAGAGTCGACAAAATGAAGACGTTGACCAATGGCTCTGTGTGACTGCAGGACAGATCCGCCTTGATAAATGGAGGTTTTGCCATGAGGAGAGTCGTCACACACTGTGCAAAGCCACCTTCGCAATGCTTGCGCTCCATTGCTACCTGGGAACAAATATTTCAAGTCAGAGCAGGGGAAAGTTCTCTGTGCTGAAGAAGACAGGATGGATGTGCTTCCCTCCAGCCAGATGGGGGCAGTTCACAGTGGAAGATAGATGGGGACTGCTATATGCAGGCACTTCCGGAGTGTGGCCACAGGGCTGGGGAACATTCCCAAAGAGAGTGCAAGGGACCTCCGCGGCTGTGACAAGGAGTCCTGGCAGCTAATGCCTATTTATGAGTGTCGCCGCTCCTCCCCTGCTGTTATATTAATATAATGAATTGTTCACAGGTGCATCAAATGTGGTTTAGATGATCACTGGGAGCTTTGTTACCCAAACAGGCCAAATTAGCAACAGCAGATGCTACTGACAAACATCAGTCCCGTAGCAAAAGTACATAGCTTGAGTTAATGAAGGTCAGAGCTCACATTTGGCCTGGACAGTCCTCAAAGCAGTGGGATTTGGCCCCTATTTAACACTTGCTTGCCAAGAAGTGCACTCTGCCTTCACTTTTGTGGGGATAGGACCTAAGGGGGGAGTGTTTAATGGAAATGGGCTCTTAACTACACTTCCAAAATGAGTAGAACAATGACTCCCTTGGGTTGGGCCTTACCATGGCTGAGCAGGTCCTTCCCAGCACACAGGAAAAATGAAGCTTGACAGCCATTCATTCTGTCAGCCTTGCCAGACCACATGTCCTGCAGGGGTTGTGTCCCCTGAAATGAGGAACACCTTTTCTTAGTTCACAAAGTTACCATCTGCTCAGCAAACATACCCCTGGGCTTTTCCAGGGTGAGTGTCTTTGACTAACCCTTACAAAGTTGTCTATGAGATGCTCATCATCTGGCAAGTACAGTCTGTCATCCTGTAGCTACCCTGCAAGACAGACATAGTGTTAATGGTCTTAGGGACCTTGACTTACAGATTTGAGAACAGAAAGCCAGATAATTAAGCAATATGCTAACACTGACCCATAGCAGAGCCATGATTTGATCAAAGACGAAAGTTCTGCTTTCTCTGATGATGTAAGTACTGTGCTCATCTCTTCAATGATTCGCTCTTGGAAGAGGAACGGGAAAGGAAAGCCAGCCAGCATGGAGCCATGAAAATAACCTTGGCCCAACTGTGGGAGGATCTGAGGTCCGTCTTTGTTGTATGTATAGTAATTTGTTTGGGGTCCTAGAGTCAGGGATGCTTCTGAATCTCTGCTTCCTCCTCTGGAGTGTGTGAGTTTCACAGCCTGGTTGATCTCCAAGCTTCTCCCACTTCCACAACCCAAAAGTCCAATGGGTTTTTCCTTTGGCTCATTCTCTCTATGAGGGAACGTTTAGAGTATACCAACTCCATATATTCTGTAGGGTGATCTGACAACACATGCTGAATAGTCCTGACCTCTGGCTCTCACCACTGTGGCTGACTACTCTTCTGACACTTATTCTTTTCACTCTGACCAGTTTTGAGTTTCCACGTTAGCCACATTCCACTTCACCAAGAAAGTTCTCCAATTTACAATACCGTGTATGTGTTTCCTCCTGTGGAACAGGCCTTAAATCCAATTAGAAAGCAGTTGGTTACCTTCAAAACATTGAAGCCACCGTTGCACCCGTGGGCGCAGCTTGTCATGCTGGTCATTGTTATAGTTCACAGCTAGTTATAGAAGTAATGCTTTTCATAAAACATTTAGAAACTCAAACGATTCAAAAGTAAAACACATTTAAATTTTGTCCCTTAGAGGTAACCTGTTCTTAAGATTTTGGTCTTTTTTCTGGCCTACACTCATTGATTTGGGGTTTTGTTAGGCTAAGAATGCATTCTCACTCTGTAAATATTGATTATACTTAGCCTTTTAGGTTATTGGATTTTATGTTATACTTTTCTATATCATTAGAAGACTTATAAACACATTATGTGTCACTATCTGCTCAATATCTAAATTTCTCTAACATATTGCTACATCCTCCCAGCATACTCTTGGTAATGTAGAAATATTTGTCCAGAAAAGTAGACACCTTTTCTATTAAGCCAGAATGTCTCACCACCTATCTCATTCCTGGGCTCAAAATGCTGATCACTCCATTCTGCTTTTCTCTCACCACAGTTGTTGTTGTTTACTCAGTTGGATCTTTGAATACCTCTCCTGCTTCAAGTAGTTTTCACTAGCCTTTAAGTCTTTATTTAGTTAAGCTTTGTCCATCCACCGTCTCTCTCATCTTCTCATCATTCTCAGTCATTGTTGTCCTTTCACCTTGTTCTCTCAGGGAAGTGTTCTAAACTGTTTCTGTCCTCCATGAATCCAACCTTCTGGGTGTCAGTTTTGTTTTCTTTTTCTTTTATTTTTATTAATTTTTATTTATTTCTGTATGTGTATGAATGTACTGTCTGCATGCAAGTCTGTGCACCCGTGTCGTGCAATGCCGCGGAGGTCAGAAGAGGGTCTCGGATTCCCCTGGAACTGGAGTTCTCCTGGAATTGGAGTTTCAGACGGTTCTCGGCCGCCATGTGGATGCTGGGGATCGAACCCGGGTCCTCTGTAAGAGCGGTTGGCGCTCTTAACCGCTAGGCCATCTCTCCAGCCCCAGTTTTGTTTTCTACTGCGCCCTTCAAGTGGCATCCATCTTTCCTGCTTCTCTGGCTCCAGTTTCCTGGAGCTCATTGCTTTTTGCATACACCTCAAATGCAAAGTAGATTGCCCAGATCATTTCTTCTAGACCTCTTACAATGGATAGCATTCAGAAAGTCTTCTGAGGCTATTTCCCATTTTCTTCTATTCCATAGCCCACTTCATTCCCATCCCAGCATGCTTCCCTCTGTCCTCAGCCTTTAGGAGATGATCTATCCATGCTTAGTGGAGAGCTCTTGACCCTAGTTTCTGTTCACTGCTTCACTGACCCAACTCCAGGGAGAGGTCTGCAGCTGAATGTCAGGAGGAGGCAGAGCCCTGATTCCAAGGTCTCATGTCCACCATGTCTGGCAAATGCTAAACCAAGAGGGGGTCCTGAACCTCTGGTCAGAAGAAGAGCATGTGAACCACAGTCCTCAGGGTTTGCTGCTGCTCTGTCCTCCATCGTCTCAATTTCATAATCTAATGTGCAGAAATAATGGATCCTTTGAGAATTCAATGACCTTCCATGAACATTTTTCTTTCTGATTCATTCTTTGATTTGCCTTTTTAATTCTGGAAGAGCTTATAAAAGGACAGTTCTTATATGGGCAGTGAGGAATGGCACTCTGGGTTCCACTTTCCTCTTCCACATACAGAACCCAGTTAGGGGAGGGATTTCTCCACAGTGGTTACAATGAAGCAGGCCTGACATGGTAGAATCACAGCAGAGGGATCTGCAGGACTGAAATGGTTTCTTTCTCGGACCAGAAGTGCATCGCACTGTTGGAACATAGATTAGTTTCTTTTTATTTTTTATTTTTTGGTCTTTTTGAGATAGAGCCTCCCTGTAGCCCCAGCTGTCCTGGAACTCACTCTGTAGACCAGGCTGGCCTTGAACTCACAAAGATCTGCCTGCCTCTGCCTCCCAAGTGCTAGGATTAAAGGTGTGCGCCACCACGCCTTGATTAGTTTCACAGGGTTGAGTAGCTGTCAAATAGTGAGTAATTCTTAAATAATGTGTTGATATCTTTATTTGTTTACTTATTTATAGTTTTTTCTGTGTATGAGTCTTTTGCCCATAGTGGCCAGAAAAGCACATCAGATCCTCTGGAACTAGAAGTCTGGATGGTTGTTAGCCACCATGTGGGTGCTGGGAGTTGAACCCTGCTTCTCTGCAAGAGTGGACTGACAGAGCCATCTCTCTAGCCCCGTGTGTTGCTATCTTGATACTAGTTATTGGTATATTTTTTTCAAGATTATATGTTTTCTATTTTTCATTTATTTTTATTTTTCAGAATTTCATACATGAGTATTACATGTATTTCCATCCATCCCAGGCCACTCCATCTCCTCCCGCATCTTCCCCTTCCCTCATAATTTCTTGTCCTTTTCTTTACTATTGTTACACATACATACATACATACATACATACATTTATAAACATGCATATATATACATATATGATGCAATGATTCCACTTATGGGTGCTAATATACACATGTGTTTAGGGTTGCCCATTTGGGGTTAGATAACCTCTCAGGGAACTAGTCCCTGGAGAGAATTGATTGCCTTGTACTTAGTTCTTCTTGAGGTGGAACCATGTGAAATTTTCCCCATCCAAATTGGTATGTTAACTGGTTATGTAGCTCTTGTTAAGCTACCATAATGTGGATATTCATGAGTATAGCTTCCCTGTCATATGTAGAGTGCATTAACTGCATCAATCTTGTCCCTCTGGCTCTACTCCCAGTCCCATTTTTATTACAAGATTGAGAACAACTTCTTGCATTTTTTCCAATACTGTTTTAAACCATAAACTTCTGATTGTTAAAATTTACTAATAAATTTGTTTTAATATTCAGTATATTTGCAAATACTAACATATGAGGCATTTTATATATTAAATTTATGCTTTGCATTCTAATATGGGGCTCATTTCTAGTGATCAAATACCAATAAACCACCAATATGTGCGATCTTTCTGAATATGATGGACTTGATTTCTACATCAGCCTTAGTGTCTGTTAGTAATGTGTATGAGAGAGATGTGTGTGTTTTCTATCATTATCAGAGATTTCTGCTAGTAGAAACTTTGATCACCTTACATGAGAAACTGTTGAAGAAACTGAATGTTTGACTTGGGAAAGAGAAAGACCAATAAATCTCTAAGAGGTAATCTTCTAGGATTTGAAATCTGCCACAAGTAAGTGAATAAGCTGACTCTCTAAGTTCCTAGGATGCAGATGAAGACATGGATGGAGAATTAATGATACCAGGTGGATATTTCAGGGAAAGAAGTTCTCATATTAGATTGTAGGCTTCTGGAAGATCCTATTGTATTTTGTGCATTGCATCCATAGCATCAAATATGGTGCCTTAGCCACAGTAGATGATTAAGACTTTCAATAAATGTTAGTCATTTTGTCACCATGAATTCAAACAGAGAATTGGTCAGCATTTGACAGTGGTGCTCTGTAAGAAATTCCTAACTCGGGGCTGGAGAGATGGCCTAGCGGTTAAGAGCGTCGACCGCTCCTACAGAGGACCTGGGTTCAATCCCCAGCACCCACATGGCGGCCGAGAACCGTCCGAAACTCCAATTCCAGGAGAACTCCAGTTCCAGGGGAATCCGACGCCCTCTTCTGACCTCCGCTGCATTGCACGACACCGGTGCACAGACCTGCATGCAGATAGTACATTCATACACATACAGAAATTAAAAAAAAATTATTAAAAAAAAAGAAATTCCTAACTCAAGAACACACATATACTGAATCCGCTTACAGTTCTCTAAGCTCTATGACCTCTGAGCCCCATTGAAAATTAGGAGATGGTCTTTCTTCTTCATCCCATATTCAACAAGATGATGAGTGATACAACATATTGTACATCAGGGCTGTACTTTCTAATTCCAATTTAGCTAACTGCATGACCTTGGTTAACCATGTTGACTGCAGTAGTTCCAGCTAGTGTTCCTTACCTGGATTAATAATTATTTCCTGAATAGACTTTTTTTAAAACTTATAAAATGAATTTTTAAGTTTTTTTTTTAATCCTGCCATTCTTTTATTTTATTTATTTTTGTATGTGTATGAATGTACTGTCTGCATGTAGGTTTGCACACCTGTGTCATGCAATGCCACGGAGGTCAGAAGAGGGTCTCAGATTCCCCTGGAACTGGAGTTCTCCTGGAATTGGAGTTACAGACGGTTCTTAGCCGCCATGTGGGTGCTGTGGACGGAACCCAGGTCCTCTGCAAGAGCAGTCGGTGCTCTTAACTGCTAGGCCATCTCTCCAGCCCCAAAGCAAATTTAAGTTTAAGCCTAGAGAGTTCAGAAACAAGCAAAGTAAATGTGCTGGATAGTTACACACCAAAGTGGAGGGAACTTCTATTGAGGAATTTCCTCCATTGGACTGGCCTGTGGCCATGTCTGTGGATCATTTTCTTGATTGTTGAGTGATGTGAGAGGGTCCAGCCCATTGTGGGGAGTGCCAGCCCTGGGCAGGTGGCCCTGTGGTATATGAAAAGCAGGTTGAGGGGCTGGAGAGATGGCCTAGCAATTAAGAGCACCAACTGTTCTTGCAGAGGACCCGGGTTTGATCCCCAGCACTTACATGGCGGCTGAGAGCTGTCTTTAACTCCAGTTCCAGGGGAATCCTACACCCTCTTCTGACCTCTGTGGCATTGCATGACACAGGTGCACAAACCTACATGCAGACAGTACATTCATACACATATGAAAATAAATAAAATAAAATAAAAAAAAGAAAAGAAAAGCAGGTTGAGCAAAGGCCAGAAGACCAAGCCAGTCAGCAGAATACCTCCATGGCCTGTCCTCTAGCTTCCTGCCCTGAGTTCCTGCCATGGCTTCCCTTGATGATGGGATATAAGCTATATGCTAAATAGCCAAATAAACCCTTTATTCCCTGAGATGGTTTTTGGTCAGAGTTTTTATCATGGCAATAGAGAGTCACTAGGACAGTAACCATTCGGTTTTCTTTGTTTTGTCTCCTTTTCAAATCAACTTTACATTATGGCTTGAGGGATCTTTGCAAACTCTGCTTTCATCATCACCTTCAGTCCTTTCAGGCTCTTCCTCATAACCCAAGGAAAACCCTTAACTTTCTTGAATGAAGAAGACTAGAATTGGACTCCACCTGTTTGGATTTTGATGCTCTTAATTCCCAGGTGTGTGACCTTGGATGGTCATGTGTTTCAGTTTCCTCACCTGTAAATGCAGGATAATAAATACTCAGGTCTCATGCATATGGAAATTTATTATGCAAACCAAGCACACATCTAATGGAAACATTGGCTGCTCCACAGGCTGATTTCCTCTTCACTGCCAGTCCTCTCAATGTCTTACACACCAAATGGAACTACTTCATGTGTAAAGTCCCCTGTCCATGCTTAGCATGCTCCTCAGTTGTTTTATCTTAACATTTTTAAACATTTTTATTATTTTTTAAATTTTATTATATGTGCATGAGTGTTTTGCCTGCATGTGTGTAAGTGCACCCATGTCATGCACAGCCCACAGAGGCCAGAAGAGGGCGTCAGATCCCCTGGAACTGGAGTTACAGATGGCTTTTTTTTTTAATTTTTTTTTATTTATTTTTTATTTATTTTTGTATGTGTAAGTGAATTGTCTGCATGTAGATTTGTGCACCCGTGTCGTGCAATGCCGCGGAGGTCAGAAGAGGGTCTCAGATTCCCCTGGAACTGGAGTTCTCCTGGAATTGGAGTTACAGACGGTTCTTAGCCGCCATGTGAGTGCTGGAGATTGAACCCAGGTCCTCTGAAAGAGCAGTCGGTGCTCTCAACCACTAGGCCATCTCTCCAGCCCACAGATGGCTTTTTTAGCCACCATGTGGATGCTGGGAACTGAGCATGGGTCCCCTGGAAGAACAGCACGTGTTCTTAACCACTGAGCCATCTTTCTCGTCCCCTGGTCCTCAGCTTTTTTTTTTTTTTATTAATTTTTTATTTGTTCTGTATGTGGTATGAATGTACTGTCGCATGCAATGTCGGACCCCGTGTCCGTGCAATGCCGCGAGTCAGAAGAGGGTCTCGGATTCCCCTGAACTGGGAGTTCTCCTGGAATTGGAGCTTCAGAGGTTCTCAGCTGCCATGTGGGTGCTGGGGATCGAACCTGGGTCCTCTGTAAGAGCGGTTGGCGCTCTTAACCGCTAGGCCATCTCTCCAGCCCCCTGGTCCTCAGCTTTGAGCATGCTTTTCCAACTGCTTGAACTCCTTGGGTTTCTACCTCAGAACTGTGGTAATTTAAGTCTCAGTCTGTCTCCTTCCCCCCACTTGTCTTCTCCCTTTTTAGGAAAGCATCCTCTCTTTCCTTTTTTAAGCCAATGCCTGTTCTTGTCCCATATCTTCATAAACTACTTGCAACATGAATCGAATTTTATTATGGTATGTATCTTTTACCAGATCTAACATTAAAGCCAGATTTTGTAAATGAATTATTATAATCCCCATAGGTCGCCAGGCTTGGTGGTGCACGTCTTTAATTCTAGCACTTGGGAAACAGAGGCAGGTGGATCTATGTGAGTTCAAGGCCAGCCTGATCTACAGAGTGAGTACCAGGACAGCTGGGGCTACATGGAGACCCCGTCTCAAAAAGACCAAAAAAAAAAAAAAAATCCCCATAGGTCAGTTTAATTTCTACTGCATGACAGCCATACACCGGGGATCTACTGACTGAAAGAATGAGTGGAAAATCATGTTCTGAATCTGTAGCCATAAAAGTGACTTTTCCTTAGACACAGATGTCTGCCTATCCTGGTAAGGTACTGGCCACCTTGGGTTTTGGAGACTTGGATTGTCCCTCTCACAACTCAGCTTCCACAGTGGTTGGGACTTGGCTCAGGAACCATATGATGGAAAAACAGAAGCCCCAGTCACTCGCCGCCATCTGAGAGTCAGAACAGACACCCAGCCACAGACATCCCCATTCTGAGCACCTTCAGGTTGACAAGTAAGCTTGACAGGCAAACAGAAGATGAAACAAACTAGTTGCAAGTGTAAAGCTCAGAAAGAAGCTGCTTCCAGAAGGATCCAAGAGCTAGTTGCAGTAAAGCGGTTAGCCTCTGAAAGATACCATTCTGAAAAGTAACCAGTAGGATTTTGTTTCTCTTCTTTTGTGCATATGGAAAAATAAAGAAGTCATGTCTGGGGCTGGAGAGATGGCCTAGCGGTTAAGAGCGCCGACCGCTCTTACGAGGACCCGAGTCGATCCCCCAGCACCCACATGGCGGCTGAGGACCGTCTGATACTCCAGTTCGGGAGAACTCCAGTTCCAGGGGATCCGAAAACCCTCTTCTGACCTCCGCGCATGCACGACACAGGTGCAAAAACCTACATGCGGACAGTAAACTCATACACAATACAAAAATAAAAAAAAAAAAAAAAAAAAGAAGTCATATCTACCATAAGCAGCTATAACATCTTTATGAGATAAGCTAAAAATACATACAATGCTACATAATGCACTTACATCTTAGGTTGTAATTAATGCAAATTATGCAAGATTTGTATACAATGTGATTAGACTCCTCTAGCACATAATTTATGGTTAAATTAACAAAGAAGCTGATTAAATGAGAAAATTGATTTCTGTCATTATCCTTTTCTTGGTTACATTTTTATTAAGACCATATTTGAGGATTCAAAAAATTAGATTACAAAGTTGGAGTTGTGGTTCAAGGGGTTCTTTGCACTCTGTGACCATACAGATTAGCAAACTTAATCAACCGCACTCTGCTAGTTCTGATAAGGCACTGTAGGAAAAGTTTCAGTGAAGCTGCATGAAGCTCTGGTGGCTCTAAAACACATGGATGATTCATGAATTAACCAGAATAGTTTGTGTGTGTGTGTGTGTGTGTGTGTGTGTGTGTGCGTGCGTGTGTATGTGTGTGTGTGTGTGTGTGTGTGTGTGTGTGTATTCATGTGTGTGGAGGCCAAAGCCCTATATGCCAAATCTTCCTCAATTACTCTACACCATGTTCTGACATTCTGTTTGCTGAAGACAGACTGTGCTGGCATTCAAAAGTCTGATTCAATGATAAACTTCAAGTTTTTCCATGTAGGAAAGTGAAGTCTTTGGGAGAAGGGAGTCAGTGCAGTTGGCAAGTTATGGTTTCCGGGAAATGTCTGCATTCTCAGGGCAGCCATTCTATGCCAGTGGAACATGGGAGCCAGAGGCCAAGGTAAGGTCCGACCCCTCCAGGACTAACTGTGGAGCACTGTTGATGCTGCCATAGACCACAGGAGACAGATGAAGGACTCTAGAGACTAGGCATCCATTTTTCTCCTCTATGGAATGCTTAGGCTTTGTGGTTGAGGCTCTTTTTTCTCCTGGTATGCCATGGTCCCTCAAATCCCCATCCCTCATCTCAGATACTTCAACTGTGTTGCTATGAGCAATATGGTTTCAACTGGGAATTTTCCCAAAGACTTAAATGTTGAAAGTGTGGTCCCTGGCTCGTGGCCCTATGGAGTAGTGATTGGACTGAAATCAAGAGTCAAAACCCATCTTTTCTCCTTTTAAGTTGTTTATCTCAGGCATTCGGTCACAATGACTAAAGTCGATAGACAGTGAATGGGACTAGTCAGAGTGACTCAGTATCTTCATAGCTAGAAATCCTTCCATAAACACATGTTGAAGCATAATGTGGAAATTTAGCCTCGGTTTAAACAATGAGACAGGACATTTGGTCAAGTCCACACCCTCCTTGCACTCCTGTGGCTTCCCACTGATGTGTCTTCTTCCTTCTACCTCAGAAGATGTGGACGCAGACTGAAATAGATGGTGTTGAGTTTAATTCCTGGCTCTGCAGTTTTCTCTCTCTGTGTGACCTTGACCAAGAAGTTCTTTTCTCTCTGTCATAATTTCCCCATCTATAAAATGGAAATGATGGTAATGAGCTGCTGTAATGTGCCAACAAGTCAATACATTTGTGATCTTGAGAACAGTGTCTGGCACACAGCAAGGGCTGAGCAAATACTAGGATTATTGTCAATCATGGGCAACACAGGGCCTGAAGCCCACAGTCTGGATTCATGTCTGTAACCAAGGCTTATCAGTATATGTCGTTGATACAGAGATAGAAAACCTTATGGGGTTTTCTATCAGTTTTCCAACAGAACAAGGGAGATAATAATTGCTACTCCCACCACCAGAAAAACCACTTAGGTAAACAAAGCTGATTGTAAGGACCACCCATGCTAGCAAATGCAGCTTAGGCTACTGCCTAAGGATCCAATCTTACACCAACACATATGAGCTAGAATCAGAACTATGTAAAGTTACCTTTACTAACAGGATGTCCCCACACCAGGAACAGAGCTGGAAATGAAAGAAGACATCCAAGGGAGTGAGGCAGCTGGAGCGAGACTAGAACCAGACATGAAGGGTCCGTGGGGCCCCTTAAGCACTCTCCAGAATGAGGGAGCCAAGCTGAAGGAATAGGCAGTCAGACCAAGACAACAGAACTGGATATAAGAGTGTCCATGGGGCCCCTTAAACAGTAAAAAAGAGGGAGGAGTGTCAAGTCAATTCAAGCCCTCCCCACCACCTGCTGTGCTTAAATTCTGGTAGCAGTTCTGTGCCAAGAATAGAAACGGAGTATTCTAGTGTTTTCTCTGTGTAAGAGCTAGTGACTTAAGACAAGCTACCTCAGGTCAGGCCCAACTTCCTTATCTTGGAAAATCAAACACTGCTAATTTGGCTATCTTAGAATACAATACTCTGGACCTACTGTGTCAACTGTTGGCACCAACCAGCAGTTCTGTTCTCATTCTAAATCTTGAACTGGAATTCCATTGTATTTGTCACTCTCTTGTGAAGTTTGTTATTGTGGGTCCATATTCCAAGTCTGCCCACTTTAAGACAGGTCAAGATCAATTTTATGACTCCAAGTTTGGGAGTCAAGTGTTGTTTTTAGATGGTTAATTCCAAGTGAGCACCACCTCACAAGACCTAGTAACAGTTTAGCCAGTCTCTTTTTGGATGATGTTCTGGGAAATTAAGCCACCTTTCCAGTTTCTGCAGGTGGCTAAGTTCACGTGCAGTCACCGATGGAGAGGGCTCCAGGTAAACTGGAAAGCCTTTTGTACTTGGAAGGCAGGGTGTGGCTGTGAAGGAAGTTGCAGGGAACCTCAGCCTCTGGATGCAGAATGGACTGGATCTTCCAGAATTCCACCAGAGGCTAATGGCCCATCCCCCCACCAAAAGATTCCCCTCCCCCTACAAAAGAAAGAAACCTCATTCTTAGTATCAAATCCACCTGCTGTTTCCATGCAGGCCTGGAAACAGCAGGTGTAAGTGACTTTGAATTAAGACTGAACTCTCTGTGTCCTTCGCTTCTCCCTCAAATGTAGAATGATTTTCTAAGAATTTAATTATCTAAGAACACAGCATCAAAGCCGTTAGACCCTTGTTAGTGTTAATTCAAACTTAATGTGCATGAGATTTAGAGATCTTGGATACTAGGGGAATGATTTCAATTTAAATAGCTCGCTTTGTCCTACACATCACAAAACATCTTTTAACATAGGTAATTCTTTAAAATAGAATACCATAACCTAGGTCTTTCCCACTGAAAAGGAGTCTCACTGTGGAGGAATCAGATGCTCTGTAAACCAGCAGGATGTAGTTGGAAGAACAAATACCGGCTTTAGTGCCTTAGAAACCTAAGTTTAAATCTTAGAGTTTCACCTTTTTCCAGTTGTCTGTGGGCAGAAGCTTAACTTCTTTGAACCTCAGTAAATTAACCTCTCAGCAAGGAAGACAAGCTGAAGACAAAGGTCACATGTGGAGTTACAGATGGGGGCAGGGTGTGTCTGGAAGCTGGCGGGCCCTCCTGGAGGCTGGGGACTGGTATCAGCTGGTCCACAAGGTACATGACAGGTATGGCTGTAGGAAGGATTTAGCTAGTCCACTGGCTTTCACAGTCTGCAATTAAATCCTGGCTAACATGCAATAAGATACACCTTTTCTTTGGGAAATAGGGGCTGAAAAAATGGCTCTGTGGTTAAGAGCTGTGCTGACTTTTCAGAGAACCCAAGTTTGGTCCCCAGCACCAATCTTGGGCATCTGACAGCTGCCTGTAACACCTGCTCCAGGGAACCCAGTAGTCTCTCCTGGCTTCCACAAACTCATGACACATTCACACATAGCTAAAAAGGTAAATAAACAGAAAGTTTCATGTTGTTCTAAAGGAAGCATGAATTGCACATGGTGACTGTGGGGTGGATAGAAACTATCCAGTCCTAGCCAGGCATGGTGACACACGCCTTTAATCCTAGCACTTGGGAGGCAGAGGCAGGCGGATCTTTATGAGTTCAAGGCCAGCCTGGTCTAACAAAGTGAGTTCCAGGACACCTGGGGCTATAGGGAGATCCTGTCTCGAAAAGACCAAAAAAAAAAAAAACAAAAAACAAAAATAAAAACAGGGGCTGGAGAGATGGCCTAGTGGTTAAGTGTACCGACCGCTCTTACAGAGGACCCGGGTTCGATCCCCAGCACCCACATGGCGGCTGAGAACCATCTGAAGCTCCAATTCCAGGAGAACTCCAGTTCCAGGGGAATCCGAGACCCTCTTCTGACCTCCGCGGCATTGCACGACACGGGTGCACAAACTTGCATGCAGACAGTACATTCATACACATACAGAAATAAATAAAAAATTAAAAAAAAAAAAAAACCAGAAACTATCCAGTTTTTCTGGACCATATTGAGTCCAAAATGTGGGGTGAGTTCTGAGACAGTGATTATCTTGAAGAATATAAAGGAATCAACTGTTCAATTTAATCTAAAGACATGGTTTTCCTAAGTTGAAGTTCATTGTTTGAAAAGAATAAGATGAGATCATTTGCATTGGACCAACAAAGAAGACACATATGTTTATAATTAATTCTGAATCAATTGCCCTGATTACACTTGTTTTATCTGTGGTTTGAAGTTCCTTTGAGGTATCCACCACAGTGTAACAGTGGCCCTGCCCTGAACACCTTACATCTTACAGCCTTTGATCAATATCATTACCTGTCATATATCATTGCCTTCATTATCTGTGAAGTCCAAGGGTGACTTGCTACCCTTTTTATAAGCAAGTTGGTCTCTTAAAAATTCAGTGCTTTATTCCTAAATACACAGTGAAGTAATATGAAGTAAAGTGTCAAAAACAACCCCAAAACTCTGAGATATAGATAGATAGATGATAGATAGATGATGGAAAGATAGATAGATAGATAGATAGATAGATAAATAGATAAGATAGAGTTAGATTCTAACTACGCAAGCAAACCCCCAATAAAAGACAGGCACATGAGGCTTAGTCACTCCAGGAACATTTATTTCAGGAATTGCCAGGGCTGGCACATGGAGGGGTAGCAGCAGCAAGATGGTGACTGAGGCATCCCTTTTATAGCCACAGGGTGGGATCTCATGTACAGGGAAGAGGTCAGAAACAGCTTCTGAAGGAAGTGGGCATCTTGTATCCCTTGGAATTCTGGGAAGCCCAGACCTAACATTCCAGCCTTTTGGTTATGATAAAGGAATGAGACATTGTTCTCTCTTCTGTATCTGCTTCAGAGCTGAGGGTGGGGGGTGGGGGGGTGTCTCAGGGGGACGGATGTGGCTGGAGGGTTAGAATCTGGTCTCCCATCTTGGCTGCTCTGGGTGTCTGGTGTTTTTGGTCAGATCCACAGGGGCCAGTAGTTAGTGGACATTTTCTCTGCAACTGAAAAGACAAGCTGGTTGAGTCTTATATGAGTGTACCAGTACACAGACTTCACAGTACCAAAAGCGGCCATTAGCAATTGAAGGGTCCTTGTTTAGAGTCTGCAGAGGAAGAGAGAACCTGTACCCTATTCTGAGGAATTGGAAAAAAGTTTTAGTACACAGGGCTCCAGAATGAGAACCAGCATAACCCTGAGAATATAAAAGGTGGTATTTTCTAGGATGGCACAGTAAATCTGTCACCTATTTCTGAGATATTTTCTAACATGGTGAGAGAGTAGGTCTCTCACCTATGTCTCTAGTAATAAGTTATTTGATTTTCTTTTTTGATTATAGTTTCCTGTTGGGGTGTTTAAAACCATACAGTTAGCTCAGATAAATTAGTTTGGGTGTTAAGGTCAGTTGAGGTTCTGCTCCTTAGGGGTCACTCAGGGCTTGCATCTGGCTTTCTTTACCAGTGCCATCTATGTAAGGACAAAGTCAGGTCTCGCTTGACTGGAGCTTCCCTTTGAAGCATGAGTAGTTTCTCCTCTATATGGACTTTCCTCCCTTTACTGGACACTGGCCAGATGAAGTCCTTTTATTTATTTATTTATTTATTTTGGTCTTTTTGAGACAGGGTCTCCCTGTAGCCTCAGCTGTCCTGGAACTCGCTCTGTAGACCAGGCTGGCCTTTAACTCACAAAGATCCACCTACCTCTGCCTCCCAAGTGCTAGGATTAAAGGTGTGCGCCACCATGCCCAGCGATGAATTCCTTTTAAGTGAATCTCCAAGACCTCCCTGGCCGGGGATGACTGTTGACTCACTGCCATAGGACATGTACAAAGGTGTCAATGCAGGACCCTAGGACTTAAGTCAACCTTAGTGGGTAAGGGCCAAAAGATTGTCCCTTCAAATCCCTCTTGCCAAATCAGATTAGAGCTTTAAGTGTGGTTGTTAAACCTCCAAGAGGATCAGTTGAATGAATTTGTATTTTAATTACTATATAACACATAAGTAAAGCTTGAACATTGACTTAAGCACTCTTAAAAATTTTTAATTGCTGTGGCAAAACACTCTAATAGTAAGAGCTCATGGTAGGAGCCTGGGGGTAGTAACTGCAGCACAGGCTAGGAAAGGATGCTGCTCACTGGCTTGTGTTGGTGGCTCATGTTCAGCCTATTATAATACAATATAGAAATATCTGGCCAAGGATGGCATTGCCCACATGGGCCCAGGACAGTCCAATGAAGGCAATTATTGAGGTTCCTTAGCCCAGGTGTATCAAGTTGGCATTAAACCTATTCAGTAAAGCCTACAATTTATTCTTTTTTAATATATATTTTTTATTATTTTTTATGTATATGAGTGTACTGTCTGCATGTAGGTTGGTGCACCCATGTCATGCAATGCCACGGAGGTCAGAAGAGGGCGTCAGATTCCCCTGGAACTGGAGTTAAAGATGGTTCTTAGCCACCATGTGGGTGCTGGGAATTGAACCTGGGTCCTCTGCAAGAGCACTCGTGCTCTTAACCACTGAGCCATCTCTCCAGCCCCTACAATTTTGTTCTTTAAGATCCATAAAGGCAAAAAATAAAAATAAATAAAAATAAATAAAAAAGACCTATAAGGGCCATTTAGTTACTCAAAGTGGAATGGATTTAAACCATGAAAGGAAAAAATTTAACAGAGCCCAGGAGACAAACCCAAAATAATAAAAAGGCTAAAAGTAATACCTTCTAGGAATATCTCAAAGGAAGGTCATGTCACTTGTCCCCAGATTTGGAATTATAGCTTTAAGAAGGAAAAGGAGGGGGAGCGTTACCTACAGCAGACAGGAAACTGAGCTCCCCCAAATTGGTTTCATTCAGGCTGTCCCATGTGGTCCCCTGAAATAAACCTAATTTTTCTTTTTCTCTCTTTTGTTTTTTTTTTTGATCTTTTTGAGACAGGGTCTCCCTGTAGCCCCAGCTGTCCTGGAACTCACTCTGTAGACCAGGCTGGCCTTGGACTCACCACAATCCACCTGCCTCTGCCTCCCAAGTGCTAGGATTAAAGGTGTGCGCCACCATGCCCAGCATGGTTTTTCTTAAAAATATTAAAAGTAACATGTGCAAAGTATAAGAGATATATAAATATTTTTAGTATGTATGGGTAACTCAATATTTATATATGTCTGTTTCACCTGAGGCTGTAACAAGGTGTGTAGTACCTGCAAGGGGACTGTCCACAGGTTGCACAGTACTGAGAATCTCCAGCTGTGGAACACAATTTCTTGTATATGCTACAACTACATTATAGAGTTCTTAAAAGTGAACAGTGCTTCATACATACACTCATAAATAAGGTTCTAATAATTAAATTTGGTGATGGCAGTTTATAAAGGTTGTACTGAGCAGAGGCACATATATTGCTATCATACACAGATAGATCTTAATATGCTGTAATGAAATTAGAGTTGTTAACAGTATCATACACATACATACACACATTTATCCACACATTCAAACAAGAGATTTTTATTCTAGTGTTTGTACTGAACAGTCACATACATTGAAAAAAAACTTTAGAAATATTATTTAAAGCATGTAGCCCTAATTAATTGCACTGCCAAGTCTAGATGTCTAATACAGTTTCCTTATCATGCTGTCATTAAAATCTTGCACCTTTGGTTCTAAAACTATGAACTTATTGAAATATTTTAACAAGTGATGGAAAACAGAATTATATATCTTGCCATGACTAAAGTTACAATACAATAAGTAAAGACAGTTTCACCAAGGGAGAAGGTAGAGAATGAGGTGTTAGGAGACATTTAGTCCCACCAAGGCAGTATAAAACCAAGACAATTTAGTAACTGACAATACCAAAAGTATTTAGGCTGTTTCAGTAGTGGGAAGAGATTGCAGTTTATAGGTATCCAGGGCAAGCCATCTCCCACTGTCCAAGTGCCAGAGTATGAATGAATCCAGGGATTTTTAAATTGATCTCTGGTCAGAAGGAGGGTGGCACAGCTCTCAGAAGCCTGGCTAAGTAGGGGAAAAGAAAAGAAAAAAAATCTGTTAGTAAGTCTCCCAGGATCAAAAACCAGGTCTTCAGAGGTCTGGAAACAAGAAAAACTGGAAAGGAAACTGAAGTTAGAATACCAGTGAACAAAATAATTTGGAGATTCAAATTCAGTCTAACAGATAACAAGTAAAATCTTTAGATAACCAGTGTAGAAACCAGTGTAGAACCCAGGTTCAAATCAGGCCTTGAAAAAGTTTAAAGGGCATGACAAAAGTAAACTTAATTTAATTTTTTTGTGTTTTTTGTGCAGAATATAGAAAGAACTTTGAAATGGCCACTTTGTTTTGACAGAAATTAACACACAGGAGAAATGAACACATGACAGTTACATGAATCTCAAAGACACATGGGGGAATGGTTATAGCACACAGACAGATTAGAGAGACACATGACCACTTTGTTTCGACAGAAATTAACACATATGAGAACATGGACACATGACAGTTACATGAATCTCAAAGACACATGGGAGAATGGTTATAACACACAGACAGGTTGGACAGACACATGATTTAATTGTATCTGTTAACTCTGGACAATGGGAAATCACCCCCTCCCCCCCCTTTTTTTTTTCAAAAATCTCATAGCTAAGTTTCAGAATAACTTGATGTCAAGGCACAGAAAGTTCTCAGTTCCCTGATCTGCTGCACACCTTAATCTAAAGTTGTCCATTATTGTGCAGGGCTGTGTGTGTACATGTGTGTGTGTGCATCTGTTCAGGGTGGTGGTGGGCAGGCAGGAGGATCTGGTGCATGTGGCTTGCCTGTTTCCAACTGGGCTTAGCTGCTAATTTAATGAGAATGAATTTATTGTTAGTGGAAAAACCAAAAGTCCCTTCCTTGAGGGGAGGCAGCTGGGTAAAATTTTACTGCCTGAGGCAAGATCTGGATGCCAGCTGGGATGAGGTGGGATGGACACACCTTGTTAATCTCAGATTGTATCCAGAAGCAGATGCAAAAATGGATTTCTGAATAAAATAGGATTTATAAAGAAAACTGATGAAATGAAAATGTCAAAATCTGAATCCCTTAAAAATAGGTAAAAAAGGCTTGTAAACAAGAATATAAAAAACTAAAAACAAAACAGCATTTGTTAAAAAGCCAGTAGGTGATGTAAAAATCTTAACAGCCTGTAAAAAAAAAATATTAACTACTCATACAAAAGTAAAAATGGAAAAATAATTTTATTTTGAAACAGATGAAAAACTGGTAAAAAGAAAACTTGGTTACTCTGACATAAAAGTGAATTTAATTTAATCTCATTGCCTTTTTATAATAATTGACTATAAAAACCCCAAAACCAAAATAAATTTTATGATTAGAACATGTCATTAAATAAATTGTAAAAGGATTAGAACATTCCATTAGTTGGTAAAAGCTATCAGGATCTAATGCAAATTTAGATCCTGAACAGTTCTGGGTAAGGTACCCATGCCATGTGCCAGATCAAGATGGTGGTTGAGAAGGAGTGGAAGTGGTTTAGGTACCATGGAAGCAGTAAACATATCTATGCAAGTGCAATTACTAAGATGGCCTGGGAAGTGAGTGTGGTCTAGCACAGCTACCATGGGAACTGGGCAGGCACAGCCTCCTCCACCCTTTCCTGTTTGAAGGAGCAGTGAGAAAAGGCACTACAGGGAGACCCTGTCTCGAACCAGACCAAAAAAAAAAAAAAAAAAAAAAAAAGGAGAAAAAAGGCTTGGATTTAAGGTTGCAGTTTTTTACTGCAGAAATTGGTTAAGGTTGCAGGGAGAGAGGGAGAGAGGGAGAGGCAGAGATATCAGAGCCGGTCTAGGCAGCTGGGGTAGAGGAGGGAAGCAAAGCAGTGTGGAGCAGGGAGAACTGTGCAGGAAAACCCAGCCTTAAAGGTACTGGTCAAGTTTTGTTGTTGTTGTTGTTGGTCAAGTTTTTTGTTGTTGTTGTTGTTGTTGTTTTTTATGTCTCCCTGTAGTCCCAGCTGTCCTGGAACTCACTCTGTAGACCAGGCTGGCCTTGAACTCACAAAGATCCGCCTGCCTTTGCCTCCCAAGTGCTAGGATTAAAGTACTGGTTGAGTTTTAAGGAAGCATCCGTTCTTAAACTCAGAAGTACGAAATAGGACCCACATGCCTATGGACTTGGAATCCCGGGAACATAAGAGGGGATCAATTTTGGAATGCCACCCTAGCATCTGCAATCTTGGCCTCCTGAAAGTGCAGAGAGGGAGGGTGACAGACTTAGGAACCCAGTGCGATAGTCTGCAAGTCTCATTAGGTTCAAAATGGCCGACTAATGCTGGGAAGAAGAAAAGTGGAGAGCGGAGCAAGAAAGCATGAGGGGTAGAAAAGGGGGAGAGAGAAAGGAGAGGGGGAGGGAGGGAGAAAGAGTGGGAGAGAGAGAGAAGGAAGGAGAAACAGTGGCGGAGAAGATATGGTACCTTATTGTAAAATGTAGAAGTTGGTTCTCCACAGAAATACGCTTCTGGCAATTCCCAGGGGGGTACAATAAAAATGTTAGGTTCTTTTTGAGGGGAGATCCAGTGAGCGCACTGCCCGACCCAAAAAAATCTCAATCCTAATTGAGTTCATGGCACCATTATGTTTAGATTCTAATGGTGCAAACCCCTGATAAAAGACAGGCACATGAGGCTTAGTTACTCTGGAACATTTACTTCAGGAATTGCCAGGGCTGGCACATGGTGGGGTAGCAGCAGCAGCAAGATGGTGACTGAGACACACCCCTTTATAGCCACGGGGTGGGATCTCAGGTACAGGGTAAGAGGTCAGAAGATTGACAGCTTCTGGAGGAAGTGGGCGTCTTGTGTCCCTTGGAATTCTGGGAAGCCCAGACCTAACAGATAGATGATAGGATGGATGGATAGACAGATAGATGAGAAATAGATAGATAGATAGATAGATAGATAGATAGATAGATAGATAGATGATAGATAGATGATAGATGATAGATAGATAGATAGATAGATAGATAGATAGATAGATAGATAGATAGATAGATAGATAATAGCATAGGGCCCATGAAAACTACCTTACTCCTTAGGCAATTGTCCCTTCATCACACCAGGTTTCTTTGCATATTATTCACTTAATTCAGGACCCAGTGGAGCCTCTTTTCCACCTCTCATCTATCAAAAAGTGCTGTGTGACTTTTCCTGAGATGCAAATGACTATTCACCCCTGATAGGCCACCAACAACAGATCAAAGAAACTATTCCACCCAAGTCTAGCTCTGTGAACCAGTGAGGTGTTTAGGCTTACTTACGGAAGTGGCCATTTACAGGAGCATGGCTGACTGAAGGGCCCTTGCATGACCTGCAGGCAGCTCCAAGGGCGGGAGGAGAATCTCCTCTTCTTGGTGATATTACGACTTATCTAACCTTAGGGAGGGGGCCTTGTGAATCCTGGGGACACCCTGAGCCTTGAAAGTTTTGTTTACTTCCTGAGTCTTAACAGGTCTCAATTTGGAGGATATTATAAATACAAAAAAGCTTTATTTATAAAATTACACCCTTGTTAGTAATTTGCACTTTAATGTGAATTTAAGACAATCTCTCATACTAAGGGAGATATCATAGTTGTCTTGTTGGCTATTATTTTGGCAGTGATCACATTTGGAACCTGCCATACATTTAACTTTGTAAATAATTCTAGGATTGATAAAATTAACCTAACAGATTGGTGCCAATCAGTATGTTGTATTTTCATATGCTAGATTTAAAAATAACAATAAATAGCATTTAATAAGTGTTTTCCACCCACCGATAAGTTTGGTAATGTGTTCTCTAAGGCTCCTGAATAATCAATCCATTATCATTGAGCCACTCAATTAATAAAACCATAAAGAGACTAAAGTCAGAAACCAAAATACAGAGATTCCAGCTAACATGGCAATATGAATTAAAATTCCCTTGTTTTCTTATTTTAATGTAGTGTGCATTTTTGTGATACTGCAGAATAAGCCATTTATGTGAAATGCTCAAACATATTTGTTATACTTACACAGTTCTCCTTTGAAATGTGGAGTTGTTAGAGTGGGCTGATACGAGCCAGTGTGTTATAACATGGTGGTGTGGGAACAACTATCCCTTTTCTCTTGACTCTCAGTGATAACTCTACAGGACCCCTAAACAGTTAGAACAAAACATTTATTCAAGACAAGTTGAAACAATTGTTTCTTGGAAGGAATAAAATCCTGGTCAGAAGTTCACAACAGACACAAAACTAAGACTATGGAACTGTAAGCCTAAGGTCAGACTTGGAATGATGAAGACCTCACCAGCAATTGGGGAGTGAGGTAGATGGAGCGGGAGATTGCTCAATGGTTAAAGCACCTGTGAGAACAAGAAGACTGGGCTTTGGATCCCCACAAACCACGTAAATTCTGGGTGGGTCTGTCGGCTCATCTGTACCTCCAGCTTTGTAAAGTAGAGATGGGGATCCCCAAAGCCAGATGACTAGCAAGATTCCCTGAATCAGCAAACTCTGGGTTGATGGAGAAACACTGCCTCAAAGGATGAGGTGGAGGAATGATTGAGGAGTATTGCTGGCAACAACTTAGCCCCTATACAAACATGTACATAATTGCACATGTGCACCTCTCCTCACACTTGTGCATCCCACATATGTGACCCTCCATATACACGTGTGCATGCATCACAAACATACATGAATAAAAAAGATTTGCACCCAGGATAAATGATAGAATAATCACTGTGTGTTTGTGTGTGTGTGTGTGTGTGTGTGTGTGTGTGTGTGTGTGTGTGATGGTTGGATTAAGAGCATGAAGCAGCATGCTGGGTCAAATGAAGACCTAGCAACATTCGGAGAGTGACCTAACATAGGTGTGAGAGCTGGGGAATGGGCTCTGTGGTTTTTAAAGCCTTGCTTATGAAAACAAGAAGACTGGAGTTTGGACCCAGTCTTGGGTTTTATTTCATGTAGCAAAGCTTCAACTCAAATGGGTACACACCGCAAGAGGGCAGGAACAATGCATCACTCAACCATTTGCTCATTGCTGCTTAACAGAATAGATGTTCAATAAATACTTATTTAATAATAAATCCATCAGGAGGGACAAACCTTGTGATTACATGGTCAATATAATAATTCAAGTGTTATTGGTTCTAGATTGGATTATTTGAGCTCTTACTCTTTGAGTTGCTGGAGGGACTTTTTCTGAAAACTACTGTATTGCTTCATAGAGCAGTTTGTGTCATTGCTTAACTATTTTATTGTTTCTAATTTTTCCAAAGAGAAAGATCAACACCCTAATTTTAAAGGCACAGCTTCTCAGTGCATGCAGAAAGCAGGATGAGTAAACCTGCTAGTTTCCTATCGCTCTGACAAGATGCCTCACAGTAAATAGCTGAATGGGTAGAAGAATTTGTCTGGCTTGTAGTTTCAGAAATTTCAGTCCATAGCTAACTCACTCTGTGATTTGGGATCACACTGAGGCAGAGCACAGTAGCCCTGTGAGGGGGTCACAGGGCAAAGCATTTTACTTAATGGCAGCCAAAAAGCAGAGGAAAACAGAGAAAGGACAAACTTCTTCTAGGTAGGTTTCACTTCCTAGAGTTCCCACAGCACTCCCAGCTGGGGACCTAGACTTCAGTACATAGGTCTGTCGGAGTTCTTCATGGTCAAGCCACACTAAGCACGGTGATGCAGATGCGCACCCATGGTAAACCTAGTCACAGTGGCTGCCACACACAGTGTGCCATTTACACTAATTAGTAACTTATTGGGAAATTTAGGATTTGCCAAGACTCATAGTTAGCTTAGTGGAATATCTCTGGTCTATTTGAGTATGGCTATAAAGCTTCATTTTGACATTCTTAATGAACTCAAAGCAATGGGAGTTCTTTGCAGTTTTTTTTTTTTTTTGGGAAGAGAGTCTGTGAACATTGAGGTGCCATTTTCTTTTTCTACCTATTGGTTTTTCCTTTAATTTTCCCTTGAGAATTGATGGCCTGCATCATTTGAGAAGGATTTGAAGAAGCGAGTTATTCATGACGTTTCTCGTCATCATTGTTTCATTCAGGAACTTGGAGCGAGCTTCCTAACGTGTGTTCATATCTAATCACTCCCACAATAGCCCCTCCTGCTTCCCCAGGACCTGGCTAAAGGAGTTGGGCCTGGCTGGCTGTTGGTGTTTGGGGGATCTTGATAAGGGACATTGCGGCAGCCATGGCAAAGGCTTACTCATGAGGGCCAGACCATAGATTAAAATTTTTGGCATTACCTGCAGGCCCTGGGTAGCCATGAAACGGCTTTGAATAAGGTCCTGGTCTAATCAGCTTTGGAGTTCATGTTACTCAACTATTGTACAATATTTTACTCTGAGAACCTGACTCCTTATTGATTTGAAAATAAAACCCACCAAAGAAGCCTATCTGCCCCTAAAATCTAATGGATGAACGAGGCAGTAACAGTGAAAAGAGAAGCCCAAATAAAGGGAAGTGCTTCTCTCTCTATGGGGCATTGAGAGGGGCAGGGGTGCCCAGGCAGTGACGAATCTTCACAAGGGTTTCTCTGCTTGGAAGTCCTTTGAGAATTTTAAGATGGTGGCTGCTGCCACTAGAAAGGATTAGGTTGAAAAGGCCCCATCAGGAGCAAAGCAATCCAGTGGTCAGTGGCTTCAGAATGACCTTTTCTCAGGAGAGTCCATGCTGCTTCTCTTGAAACCTTGCCAGTTGCCCTCTCTCCCTAAATACCACTCTTTAAGGAGGGAAAGTTGAAGCACTTAACAGCTAGCACTGTTATAATACTCAAAGCACTGTTTTGCAAAACTTCTTTTTTGTCTTCTTTACCACTATTCTGAGTAATTGTTTTTAACAGAACCAGTTTTCTATTCTTCAGTCCCAAGTGACTAGAGCAGTATGCCCTTCCTGTGCATGGCACTCAGGGAAAGCTCCAGATACATGAACACAAGTCTGATAAAAATATGGATTTTGGCTGGGCATGGTGACACATGCCTTTAATCTCAGCACTCAGGAGACAGAGGCAGGCAGATCTCTGTGAGTTCAAGACCAGCCTTGTCTACATAGTGAGCTCCAGGCCAGGGCCAGCTGGGACTAAAGGGAGACCCTGTCTTAAAAATACCAAAAAAAAAAAAAAAAAAAAAAAAAGGATTTTGTAAATGGAGCTAGACATAGCTGTTCAGAGCATTGGATTCCAAGTAAGAGTTATAAAGGTTCCAGTCCCAAGAATACTTAAGGGGACAGTGAACAAGCTTAAACAGAGTTGGAGACAGAAGACTGCATATGCAGTGGGGGACTTCCTGGATTCCTCTAGCCACAACTGGCTTTTCCAGGTTTAGTCACCAAAGAAAATAATATGCCAGGTTCTAGAAATCACCATGCAGTTTATGTGTGGGTTTATGATGTAGGTGTGTGGTGTGTGTACGTACGAGCATCTGTGTGTGAGTGCAGGTACATGCATGCCACGACACATGTATGGAGGCCAGAGGACAGATTGGGAGTCTGGGTCATATTGTATAGTAACTGCCCCATAGATTAAACCTTCCATCTTGGAGGGAAGTTCATTAAGAAACAGGGTGTTAGGGCTGGAGAGATGGCACAGTGGTTAAGAGCACTTGCTGCTGTTGTAGACAATCTGGGTTCAGTTTCCAGCACCCACATGGAGTCTAACAACCATCAATAACTCCAGTTCCAGGGAATCTGATGTCCTCTTCTGGCCTTTGTGGGCACTGTGTGCACATGGTGCACATACATACATACATACATACATACATACATACATACATACAGGCAAAATATCCCTATACATAAAATAAAAATACATCAAAAATATATTTTAAGGCCTAGGGTGTTGATAGGGAGGCCACACAACAGGATGTCCTAAAGGAAGGTAAACAACCAATCTTGCAGGGGTCCATCAGCTCAGGCAGCAACAACTCAATAGTTTCAGGAAGTCCCTGAAAGTGACCATGTCCACTAGGTCCCTTCCTCCCCAAGCATATATAAGCTCTAAGGACTACTGAGAGACATCTCTGACCATTTGAGCTTCTGGGAGAGGCAAGTCATCTGAGCTACCTGGAAGAGGCAGAGAGCAGTAGATCTGCCTGGGAAAACACTTTCCAGCCAATTGAGTGGCCTGCAGTGTGCTCTGGGTTTCTGACTTTTTGGAACTGTCTGTCACCCATGTTGGGGCTTTTGATGATGCAGCTGACTTTTAGTCATTTCTGCTCCTGTAAGTAACCCCTCTCCCATTCTAGTGTGAATAGATAGGCTTATTGGAGTCAGGTGGTATTCTTAATTTGCTATGTCTGGTCTCCTATCTGAGGTAACTACACATTTGTCCACATTTCCACAGGAACAGAGGCACACAACAGCTTACCTTCTACCTTGTTTGAGACAGGGTCTCTCTTTTTGTTATTCACTGCTGTGTATACTAGGCTAGCCAGCCCGAGCGAGCTTCCAGGAATTCTCTTGGCTATGCCTCCCATCTCACGAGGGGAGCACTGGGATTACAGAATCACACCAACAAGCCTGTGTTTATGTGGGCTCTAAGAATGGGAACTGCAGACCTTGTACAAGTATGACAAGCAGTAGACCCATTAAGTCATCTTCCCGACCCCAGTTCATTTTACAGGCAAGTATTTTATAGACATGACTATGGTGTGTTTGAACCGAGATGGACTATTGGGAACACAATAACAAAAGGATCTGCACTGGAATCCAGACTTTTAAAATTCATGCTTTATTGGCTTCAAAGGAAGGGGAGCAACATAAGCTGTCCTGTGAAATAAGTACAGATAGTCTGATTTCCAGAACTTAATGATTCACTACCATATGTATTCCTCTTGTGCCAATAGAAATAGATGCTGCCTTTTTGTCATTAGCCAAGTACTGTGCATTAAACTTAGACCACACTTGTTAGTGGATACTTCATATGGAGTTATCCCAAGTTGGAAATGAAGTGGGAAAGTCTGAAGTGGGTTGGCTTATTCTAGGCATTTAAATATATTTTGGGTAAATTCTTAAAGAAGAGATAACACTTGATAAACTACTATAATATTTGAATGCCAGAAAGGAAATCATAATTAAATCACATAAAATGTCTGTCTAGTAAATGTCTGTCTAAGGTTGATAGTCCCTCTTGAACTCCTTGGGATGTGAGTGGATAACATTTTTATCTTACAGTTCCCATGACTACCTTCCATATTTATTTCATTTTTAGTGCAGACCCACACATACTAACTAGTTTAACAACAATAAGTGCCGATGTATTTGACTATAGATAGCAGCAACCTACCAAATGGTTTTAATTAGAATGATGTGGTTGTATTTAGGAAAGTTACCATAGTAGATGCTGATATGAAAATTATACAAACAAATAGACCTTTTCCCAGCCTGAGCTTGCTGGGTAACTTTGGGGTTAGTCAGATAATCTTTCTCAATTCTATTATCCTCATTTATAAAAGAACAAAGTTCTCTAGTTTAATCTTTAAGTTTCCTTTGTATATATGTAACCTCTAACAAGTTTAGTGCCTATTTTTTAATAGCTCCAATTCAATACAAGTTAATAAATAATTTGGGTACTTCCTGACTTGTTGCTGTGGTTAGTTCTGATATATAATACTGAATGTGTGATTGTTCTTCTTTGAATGCTAATTTCTTCATTCATGTAGGATATAGGGACTGGCCAGCATTAAGAAAGTAGGATCGAAAGGTTATTCCTGGACAAACTGTCAGCCCATGAAAGGAAACAGCCAGAATTGACCAGAGTCCAAGACAACAGCTCCAGAGAGAGTGGACTGTTTTGCTTCTCATCCACCTGTGGCCCTTTTCTAAGCCTAGGGAACAATCTGCGGAAGAGGGGGCGTGGTAGAATGTAAGGGCTGCGATTGGGGTGAATGGTGAAACTACAGCAATGTAGTCTGGACACTCATTTGATCAACTTGATTGAACAAACAACCCGTCACCCCCCACTGGATGGTGGGGCTGTGGGGGTTTGGGCACAACAGCCTGCAGATTGGTTTTGCACAAAGGATGCTTGTACTCATGGATTATCATTTATAGCTAAAAAATGAAAAAAACTGAGAGAAAGATGCAGGACAGTTATGGCAGAATGCATGATCTGGGATGGGGTGGGGGTGGAGGGGAAGGGAAAGGGAAATGTGCCTGAACTGAATTGGAAAATAATGTATGAAATGCATAAAGCATCAATAAAAATTAAAAAAAAAAGAATATATAGAGAACAGAACATCCTAGTTTCCTAGAGTTGCTACCGTATGTTTGATCACCTAAAACAAGGGGTATTTATCCTCTCAGACCCCTGCAGGTGTTGGCACAGCTGTGCTCCTTTGCTCATTTCTTACATCTTCTGGCCTCTGGTGACAGCTGTTCCTTACTTTGTGTCCACATGTTCCAGTCTCTACACTTGCAGTCACCTTGCCCCCTTCTTTTCTATGGGTCTCCTCTGTGTGTACCCATAAAATCCAAAATTACATCCTAATTAGTAATTAGTCATTAGATTGGCAGACTTCTTGATAAAGGTAGCAGTCACAGACTCCAAGAGTTAGGATATGGGGCGGGGGGGAGGGGGACTGGAGAGATTGCTCAGTGGTTAAAAGCACCGACTGCTCTTGCAGAGGACCTGGGTTGGCTTCCCCATTTCAGGGAATCCAATGCCCTCTTCTGACACCTTGGAACAAAACTGATGTTTAAATGATTATGAAGCCTGGCGTGGTGGTGCATGCCTTTAATCCTAGCATTTGGGAGGCAGAGGCAGGCGGATCTTTGTGAGTTCAAAGCCACCCTGCTCTACAGAGTGAGTTCCAGGACAGCTGGGGCTACAGGGAGACCCTGTCTCGAAAAGACAGAAAAAAGATTATGAAATACAATTATATTTTCTATATAGTTAAAAATACATAGATATAAATTATAACTAGGTACATGAAAAGAAATTATAAAATGCTTTGAAGGATATAACCAAGAGACCTCATTACAGAAAGAGGCAGGTCAGAACTCTCTGCACACATGATATTTAAGCCAATTATCAATGCATATTGTGGCTTGGGATGCTGAGGAAGGTATTGGAGAAGTGGGTGAGACCGTGTCAAGCAATGGAACAGCATTTGCCAAAGCCTGAAATGGGAACTTGGAGAGCTGTCTGATGGCTCTTGAGGCTTGAATGTACATATGGAGCAGGAGAGGGTACAGATCATGGAGGACACAAAGACTTTGTCAGGATGCTACAAACCTAAGTACAAACAGGAATCTTGGATGTGTCTTAAACCCAACTTCCTCAGGAACAGGATTCTGTCTTTAAAGTGTGGGTAATATTTGGGATGTGTGTCGTGGGGACGTGGAGAGAAACAGGAGATAAAATATTAGGAAGCACATGGACATGACCTGGCCAGGGTGGAATCGGGGAGATGACAGCAGCTCAGGGACTTGAGTAACACGTTGGAAATGAAAATGGACAAAGGTGTGTCTCCTAGGTGATTCAACATCCTCTCTGGTTGGTTGAGTAACCATCACAGTAGGTAAAATGGGTAGAAGGGGAGGTTCATTCACAGGGAGAAACCTAAAGAAAACATCCAGTGATATGGAAGCGTCTGGTGTGTCCAAGGGCATGAAGGACCCAGGGAAGAGAGACCCAGGTGCTTGTGCTTCCAGCTGCATCTCCTTTTAATGGTCTTGTTTATCATGGTCATAGTAGTATCTCAGTCCTTCTTGAGAGCTGGGCCTATTTCCTACCAACTCATTTGGATGGGATGGGATCATCTCAGATAAGTGCCCATAGCCAGGAACTATAAGAGCATATGTTCCCAAGCTGCACAAAAGTATGATTCACTAAACCTAGATATGGAAAGTCCCCCAGTGACCAGCTGTCCTCATTCAGTATTTGACAGCATAATGCTAACTAGAAGTTATGCTATATGCTCACAATGCTTGCTTCATTGTAGTTTTACATACATGCCCAAGATGTCCCATTCTTCCTTTGTTGTGGTTCATGAGTGTGCTATGGCAGGTGGTGGGGAGGGCAGAGGTGCACCTGGATTCAGGGTGGGTGCCACATACTACTTGCCTTTCCTGCTCTTACAGCTCCCACCACTAGTGATGTTTCTACTACAAATGTTTGGATCTATTCTTCAAATGTTGGAAACCTTTTGATAGTTTCCAATCACCTGAAATAGCAGTTTCCAAAATAGTTTCCATAGATACATATGTGACAGTTGTCTCTCATGAGAGCAGCTCTGTTCACTGGTAATGCCTAGAGTCATGAGCACTTCTGGGCTCATGCCAGCTATAGCTCTGTCCTTTGTCACTGAAGACGGAGGAGTACAGGGGCATAGGAGGAGCGTTGTTATAGGCTCAAATCTGTACTACTGGGATATATTGCCCGAGTCAATGTAGGAAAACGACGGGAATTTTATAATTAGTAATAGGTTGCTGTTTGCATTGAGGAGACTCTCATTCAAATATAAAATAGATACAGATGTCTTAATGTTAGCAGGGAGTATGAGTGCCAGGATTAACAGCCGTGCTGCCAAAATCTCTGTGCCTTTCTGCTGCAATACAGGAGCTTATTATCCCACTGGCCATATTTTCTGGAGAGAGCTGAGAGGATCAAAAGAGAAATTCCTGCCCAAATGAATGACTACAACTGCAAGGTCCTATACCAGCAGTCACAGACTTATTAAGTTGCCATATGCTAGGTAAAACAACACATTTGGGGGGGGGTCTTTTGGAGACAGGGTCTCCCTGTAGCCCCAGCTGTCCTGGAACTCACTCTATAGACCAGGCTGGCCTTGAACTCACAAAGATCTGCATGCCTCTGCCTCCTGAGTGCTAGGATTAAAGGCGTGCGCCACTACACCCAGCTAAGGACACATTTTTAAATGTTATTTTATTTATCAATTCAGATAGACCCTGAAATGAACTGTTACAGTCTTCACTTTATAGGCATCATCGTCCTCAGTATTATATCCAATAAGTGCAGCTGAGTCACAGAACTCTCCCGAGTTCACATCCTGTAGTGTCAGAACTAAGATTAGAAATGAGGCTGTGGTTTCAAATACTCTACTCCACTGCCACCCATGTTTGAATCTAGAAGTGTAAACCCAGTGACAGTGCTAACTGGTGTAGATAAAGGGGGGGACTCTGTGCTCCTAATGGCTTAGAGGACACTATTTTGGGAAAGGCAATATTGAACAGGTTCCTCTGACTATATCTTAGCTTCCTAAGTTCTGGGAGACAGGCAAGAACAGGAAGAACTTTGCTTTAGCATCTGTTAAGAACATTCCCTATACCAAACTCCTCCTCATTGCCTGTCTTCTCTCCTTCTCCAAGCAGTCCTGGTTGGAAGGAGATTCCATGTCTTCATGCAGGAGACTATGTTATGTGGAGCTCTTTTTCTCTGAGAGATTACAGTCTCAACAGGGAGCTAGCCATATAAAAAGGGCTCTGGCATATGGCAGGGCAAGATTGTAGGCAAGCAAGCCCAATGTAGAAAGGAAGGAAAGCAGAATGGTCAAGAGAGGCTTCACTTGAACTTGACTGTGGACTGGGAAGGGCTGCAACAAATGAGGATTGAAACGGATAATCCTGAAGAAGAATAAGTGAAGGTGGTCGAGAAAGGGCCCAGGACCTGGTGGGGTTAATCAGGGCTGTGAGTGGACTGCTGGGAGGGGAACTGCAGAAGGAGAGGAGGGAACTCATTCACTGGTAGCAACTTCTGCGCTTCATGAAATCCCAGCATCACTTCTTCACTTCCACAGTCATAGTCATTGTGAAGACCACCACGGTGTAAACTGATGTGTGTGAAGAAGCCTTTGGCAATTTCCCACTCACAACTTCATTGCATCTTTCAAACTTCTTTACCAAATTAATAGCATAGTTTTGGTAGAAAGAAAAAACTGCATCTAATGTAGGCTTAAATGATGAGGGAGTATGCCAGATGCAATTATCGCAATTATCGTCAATGGGAAGCTGTCTGTAGGCCATGAGGCAGTGGTCCAACAGGGATGAGGTTTTTCACCTGTGCTTTGATTTCTTCCCTTTGGATCCTAAGCTGACGCTTCTTGAGCTATCTTCTCACATTCTTTCCTGTTTGAATTTGGAAAGAAGATTGAGAATATACCTCACTCCTAAAACACTTGGTTAGTATGCTCAAGACCCTAGATTTGGTCCTCAGCACTGAAATAAAAAGGATAAAGGGCTGGAGAGATGGCTCAGTGGTTAAGAGCACTGGCTGTTCCTGCAGAGGACCCGGGTTCAATTCCCAGCACCCATATGGCAGCTAACAACTGTCCATAACTCCAGTTCCAGGGGACCAGACGCCCTCTTCTGACCTCTCCTGGCATTGCATGACACAGGTGCACTTACATACATGTAGGCAATACACTCATACACATACAATTTAAAAAATCTTTTAAAAAAGAGGAAAGAAAAAAAAAAGTGGGCATTTTTGTCTTCTTTCCAGAGACTTATTCTGGCTAGACAAAGTGAACTTCTCTGCTGATCCTGAATCTTGGCCAACAAAATGGAATCTGTTAAATTGGCTGAGCCTGAAAAGGCTGCTGGAACCCGGAGCCCAGGGTGGGGTAGCTTAGGATACTACATACTTCTTCAAATGGGAACTGAGATTTTCAGGCAGGAGGAAATGGGGGTGGCAGGAGGAGGGTAAATGCATCCCACAGCAGAAGAAATGGGGGCTCCTAACACCATTGGCCACACAAAGATGAGACAGTCTCTCTTCTCTAAGAAGATCACAGATGTCGTGATAACAAAAATAACTCCACATGTTGTCATAAAGTCCAGGAGATGAAAGGATGTCTCTACCTGGATAGATGGTGTACTCTGTGACATAGGCTGTGCTAGACAGTACTCTGTGTCATAGGCTGTGACCCTGAAGGACTTGATCTTCTCTTCTATTTTCTCCCATGGGAAAATAGACATAAGAGATGTTCCTTCATGGAGTTGTGGAAAGGATTAAATGAAACATTTATAGACACAGATGGGCCAATACATTTCTGTTCATTATGTGTCCAACTCTTAACCACAGTGAAGGAGGTAGCTGAGGGTATTCTGTCTAAGAGAGGGAATGACTATTAGCCATAGGAAAAACCAAAGTCTTCTGATTCCAAGTCTGGCCCATTTCTCTTTCAGGACATTGTGTGCTTAATGAGATCCTCAGCTCTCTGTATCAATATCTTCCAGTTATATGGATTGATATTGAGGGTCCCATGCATGCAAATTATTATTAGCATAAAAATAGATAATTACTATTATTTTTAACATTTGCATCATCACAGATGATCTCTGTGTTAGGCATTCTTTAGCAATGAATGACCAAGCTAAAGGGATTATGGTACCTTTGGAGAGTCATTAATTCTAAATAAGAAATTCATTTCCTGTTCCTCATGTTGCTTTAAACAATGCAAAGAGGAGGGTGACTACAGAGCCATGGTGAGGGCTGAGATGGAAGCTGGCCCAACCTTTCAATTCACAGATGTGGGAAAAGAAGTCAGAATAGGGAAGATCACACAGCTAATTAGCAGCAGAGCTGGACTAGAACCCTTTTCTTTACTTCTCTGCCTGGCTTTCCATTAAACCATGAGTGTCGACCACAGGACCCCTGTTTGCTTAGGAACTCCCTGACTGTTTAAAATATATTGAGGGTAGAAGGTATAATAATTTGCTAAAGTTTCCCAAATGAAAGTGTATTAAGCATCCTTGAGCTGTATTAAATTCCCTCGAGCTGTATTAATTTTATCTTGATTATTCTGCAATGCACTCGTGGGGAAGGGGGATAGCTATCTGTCGATATTGAATGGTCTCATTTGAGTCCTGTCAATGTAAAGATAGAAACTAAAAACATTTTACATTAAAACAGAGCAAATTGCTTATGGTAACCATTGCGTAATGAAGGAACACAATGAAGAATTACAGTTCAAATTACTTATCAGGTCGCTTCCATTTTCTAAGTTTTTAAAGTAGAAAATTGCACAGTATAATTACAGTAAGTTAATTTGCATTCATATTACAATTCAATGAGTAATTACATTCTTTTTTATTTAAAAAAATATTTTATAAAGTGTGATTTGCATCAGTATGTTTCTAGGAAAGAGTGGTAACTTTTTCCTGTGAGGTTTTCATGCAAATTGAATGGTACAAGCTAGATCTTCCAGCATGAAAAAGTGGCTTCCTTGTTGTCTGGGAAGAATAAGGGCAGAGGGGCAGACAACCACTTGAAGTTTGACTACAGCTTCACAGCTTAAGGATAAGAACCCTTCAAAGAATAAGCGACTATGGGGTCTGGGAGGAGAGCCTACGGACTTTTTGCTCAAGACTCCTCCCCCCTTCCCCCCATTCACTTTTACCATCCGAACTTGAACTTCTCTATAGAATTCCTGCCAAGCCATCACCTAATCTATACTTGATGAATTCCTGTGCCAGGATGTTCTTTGCCTTTTTGATGACATCTACTTCATCACTAGACAGTGCTTCCATGTTATGGAAGGTGGATCTATTTTGATCTGAGCATGTGTATATTAATGTAATTTAGAGGACATGTTTTACACATCCACCGCTATGCCAGCACCATGCACTACAGAACTTGTCTTTTTTTACATTCAGTATTTTTTTTTCAGGACTCGCATTTTTAGCATAAACATCTGAGTTGAACCATAATAAAGCAGTGCACACAATATTTGTAAGATCTGATTGGATGCTCCATTTTTTTTCTGTATCTGCTATTCTTAATGATGTTAAAATTAAGGTAAAAGAGATATATATCAAGATGCCCAAACCTTAGGAGAGAGTGGATTGGTTTTGACAAATGTATTTGCCTATATAAACACTGTTATAAAATATGTATAACATTTCATTATCCCAGAAATTCTTCATAGTCCTTTCATGGCAATCGCCCTCCACCAAGGCAACTGGTATTCTAATTTCTCTCATTGTGGCTTTGTTTTGCCTGCTCTTGATTTTCATATAGATGGAATCATAACAATGCCCTCTCTTGGGCCTGCTACTCTCCTTGCACTCAGTATGTTTTTAAGATTCATCTGCATTGCTACACATGTCAGTAGTCTATTTCTTGCTTAGTAGTATTTCACTGCATGAATATTTTATGATTTATTTAGCCATTCTGCTGTACATAAACTTTTGGATTGTTTCCAGTTTTACCTATTATGAATAAAGCTGCAGTAAATGTGTGTGTGTGTGTGTGTATGTTTTATTTCTCTTGGGTAAATACCTAGGAGAAATAAATGCATAAATACTACAAGTGCTCAAAAAGTAGGTGTTGGTGCAACTTGATAAGAAGGGCCAGGTAGTTTTTCAAGGGCAAGATAATTTTATATTTTGACCAGAAATATATGAGTGCTCTACAACCTTACCAAAGTTATTATCATTGGACCTTTACATTAAAAGATTGTTTTTTTATTTATATGTATGTGAGTACATATGATGTATGGGCACATGAACGCAGGTGCCTGTGAAGACCAGAAGAGGGTGCTGGATCCATCAGAGCTGAAGTTACAAGCATTTGTGAGCTACCCAATGTGGTACTAGGAACCCAATTTGGGTCCATTGCAAGAACAATATATGCTCTTAACCACTGAGCCATCCCTTCAGCCACAGTATCATCTGGCTTTCTGAACTGTAGCCAGTCTAGTGAGTGTGAATTAATGACTCTTTTTATTTGTATATTTCTCCTGATTAGTGATGTGTGTTCCTTTTTACATGTTTATTCATGTGTTTTCTTCTCTAAAGTATCTATTCGGATCTTCTGTCCAGTAAAAAAAAATCATTTTTGAGAATTTCATATGTGAGTATACCATATTTATATCATTTCTACTCTTCCTACCCCCTTTGACTTGTCTATTGAGTAGGTTTAGTGTTGCTCATGCATGCATGTATTTAGAGCTGACCACTTGATATTAATAACCTGTTGGGGGATGTCCTTAGAGAGAACTGATTTTCCTCCTCTCGGTAGCCAGTGACCGTCTATCTAGATCTTCATTTAGAGAGCAGGCCCTGTGAAATTTCCCCTGTCCACATTGACAGGTGAACTATGTTGTCATTATGCAGGTTTGGTTTGGGGAAACATTGTTGAGCTATCATGAGGGCAGCTTCCCTGTTATGTCTAGAAGACACTGTTTTGCAGCAGGTGTCTTGGTCTTCAAGCTCTTAAAGTCTTTCTGCCTCTTCTTCCCTGATGTTCCCCAAGCCTTAGGTACACGGATTGTGCGATAGATGTACTGAGACTGGGGACTCCACACACAGTAACTTGTTCTCTGCATTTTGATCAGTTTCAGCTCTCTATGGTAGTTTCCATCTGTGGCAAAAAGAATCTTCTTGTAGCTGGAGAGATGGGTCGGCAGTTAAAAGCACTGGCTGCTCTTCCAGAAGAGCAGGGTTCGATTCCCAGCACCCACACGGACGCTAACAACTGTAACTCCAGTTCTAGGGGATCTGCCACCCTCTTCTGTACTTTGAGGGTACTGCACAACAGGGGTGCACTAACTTACATGCAGGTATAACACTCATATGCATAAAGTAAAAATTTTTTATTCATATTCTATTCATATTCTTTTTACCTGCATGCAACTTTACTGTTAAAATGTGAATCTCTAAATGTGTTTAGGAATTAAGCTATAGTTTATTTTCAGAATTTGTAATTTTGATTTATGTGTGGAGTGTATATATGCATATTTTGGGATAATATAAAATTAAAGGGAACAAAAAAAGAGAAAAACATATTAAAAAAACTGACCCAAACAGTAAACTTGTGCATTGAAAAGGTTATAAAAGACTGAGAAAAGATGGAAGACAGGACTTAACATGTATGACAGAATCCATGAGCTCTGGCAGGGGGCCAGGGGATGTAAGAGGTGGGCATGGATGGGGGAATGAGTCTAAATTTGATTAAGAAATGTTATATGAAATGCACTCAATAAAAATAAAGAAAAAAAAGAAGCTTCTTCATTGAGGGGTAAGAACTACAATTATACATGGGCATGAGGATAAGAATTTAGAATACACTAGATCTCTACTGATTTAGGAAAATTACAGTGGTAGGTTCTCCTCTAGAATCTATGGCCTCTCCAGCCACAGATTGTTGGCTAAGTTTGTAATATCAGGCATGAATTGATTCCTACTGAGTAGGCCTTAAGTCCAAGTAGACAGCTGGTGGTCACTCCAAAGACATTAATACCACTTCTGCATTAGTGGAGACTTTAATTAGGTTGATTTTTTATCATTTATTAGTAATATTCTTTTTTCTAGATTTACATCTTTTGTCATATATCTGTATGATTAATATATTTTCCAGGCTTCTGGATTACCATTTAATTTTCTTAATGTAGTCTACTGATCAGAAGTTTTAAATTTTAAGACAAATTTATGATTTTATACTCAGTGATTTTTTACAGCCACTCTGAAGAAATGAAGCACGCTTCCAAATCATGATGACACTCAGGCTCTCTCCTAGAATGTTTTGTTTCCAAGTCCAGGTTTGTTGTGTATCCCAGACTGGCAGCAAACCCATGATCCTCCTGCTTCAACCTCTTAAGTGATGGAATTATAGGCACATATCACTATGCCTGACATACCTAGAACTGTTACCATTTAAACTATGCTTTTAGTCTTCATGTATAGTACCAAGTGGGGTACAGCTTTTTGTTGTGATAGTGTTTTACAAGCTGTTCCAGTAGTATGTACACTGAAGTACACTGACATCTTTAAGAGAAAAAAAATATCAAGGGACTGAATGTGTGTTTGTCAATTTCTGGGTCCTTATTCTGCTCTATTGATTAATTCATTTATCTTTATTGCCTTTCTCATACTGTCTCGATTACTACCACTTAGCACAAGCCATGAAATCAGAGAAGGATGAGTCCTTAACTCTGTTCTTTTTCTTTGGGGTTGTTCTGGTTTCTTTAAGTCTCTCTTTATTCCCATATACGTCAATTCCATGAAAAAAAAAACCTGTTAGAATCTTTATTGTAACTGCCTTAAATATATATTTCAATTTGGGAGGCATTAACATTTTACTGATACTGACTATTCTAGAACATGAACATTGTATGCTTCTCCATTTTGTTGGGTCTGTTTAAGTATGTTTTTAGCCAGGCTGTATAAGTTTTCATGGACAAACCTTGTACAGTCTATGTTTAATATACTCTTAAGTACTGTGCATTGGACTACTCTAAATGACATTTTATCTGAGGTGTTCTAATTATGAAACTGAATCACACATAGGAAGTGTATAATAGAAAACCTCTCGTTACTAGACAGATTTATTTTTGTTGAAAGTGATAAAGAAAAGACAAGCCAAACTACCTTAAGCAAAAGAGGAAATGGATTTACTCATATGACAGAAAAACGTAGGGTAAATTGGCAGCTGCCTTCGGCAAGGCTAACCCAACCCCAAGTGGTACCCTCATCAAGCTCTAATGCCCTACCTCTTGTTCCTCTTTAGTTCATTTTCCTCCACATTCTGAGACTTTTCTCAGAGACCAGGTTCTTGTATCTGTAGGTTGAATTTCCCTGCAGTTTGGTGTTCAGCAGTAAGGAGAAAGTGTCCTCCCATGACCCTACCAAGAGCACAGGGTGCATCCATTTAATCACTCCAACTTGGTGTGTCCAAGAGTTATATTTCCCCACGTTACCTGTCTGTCTCTGGGCTGCAGAAAAATCTTCTGTACCAGAACTAAATGACCGGGTGGGAGAAATCACCAGTGAAATCCAGATGTTGTTTCTGAAGAATGACATCAGAAAGGCAAAGGACATAAATCTGCAATACCTTAAATGTAAGCCATGCACACTACTGACAAGCCGAGTTTATGCTGTGCTGAATCTTGTCTGCTTCCAAAACTCCATAGGCATCAGAAACCAGGTAATTTTCTGTTATCTTTTCATCTACTCCTTCTTTTCCCCAACCACTAACATCACCTCAAGCTCCACTTTATGAGTGAAAAAATTGGGGGTTTGTATTGGAGCCTAAGAGCCCTTTGACAATCACTTCAACTCTCCACTTTGTTTCTACTGTGCATTTAGCTACAAAGAGCAGACTGGCAGCACAATCACCATCTGGGTGTTGCTCCACTTCCTCCTTGGAAATAAAAAGGATGCTATTTATAGCTGCTGGAAACCAGAGTCAAGCTTAGTAACATCACCAGACCACCTTTCTCTGGAATCAAGCAAGGCCAGGGTCATGAAGGAAGGCCTTCTCCAGTCTGTGAAACCACACAGAAGTGCTTTTATGTTGTCTTTTTCACCTCAGAAGAAAAGTAGCAATTGGGTATTTTACTTGTATCTATAGCATACAAGAAAAGTATCTATGGTGGCAAATGCCTTTAATCCCAGCACTCAGGAGGCAGAGGCAGGCAGATCTCTGTGAGTTCAAGGCCAGCCTGGTCTACAGAGTGAGTTCCAGGACAGCTGGGTGGGGCTTTGGGGAGACCTTGTCTCAAAAACACCAAAAAAAAAAAAAAAAAAAAAAATTATCCAAGATGGTCTTAAGATAGGATTGCACAAAGTTTCTTTTCTCTTTTCTTTTCTTTGTTTCTCTCTCTTCTTTCCTTCTCTCTCCCTTTGTTCCACTGAATCCTTTTACTTTTGCACCCAATTCCAAAGTCCTAAATGCAGTAGGCAAACTTCAGGCTTATATGTGCATCTCCAGAGCCAATTATAGCCTACAGACTCCAGGGTGCCTTCTTTCTCCTTCCTCTCTCTCTCTCTGTCTGAAACTCTGGTCTGAAATGTCTTCCCTTGCTTCATTCACCTATCACTTAATATGCTTCCAAATGAACCCTTTGCTTTATGAAGACCTCCTAATCTCCTTCCCTGGGTTCAGTGTCCTGTTGATGCTCTCTTGCCATCCTGTGCTCGAACCTATCAGAGTGTTAATCTCAGTGTGATTTGATGGTATATCTGATGTCATGATTTTCTGCCTTCTCTGCTGATATCTAACATTGTGCCTTATAAGCACTGTTGTTTTTAAAAATAAGAAATAGATTGTTTCTTCTCAAAACCCAGAATTTGAGTGTGACACTAACTTATATAGAAATAATACTGAAAGGCTTAATACACCGTCTATATTAACCTCTGATGTCTGATCTCTTCTTTACCAGCACCTTTGGAGTACATGATGCCTCAGATAAACTTGGTGGAAGTGTTTTTTGCTAAATGGGATTTAAATTATACTGATTTGAGAATTTTATATGTATAGAAACATATGTAATTACTACTGACCAATTAATGAAACTATTCCAAAGTGAAGCAAATGATTAAATTATAATAGCATAAAATATAGTCAAGAATAAGTTTAAGCAAGCATAAATAATCTCTACTCTGAAAATCATAAGAGAATGATTAGAGAAATTAAAGGAGCTACAAATGGAGACACATCCTGAGTGGAAAATTGATTGTGTCTATTTTATCCAAAGTAACCTAAAGATTCAGTGAAATTGTTATCAAATTTCTCATGACATTTTTCACAGATTCTTTTTTTTTTTTGCTTAAAAATCCTAAAATGCATATGAAGCCATAAGAGAACCTGCTAAGACAACCATAAGAGCAAACCTGAACCAACTATGCTGCCTGATTTCAAGGCATATTATAGAGATATGGTAATGAAAACAGTATGGTGCTTTCATAATTTACACACACACACACACACACACACACACACGCACACGCGCGCGCGTACACAACACACACAAAACCAGAACTAGCCTATAAACAAACACATATCCTTCCTGCTAATCATTGACAAAAACACCAAGATCACACAGGGGATAGGATAATGTTTAGAGTCATTAGAGTTAGGACGACTAAATATTCTTTTTTTATTTTTATTTCTTTTATTTATTTATTTTTATTTCTGTATGTGTATGAATGGACTGTCTGTATGCAAGTCTGTGCACCCGCGTCGTGCAATGCCACGGAGGTCAGAAGAGGGTGTCGATTTCCCCTGGAACTGGAGTTCTCCTAGAATTGGAGTTTTGGACAGTTCTCAGCCGCCATGTGGTGCTGGGGATCGAACCCGGGTCCTCTGTAAGAGCGGTCGGCGCTCTTAGCCGCTCGGCCATCTCTCCAGCCCCTTTATTTTTATTTTTATTGGTCTTTTCGAGACAGGGTCTCCCTGTCACCCCAGCTGTCAACTAAATATTCTTTAACAGAAGAATGACACCACCTTCTTCTCTTTTGCCATATAAAAAAAACGGATGAATATTAAAACCTTAAATTTAAGACTTGACCCATTAAAAACTCTAGACCAAAACTTCTGGGTAAATGCCTGTGATGTGTGGTCCTGTCGATGACTTTTGGTTTTGATCTGACACCAAAAGCACAAGCAGCAAAAGCTGAAGTACTGAGCAAGTGGGGCTGCATCTGACAAGAGAGCATCCACGGGGCCAAGGAAGCAGCAGCAGAACGGGAAAGCAGCCGTCAGGGCAGTCTGATAAAGGTTTAGTAGCCAGAAAACCCAGCGAGCTGCTGCAACTCCATTGCAGAGTAGCCAAGCTGGTCACAACATGACAAAGGACCTGAATAGACCTCCACCCCCAAGACGACATATGCATGGTCAGCAGATGTATGACAAGTGCCCAGAAGTGCAATCAAACACATTAATGGACAGAATCTCACACCCACCAGATTACAAGTGTACTGCTCTTGGAACTGTAAATTGAGAAACCAATGTTAGAAAACAGTATGGAGGCTCACAAAAGACAATACACGGAACTTCTGTATGGTCCACCGATCTCATTTCCTGGTATATATGTCCAGGAAGTATCTAATATAATGAATGAGGAGCTATCTACTTCCTTGTTCATTACAGCATTGTTCACAACACAATGTGTGTGGTTGGTTTCTACAATGGAATATTATTAAGCCTTTAAAAAGAAGGAAATCAAAGTTGGAGAGATGGCTCAGTGGTTACTTTGCTGCTCTTGTACAGGAACCTAATTCAGTTCCCAGCACCTACATAGTGGCTAACAATAGTCAGGAACTCTACTTTTAGGGGATCCAATGCCCTCTTCTGTCCTTTGCAGGGATTCCATGCATGTAGTACATACATATGCAGACAAAACACTTGTACACATAAAATACAACCTAGATAAAATACATTTTACAAAAGCAAATTTCCATTTTGACAACATGGACAAGATTCAACTACATTATACTACATGAAATAAGACAGACACAGAAAGATATAGCACGAGCTCACAAATAAAGTCTAAGTAAGGCAAGGGTCATAAAATCAGAAAGTAGAATAGTAGTGTCCAGGAGTTATAGGGTAAGTAAAAGGGGGGGGCAGATTGGTGCCAACGAGTGTGAATCTTTAGTTATGCGTAAATTCCGGAGGTCTAAGGTGCCATAGGGTGAGTTTGGTTAATAATAATGTGCTATAGGCTTGGAACTTGCAAGGGAGCAAATCTGAAGTGTTCTTATCACACAGCTACAAGACAATGACTGTGTGAGGTGATGAATATATTAAGTGGCTGGAATGTGGTAATCATTTCACTATATATATATATATATATATTCAAACATCACATTGTACACTTTAAATATATACACTATTGATTTGCCAACTATACCTCAATAAAGCTGTAAGAAAAGAGAACCTCCATAGTTAGAAGCCATTATACTCCAGCCAAGGGGACATAGATTTGGAAGAACAAACAGAATTTAAATAGTATGCAATTCACTGAATGTACCACTCTGCATTTTCTTGGGGGGGGTAGTTATCACTGAAAGGACTTAGGACATGAGACCACTGGCTTTGCTTCCAGTCGTGACCAGATTCAAGTAGCACTGCACCAGCTGCCCCAGGCATGCTTGCCGAGTCCTGAGCAGTAGGGTGGCACATATGAACCCTAGCAGTTCCTCTTTTTGCCCATCTGTGTGTTACTCATACATACATCTCCATCTACTTGACTGAGATCCTAGCCCAGAGCTGGATGCACAGAATGGACCAGCAATGCTTGCAAAGTTAGAATGAACCATTTGGGAATTGTTGTGGGAAGAGAACCAGTTTCTTTTTTTTTTTAATTTTATTTATTTTTGTATGTGTATGAACGTACTGTCTGCATGTAGGTTTGTGCACCCGTGTCATGCAATGCCGTGGAGGTCAGAAGAGGGTGTCAGAATTCCCCTAGAACTGGAGTTAAAGACGGTTCTCAGCCGCCATGTGGGTGCTGGGGATTGAACCCGGGTCCTCTGCAAGAGCGGTTGGCGCTCTTAGCCGCTAGGTCATCTCTCCAGCCCCGAGAACCAGTTTCTACCTTTTTGGGGTCAACTATTGTCAGCCTATTGTCTCATTTAAGGCTCATGGAACTCACATGAGGAAGTGTTCTTCCTCACAACTGGAGAGCTGAGAACATGAACTGTCAGAGGTGAAGAAGTCCCATCGGGTTTCAAAGTCCATGTTGTAAGAGTTACATAGGTTATAGTAGACACACCCCCAAACTGGATCAGAGTAAATATAGACAGCTTGCTATTCTTATTACTCTGGTGTTTCTCAGAGTAGACAATGAAAGAACATTTATCAGTTTCCTTATGCCACACTTAGTACAAATTGCAGTGGTATTTTTAAAAGAACAGTAGCAAAGCTCTTAGATGAGGCATCTCTCCATGTTTAGTAAGGTAACAAAATATTCCTTTAAGGCTCCGTTCAGTTTAACCCTGAAGGCCCTGGCGCTGTGGTGGACAGTTTGTGCACAGTGAGTGTGTTTATCATGCTTCCTTCTGTCCTCCAGTTGGGAACAGCTGCGGTTAGTTACTTACCCCTGTTAGATTTCATGGGAATTTGTCCAGTCCATGGTGGACTGTGTCCAACACTGAATAGAGATAGAGTTTTACATCCTCTTACATTGTGAACTTGGCCCACTCAGTGTCCTGATTCCCTTTTTTTTTTTTTTTTGTCTTTTCAAAACAGAGTCTCCCTGTAGCCCCAGCTGTCCTGGAACTCACTCTGTAGACCAGGCTGGCCTTGAACTGACAAAGATCCACCTGCCTCTGCCTCCCAAGTGCTAGGATTAAAGTGCCACCATGCCCGGCCTGATTCCCTTTTTTACATGTAGCCACAATGACCACTGAAAACTCGGCAGGAAGCAGGTAACACCGCACCTCAGATGTGTGCTCCCACAGTGCATGTAAATGGTGTCAAGTTTCAAAGCTTCCCTTAAAGCATGGAAAACGTTAGAGTTTATTTTCTTTCCGGAAGCGTTCAGGAGCACTGGGACTTACATGGGAACACCTGAGGTTTGACATTGGCCAGCCTGCTGAAGTGACTGTCATGTTTTCTAGACTCTACCCAATTTTTGCAGTGACTTGTCTGATTTCTGTCTGTTGCATTCAGATTCCAGTATCTTTATAGACAACGAAAGTGAATTGGTTTTCTCATAACTGAACTGTTTGCCCACTATTCCGAACCTCTTCTCACGGAACGTGGTGGCATCCGTTCTCACTTTCTAAACTTTTTAAAAGTTGGGAGACTCAGTGGGATTTTCCCACCTTTGGATTGGCAGCTGCGCCAGGGGTAGAAAGAAGTCTGGAAACCCACCTTTGTGGGAAGTTTCTTCTGATCAACTTTTCTCCCAGGACTGCATCCTGCCAATGACCTCACAAATTTTTCTTGTCTCTATGTAAATTGCTATGTTTTCTGGAGGCTCCTGACAGCCAAGTTTGCAGGGCTGCCATTTGTACAGAAGCTGTTATTACGGAATAAGTGTAATGGCTCGTGAATTTTGTGGAGGAAAGGAGGGTCTCAGGGTGACTGCATAGCAGCCACGAACCTATTGGCTCCACGAGGAGTGCATTAGGCTAAATATTTTTAGCCCATTGACTCTGAAGGTAATAACCCTAAATGCTTCATTAAATTTTCATGGGTGAGTAACAGAAGCTACCAGGAAAAAACAATACCCCCCACAAGCCCACCACGTTAGCTTTATTATAAACCAGCTGGAGGGCAGGAGTGTGGCCCCTTAAAAGAATGAGTAAACTTTCCAAGGAACCCTTGCCTGTCTCCTTCGTTCCTCTTTGGCACCAGGTTCGCAAGCCCAGCGTATGATTCTCCCCCGTCCCCCAATCCACTTCCACCTACAAGTGGAACCGGGCCATCGGGGAGACGATGGAAGTTGAATCCAATGTCACCTTGGAAAAATTTCAGACCCACCTTTTTTTGGAGATCTTTTTAAGGTAGGACCTGAAGTTCCAGGAACCTTCTGCACAGTACAGGTTCTCAGGATGATCCATTCCCCAGCATGCGAAGAACTGAGTAGGGAAAGCAGGTTCAACTGGGTCCCGCATACCTCAAAAGCACACAGGCTGCTGCCTAGGACTGTTGAAATCATCACAGATGCAAGCCTTTCAGGTGCTGGTATCCAGTCTTACCTGGGAAACTTAAATAAAACCTGGGCCTAAGGAAGCTGGCCCACGCCGCTGGGATGGAGCGCCCCCTCCTGCCGAGGGGCGTGGGGGCAACAAGCTCAGGTTTTCGCCCATTCTACTTTGGGTATGTGTGGTTTCAGAGGCTTGGATAAAGTGGACCCTAAAGACAACTGGAGGAGGGCAGCGGGGCTGCCGGAGGAGCCTTGTGCCCCGGTGCTCCCCGCGGCTCCTACGGCCCAGCCGCAGGCGGGCTCCCGGCCCCACTCCGGGATGGGCGCGAGCGCTCGGGCTCCGGAGACACGACAGCAAGCCGCGGCGCCCCCGCTCGCTCGCGCGCGGCTCTTCCTTCTCGCCGCCGCTGCCGCCGCCGCCGCCGCCGCCGCCGCGACTCTGCTCAGCTGTCGGAGCGTGCTCGGGTGTTGCACGGAGCGCCCCGGCGGGAGCGGGAGCGCAGAGGCCGGGAGGAGGCTGCGGGCAGCCGGGGAGCTGCAGGTGAGCGGCGCGGCGGGGCGCGGGCCGGCGCGGCGGGGGCGGCGGGAGGAGGCGGGTCTGCGCACCGCACGGGCCGGGTCTCCTCCCCCTGCTCTGACGCGCGCCGGTGGCTTCCCGGGGAGGATGGACCCAGCTCGGCGCTCGGCCGGGCTTTCCCGGGCTGGAGAGCGCGTCTGAGTGCCGCCGCCCGCCGGGCATGGGGAGCCGCGTCCAGGGCTGCTGCGGCCGTGGGGGAGGAGGCTCCGGGGAGCCGAGGTGAGCGAGGGGCGCGGCGGGGTCACGGCGGCCCCCGGCGGAGCGCGCGGTAGCCCGCGGGGACCCGGCGCTGGCGAGCTCGGCTGGCTCGGCGGGAGCCAGCGAGCCGGGGTGCCGAGGCCAGCTCTCGGGGCGCGTCTCTCCGGAGTTGCGCTGGAGGTGCTGCGGGCTGGCGACTGCAGCAGTTTTCTGTCCTCTGCCACCACTTGCGGGGAGGAGAGCAGGCTACCTCCCCGGTCCCCGACTTCTGAACGCGCGCAGTCCACTCCAGACGCGTCCACCCGAGACCCTCGCCTGTCCTCGGGATCCCTGCACCCTCCTCTCTCCCGGGGTCCCGGCTCCCGCCATCCCGGGGGTGCCTAGCTAGTGGCGCCGGCTGGCCAGTCTTCTCCACTCCGCGAGCCGCTTTCTCACTTCACGTCCAGGCGGTGCTGCGGTTCCTCCTTGACCCCGCGGTAAACCAGACCCATCCCAGTCTCTCCAACTCCTTCCGCGGACACCCGCGTAGAAGGTCGCGTTTCTGGGGTCCTCGGCCCCGCACACCCTGCAGCTCGCCTTTCTCCATTCGGTCCCGAGCCCCTGGTCACCAGCCACTCCCCTCTGCACTCCGCGCCCGCTCTCTCGCACAGCTTGAGATTTTCTTGCTGGGGAAACTTTGATTCCCCTTCGTTAGTCTCATAAAAAGATCTGTAAGACGGGGTCTCAGCAGCAGAAAAAACCCCGGAGCCAAGGAGCCCCTTATGGCATGGGGGTAGGTGGTTCGTGGCGCCGGCGAAGGTACTGGGTGAGTCTACGAAGTCCATTTCCAAGCTCAGCTGGTTGCTGCCTTCGCTGGCTGCGTCCCACTGGGTATGATTATGACCCCTGGTGGGAGGTGAGTCTTTACTGCACTTTTTAAGGGTCTTTTTTTCTATTTTTCTTTCTTTTCCTATTTATTTATTTATTTATTTATTTATTTATTTATCTATCTATCTATCATTCATTCATTCATTCATTCATTCGCATCTTTTGTTGGCGGTCCTGGTAGACCCGGTGGGGGACGACATAGCGAACCGGTGCCACTCGACTGCTGCGTGGCTTTCTCGCAGCAGACCCTTCACACTGTGCTTCATCTTTGGAAACTCTCCCCAACCCCCAACTGCATCACACAAGTCTTCATTGTTGGGGGTCTGTTGGGTACTTCCGCCTGGGCTGGGAGAGTGAAGGAACGGGGTGGGGGCGGGGAACCGGGGGCGCTGGGCAACCGCCTGGCGCTGGGTGCGGGCGGGCAGGCGGCATGGAGAGCGCCGCTGCGCAAGCATTTGCGCGCTCCCTCCGATGTTTGTCTGGGTGCGTGCCCGCGTGGGTCGGTGCCTGCGTGTGCGTTTGCATGTCGGCTGAGGCTGTGTTTAGCTCGGTGAGAGAGAGAGAGAGAGGCGAGTAGAGAGCTGTGGAAGCGAGTGCTGTTCTCTGCGCCCTGGAGATGGTTTCGGGGGCAGAGCCTCCCTCCAGCCCTGGGTAGATGGAGCAATCCACCCACCACTTCTGCGTTCCTCCTCAGGCTCTCCTCCCCTAGCTGGTCCATTACAAGCACTTTCATAATGTTGATGGTTTTAAATAAAGGCCTTGTGGGGGTTCTGCTGACACTTCTAACATTTGCCATGTTTTCAAGTAATCATATAAATTAAAGGTGGCTTACGTTCAGAACCCCCCAATTATCCGATTGACGTTTGTACATTTATATGCCAATTATGGGTCTTCGGGAAATCCATAAAATTATAACCCATCCCCACCCCCCTTAAATTAGTACCTCTTTTTTTTTTTTTTTTTTTTTAAATTATCAAAAAAATGTGTTTTTTTTTAAAAAAAAAAAAAAAAAAAAAACCAAAAACAAAAAAGAAGAAATGGGCAGGGGGTGTTAGATGGACTACAAACGCCCCCCTCTCCGTATCTTGCCTTCCCTATCCTCACAAGGCTTGGCGACTCTTCTGGAGACTGAAAGGGATCAAAGATTTTCTTGATTTCCCATTGAGAAGGGCGACCTAATCAAAGCTGTATAAAAGTCAACTTCTAAGCAATCAAATTGTCAGCTGCTGTCCTTGATTGAAACCCTAGCATTCAAATGGAGTATTGGAGAACTCTCAGAGACGGCTTTTGAAGCGCTATTGTTCTTTTCCATACACAGAGGCCCTCGTAAAGGTTTAGGAAGTTCAAAATGTAGTGATTTGAAAGGACTGACTTTGTAACTATTTGGCTTCGCCAGCAGGATCTGCAGCAATGAGAGAGGAGGCCAAGGTTGGAAGCGCAAACGTGTTGTTGCTATCTTCCCGGGGACCGCGTGGCTCTCCAGTGGGCATGCTTCTACTCATGAACTTGGCAATTAAATCTCTTCGTGAAAGTGGATTTAGAGGATGATTTTTAGTAGGAGGGGTGGGGTTATTATTATTTTTTGGTGGTTTGCTTAAGATCTGAATAGGCTTATCTGAAACATTTAATCATGTTCATTGTATTCAACAATAAAATATGAATAAAAATTACTTATTGTTGATGAAGCTCATCTCACAAGCTGTTTCACAGTATGTCTCATTTGCAAGAAACACCATTGTGTGAGGCTGCAGGGGAGAGATTCTATCATCACTTATTGTTCATTTTCTCCTCCCAGAGCCACAGAGGAAGCCTCCACTCAGTCTCCTTTGCCCTCCAAAGTCATTTTTCTAAATGGGTGGGTGTTTGGCTTGGAACATGATCATGTACCCATCTACAAATTGCGTTTGGTGGATTCCTGAGGCTTGGAGCCACCCTGCAGGCAGATGAAGAATTTATTTGAGGCAGCATTTCATTTTGATAACTCACTCAAGTCAAACATTGTGTGTGTGTGTGTGTGTGTGTGTGTGTGTGTGTTTGGCTGAGATTTAATCCTTCTTCTCAAACTAATAAAGCCAGCAAAGCAAAGGAATCATGGTTTATGTCTTTTAGATGGCACTTTAAAAGATAGCACACGTCGAAGGGTGTTGTCAGAAACTTTAAATGTTATTTAGGACTCACTAAATCTCACAGTGCTTGCACGTCACTCCTGACAGAGGATGTTCACTACTTCAGCAATTATAAATAAATCAGGTAACTACTCACAACTTGGATTTCATCCTCTGCACAACAGAGATCTTTCTTGTGGGTCTCTGAACAATTTGAATAGGAAAATACTGGGATTGAGTGCTTTAACACATGGTAGGGTTTCAGGAGAATGGTGACTTAGTAGTTGCATGGGAAGGGAGACCTGTGTGTTTGTTTGTTTGTTTGTTTTGTCTTTTTGAGGCAGGGTCTCCCTTTAATCCCAGCTGGCCTGGAACTCCCTGTGTAGACCAGACTGGCCTTGAACTCACAGAGATCTGCCAGAGGCAGATGCCTCTGCCTCCCAAGTGCTAGGATTTAAAGGCATGCACCACCACGCCCTTTTGAAGCTGGAAGATCAAGATTGACTGCAACTACCTCCTGTCTTTGTAATGTTTGGTGGATCATTCCTCATATTAACAAAAACGAGTCCTGATTTTGCAGTCCCTACGAAGGGCACATACTGCTCAAAGCACTTGCCACATACTACCCATACTTCTTTGAAATACCCAAGAGGCAGTGGAGGAGATGGCTCAACAGTCGAAAGTGCTTACCGCTCTTGCAGAGGACCTGGGTTTGGTTCTCAGCACCCACGTGATCACTCACAATCACTTGTAACTCCAGTTCCAGGGCATATGATGCCCTCTTCTGACTGAACTCTGCAGGCTCCTGCATGTATGTGATGCACATACATATTCTACAGGCACACATACATAAAAGTAAATACATCTTTAAAAATCTACCCTGCAAGGTAAAAAGTGTAGCATCCGATGTGGAATAGAAAGACCTGACCTGAGATTATCTAGCAAACAGGGGACAGAAACAAAATGAAAACCCACCGCTGTAGTCCCACAGTCTACCTCAAACAGATAATGCTGTTCCTCAGGAGAGAAGTGAAGCCAGCCACTTCTAGAGTGGTTGTGAACTTTTAATGGGGGCATAAGGAAATGATAAGACCTTTCTGTAAAAGCCTCATTCCTCATTTTCCCATTTTATACACTATCAATACACATGGGCATTGCGTTATCACCAGTAAAGCATTGGGCTGACGGTGGCATTGAACACTTGTGACTTCCAGAGAGCTTCTAGCAGATACTGGGTGGTGTTGGGTCACTATCTACTCTGTGGAAGTATTAATTAGGTGATTAATCAGCAAGTAATCGATTAGGCAATTAATTATTAGTGCAGAAACTGTGTTGCTATGGTCAGTGACTGTTGTGGTAAACAAATGCTCAGATTAACAGGCGATAAGAGCCGTGCACTGGGAAGTGAATCCTCTAGCCACAGACTTTAGTTCCCCTAGCTCTGCAAGCCAGGTGGCCCAGGTAAACTCATGTACATCTCTGTGCTTTATTTTTTAATATGTTTATTATTTTTACTTTTTGTGTATGAGTTCATTGCCTGCGCATATGTAAGTGCACCTGTGTCATGCAGTGCATGTGTCATGGAGGTCAAAAGAGGGCATTAGATTCCCCCAGAACTGGAGTTACAAAGGGTTGTTAGCCAGTATCCAAGTGTGGGAATTGAACCCAGGCCCTCTGCAAGAGTAGCCAGTGTCCTCAGTGTCCACTGAGCCATCTCTCCAGCTCCTCTGTGCTTTATTTTTGTTTATAATAACAGAGTAGTATCTTTCTCTTAAGATTGTTATGAAAAATTGGCACCAAATACTTGAACAGTGCCCAGCATGAAATATTTAGTATCACTGAACTGTTTTTTAATTAATTAATTAATTAATTAATTAATTATTATATTTTTTGGTCTTTTCAAGACAGGGTCTCCCTGTAGCTCTAGATGTCCTGGAACTCACTCTATAGACCAGGCTGGCCTTGAACTCACAAAGATCCGCCTGCCTCTGCCTCCCAAGTGCTAGGATTAAAGGCGTGCCCCACCACGACCGGCTTATTTATCATTTTTATGTGTATGAGTGTACTGTCTGCATGTAGGTTGGTGCACCCGTGTTGTGCAATGCCACAGAGGTCAGAAGAGGGCGTTGGATTCCCCTGGAACTGGAGTTGAAGACAGTTCCCAGCCATGTGGGTGCTGGGAATTGATCCCCGGTCCTCTGCAGGAGCAGTCAGTGCTCTTAACCGCTGAGCCATCTCTCCAGCCTCATCGCTGAACTGTTAATATTGTCCTCCAAATGGGATAAAAAGCCTTCCTCTTGGTAACAAAATCATTCTCTTTTTTTCTGGTCCCTTTTTGCTAACTAGCGGTTAGAGAGAGATTTGTTCTAGGATTTCAGGTGAACATTTTCTTCTGCTCTGCTTACTGGAAATGTGCTAAACATTTCCATGGTATGAAAAGCAGTTGTGGAAGTGAACATCATGCTGAAATGTTCATGTTGTTGTCCTCTCCTGTATTTATTTTGAGAAAAATAAAATGATTGATTAAATTCTCGACTGGGATTATAGTCAATTTGCCCAATTCACAAATTTCAGGGAAAAAGTCAGGCTCAAGGAAATGAAATATGCAATTTTGCAGTGAGAGGCATTTTATGTGGCCCAGAATCCATGGACTCCTCGTGTAGTGCTCCTTCCATGAAGCCAGATTGCCTTCTATCCCCGGATGGAGAAGTGGCTTGAAAATATAAATAAAACTTGGCGGGGAAGGCCCTGTCAGACTAAAGCAGAAGCCAGCCAGACATTCTGTACTGAGAAGCCATGTGAGTAAGAAAAACACATTTACATCCCTGAGCACAGCACTGCACTCCATCTATGAAATACACGTCAGGATACAAACTCAAGAGCACACAAAGCAAAACAGAGAAACCCATTATGATAATTAATCACCTGTACATCTCCTGGGGGCTGGAGAGTGAATGTTCAGAGTCATTTTTGTGTTATTTTCTTTGTATTGTTCTCTCATTTAGTCCTCAGATATCAGAAGGTTTTGGTTGAAGAATCATAAAACTCCTCTGGCTTCTATTTCATGAAATATGCAGCATATTCTATGGGAAAGAAATTGCCAGCTTGCTTTTATTATTATTATTTTATTTTATTTGAACCTGACGTATAACCAATCTACAATGCCAGTGGGGGATTCTCATAAAAAGCAAAGAAAACAGAAATAATATTCTGCTGAACAGAAGAGCTTACAGCTAAAATGATAAAGTTTTGTGGTGGTGAAGGAGGGCGGCTTAGGTTAGGGAATAAAGATGAGGGTTTGGGGGGCCCTCGGACAGCAGTCGCTGGTACAGAGTTGACACAGGCCAGCGGTGCTGCCTTTTTAGAGTGAGGCTTGTCACAGTGTTCCCTTCATCCTCTCTTCGTTCGCTCTGTTCTGTGTCCTGGTTGTCTGTCTGGGTCATGATCCATTGGTTTACCATCCATCACTTTGGTCCCTTTCTTCCTCACTGTCTCTCAGCCTCTCCTGGTTTCTCCCTCCATCTTTGTCTCAGCGAGTCTTCATTTCTGCTTGTTTTCAGTCTTGCCAGTGTCACAGTTGAAATCACAGACTGACTAACCAGTTACCAATCTGCATTGGAGTGCTGTAGTTTGAGTATCTTTCAAAGCTTCCTGTGTGGAAACGTGGCTGCTATTCTGAGATTTTTTTGAGAAGTTGGGAGTTTAGAGTTGGTGCCTGTGGGAGATGATTAGGATTCAAATCATGCCAGGGGAGGCTCTGTGATGGAATCCTGGTAGCTTTGTGAGAGGAAGAGATTCAAGAAGAGGCAAATACCCACTGCTTTTCCCATACTATGGCATGCCTTGTGTCACCTGGGGGCTGGCAGCTAGAAGACAGTCTCTAGATTCGACCCCAAGACCTGTACTTGCAGAAGCATTAGACCAAAGAAACCTCTTTCCATGGAAACTTGTCCAGTCTATAGTAGTGTTTTATTAGAAAATGCATGACCACACTGGACTTTTGCGGGGGCGGCAATCAAGGAAGAAAATTCTGGTTGTGTTCATAGGCCTTACTCCTGTGTCCAGTCCTATTGATTGAACACCAGCTATGTCTGGTTCTGTGCCAGGTATTGTAAACAGTACCAGGATGTGAAGGTACAGCCTGCTGTTAGTCAGTCTGGCCTTATATGTGATTAAGCGCTGCAGCATGAGATGGATACAGAAAATACCCCTTGAAGCTTTTAGGGAGTAATCACCTGGAGAAAGACTAGTGAAACTGGTATTGGTCTCGGGCCATGAAGTTTAAGAGTTTCTTGGGGCTTAAAGGGAGTCCAGCACATCAGCATGAAGGTTTTTATGTGTTTTAGAGGTGGGCACAGTTGGGTGTGTGTCATGTAGAACAGGTGATTGAAGTTGGTTTCTATTGGAGCATTTTCCAAATGGGGTTGAGGGGAATGCTGGTGGTCTCCAAGATCATTGTGAGTATTTCAAAGGAAGAGTGAGCAGGGCAGAGATAAGGTCTATGCTCAATAGTTGTTAGAAGTCACTCAGTTACACATCCTACTCTTTATAAGTTATGGCGTTGACCGATCTGTTAAAGGTTCTGAGCTTTCCTCCAGTATATAAAATAACTTAATTCACTGAGAATTTTCTAAGCTCCTTTACTATGTGCATTTTAGGTGGCTGCTGGTGGTTGTTACAAAGTACCCGAGATAATCTACTTAAAAGAAAGTCTTATTTTAGGTCATGGTTTCAGATATTTCGGACCAAGATTTTGGGTTGTTTTTGTCTCTGATGAGGCAGGGCATTGTGGTGAAGACTATGTGGTGGAATAGAGTCGTTCATCTCCTGGTGGACTGGAAGCGGGTAGAGGAAACGGAAGGAGCAGGGTCCTAATATCTCCAGGGACTTATCCCCTGTGACCTAACTCCTGCCTCCCCAGTCTCCCAACAGAATCCTGGGCTGGCAATCCAGCTTTAGCATGCAGACCTGTGAGGAATGTTCAAATCCAAAAGGTAACACCAGAAACCTCACATGGGGTTGGCAGTTGGTCATGCTGATCCTTCATGCTTGGGATTTGCTGTCTTTGATTTTGGTGGTACAGATTTCTACTAGGAGTTTGGGAGGGTAGCAGTTACATTCCATCAGATACAGAATGAGAGAGAATTTTGTGATGTGAATGCCTGTGAATACAACAGAAAGTACATAGAGTCCAAGAGGGAGAAGACACTGTATAAAAAGTTACTCCTCAGTGACTGCTAAGTGGTAGCTATGTACCATGACAGGGATGTGCTGCTGCTGTTCTTGAATTGCAGGACACATGACTCTTAGTAGTGGCATATACCGGCTCACAGAAAATCTAAACTTGTAGACCATCACCATTTAGTTATAGCCAAGTTTAAACCATAAGTGCCAGTCATCTGGTTGTGGATAACTTCAAAGATAAGCCAACTGGATGCTGGATCTAAGCTCTGGGGTGCCTTAGTAGAACATAGTCCCAATAATGCAGAAAAGGTTGCTGTAATTCACTCCTTTGGGGAGTTGAATAGATTTATAGACTATATAGAAGTTGGATTCTTGCCAGCCTTCTATCTAACTTCTTAATTTTAATGTAACTGAATTTATCAATCTTCTATGGTTGGCACTTTTTATGTCTTGTTTAAGAAAGACCATTTTTTAAAAACCCCGATGTCATAAAGATATTCTCCATTGTTTTGTCTGTTTTGTCTTTCTGAAGTTTTCTCTGTGACTCATTTGGGATGCTTGTGCATATGACTGTAGATGTGTTGTGAGACAGGAATTTATTCAAAATTTCTTTCATATGGAAAAATCACTTTTAGCATTGAGAATCAGTTTCTAGGCAGTTCTTTGACCTTTTTTTCTTCCGAACTAACCTTTATTATTATAGCTTTATAATAAGTCGTCTTATTTGGCAAGAAAAATTTCCCACTAATGTCTTCCAGAAATTTTAGCTGTATCTTATCTTCTCTCTCTCTCTCTCTCTCTCTCTCTCTCTCTCTCCATATATATATATATATATATATATTATAATCATGCCTTAATATTTCAGAAAATACTCTTGAGATTTGATTTATATGATATTGAATTTATGGACCAATTTAAGGAGAAATACATCATTCTGATATTGAGTCTTTTTTACCCATAAGTACAACAACTCCATTCCTGTAGAATGTTAGAGCTCTTTAATGTCTTTCAAAACAGTTTCTAGTTTTCTTCACCAGGGTCTGCACTTTTTCTGTTAGATTTATTCTCACACACTTTATACTTTTATTAGTTGCTATTGTAAATGCTACCTTTAAAAGTTACGATTTCCAGTTGCTTGAGGGTTGGCTCAGTGGTTAAGAGCACTGGCTGCTCTTGTAAAGGGCTGCGGTTCAGTTTCCAGCACCCACGTGGCAGCTAGCAACTGTCTGTAATTCCAGTTACAGAGGATCTGATGCCTTCTTCTTACCTCCACAGGCATTCCGCGATACCAGCACACTTACATACATGCAGGCAAAACATGCATACACATAAAGTAAAAATAAATAAATCTTTAAAAAATTACATATTCTAGTTATGTATTAGTTTTCTTTAAAAATTTTTTTTTATTTACTTTTTTTTTTAATGTGTATGAATGTACTGTCTGCATGCAGGTTTGTGCACCCGTGTTGTGCAATGCCGCGGAGGTCAGAAGAGGGTCTCAGATTCCCCTGGAACTGGAGTCAAAGACAGTTCTTAGCTGCCATGTGGGTGCTGGGGATCGAACCCGGGTCCTCTGCAAGAGCAGTCGGCGCTCTTAACTGCTAGGCCATCTCTCCAGCCCCTATGTATTAGTTTTCATCCTACACTTCTTTTTCCAAATGGTGATTCAGGAAAAGATAAACAGGAGTTGTTTACTGAGGTTTTACTATGTACCAGGTATTTCATACATTTGTGTTTGTTCCCTAAAACAGCCTGAGGGTAAATGCTTCAGCTCACTGCCCTCCTCTGCAGACTTACAGCACCAGGGCCTCAGAAGAATCCAATGGGAATGCAGAGTGGTGACAGGCTGAGTAGGAAATAACCTGGCATTTCAGCCAGGCATTTCAGCCACTAATGAGCTCTAAGGAGAGCTCTGGCTTCCCGTGGATTATGAAGGCACATGTGAAGGAGGATACCATCCCCTCTTGCTTGAGGGCTGTGTTTGTCAGCCTTCTGTCACTGTGGCCCGACAGAATCAACTCAGATGACAAAAGGGATGTTTGGGCCCGTGGTTTCTTGGGTTTCAGTCCGTGGCCACAGGGCTGTGTTGCTTCCAGCCCTGTGCTGATGCAGAGCATTGTGACAGGAAGCATGTGGTAGAGAGCGAGGCATTGTGACAGGAAGCATGTGGTAGAGAGCGAGGCTCTTCACCTTCTACCAGCCAGGAACCAAAGAGCAAGAGGGAGGCTGGAAACAGGGGAGCCATGGAGGCGACCCTGTACGAGAGACTTTTCCTGTGGCCGTGACAGGATTACTGACCGAGGCAGTGGAAGGAAGGGAGGGTTTGTGCTGGCTCACATGTGGGGGTCTGGGAAGGGGGGAGTCAGGCTGGCAGTTGCAGGAGGCAGATGGTCATGTTGTGTCTGCACTCAGGAAGCGGGGAGAGATGAATTCTGCTGCTCAGTCACCTCTCTCCTTTTCCCCCTTTGATTCCCTATAGACCTCACTCAGTCCACGGCATGGTTTGCCACTTCCAGAACGGGCTTCCCTCCTCAGTTAAGCTTCTCTGGAAATGCCTTTACAGACACAGCCAGAGCTGCCTACTGGCTGATTCTAAATCCATTCTAGTTGACAATGAAGATGAGCCATTACACTCCCAGTGGCCACTCCTCCAAACAGTACTCACCTCCTAATAGCCCACTCAACCACAAATTCCTCCTTGGTGGATTCCTTGATTAGGTTAACAACACCCTCACAATCTATTATCTAGCCATCTCTCAAGGTCCCGGCTCTGAACACAGCTGCATTGAGGGAATCAAGCCTTCAGTACATGAGCATTTGGAGAATACTTCAGACATAAACCATGCTTATGCCCTGCCTGGCACGAGTGCCAGGAGCCGGGGTTTGAGAGCCAGAGTCTGGAGCTCTTGCTATGCTGCATTTCAGGGAGATCCCAATGAGTTCCCACCCTCTTGAGGGCAGGTTCTGATAGGTAGCCCCCGCCCTAGCTTGACTTTTCAGGTGTCTCAAATTACTGAATAATTTCCACATTAAAAAGAGGAACTGCTGGTCTAGGGAGTTGAAAACAGGTGTCAAGTCATAGACTAGAATAAAGACCCAGGTCTCTGTGCATCTAGACCAGAGCTCTTGACTCCAGCCTATTGACTTAAGCTTTTCACATAACAGCACACTGATAACATAGTGAAACTCTGTTGGGAGCCATGGCTGTGGATGAGAATTGCTACAACTTATCTGTGAAGCAGGGGGTAATGGGAGAGCTGAGTGTGGTCCCTGCGCATGGCCCCTCCCCTTTCCTCTCATTCCCAGTCCTAGCCCCCATTTTAGGAATCCAGTTCCACTTATTTACCCTCTTTCAAATAACATTTTGTTTTAGGCCAGCTATTCGTTTCTTTCTAAAAGCAACCTCCTATGACATCTGTGTTTATAAAACCTCAAACCCTTCTATCCTTGCTCTTTGTTCACATCTTATTATCAGCATGTTTTTTTGTAAAAATATTTTGTACAGTTATTAGTTTAGCTTGATATAAAAGAGTCTGTCACATATAAAAATAAGGTTAAGGAAAAAAAAAGCCAACTACTTGGTTAACCCAGTAGCTCTATTTTCTATTTGTTGTCTGTGGGTTCACATGAGTGAGGCCACAGAGCATTTGGCGCAAACAGACTGATACCCAGGTCTCAGTGGAGAATGGAGACTTGATTTGTTTGAGTTGCCATAAATCAGCAAGCCTGGAAGACAGAGGGGTTGAAGCAGGGAGCGGGGACCTGCGCTAGCCTTGCCTGCCCCCTGTGAAATGAAAGGTCGTACAGTTTGGGCCCAGTCTCAGCTTGGGACCTCCTTTGGCTTGCTCAAAGAATGCGTGTGTATTTTTCAGGCCTCTTGATCATTGAATTCTTCACAGCCCACTTCATGGTGACTTCTGTCTGTCTTTGATTAGTTAATCTAGATTCCTCTGAAGATCAGGATCCTTGAAGGATACTGTCTCATGTTTGGCTTCCAGAAGTTGGCCATAAATTCTTGCAGTGCTTAAAGTCTAACAAAGTTCTGTTAGAGTAGAGGGAAAAAAATCTCTGCAATAAACTACTTTTAATCTATGAAAACCAAATAAAGGCTTTCTTGGGCATTTCCTTGATCATAGCTTTATCTCCTCATATCAAACGCTGTTTTGTCCCATTCTTCCCTTAGATTTCTTCACTTTTCCCTTCCTCTCCTTCCGTCCACTCTTCCCTCTTTCTTTCCCCCACGTTTAATTTACCAAATTTTATTGTTAGTCTGTGGGGAGGGGAGAGGACAGGTTTCAGAAAGTGGGTCTTTCTTCCGCCTTGTTGAGGCGGGGTCTCTCTTTCTTCTGCTGCTCTGCATCTTCCAGACTTTCAGGCAATTATCTCCGCCAGACACTGTGTGTAGGAGTGCTGGAGTTCTGGGTGCAGCACCGCACCCAAGCTTCTTACATGGGTTCTGGGGATTAAAGTCAGGTTGATGGGCATTCAGAGCCATCTCTCTGCTCCTCTTCTCCATGTATTGAATCAAAGGAGTTGTATGAAATCAGCCACAGACACTAAAGACTTCTCCCCCTAAAAGTTCAGGGGTGCTTTTCCCTGAGTTACAGCATGTGCTTTGTGGTCTGTCTGTTTGGGTGGAGACTTGCTAGTTTCTTATCAAATCCCAAAGTCGCTGAAGTATTTTACATATATGATTGTTGGCTTAGCGGATGATTTATGGCTAGTTTAAAATCACAGTCTGCCAAGCATTGTGGGTTAGAGTAGTTGTCTGTGCTAGCCTTGAGTACACTCCAAACAGCAACAATCTCCCTCACCCCTACCGTGGCTCCCAAGCAGACCTGAATAATTTTAATAACGTTCACTCTTAGTGACAGTCCAGTCAGGATATCCACTCCAGGCAGGCTAACGGGAAATATTTAATATAGGAAACTCATTACAAAGGTGTTGGAAGGGGCAAAAGTGTTATGGAGAAGAGAAAGGTAAAGAGATCAAGAGGAGGAGGAGATGGCTTCTAGATCTCAGGCCCCTGTCGTATGTGGCCTTCTCTGCAGATCTGCAGGTGGGGCTCTGAAGAGGCAGTGAAGATGTAAGGACAGTTGCACTGGAAGAAAGGCCAGATGCAAGCCAGCTCCACGGTGGGGTGGACGCCACACAGGCTGGAACGTGGGAGGACTTAGCCACTTCTTGGATGCTTCAACAGAGGGATCCTGTCCCCTGCCAGTCTTTCCCATTTAACCAATCCACAGTGGAGCTGGGGAAACACATTTGGGACGAACTTCCCATAACACACAGCAGAGCAGGAAAAGCGCTAGAAATGGATCGTAAAAACAAACCAGGCAGAAGGCTTGTGGCAATACCAAGGAACTACAGTCATGTGTCACTAAACAGAACAGCCTGAGAAGTATGGACAGTTCATTGTGTTGTGAGGTCATAGTTTCTTACAAAACCTGTGTGTTGTAGGCTGATCGGAATGTCTTTATGTGGCATATGACTCAATCTCCTGCAGAAGAAATACTTAGTAGTATTGCAGAGTTGCAGGAAAGCAGTAAAATGGAGCGTAGGCTTGGATTAGCTGCTTCTTCCTTTGCCTGGTCTTCCCACCCATTCTACCTGTTCTCCTGTCAGAACTGGCAGCGATTCTGTTCCTAGTAGGTCTGTTTGGCAGGTGTCTTAGTTATTTTTCTGTTTCTGTGACAAAACACCACAATCAAGGGAACTTATAAAAGGAAGAATTTGGAGAGATGGCTCAGTGGTTAAGAGTGCCGACTGCTCTTGCAGAGGACCCGGGTTTGATTCCCAGCACCCACATGGTGGCTAAGAACCATCTTTAACTCCAGTTCCAGGAGAATCCAACGCCCTCTTCTGACTTCCGTGGCATGGCATGACACGGGTGCACCAACCTACATGCAGACAGTACACTCATACACATAAAAAAAAGGAAGAATTTATGCGAGCTTAGGGTTCAAGAGGAATCAGAGTCCCTCATGGTGGGGAGGCATGGTGGGGAGGGATGGGGATGGTGGCAGGAGGTGGCCAGAGCCCCATTCTTGCTGCAATAATCTGACATCTATGTTGGATCTCACATGTTCATACACATTCTCATAATCTCTCTCTCTTTCCCTCCCTCCTTCCCTCCCTCCCTCACTCCCTCTCTCTGATGTCTTCTTATTTGGTCTTAAGAATAATTCTATATGCCGGGCGTGGTGGCGCACACCTTTAATCCTAGCACTTGGGAGGCAGAGGCAGGCGGATCTTTGTGAGTTCAAGGCCAGCCTGGTCTACAGAGCGAATTCCAGGACAACTGGGACTACGGGGAGACCCTGTCTCAAAAAGACCAAAAAAAAAAGATAGGGTCTCATTTAATCCAGGCTGAGCTTGAACTCCTATATAGCTGAGAGGACCCTGAACTTTTGATACTTCTGCCTTTACTTCTGAATTGCCAGGATTACGGCTGTACAGCCATAGCTGGTTTTAGGGGGATCCAACCCAGGGCTTCACAGGCATGTTAAGCAGGCATCCTACCAGCTCAACCACATCCCTAACCCTGCATTTTTTTTTTTAAACCAAAAGACAGAACCCACACAGCACGATTAGAATTGTGTCTGGTGTAAGTGGCACCACCAATAGTAGTTCTTCTGTCCCTTACCTTCTACCTTCAAACGGTCAAAACCCATTGCACCCAGCCATACAGCTCTTCCTTGGAAAAGACATGCTTCAGCATTCAGAGAGAACTCAGTGCCTGATGTGATTCCATTGTAGTTCATAAAAATATTTTTAAGTGGAAGAGCATGAATCCATGTCACCCTGTGTTGAATTTCTTTCTGTCCTCACGAACTAGGCTGTGGTTTGCTATGACCTTGGTAGCTTTTGACATGGGGTAGGAGGCAGCTTGATATTTTGTTTATTCTAAATGTGACTAGAGAGAGGAAACAACTACTACCCCAAACAGAATTTGCTGCAGAGAGCAATTTTATATGTTGTCAGCACTCGTGGGACTTTGTAGACTGTAATTCACTTTAGAAAAGAATAAGGAAAGATTTTCTTTTTCTGAATATTTTGCAAGATTAATAAAGCCATATTCTCAGGGAAAGTTTATTAATCCATAACTTATAGAAAACTCCAGAGGAAGGAGATATGAGATAATGTTTTGTAGGTAAAGACATCAAGCATTTCACTGCTAGAATTGAATTCTGCACATACTGTTCTGCTAGCTGTCTTCTGAGTGCATGGCAGGTACTGAGATGGAGATGACTGTGACCTAAACCTGCAATTGTCCCACTTTATCTTTAAATTGAGAGGATGTAAAAGAGGGGTGGAAACATAAAGAATAATTGTGGAGGGCTGGATTCTCCCCCCCTCCCCTGCTCCTGCCCCCTGGCTGTGCTTCAGCTGCATCCATAGGCAGTCACTGTGTTTGACTCTGGTTGATGAGCTATGTGTGCTGAGTCTGTAGGGTAGGTCAAATGGAGATGTGCTGCAGGTGGCAGTGATGAAGGTGATGATGGTGATGGTGGTGATGATGGTGATGGTGGTGATGAAGGTGATGGTGGTGATGAAGGCGATGGTGGTGATGGTGGTGATGGTGGTGATGAAGGTGATGGTGGTGATGGTGATTATGAAGGTGATGGTGGTGATGAAGGTGATGGTGGTCATGATAGTGATGGTGGTGATGGTGGTGATGAAGGCGATGGTGGTGATGGTGGTGATGAAGGTGATGGTGGTGATGGTGGTGATGAAGGCGATGGTAGTGATGAAGGCGATGGTAGTGATGGTGGTGATGAAGGTGGTGGTGGTGATGGTGGTGATGAAGGTGATGGTGGTGATGGTGGTGATGAAGGTGGTGGTGGTGATGGTGGTGATGGTGGTTGATGAAGGTAGTGGTGGTGATGGTGGTGATGAAGGCGATGGTAGTGATGAAGGTGATGGTGGTCATGATAGTGATGGTGGTGATGGTGGTGATGGTGGTGATGAAGGTGATGGTGGTGATGGTGGTGATGGTGGTGATGAAGGTGGTGGTGGTGATGGTGATGATGAAGGCGATGGTGGTGATGAGGGCGATGGTGGTGATGGTGGTGATGGTGGTGATGAAGGTGATGGTGGTGATGAAGGTGATGGTGGTCATGGTAGTGATGGTGGTGATGGTGGTGATGAAGGCGATGGTGGTGATGAAGGTGATGGTGGTCATGATAGTGATGGTGGTGATTGTGATGATGAAGGCAATGGTGATGATGGTGGTAATGGTGGTGATGAAGGTGATGGTGGTGATGGTAGTGATGGTGGTGATGGTGGCGATGAAGATGATGAAGGTGATGGTGGTGATGGTGATGATGATGGTGATGATGGTGGTGATGGTGGTGATGGTAGTGATGGTGGTGATGGTGGTGATGAAGGCGATGGTGGTGATGGTGATGATGGTGGTGATGGTGGTGATGAAGGTGATGGTGGTGATGAAGGCGATGGTGGTGATGAAGGCAATGGTGGTGATGATGGTGGTGATGAGGGCGATGGTGGTGATGGTAGTGATGATGGTGATGCGTGGTGATGGTGGTGATGGTGGTGATGAAGGCGATGGTGGTGATGGTGGTGATGAAGGTGATGGTGGTGATGAAGGTGATGGTAGTGATGGTGGTGATGAAGGCGATGGTGGTGATGAAGTTTATGGTGGTGATGGAAGTGATGGTGGTGATGGTGATGGTGGTGATGAAGGCTATGGTGGTGATGGTGGTGATGGTGGTGATTAAGGTGGTGGTGATGGTGGTGATGAAGGCGATGGTGCTGATGAAGGCAATGGTGGTGATGGTGGTGATGGTGGTGATGAAGGCGATGGTGGTGATGAAGGTGATGATGGTGATGATGGTGATAAAGGTGATGATGGTGATGATGGTGATAAAGGTGATGGTGGTGATGAAGGTGATGGTAATGATGAAGGTGGTGGTGATATCCTGAAGATGATGGTGGTGATGATGGTGTTAGTGGTGAGGGCTCATGGCTGCTTCATTATCTATTATAAAAATGAAAATTTATTGAAAGCTCTGTGCTTTTATTACTTTATCCAATTGCTCAGTATTTATTGAGCTCTTGCAGGGTCCTAGAGTGATGGCAGGCTCCATGTGAAAGGGCCATGTGAGTGATACAAACTTTCTCCCTACAGATCTAGAAATAGTCAAAGAAGCACAAATAAGTTAGTGGTTAAGTACAGCCAGAAATACAGGGATAGATTTTGGTTGAGTATGGACCGTCTAAGCCAAGTATTTTGAGAGGGAGTCTTTGGTGCTGGGATGGAAAATGATAGGATGAGCATATGTGTGATAGAAACCTTTGTTGCCCTCTGAGTGCATATAGTCTAGTAATGAAGCCAGGAAATTCACTTTCTTTGTCAAAGGGCCATAATAATGGCAGTGGTGTGCACCATCATATATAGGGAGTGCTGGGTGAGTTGGTAGAGTGCATGGTGGGGTGGGGTGCACAGCTGGGGATAGTGAGGCTGAAGGGCCAGTACAGACAATGCATTTGGTCCTGGGTACATGAGTCTTAGAGGTGTGATTCTGATTGGATAGATGGTGCTGAAATTGCCTTTCTCAATTCTCACGTTGCTTGAAGTGGAAGAGTGGGCTGTGGTGAAACACAGTTGTTTAGGTGTAATGAAACTGTGTGCGTCAGGTGCAGTGTATGTTAATGGTCTTAAAATATATCCTAAGGTAAGAACTACACACTCAGGTGGCCACAGGGACCTTCCTGAGTGAAAGAGATTATCTGCTACTGTTGAGCTCCAACCACTTAGAGTAAGGGAATGCTGAACTGAAGCAGGAATTGATCATTTTAAGACCATTTTAAAACTTGGTCATTTTAAGAAAATCTAGAAATTGTGTGTGTGTGTGTGTGTGTGTGTGTGTGTGCAGGTGCACGCACATGTGTTTGTGTTTGTGTGTGTGTGTGTGTGTGTGTGGTGTAGTAAATTCCCTGTGTTTGAAAATTTATCACTAAATCAGTTTTCTTTAAAAAGCAAACAAAACAGAAAAATATGTTATAGACTAAAGACAACTGTCCAATGGATAGTTTTTAGCTTTTGAAGCACCCACTAGTGAATTTTGGCCTCTTCTTTATAATTAGTATATTGTGACTATATACATCTCCCTCAAGTAGAAATTTAATCAGTATGCCAAGGGGTAAACTGGCCAGTTTCTTAGTAAAGGATGGAATTTCTGCAATATAGTTGAAAAGTGGAGATTGGCCCTCATTTATTTTTATTTCTTCAGTTACCTTATTTGTCTTTTGTGATCAAGCATATCTGATGCATAGTAAAAGCTTCAGCAGACCTGTGTACGCCATGATTCTGGTATGCTCGCTGCTATTGGCTGGACAGTAGTGAAGTCTCTTTCTGTCTAAGCTGCAGCTAGCATAATTAAGCCCCTTTATGTTCTTTCTGCAAACTGCATTCTTGCAGTGCGTCAAACGAGTCGTCTTAGGGACTGTAATGACAGTATTGCCTGGCTTTCTCTTTGCGGGTTGAGACTCCCAGCCACTGAAATATGCACATTTCAATCCAGAGCGAGAACGTGAGCAACTTAGTAGTTACTGTGGAATTGAGTGAATGTCATAAATATTTATTTATCTTTTTCATAGCTGGCATAAAAACGTTAAGATATAAAAAAGTTGTTCGGTATAAAAACAACAGAAAATTCATTGACTGTACATCTCCTGAATGCGTGTGTCTCTTCGGGTTTTCATTAGCGTCTAGCAATATACTTTGAGAAATTAGATTTGAAAGGGAGCGCTGGCAGAATATGAAAGCAACCAGTGCTCGTAATTAACCCATTTTAAGCAAGAACCTAGTGCACTGAAGCTTGCATTAACCGTGTCCTAGCTGAAGTCAAGTTGAATGTCTTTCTCAGCACTTTAAAGATTAAATAGTCCCCTTTTAATTATGGTGAGCTCAAAGGTTGTGTATACTCTGTATACCCAGAGTATGAAGATAGAGAGGCCGGGCTGCGGGGCCAGATCAGCACCTGCATAGGTTTCAGTCTTGATCCTCTGCTTACTTCATTCTGTCAACCTTCATCCTTGAAAGGGAAATAAAGTTGTTATCTATTAAGATACTCTTGGTTTTGGGGAGGTTGGATTTTAAGGGATTAGTTTATTTTTCTTTTAGTTTCCTTAAAAAAGTAGGAGTGAAGGAGGAAGAGAGGAGGAGGAGAAGAGGAGGAGGAGGAGAGGAGGAGGAGGGGAGGAGGAGGAGGAAGCCCATTTAACAAAATAGTATGTAACAATAGGACGTTATTCTGTAGTGAGGGAAAGCAAGCTATACCATACAGAATCACCAGCTTTACCTAATTAAAGTGTTGGAAGAGCTAGTATTTATCATGTGACCCAGCATTGGGGAGAGTGCCTCTCATGACCTTGTTCTGAATTGAGCATGCACTACTGTGTTTAGCTTTCCTCTCTAATTTCTTCTCTTCTTCTGATAACAGGCTCTGTCTAAAGGGAGTGTGTGTCCTCCAACCCTGGTCCTATCCAGGATTTTAGGGTATAAACTTTGATAGATTGACTACAAGGAGTAGGGTAGTCTGAAGCATATCTTTTAGATTAATTCAGTGATTGGACAATTGATTGATTTGGTGGATTGATTAGATTGGTTGGTTAATTGGTTGACTGATTGTTTCTTTGACCTGATCTAATTGATCTGACTGATTGATTTGATTGGTTAATTGATTTATCTAATTTGTGCTTAGTTCATCTTTAAAGGTTTGATAGGATTCAGTAGTGAGTTTGTCTGGTTCTGGTCTGATTTTTAGTTGGAAGACTCTTTAATATATCATTTTGTTTGATTTTGGTAGGTGATATTGTGTCTAGAAATTTATTTCCTTTAGCTTTTCTGATTTATTGGAATATAGGCTTAAAAGTATTCTCTAATGTTCTGAATTTCATTGCTCCTCCATCTCATTTCTAATTTTATTACATCAGATCTCTTCTCTCTTTGGTTACTCTAGCTAAGAGTTTATATTTTCAAAGAATTCATCATTTATTGATTACTTGTATTATTCTTTGCTGACTGCTTCATTAATTTCTGCTCATATCTTTATTTCTTTCCATCTACTAATTTTGTGTTCATGTGTGTGTGTTTCTAAGACCTCGAAATGTATTAATAGAGTTCTCCGATTTTAATTTTATGTATGCACACAAAGCTATGAACTCCCCTCTTAGAAGTGCCTTTACTCTATCCTGAATGTTCTGGTAAGTTATATTTTCATGTCCACTTAACTTTTGAATATTGTAAATTTCCTCCCTGATTGTCTCAGTCATCCACTCATCACTCAGGAGTGGCTGTCCAATGTGCATGTACAGTCTCCATATATTTGTACATTTTCTACTGTTTCTGAGTTCTAGTTTTCTTGCATTTAGATCTAATAAGACAGAGCAAATGATTTCAATTCTCCTGCCTTTGTTAGGACTGGATGTGTGAGCCAGCTTATAGCCTGTCTTGGAGAAAGCTCCATGGACTGCTGAATAGAATGTGAACTCAGCAGCTGCTGGGTGGAATGCTCTGTACATGTCTGTTAAGTCCAATGATATATCGAAGTCTGAAGTTGCTTTTTCTGTTTGGATGATCTATGTATTCATGAAAGTGGGGTGCTAATGTCACCCACTGTTTGGATCTACCTATCCCTCTGTCTAGTAGGGTTTGTTTTATGAGATTTGGTACACCAACATTTGGACCGAATGTATATATAATCTATGCTTTTTTTTTTTTTTTTTTGAGACAGAGTCTCCCTGTAGCCCCAGTTAGCCTGTAACTTGCTATGTAGACCTGGCTAGCTTTGATCTCACAGAGATCCGCCTGCCTCTGCCTCCTAAGTCCTGTGATTAAAGGTGTGTGCTACCATACCTAGCCCTAATTATTAGTACTTGATGGAGTGTACCTTTTAGTAATATATAGTGACTTTATCTCTTGACTAACTTTAGTTTGAAGTGTACTTTATCCCATATAAGAATAACTGCTGCTTGTTGCTTCCTATTTTCATTTGCTTTGTACATAGAGTCCATCTTTTGACTTCTTGTCTGTGTGTCTTTGCCAGTAAGCTGTGTCTCCTGCAGGAAGCAAATGGTTGGAGCTTATGTTTATATTCAATCAGCTAGTCTCTGTCTTTTACTCAGATAGTTGAGACCATTAAACATTTAATGTTATCATTGAGAGATACTTGATAATTCTTGTAAATTTCTGGATTGCTTTTCTGTTTGGTTCACATGTTATTTATTTTCTTTATCCCTCATTCAGCCTGGGGATTCGCTGATTTACAGAGCTGGACCTGTTTGATTCTTTCCTGTGTCTTGTTTATTCAACTGTTTGTTCTTCTTTGTGCTTTTGTATTTCTCATGTTTCTTTCTGCTCTGTAGTTTCTGTATGTTCTGAAATGCTGGCTGTGGTCATCTCTTCCTTTCAGTTTTGCTTATATTAGAAGGTCTTTATTTCTCCATCCATCTTAAAAGATATCTTTGCTAGATATGGTCGTCTTGTTTAGCTTCTCTGTCTTCAGGGCTTGAAATATAGCATCCCATGCTTTCCTAGCCGTAGGGATTTCTTCTGAAGGTCCAGTGCTATTGCTGAAGCATTTGTCTTTGTAGTAAGTTAGCTTCTCTTTCTGCTTATTGATTTCAATATTGTTTCTTTGTTCTGTAGTTTTAGCACTTTATTGATGATGTGTTGTAGAGGGTCTTCCCTAATCACCTCTAGTTTGTTTCACCCCTTTCCAGAGACATGGCTAAGTTTTTTTGCTATGCTTTTGCTGAATAGTTTTTCTATGCCTTTAGATTTTATCTCAGCTCTCTCTTCTGCCCTGGGTCTCCTAGTCTTTGTCTCTTCCTTATTTCTCATAGTTCTTGAAAGTTGTGATCATACTTTAAAAAAAATAATTATTGCTGCCAAAGTGTAATAGTCGCCAGGCTTGTTCCGACTCCTGCATTCTGTTTTGCCCTGTCTTCTCTGTTAATGATGTTTCCCGTTTTGTTCCTGTGATTAATTGACCTGTTCATTTTCAGTACTTCCGTTTGGTTCTTTGCCAGAACTGTCATTTCCTTGCTGAGGCTCCAGCTCCCTTGCTGTTGAATTTCTCATTTGATCTTCTCATGCTTATCTCCGTTGCAGACTTTCTTATCTAGGTCCTGATCTGATGTCCTTACTTAGCCTTATCTACTTGTTTGAATCCACTTTGAAGTTGTTGAGCATTTTGAAAGGTGAGACCTTGAGTTCCTTTCCTGCCATTTCATTATTTCATTTGCAGTAGCCTTAGTTATCCAGGAGTGATGGACTTTTAGGACGTCCCACCTTGTGGGGATTCCATTTGGCAGAAGGACTTAGGAAGTCATCTGGCAGCCCCCAGCCCTCAGGCCAGAGTCCTGCTGATTTCCTGCTCACCTGCCTGGTGCTACTGTCTTTGATGCTTTGAGCAAACATTGTCACATTCCTGTAGCCATCTGGAGTATATGGTATAAATTCCTGTACCTCACAAGGTCCAGTATAAATACCCCGGATTGTAAAAGTAAAGTTGAATTATTCCCAGGTGGAATTTCTCCCGACCTCATTCTTGAGTCCATCCCTTTCTTTGTCCTTTCTTTCCCCTTCTCTTCGGGCTTCCCAGAACCTCCTCTCTCCCCCTCCCTTCCAGGGCCAAGACCAGGCTGGCTGGCCAGAGTGAGCCCAGGGAACCTGCAGTCCTGGGAATCTGCAGGCTCCTGTCAAAGGGAGGAAGAACATCAAAAGACTATACCACCTTAGCTTGCTTTTACAATTTTTTGTGTGTGTGTACATGTTTCTATGCTGTGATTTGTATATTTCTTGGTGTGGATGTGAGTCTTTAGTCCTTCCCACACACTTTATTTTTATGTGGATCTTCTTGGTATTCTTTCCTGGGGTGTATGATCCTAGCTACTCTTTAGAAGGCAGAAAGAAAGGGCAGTAATAGGAACAGTGATTTGACACCGGACCCGGTACTAAAATGAAGTAAAGATCAATGGGCACTTCATTTATATCCTCAATAAGGTTAGAAAATTAAACAAATTAGAATTCCGTTAGGATAAATGGAATCTAATGGTCATTGAAGCTAGCTGAGCATAGTGTCTCAAACCTATAATCCCAGCACTTGGGAGGCAGACAGGAGGAAGATTGTTGCTAGTTTGAAGTTAGCCTGGGGTACATAAGGAATTCCAGACTAGCCTGGGAAACAGAATGAGGCACCTTTTCTCAAAAGCAATCAAGCAAACAAACAAACTTAGGTGGACAAAAAGATTGACAAAAACAAAAATGTATAATTAAGAAGTGAAAACATAAGGGGATGGGGAAAAGTAAAGAAGGAAGGAAAACAAGACGAGAGTGACAGAATGTGGGCGGAAGATAAGGACAGGTACAGGAAGCATGGAAACATCATTAAATATTATGAAGCGATATAAAAACTAAAACTAGATAGTAACATAGGAAAGAAGATGAAGAAAATAAAAAATAAGTGAAATAAAAATAAAATGCCATCAGTCACTCTTCTGTTCTTACTAGGACAGGTGTCAGGTCCTTGCCCCCTGAGTTGTCATTTCGAGGTAACACAGCTGGTGGGACGACAGCACTTTTGTCTCTGAAGTTAAAAAAAAAAAAAAAGCTTTGAGCAGGATGGCCCTTGTGCAGTGCTGCTTTGGAGCTCAAGCAGTTTAGATCAGAACGGTGTGTAAGCAGGCTGCCTTAAGTCTTCCATCCTAGGGCTGGAGAGATGGCCTAGCGGTTAAGAGTGCCGACCGCTCTTACAGAGGACTCGGGTTCGATCCCCAGCACCCACATGGCAAACGAGAGCCATCTGAAACTCCAATTCCAGGAGAACTCCAGCTCCAGGGGAATCTGAGACCCTCTTCTGACCTCCGCGGCATTGCACGACACGGGTGCACAGGCCTGCATGCAGAGTACATTGATACACATATAGAAATAAATAAAAATTAAAAAAAAAAAAAGTCTTCCATCCTGTGATGAATTCCTGTGCAGGAGTCAGCCCTCTGGGAAGTTTCCCAGACCTCAGCATGGGATGTTTTTCCAAATCAATGTCCTTCCTTACTAGGTATGGTACATGTGCTGGTGGCTCAGCTTTCATGAGCGGGCTTCATGGTCCAGGGTTACCAGGGGACCATGCACTCTTGTATTTACTTTGGCAGCTGGAGAGTTTCACCTTGCCAGGCCTTGGGCTGCCTTTCTGCCACCATCCCCTAGTCTTTGTCTGAGAGCATTTGTATCCTCTGGGTTAGTGTTCAGACCAGCTCTCCTGGGATGGTTCGCATGTTTCTCGGGGTTATCACTCTCTTGGTCAGTGGAGGAGAGAAGTCTCTGGGGTTTAGAGACATGGCTGTGCAGTTTTCGGTCCTCCCCATCAGTGGTCAGGATCTGTCCCATCTGTGCCCCAGTGATAGGCAGCATGGCATTCCAGAGCTGGTCTGTCTACCTGCATGTGCTTCATGCAGCTTGCAGATTGCCCATGTACAGTTTTTGTTACTTCTGTGTTTGCTTTTGGAGAACGTAGAACAGAGAGAAGGGAAAAGAATTACTTTGTTCATTGCCCTAGATTCTATTTTGATTATTAAACTAGGTAATGCATTTAAGAATTTAACTTATTTTTTCTATGTTATCCACTTTTCTCTTTGTGACATTCAGTCTGACAATACACTGTTGTTTTGTTTAAAAAACACTACTCTCATATGTTTTTGCAAAGCACTCTGGGTCTGTATAGAAGATTTGCTTACATGCCTATATTATAATTTCATTATAGCTATACATTGCTAGTTATTATTCTTTTATTAAAGTTGGAGTCTTTAGTGAATATCTTGAGGCTGTTTCATCTTAATTCATTAATATTTGGCAGCAGCTCGATTTTTGGGAATTAGCAGACATGAAATAGGCAGAGCTTTAGGTAATGAAGGACATGTTCTGATCTGGGCACCACACTATGTCACCAACAAGCCACACCACATGTGGCTGCTGGGCATTAGAATTGCATTCAGGGGCTGGAGAGATGGCCTAGCGGTTAAGAGCGCCGACCGCTCTTACAGAGGATCCAGGTTCGATCCCCAGCACCCATATGACAGCCGAGAACCATCTGAAACTCCAATTCCAGGAGAACTCCAGTTCCAGGGGAATCCGAGACCCTCTTCTGACCTCCACTGCATTGCATGACACAGGTGCACACACTTGCATGCAGACAGTACATTCATACACATACAGAAATAAAAAAAAAAAGAATTGCATTCAATGTGACTGAGAAACTAGAGTTAGTTTTAAGCATTGCCTCTATTTAATTTTAGTTTACATTATCCAAGAGGGCAGTGGTTAATGTGGAACTTACACTCTTCTGGTATAGTGTATGGAATGGACTCATAAAACATTTAATTGTTCTCTTCTGGTCTTTGGATTCCAGTATTTTTTTTTGGGGGGGGGGTCTTTTTGAGACAAGGTCTCCCTGTAGCTCTGGCTGTCCTGGAACTCACTCTGTAGACCAGGCTGGCCTCAAACTCACAGAGATCCGTGTGCCTCTGCCTCCCAATTGCTAGGATTAAAGGCGTGCGCCACCACGCTCGGGCATTTATTTATTTCTGTATGTTTATGAATGTACTGTCTGCAAATTTGTGCACCCTTGTTGTGCAATGCCGCGGAGGTCAGAAGAGGGCGTCGATTCCCCTGGAACCGAAGTTCTCCTGGAATTGGAATTTCAGACGGTTCTCGGCCGCCATGTGGGTGCTGGGGATTGAACCCAGGTCCTCTGTAAGAGCGGTCGGCGCTCTTAACCGCTAGGCCATCTCTCCAGCCCAAGGATTCCAGTATTTTAATGGTCTTTTAATTTTGGTAAATGGTTGGTGGAGAATATCCACCACAGTCAAGTAGAATTCTGAATAGAACATCAAGAGTAGATGAGCCCTTGAGGTTAATGACAAGAATCTAGCTTAGTCTGTCTTCAGTCTAGAAAGCAATTCTGGACCTAAATAACCCAATCTAGATGTGGCTCAACTGCCCATGTGACTAGCGGCACAGCTCCCTCTGCTCAGCGTTCATGTCACCCTTACTTTTCTGTGTTGGTTCTGTCAGGAGCCCCTTCCTATTTAGGTCCTGCAAAGATGGCTACCAAGAATTTAAGCTTTCGTGTCATTAGCACTGTGACCACAGCACGAGAGAGGGCTTGTCTCCCAGGAAGGCGGACAGAGTAGCGATCTCAATGGCTGTGTTCTCATTCCCGAACTAGTTATATGGTCAAGATTAAGAAGGTAGAATTCATGCTCACTAGCCTGGGCTAGGTCTCCAGCATCCAACTCTGGAGCCAGGGGTTGAGATCAGCCCCCCAACTTCATGGACTAAAATTAAGAAAACAGGATGAGTCTCTAACGTGCTTGACAGAGACGCAGGTGCGTTATGCTCAGTTGACACTGTGCATTGTACGGTATCAGATAGAGGGTAGTTTTTATAACATGACCTGTATCTTTGAAGCATTCTAGGTTCTCCCAACTACTTTCTTAGAGAACTGGTTTGATGAGCAGGGAAGGGGGCGAAAAAGGTGAGAAGTGATTTCTGTTCTGTACATTGTTATCAATTCACATAGCAGACTTGTCTCCCTGAATGGTACACGTCTTTTATCTAGAGGAAGGGCTTTGAGAAAGAAGTATCTTAAGGTTGTCAGAGGTGGGGATGTTTAGATTCTGCTGGGTCTGGCTCTGTGTTTATGGCAGCATAATCGCAAGCTAATTCCTCCTTTCTAGGGAGAAAGTCAGTATGCACCAGAAAGTTCACAGCATATGTAAATGGATGCATCTATTTTGATGATTTTTCTTTATGAATAAGGCAAGGGGTATATTGCTCAAGACCCTTCTTAGAAATATGTGAATCCGAGCTAATGGGATTTGCATGTCAGACTCCAGATAATCTCAGATTCAGGTGAAGAGTAGGCACTTCAGTCCCCAGCCACTCTATTACAGTAATGCCTTGGGATTTATGGGTGTAATTAAACCACACCTATTAGTAATTACGAAAAGGGACACATGGCCTTATACGTGACTGTAGCATATCAGATCTTCATAAAAGCATGAATCTATTTATTCAATCAGTGAAGCCCTTGCAGAAGATATTTTATTACTATTCCAATTTTCTGATTGAGCCTTTATGAAATAAAATACGGTCACTAAAACAGTTTCTCTTTACTGTTCTTGTGCAGTCTCATAAGAGATATTGACATTTCATATCAATGTTTATGCTCAATTTCCCTCTAAACTTCTGAGTAACGGGCACATTAATATTTCTCAGCTAAAGGATGAGTTTGGTCTCATAGAAATAAGCTCATTTTTTGCCCTAACACCTACTATCTTGGGGGCTGGAGCGATGAATCAGTGGTTAAGAGCACTGACTGCTCTTGCAGAGGACTGGGTTCAGTTCCCAGCACTCACATGGCAGCTTACAACCATCTGCTCCTCCAGTTGCAGGGGGTTCAGTGCCCTCTTTTGGAGGCCCCTCCTGGAACATTGCATGACCAATTGATTGCTTATATTAAGCACATGGCCAAACACTTATATACATATGAAAACAAAAAACAAACAAGTAAGTAAAAAACAAATTTATTAAAAAAAAAAAAAGCCAGGTGTGGTGGTGCACACCTTCAATCCCAGCACTCAGGAGGCAGAGGCAGGCAGATCTCTCTGAGTTCAAGGCCAGACTGGTCTACAGAGCAAGCTCCAGGCCAGCTGGGACTAAAAAGGGAGACCCTGTCTCAAAAAAAATCCAAACCCCCCCCAAAACCAAAAAACAAATCTATCTTGTAAAGTTTGAGGTCTTTTTGTCTTTTCCAGGTTTTTTTCTTCATTTTTTATTATGATAATAAGCCTCATATATGATCGACTTTTAATGATCCAGTTACCTTTGCGTTGCATAGTATACAATATCACGAAAACCGCTTGGTTTTTAGTGTTGCTTTACCTACACAGACAGGCTCTTGGTATTTAAAACCTAGACAATGGAGGGCAGTCTTAGAAAATCTCTGTAGTCACTTCTGCTAGGCTGGACTGAGTTACCTGTGTGCAGCTAAAAGAAATGGAGTACTGAAAATAAACAAACCAACAAAACCTCTCAAATAACAACAAAAAACAGGTGTGATGGTACACACCTTTAATTTTAAGGCTAGGGCGCAGAGGCAGGTAGATCTCATTGAGTTTGAGGCCAGCCTGGTCGACAGACTGAATTCCAGGCAAAAACAAAACCAAACAGGAAAAAAAAAAAACAAAAAAAACAGAATAAGAAAGAAATGAAGCACTGCTGTGCTGTGCAGAGTCGTATGACTGGACAAGCATATGGCTTCTATTCTCTGGTCAGTTGGAAGATCTGTGTGACATACAGTCTTTACTTCAGATGTCTGGACCTACATACTCTCAACTGAGGAAGAAACATTTGGATGGATGATCACCAAGATGCCTGCCCACTGAAGACTCTGTAGTTTTATTCACACTGTGATGATTTTCTAGACCTTGGCAGTTATGCCTGGTATTTTCCAGTTGGTACAGTGTTCCATGTATTCCCACTCTATCAGAAGCCTTCTGGAGTCCCCTGACCTCAGTTTTCTCCTGCTCTGATTAAACATTACGGTAGATATCTCATTACAGACGAGATACCTCATGTGTCATGTCTCTCCCACCACGCCAGGCACTCCTTCTGGATAGGTAACTTCAGCATGTCTTTTCCCATATTTGAAATGCATTTTTGAGTTGGACACTCAGTAAATATTGGCAACCATATATATGAGGTACATTTTTTTTTTTTTTGGTCTTTTTGAGACAGGGTCTTCCTGTAGCCCTAGCTGTCCTGGAACTCACTCTATAGACCAGGTTGGCCTTGTACTCACAAAGTCCGCCTGCCTCTGCCTCCCAAGTGTTAGGATTAAAGGCGTATGCCACCACGCTCGGCCAATGAGGTACATTTTAAAGGTGCTACAGGGAAAGATAAAGCAAAACCAAATACAAGCATATGAGAAAGCGATATCTTACGTCGTCACAGTGAAACTGCTTAGGTATTTATACTCTGTAATGTAAATTCAATGGTTTCTCTTGGAGAGTTCATTTTAATGTAGATGAAATGCCAAATTTTTGCAGTTGAGTGGAGAGGTAAATCATTTCATGCACGTAATGGAAGCCTTTATGCATTTCTGATTATTCAGCACCTTGGCTTGCACCATGCTGTTACTTCTTCCCTTCATGTCAAAATGTGGCCTTTTTGGTGGTCAGGTCAGTCTAGTGCTTTGGAAAAATGAAAGAGTTTCCATCAAGCTCACTCTGTTTTGATGTTTGGAGATTGTTTGGGGGGTGGTTTGGGAAGTTAGTCTGCAAAGCAAGACAGTGTGCATGTATTTCCCCAAGTCAATGAGGATTGTGCTGTCCTCTAGAAAATTAGGTTTGAGTTGCATCAATGTCAGTGCCAGAGACTGAATAAATCCCATTTCATGATTGCACTGTGTGTAAATTGTATAATGTGTCTAGGTGGGCGGAGCTATGAGTGTTTCTCTTTCTTCAGCAACTAAATGGAAATGCAGTGGATCAGTGAGATAAGTGTCTCAAGCAGCCTAGGCCACCTCAGATAATTCAGAGTCTGTACTTGGGAAGTCTCCGCAGAACACTGAGGTGCTGCTACTAAGTAGAGACAATGGGCAAGACACTCTTATTAGTTTGTTTAAATAAAAAGGATTTTACTGGCATGAAGGACTTGAATCATTTTGCTTCACACAAAAGCATGTGTAGAGCTGACGTGTTACAGGAAAAGAACTCTAGCCTACATTCATTGCTGAGAGTCCATGGGGCCTATGTACCACACATATTGGGAATGTTTCAGTAAGACTGGCTGTCAGATGGAGGCTATCATTTTAGTTTTTTCCTAAGATTTGTTTTATGGGGCTGGAAAGATGGCTCAGTGGTTACAAGCACTGGCTGCTGTTGCAGAGGGCCTGAGTTAGATTCCCAGCACCCACACCATGGCTAACAACAATCTATAACTCTAGTTCCAGGGGATCTGACACTCTCTTCTGACCTCCATGGGCATTGCATGACACGGGTCCACAGGTGCACCTACATACATGCAGGCAATATGCTCTTATAAAATAAAAATAAAAAGCTTTGTTTTATTATTCGTGTGTGTGTGTGTGTGTGTGTGTGTGTGTGTGCATGTGCGCGCATGCACGCATACACACATGAGTGCAGGTACTGTCAGAAGACAGAAGATGTCAGATCCCCTGAGGCTGAGGTTATAGGCAGTTGTGAGCTGCCTGACATGGAAATTGGGAACTGAGCTTTGGATCTCTGAAAGAACAGCAAGTGTTCTAAACTGCTGAGCCATCTCTTTAGACCTTGAAAAATAACTGCTCCAATATCGAGGCATGATTATGAAACCATAGATGTGCAAACTCCCAGTCATGGGGTTGCACGTCTCTAGCAGCTCCTGTTAAAGCATGCTCCCATAGATAAGCCTCTGGAACTGTCCAACACCAGGGCTATGACAATTCCAAGGTCCTTCTTGTCCACAAAGCTATTGGAAAACATCCTCTATTTCAGTTCAGTGGGTAATAGGCTCAAGCAGCTTTGCAGTCAGCCAGAGCTCTGAGGTTTGGTAAGGTAGGGTGGGCTGTTAAAATCTAGAACTGGCCAGGCGTGGTGGCACACGTCTTTAATCCTAGCACTCGGGAGTCAGAGGCAGACGGATCTTTGTGAGTTCAAGGCCAGCCTGGTCTACAGAGTGAGTTCCAGGACAGCTGGGACTACAGGGAGACCCTGTCTCAAAAAGACCAAAAAAAAAAAAAAAATCTAGAACTGTCCATTCAGAGCAATATCATTTGAAGTTTGGCTGTGGCTTCCAGCATCTTTGACTTGTTGGGTCTTAGATACCAGACAGGACTGTGGAGCCATTTGATTCCATTAGGTCTATTATGGCTCAGGCTAATGTGTATTATTTTTCTACCTTGACTATAAATGTTCAGTGTCCATGACATTCCAATAAATTCAATCAAAGCCATGAAGTTTACTAGTTATATGACCTTGGGCAAGTCAGTCTGCTCTCTTCCCTGCCTCATTTTTCTTATCTGTCAAATGGGAGGTTTTGTTTTTAAACTTTTTATGATATTTAGACTGGATGTTGGTTCTTGGTGATGACTAAAGTAGCCTAGGACTCTGATAAGAGGCAGGGTGTATATCCAACCTGCATTGTCATGGACTTCTCATACCCAAGTCTGAGAATATGCCTATTATACAAGTAACTATGCCTGTAATCTTCAGATTTCTTTAAAATTGATACAAATCTGGAATCACAGGTTTGAACTGCTGTCAAAATTTAGAGTGCATTTTGAAATTAGAAAACTATACCATCCATCTATCAGGTTATCCTCCTATTCAGTATTTATTAATATTTCGTACTTATTATATACTTGATGTTGTGCACAGTGCTGAGAAAACAAAGTACAATAAGATGCAGCCTCTGTCTGCAAATCTCTCATCAGCTCACCAAAGGAGGAAGACTTCACTAAAAACCACTTACTCTTAATTGGGTTGCCTTTGGCTCTGTGTATTGCAAATCATAATGTGTAGGTAACTACCAGAAGGAGAAAAGAAAAAAAAGTTTCTCAGCTCTGGCTTCTGCAAATATCTTTAATCATTTCAAGCTTCAACTAGAGACTGAATTGGAAAGAAACTCCACGGAAAGCCCATTTACAAACAAAAGCCCAGTCAGGAATCAGACAACATTTCTCCCAATGAAGGCCTCAGTATCAGAAGAGCACACATTCAGACCCAACTAGTCCTTCAAGCTAGTGTTCAAAGGAAGGAGCAGACACACAGAAAATGAAATGTAATTGGGCACCCTGGGAAGAATGGGACAAAACTAGGCTGCATTGTGACTCCCCGGTGCAGGCTGGTCCTGAGCCACAGCGGATGACTCTGGCCTCCTAGAGAGCAGCAAACATTTGCCTGTGAACACACTTGGGGTTGTGAGCTGTGAGACAGAGGCTGGAAGGTGATTCCCTGGTTTGTAAACATGGGGTGTTTTCACTTTTCAAGATAAAAAGGCAAGCAATTTTATTTTTTATATTTTATTTTATTTTTATTTTTGTATGTGTCTGAATCTTCTGTCTGCATGTAGGTCTGTGCACCCGTGTCGTGCAATGCTGTGGAGGTCAGAAGAGGGTGTCGGATTCCACTGGAACTGGAGTTAAAGACGGTTTTCAGTCGCCATGTGGGTGCTGGGAATCGAACCAGGGTCCTCTGCAAGAGCAGTCGGTGCTCTTAACGGCTAGGCCATCTCTCCAGCCCCCAGGAATTTTATTATCAATGTCCAAATCAAGAGATGGAAGCTAAAAAACAAACTTTGGATAACGAGAGGTTTGTAAGATGACAGAAAATTTCGACAAAGCTCTTAGAAGGGAGAGAAATATTGCACAAGAAAACAGTGGTCATGTCACTTGAGTCATTTACACATGCGCTTTCCTGCACGTTTCCATCGTCTTTCCTGTTAGTGTCACTGCCTGCTGACAGCTCCTTTATCTGTCAGCACAGTGGCCCGCTGCCCTGCCTACTCAGGATCCTCTGATCCCCTGCATGGCACCACCATTAGGCCCATGTCACAGTTATCCATGACATGCGGGCCACTGGCCTAAGACTTTGTATCCCAAGCATGGTGACCATGTCTCTTGCACTTTTGTATCCTTTCCCTGTCTGTGGCTTTGCTCAAAGACTGAACTCAATAGGGTTAACTCACTGAGTGAGCAAATGCATGTGGAGATTCATTCATATCTAGAGTCTCCAGTACACTCGAGCAGTCATGTGGGTCTCATTTTGGGTGTTAACTCTGTGACACGGGAAGAGAAGGGAGGGGACAAAGTCCACCTGCTTTCTGGCATACTTTGTCAAAGTATGGAGGGTGATAGTGGCAGGTTTTGCCTTGAGAGAGTCTAATAGCAGACTGAAGACTGATTGTCAGATAGGAGAAGGGTTGACGAGGTGACCAAGGAAGAATTTTAAAGGGAGTTATAAAAGCTCTGCCCTTCACAAATCAATGACACTAAGAGCAAAATACAATGTAGGGTTATCCAGGGCTTCTGATGAGGGAGGGGGTCATGGGGTTGAGTTGATGCATGTTAGCAATAGACCACAGGAGATGTCTGATCTTTCTTGGGGTCGATTGATAGGGGTTTTGGGTTCATAAAGCTGTTCCGTAGATTCCCGGTTCTGCCCTCTAAGAGACAGTGGCAGTTAAGCTATGGCAGTTAGGCTAAGACATCTGTTTCCACACTTGACAGTGATGCAATGAACATGGCCTCAGCTTCTTTCCTTATAGACTTTGCAGTTGCCTGAAAGGTAACAGATAGCAGTAAATGTTAGTAACACAGGAACTGACCAAAGGAGAGTATGGCCAGAGAAAGTTCGGAGAAGGTCAGGAAGAGAAGACTGAGTGTCCCAAAGAAGGAGATAACACAAGTGATTGGTAGCTTAGTGTTTGCAGATGTGTTTATTGTCGAGGATGAGTGTGTGAGGGGGTGGGGAATGTGATCACTGCCTTTACATACTAGAACTACCGCCTAGAGATGTGAAGTGGGAGTGAGATACCTTCTGAGTACCACCAAAGCCTTGGAGGACAGAGACAAGCTTGGGCTCAAGGGATTGTCCGAGTCCAAAGTGCTTTCTCTAATAGCCTCCCATTCCCTAGTTTACAAACCAAAGGACGTTCAGGGAAAAGTATGCTGACAGGATCTCCGAGTTGGAGTGAGGATTAGGTGAAATCATTTCTAAAGATCCCTCTAAGCCTAACAGTTCATGATTTCTACTGAATAAATAAATGGTCCTTTTTGACCCCAGGGAAAAATGTAATTTGCTAACACAAAATAAGTACCATTGCTTCTCTGTGTTTCTGAAACATGTTTAATTGCATTATTTTGAGTTAACCCTTCCGTATAAGCGAAACACACACACAAGGGAGACAGTGTCCTCATTCTGTATATTCAGAACCCATCAACATTGTGTGAGCAGCCTCTTGTCAGCACTGTCACAGGAATATAGTCCTTGGCTTGGTTTCAGTGCTGTGGTCAGGCTCCATGGTGGTAGGTAAGAAATGCCCTGAAGGGGCAGGTACCATTCTTGGCACAGGAAGGGTTAAGTACATGACTGTGTTCTCATAATTATGACATGGCACACTCGGACAGTGTGATTTCCAAGCTCACAGTTTGGAATGCTGGTGTTCATTTCTGTGGTCAGCACAGTGGTGGAGGTTGAAGTGAAAACCTGAAAGCTTGCTGTCCCTGTGAAGTCAGGTCCACCAGGCTCTGCATTTGAAAAAGAGTGCTAGAGTTACACTCTCCCTGTGGTAACTGTGGAACAACTATGTTGTTTACATTAAGGTGAATCAGACACCCAGCACTGGAGCCCACTAGCCACTTCTCAGGTAGTGGATGGCTTGCTAGCACTGTGGAAGAGTGGCCAGTATATATGCTGATCCTTTCTCTCACTAGAGCGGTCCCTGTGGCTGCAGGACTGAACCCAGACAGATGTGGGACTCATGCTGGTGATCTTGTAGTTTGGGAAGATTCCTTTCTGGTCCCAGGTTTCTTCATCGGCAAAGCTCAAATAACAAATCACTCCCATGCAGGCTTGTTCTGAAGATTAAGTGGGATGTCATAACAGAGCAGCTGCTGTCTCAGAGGCATTCATTCCTGCTTTAAGATGCCTGACATTCAACGTGGTAGCTCAGAACTAGTTTGTAAGCATTGCAAATCTCAGGCTCTGTGTAACTTGTCTCCCTGGATGCAAGAGATAATGTAGGACTTAACACTTACATGAGTGATCATTTGGCCCTTTGTGGGTAGAATGACAGCTCCCCAGAGACCACCCTCCCAATAACACTTAAAATGATTAGATACTTAATAAGAGGAATCATATTCATCAGCAATCATCTTTACAATCTAAATAGTTACTGAACTACATCCCAGGGAAAAATGGATCCAGAAAGGCTTTCTTTGATCCAACATTTGGTGCACCCTGGCTGAGCCATGCACGAGTTTAACATTCTGAAGGAATCCTGCGAGAAAAAGAATTCTCACTTGGTGTTTTGAGCTTTTGTGGGCCTAGGACCCTCTCTGCTCTTACAGAGCACTCATTAAAATAGTGTTCACAGAAACCATTGTATAACACATTGCTCAAAAAAGCATGCTCAAACCTCTATTTTCCAGAGCCATCCACAGAAAAGGTGCATTGAAAAGCATTTCCTTCTGTGGTAACCCCTAATTCTCACCTAACAAAAGGAACATGGCACAATCCAGTGCAGTCACTTTTGTAGTTCCTTAAGGAATGACTTAATCCACAGCTAGTTCAGGACCTGAAAGTAACATATTTTGTCAAGGTTTAAGGTTCAGTACACAGTGATTGAGATCCCTGGTGTTGTAGATGACCACAAAGGCTGTTTGTGTGCTTGGCGCCTACAGGCTAATAAAAGTGTGTTTCCAGTGAAGGGCAAGCAGTTTTTGAAGCTCTCTGCCTCCAGCTGGGTCTTTGCAGCACAATGCCCATTGGGTCTGACATTGGCCTAATAGGAAAAGGGGAATGTAATTCCACCTGTGTTAGGGGAAAGATTGCTTTGAATAAAGCACAACCTGTGTTACCTTTGATAATCCTGTAGGATCTAGGGTGATGGTCTCAACTTTGTTATTTCATCGCAAGGAAAGTGATAAATGTTGACAGGTAAACCCACTCAAAGGTACCACATGAAGCTATACCCAGAACTCCTAGTGACCAACACAGGAGAGGTTAATGATTCTTTCACCATGATTCCAGATTCTAGATATACATGCCTGTGTGCCTGTATGTTACTGATCTCTTTTTGTCAGTCACCAAGCTCAGGAGTCAGGAAATGGTTTTTGAGAAGACTAGATTGTAAATATTTTTGCTCATTTTGTTTCTTTTGTATCTCAACTCTGCTTTTATAGCTCGTAAAAGTAGCCACTGACATTATATAAATGTGTGTGTTCTAATACATCTTTGCGTAAAGAAACATAGTTTGAGTCTTCCATGCCAGGTTGCTGAAGTCCCATGTGTTTTTGTCACCACCATCCAAACCACTGGTCCTAGGCTGTTCCTGAAATGCTTGCCTGAGTCAGACCCCAATGCCAAAGTAGAACTTGGAGAAAAATCATTCTTTTAATGAATAGCCAGCAGTAATGACTTCAGCAGACAAACCATTGATGCTAATAAACAATAATCAGGCATTATTCCAAACGGTTCTCAGCTGTCACAACAAGCCTGTGAGTTAGGGATTCCTATCAACTCTCCCCTTTACCATCAGAAAATAAGGCCAAGAATGAGCTTGCTCAGGAATCCATAGTGAGGAAATAACCAGAGGAAATAATTTCTGGCATGCCCATCAGTCAGCACAATGGGTACATGGAGGCGAAGACACAAAATTTGCACTAATTACAAAGACAAAGATGGGAGAAGGTGTTCGGTCCTGAACGTGGAGCCCAGGCCCTCCGGCACTGGGGATTGTACTTTTCCCCCAGCATGATACTGTCTCCCAAGGAACTGTGGGTAAAAACAATCTTTGTGGCTTAATAGACAGCACCTTATTGTGTTCTCCCATCATGCTTTGTGGCTTTGCGGCCATTTTGACATGTCTATCTCCATCTGCTTAGTTCCACTTGCAATTTTCTACCAGCTTCATTGATGTTCTGGCTATTTCTAGATGTGGCAGCCCTTCTCACACATCAAGCTGGGAGCTTCTCCGCTGCGCACTGTGGTTACACTTTTACTCTCCCTTCCTCAGAACAAGTTTAACTCATCTACCAGATCCCACGAAAATTATGTCCTCTTCAGTTTTCTCAAACTCCTCTGAAAGGCTTAATTGCTCTTTTCTTTCTGTTCAACTGCATTTGCTGAAATGTAATGTATTGGCTTGAGTTTCTTGCCTAAGAGGATGAGCTCTTTGCTAGCCGTTGTCGCACTTAGCCACTAGCACAGCACTTGACATCTGTCTAGCAATTGTTCAGCAAATAGGTTTTGAGATCAGAGATAAGTAGGGGAGTGTACATATTACACACTCTGTTAAATGACTAGGGAACTTTAGGGTTGACTTCTGCTATGTGAAAATAGCCTTAAAAGGTACTTGGGAGGGTCTACTCTGGTTTATCAAAGAACATTAAGAACAATGGCTGGGAAGATGGCTCAGTGGTTAATAGCACTAATTGTTCTTGCAGGAGTCCTGGGTTTGATTCCTAGCACTCACATGGCGGCTATCAACCATCCAAAATTCCGGTTTCAGGGATGCTGGCACCCCCTTCTGTCCTCCATGGTCATTGCATGACATGGGTGTACTTGCATACATGCATGTAATACGTGCATACACATAAAATAAAAATAAAGTAAAAAAAAAAAAGAGAAGAAATTAATGAAGCCTGAATGATGGGAACTGGTCAGAGCTACTCCTCTTAGAACACAGTATTCTGGTGGCTTAGTGGGTAAAAGCATTTGCTGCCAAGATTGATGATACATACGTACGAGTTCAAGTCCCTGGGACCCACATAGAAGGAGATAACTGACTGACTCCTGAAAGTTCTCTTCTGACTTCCACAGGTGTGCTGTGTGCATGTGCACATAATAAATAAATGTAACTAAAGTTCAACTTCACAGTACCATGAAATTATACCCCTGTGGGGTGTGTGTGTGTGTGTGTGTGTGTGCGCACGCGCATGCATACCTGTGTGTATATGCATACATGCATATATAATCCTGTCTTGAATGTATATAATTCACAGATTTTTAATTTTTTATCATTATTTTTTATGTGTATGAGTATACTGTCTGCATGTAGGTTGGTGCACCCTGTGTCGTGCAATGCCGCGGAGGTCAGAAGAGGGCGTCAGATTCCCCTGGAACTGGAGTCAGAGATGGTTTTTAGCCACCATGTGGGTGCTGGGAATTGAACCCTGGTCCTCTGCAAGAGCAGTCAGTGGTCCCAACTGGTAGGCCATCTCTCCAGCCCAGAATTCACAAATTTATGAATGCATCAGAAATAACTTATCCACAATGGATTTTTTTGGTCTGATCTCATTAAAATAGATCTCTAGGTTCATATGTTTGCTGCCCAGTCTCTGTTTCCCAAAGCATAGATTTGCACACAGTAGGTGCTTAGAAAAGTTGATTGCAAAGTAAACCAAACACGATAGGGGATTCATGCTCTCAGTTGCAGCATAAATGTATCATAACATCTCTGTGAGTTGTTTCTTGTTCCTATTTTAATGTCCAGTCATAGCCCCAGAGGGACTAGATCACAAAGACCACAGAGACCTGACTCAGTTGGTCCTTTTATTTATTTCCTGGATGATAGACTGTGATGTTACATGCTTGGAAGACAAAGATAACAAAATAACAAATTCCTCTTTGCTGTCTCTCTCTGAGTGTATTTTGTACCCCTCTGGCCTCTTAGACTGAATTTCTTGAGTGACCCAGTATCAATACAGTGCACTGTTCTTAAGCACTGTCTTGTGAAGGAGTGAACGTTGTTCTTAGACCACAAACATGGATTTAGGTGGTGTGTGTTATGATGGAATGAGTGTTGTGTGCTGACAGGGGAATTGATCCCAGTCTCAGCTCTGTCCCTGGCTGGCCATGGCAAAGTTCAGTTTAATGTCTCTTGTTCAGCTGTAGAAAAGGCCTGGCCACAGGGAACAGGGCAGAAAGACTTAAGTGATCACAGGGCACATCATGAGGGTCCAGAGGTTAGAAGTGTTCCTAGCCAACTGCTTTTGTGACCCATGAAGCTGACAGAGGTGATTGGGGAAGCACTGGTGGCCACGGCTCAATGAGGGCAGCTAGAATTTTTGCTGTTCTGGACACAGACTTCCTCTGAAATATTAGCTGGTACCGTGGTAACTATGGATAGAATTTGTGAACAGGAAATTGGGAGAACAGCAAAAAAAACAAAAAACAAAAAACAAAAATACACACACACACACACACACACACACACACACACACAAAAACAGAATCTAGGAAGATCACAGTAGGTTGAAACATGCTGTCTCCTTTTTCTCTCTCTCTCTCTCTTTCTCCTTGATTTCTCCTTGGGGGAGCTAAAGTCATCTCTGTAGGTCCCCTTCAAGGGAAGATTTGAAAGGAGAGGGAATGCAATGCTGAAGGAGAGTTATCACTCAGAAAACGGTTACCTTCCGTTATGGGTACCAGTGGATAAATTCAGGCACAGGTTTACAGATTTGTAGTTTGGGGGGGTTAAGGAACTCCAGGTAATCTTTCCTATTTAGGAGAATCATCACGATCATTTTTGGGGTCTGAGTAGAACTGCTAGATTTAAAATGATACTTTTGCCAAATATTCTCAGAGGTGTTATCTCATCTGTACTTTAGAGCATCCCTCTAAGGGCATGTGTTAATATCTCCATTACAACGAGAAATTGAGGTCCAAGTTAAATGATTTGCCTAAGGCCACACAGCTAATGAGTAACACAGGAGAACTTGAATCCCATCAGGTCTCCTGAGTCAAATTCCATATTCTTTGTACCATCATCAGCTTCTAGGAGAGTAAGTATTGTGGTCTACATCAGAGGGCCATGCAGCACCCAACTTCATTGTCTGTAATATGACAATCAGGAGAGATGCTAAGGATGTTTTAAATATTTTTTTAACTTTTATTTATTTTTTATGTGTATGAATGTACTGTCTGCATGTAGGTTTGTGCACCCGTGTCGTGCAATGCCATGGAGGTCAGAAGAGAGTGTCGGATTCCCCTGGAACTAGAGTTCTCCTGGAATTGGAGTTACAGTCAGTTCTCAGCCACCATGTGGGTGCTGGGGATTGAACCTGGGTCCTCTGCAAGAGTAGTCAGCGCTCTTAACCACTAGGCCATCTCTCCAGCCCCAAAGATGTTGTTTTAAAAGTTCATTATGTGTTAATACTTCACATTCCTGTCTTGGTGAAGAGATTAATAGCATTGTCTGGGAGCCAGATGATATAGATTTGTACTCTAACCTTCAATTAAACGTCCTTGAGTAAATTGCCATGTTAGTGTCATTTTGATATTTATTGAGAAATAAATGAGTCAAGAACTCAGAATTTTGGGGTGATATGGTATGTTAGCTCTTCATTCTTGTCTGTGCTGAGGCATCTGAATATACAAATGGTCTGTGTGAAAGGCAGCATAAGGCTGGTTGCCTGCCAAGTCCCTTTTAGTTGGGGAACAATTTAGTTATAGTTGATATGGGGGGTAGTTTCTAATAACAAGTCCCATTACTCTAGAAAGTTACTCATTCCCTTCTTCCTGTCCATCATCTATCTATTTTGTAGAAGTAGATCTGGAAGGATGATGGATAAAGGATGATGGGAGCTCCCAGCAGAGAGAAAACCTTACTAGCTATACTTGTGAACCACCATTATTTGTTTCCCTTAGTTACACATAGATGAGCACAAAGGGGTCCTGTTGCCGTTAATTGCAGTGAGCTTGGGTGAGGCCGGGTAGCAGAATGAGCCACAGTGGCAGGTAGGGTCAGATCTGGTACCATATTGGAACATGTTGGCTTTATGCTCAAACTAGTGGAGAGCCAGTGGTGCTCTGTAAGCAGAGCTTACAATTAATTGATTAAATTTACTTTTTGGAATCAGTCTAGAGTAGAGGGTGTGAAGGGCAGATGGGAATTGACAGGGAATAAGTTAGAAATGTGGGTTTAGGGTAGTAGAAGAGAAATAATTAGGACCAGAGCCAAGAGAGTGCCAACAGCAACAGCCGAACCCTGTGCGATGGGGGGAGTGTAAGACAGGATTTCAGTTATGCTCCTGGTTTGCACTAGTAGGGGAGTTGAGGCCTGAAGTGTTGGTTTTCCTGTGGTGTAAAAGAGAATATCTTTGAAACTTTTTTTTTCAAAGAATAACGTAAAAGAAGGAGGCAGGCCCAACTGGAACAGCTTCCCATGGTGGGAGGGAAACAAGCAGTACCACAGGACTACTGGCCATGTTCTGGGCTGAGCTGAAGTCGCAGCACAAGCAAGAGATGCTTGTGAGAGGGAGGATGATTCTGTGACGATGAGAGATGGGACGGAGTTACGGGGAAGGAAAGTGTAATGTAAACAAAGATCAAAGAAGAAAACTGGAAGGCCTGGTGGGAATGGGACACTGAGCTCCCTTTAGGTTCCTGTCCCCGAGCAGTGTCTCTGAGAGGAAAAGCTGTGTGGCGAAGCGGCCTCCCACGACAGATGGATGCCCAGGCCGATGGAGGTGGAACTTGAGTAGCAGAAGATGGAAGGAAATCTGAGAAAGAGGAGGGGACACAGGGCTCAGACAGGCTGGCAAGCCATCCCCAGAGGCCAGAGAAAAGAGGGTGTTCAATGGAGCCTGAAGGACTTTGATGTGATCACATCAGTATGGGTCAGTGCAGCCCACAGAGGAACAGGAAGCACAAAAAACATAAACTGCCAAAGGCCTGGAAGCTCTGGGGGAGGGGGAACCCATCTGTAATTGTAGCACCAGGAACAGAGCTGTCTAGGATGATGGAGTGTTCTAGATGAGTAGAGACTGCCCAGTTGGTCCGCAGGGGAAGAGTTCTAAAATGAAAGAGGTCTTACTTAGCAAATATTGGGCTGGATGCCTGAGAGAAAAAGAAATCTTTGTCAAAAGATGTAAAATTCTGATGCTATTTATCTGGATAATCACACTTAGATTATGTGATTACCCCATAGGAGAAATGTATAAGGGAAGGTGGGTGCAGGGAGGGAAGCCTTAGCTGCACAGAGAAGAAGGTAGTTTGGGAGAAGCTAGACATGGAGATAAAGTCCATGTTTGGGACTTTAATTCAGAGTTAAGTTGCAGATGAAGACTGGAAAAATGGACCACAGGCTCAAGTCAAAGATTTATTTCAAAATATGTTTCTTTTTCTGTGAGTGATGCTGGGGGTGGACCTCACCTCATAGAGGAATAACTGGTACTCAGCTTTCAACCTCTGCACCTCAGCTCCTCACAGGCTGGCCAGATTGCTGTCATAATCAGGAGGGAGCTAGATGTACACACACACATGCACACTATGTGTGCTTTGGAACTAGTGTGCTTTATCACTAAATGCAGAAGGATGACGTTCAGGGAGATGTACCAGTGAAGAGTTCTCCTTTCAGTCTGGCTGTTTTGGAGAAATTATCATTCTGGTACTGTTACTACCACTGAGAATTCTAACAACTTCTTCTTCTTCCTCCTCCCAGTCATCCCTTTCCTCCTCCTCTCCTCTACCCCTTCTTCCTCTCTTTCTTCCCTTTCTCTTCCTCCTTCTCTTCCTCTATTTCCTTCCATTTCCCCTTCCCCTGCTCTTCCCTCTCCTCCTCTCCTTCCTTCTCCCTCTCCTAACCTCTCCTTCATCCCTCATTCTCCTCCTCCTTTTCCCTTCTTACTGCTGTCATCTTACCTGCCCCAGCCCTGTGCCAGCTCTGTTCATGTATCATCTTAGTCCGCATAATGATTTACAGAAGAGAGACCCATCATACTCACTTTCCACACAAGAAAACAGGCTTGGGAAGGTTTAGTGGTTTGCTTAATGTCTCTCACCTAGTAAGTAGAAAAGCTGGATTCAAATCCTGCCTAACTAGATCCACAGCCTCACTTTCAATCTTGTGGAGACAGAGAAGAGAGCTGGCTATCTTTAGAGATAGGAGCTGACTGGTGTTCTCAGTTCCACTGCTGGAGGTGACTCCTCACTACCAAGTCATGTGATCAGAAATTCTGAGGGGGTCCTGGAAGAATGGAGGTGATGTGATCAGAAGGTAACCCACATGCAAGCCCCAGAGGGAAGGTAGGGTAGAATCATGCCAGAGCTCCGTGTGCTGCCTGGGCTTCAGGTTTTAAGTAATGAAAAAAGGTTACCCCGGTAGCCATCTTTTCATTCCTCTGACTCATCTGATGCAGAGGATGTGCTCTGTTAGGGGACTAGATATTCACAATATCTTTATATTCTGTGAAAAATATTTAAAAATAGAAAATGATGAGGAATGAGATGTCATGTGTGAGGAGGGGGAAGGAGAGGTCCCAACAGTCTCTGTTGTATGAACTGTAACAGGTTCTTTTCAGTCACCAGTTTTCCACAACTGTCCTTAGGTTACATTAAAGAGCATATGGATTCTGCCCCATCCTTCTTGCTGAGCTTAACATTGGAATGAGAGAGAAGAGGGCTGACCTTCTTTGTCCTGTTATATAATTTTTAATATCTGTTCACCAGCCTGGAAATTCTTTGAGGGCTAAAAACTCTCTCTTACTCACATTTAAATACCCCGAGTCTCCAGCAGTGCCTATTAAATGTTGGATAAGGGAATGAATGAATGAATGAATGAATGAATGGGTGGATAATGTCCATATCTTTAATGATGTCTTTCCATGTGTTAAGCACATCAAACCCATTACCTCCTATGACCCTACAAACCACACAAAGGTCTGGGGGTCTCTCACTTTGCTCCCATATTATCCTGCAGAAACAGACACTGGGCAGCTCAGCCAGGCATCTGGGACCACACAGCTACAAGGAAGCACTGCTCTGGGAAAAGCTGTGCTGTTGCTAACTGTATAGCCGTCAGTCTTCCTCACTGGGCTGCATCTCTTTCAAGACACAGCTAACGACATATTTAAATACCTCCCAAGGAAAGTGATCAGTGAACCATCCATTTTGTTGTAAGCAGAAAGACACCCACGGTGAAGGGAAGCACCATTGGTAGTCTCCATGGCACCTTGCCACTTGGGGACATCTTTAATGGGAAGCACCACCATATGGCTAGACTTAAATTGCTTTCAGTTCTAAGTATGTTTTTTTAGCTCCTTTGCTGTCTGGTGCACTGTCTTGAAGCCTGTGTTCCGCCCTTTCTGTAGTAGTTACTTTTTTTGAATGCCAAGTGTGTGGTTCTGTCTCTTGACTTTGGACTCTGCACATTTGAATGTAATTACAGGTCTCTTCTCTGACTCCTCCCTGTAGCCTTATCTCTGGGATGTGGGGCCTAGGTCTCACTTTCCTGACTGGCTCATTCTTGGAACCCCCCCACAGAGACACAGAGATTGGGTGGAGCTACTGTCTACCTTGCATCTTCTTCTCAGAGGCTAACCCGGGCATGCGACCATGAATTTTGCTGAGAATTGGGAACATGGAAAGGAATAAATACTAAATTAAGGAACAAGGTTTTTTTTTCATTTTTTGTGTGTTTTCAATATGTATGTGTATGTGCACATACATATTCACACATATGAATGTGAGCATGCATGTTTGGAGATCAGAAGGCAACCTTGGGTGACAGTTCTTGAGTTCTCCCTGATTTGGAACAGGGTCTGTTTGGTTAGTTGTTGTTTTTTCTCTGGTTACAAGCTCCAGGCTAGCTGGCCTCAGGCTTCTGGAGATTGTCCTGTACTTCTTTCCATCTTCCTGTAGGAGCCCTGGGATCACACGTGCTTGCACTGTGTCCGACTTTTCCATGAGTTCTGGGGACTCAAATTCAGGTCCTCACATTTCTGTCACAACGTTTTTACCTCCTGAGTTGCCTCTCTAGCCTATCAAGGAAGAATTTTATGTGTAAAATCTAAGTTCAAGTTTTCTTACTCTGCTTGGTTTCAGGATGTAGTGGCGCTGTGTTTATGTCAATTTTCAATTTGTACTGATTTGCAGTAGTGAATCCACAGCTTTCCGTATTGTTAGTGGGCACCTCCAAGAAGCTGTGTTCCATGGGTCCATTTGACATGCATGGGTGAGTGTCTCATTGCATGCAGCCCTCATCACTACAGATCTGGTGACATTCATGTCTCTCTGAGCTCACCCTCTCCCCTCAAAGAGCGTGTCATGGGAATATGCTTACATGTGTAACATGCTTCATGTGTATCACATACATACTCTTACTGACCTGACATTATTTTTTTAAGGTTTTTATTTTTTTAGTCTTTTTGAGACAGTGTCTCCCTTTAGTCCCAGCTGGCCTGGAGCTCACTATGTAAGACCGGGCTGGCCTTGAACTCACAGAGATCCACCTGCCTCTGCCTCTTGAGTGCTGAGATTAAAGGTGTGCATCACCACGCCTGGCTAAAGTTTTAATTTTAATAGTATACATCAATTATAAAATTTATGTTAACCATTTTTTAAATGCATCATCACAACTGAGGAAGTGGGAAAACAGAATATTATGTCCTGTTTAATTTAGAGACAGAATTAATCTCAGCTTCAGAACAAATACTACAAGCTGATATAAACACACAAGATATCCAGAAGTTTCTTTATAATGACCACACAGAAGTAGCCACATCTGTCTTCTGCTTTTAGATTCACAAACCGGGGTGGAGGATCTTATCCTGGCACTAAGACTGTCACTGTTCTGGAGAAGCAGTAAGCTCTACACTTAACTTCATGCCACACAGTTCTAAATCAACCTTCAGAACATGGTCAATGGTTTGTAGTAAGGCTTGGGTGTGGGCTGAGGACTTGGGATGTCATACTTCTAGGGAGAATAATGTATAGGCACCACAGATATATTCAAGTGGATTTGGAACCTCTGGGTATTGCAGAGCTGGGCCGGTTTGCTCATTACAGTATTCCTTGAAAGTTTCGTGAGAATGCATGGGGATGCTTCCTGGATCTGAACAGACCATCCATATAAAAAGAAGGAAAACACAAAAAAACAATCTGCGTGAGTGACACATACAAGACAGCAACACAAAGGGATGCTTAGTCTGTAGACATCAGTTCTTTATCAGTATACTCAGGACAACATCTTCTGTATAAAGATACTCAAGAGCCTTATATATTATGTTCTTGACTCCAAATGACTACCCTCACTCCACTAGTAGGAGTGGGAATTCTGGATTGATTACCCAAGGCTACCCGAGACTTTCCATTTCCCTCTCATTTAATAGGTACCACTATTGATGTGTTAGGTAATCTAACTTTGAATTGTAAAAGGAAGCTACATAAAGCAGTAACCCAGTGTTTTTCTTGAGTTATAAAACCAACCATGTGAAGATGCTTTGGGTGCCGTTCTGCTTGTAGGTAACTAAGAGCCAGCTCCTCCTGGTAATTTTGCAGGTGATTAGTCTGTCTCATAGAAGCATCCCTTCGGGAATGACAAAGGAGGATGAGGTTGTATTTCTCTACAATAAGCAGATTACATGAGAGAATTTCACTTCCCTCTTATGGAGACTTTAATATTGAACATATTTTAGGAGGAAGGTGAGACATCAGCTTGTAGGTGGTGTTAGGGACTTGTAGTCATCAATGCTTGCCTCTCACACGTAATCAGAAGTGGGTTGAAGGGCTGCTATGCACCTGTTGGGGAAGGGTATAGAGGAAACAGGTGTTAGTAATGTCCTTGCATGTTCAGCAGACTCTTCATCTTATATGTTGAAAATCCAAGGCTGCCTCCTTAGCGATATTTTCTTGATTTGTTTAGTCCTAGATCTTTACCTCCTGCTGCAACTTGTCCTTTAGGGTGTTTGACTCCGTTTTCCTTCTCTCTCCACTGGTCCTAATCCTTTTAGGGCAGGAAGCCTTCTGCCACTTTACCTTTGTATTTCAAGTATTGATATACAATAATATCCGAAGAGCAATAAACAAACTATTATTATCATTATTATCAAATTTGCCCATCTATATCTATGGGTGCCACACTCTTGAATTAACCAAATAAGAGCTGAAAATATTTTTAATTATACCTATACTGAACATTTATAGCTTTTCTTATTATTCAACAGTGGAGCCCAATAAGAATATTACATGTAGATTTTATTAAGTAGCATAAGGAATTTAGAAATTGTTTACTTACTGTTCATTATTTTTTATAATCAGTTTTCTAAGGCAGGTTCTCACTATGTAGCCCTGGTACTTTTTGTGTATTCCAGGGCAGCCTTGAATTCACAGAGTTCCTCCCAAGTTTGATGCTGCTGAGAAGTTGGATGCTGCTGTGTATCAGAATTCTGTTTCTGTTGGAAGGAATATTTCATAGATACCCATCAGGTCCATTTGATCTGTCATGTAATTTCACTCTGAGTTCTCTTTGTTGATTTTTAGTTTAGATGTTGTATGCAAAGATGAGAATGGAGTATTGAAATCAGCCATTGTCTCAGGACCTGTCTGACCTTTTATATCCATTAGTGCTTGTTTTAGGAAATGTTTCATGCATAGATATTTACAGTGAGTATGTTGTCTTAATAAATTGTTCCCTTTATTAATATGTAGTGGCTTCATTACTTTTTTGAAGGCTAATTTTTAAAATTTATTATTTTTTTATGTGTATGAGTGCACTATCTGCACGTAGGTTGGTGCACCCATGTCGTGCAATGCTGCAGAGGTCAGAAGAGGGTGTCAAATTCCCCTGGAACTGAAGTTAAAGACGGTTCTCAGCTGCCATGTGGGTGCTGGGAATCGAACCTGGGTCCTCTGCAAGAACAGTCAGTGCTCTTAACCACTGAGCCACCTCTCCAGCCCCTGAAGACTAATTTTGAAGTCTACTTTATCCTATATCAGAATAGTTGTACTCATTTGTTTTTTGATTCCCACTTGCTTAATAGATTATTTTCTCTCCTTTGACTCTCATTCTGCGGGAGTCTTTACCAGTGAAGTGTGTTTCCTTGAGATCACAGAAGGTTGCATCTAGTTTTATAATCCACAGTCAGACATCTGTGTCTCTTCACTGATGAGTTGAGTCTGCCCTTGTTATTGTTATTGTTGTTATTATTATTATTGAGAGATGTTTACTAATTTCTGCCATTTTGTTGGTGGTTTTTCTAGTTGGTTGTATTATTTTTTTTCTCTGTTTTTCTCCTGTTTGTATCAGGGGTGTTCTGGTTGCCTGTGCTACACTTGCTGGAGTCCTTCCAGATCTTTATTTATCCATACTTGTCATGAAATTTATTTCTGGTTGTGTTCTTGAGATGGAGACTTTCTTTTTCCTCTGTGTATAGTGTTCCTTTAAGTATCTTTGGCAATGTTGGCTTGGTGATCATGAACTACTTTAGTTTGTGCTTGTTTCAAAATGTCCTTATTTCTCTGTCAGTTTTCATGAGAAATATAGGCGTCACAGGCTCAAATAGAACTGAATGGAATTAAGTACATGAAACTTTAGTATGCTGCATTTTTAAGAATCAGAGAGATCATCTAGTTCAGAGTAATTTTTATTTGTTTAAAAACAGTGGGGACTTCATCTCAGTATTAACTAGAAGACTTAAGGGACCTTGTTAGCACACCCCTCCCTTCCACCTCCTCTTACTTCTAGGACCCTCATGTTGGGCCCTGAGACAGGTGTAAAGAACTACTCTAGGGCCACCCAGCAACACAGCTTCGGAGGCTTCTATTAACTTTAGCCCACAGCTTTGCAGCTCAGTGGATAACAGATGCAGCCTCTTGAAGTTGGGTCTTTTGACATTTGTTCGACCGCTCTTTTCACTTCATTACAATTCATTTACTTTAGAAGAGAAGCTAATTAAGGGTAGGTAGGAAGTGCTTAAAATAACTACTAGATTGGTAAGCAGTGACTCCACTGCTTTTCTTTTGGGTTCATGAAAAAAGCTGTTAAACATTTGTCCTTAGTCACCTCCAAGTCACTGAAGCTTTGTGTGTCGCAGTGCCAAGTGTTGCTGCTTCTGGGGACTCCTTCTTCTTCCTCACACACTGCTAAATGTCATAGAATTTACCTAAAACTGGGTGTTATAGATTTCTTTGATTAGGGCACAGATCATCTGAGTGTGAAAACCGTGTGCTCTTAATATACAGATTTGCTTATCTGTGCCGAACCTAACAAGGAACTGTAGAGCTCATGTTTGACAGAGCTTTGGAATTTCACAAAGACACTTAATACTCATGTCTCACATGATGGTTGTGGGAGACACAGGTATCAAAGTAGGCAAAGTGCGTGGCTTATTTGTACTCTATTCCTAGATAACATTAGCAATTTTTATTGTATGGATAAACTGGTTTGGGGACCAACACTAACATTCTTGTTAATGAGTTGAAGGACCAATCACAAGCTTGGAGTACCAGTACTGAGTTACCTGTAGACATCTGGAGGTTTGTAGTGCCCTAGCTTTGCTCTTTGCTATTCATCAAGCTAGTGTCCACCTTCCCAAGGCTCGCCCTCTGGCTTCCAGTTCCTTTCATGGGTGGGGGTGTTTGCATTGGTGAACTTGGGCTGTTTATTCCCTGTCTCCTACACCTGAAGGTCAATCCTGGCCAATTTCTTTTCTCCACCACAGGTCGCAGTCCTGCAGACTGGCCCTTTCTACCCAGCTTCTTTCTGTAGGTTCCGTTAAATATTCCTTCTTCTGCTGTTCCATTGCTGGGGTACTAAAGGCTTCTTGAGGTCACCTGGCCATGCATTATTACAGTGTTTCCCACAGCTTCCCTGTCACCCTACACCACCTCTGCCAACAGTGTTTTTATCCAGCTCTCCTAACGATAGCTGTCTATGGATGCTGTTTGTGTTTTGTTGGGACTGAACTGATAAAGCTGCTTAGTTATGTGTAGCCCACCAAAATGCCTTTGTACATTTTGAATCTGCCAAGCAGTAGGAGTGAGGAGAACTCTAAACTGCCTAAGTGGTCTCACTGTTTCTCTGACTTCTAAATATACCCTTGGCTCCAGCAGCGGGAGTCAAAGCCCAGGCAAATATGACTACATTTTGCTTGTTAATGTTTCATAAAAAGCATTTGGGAAGGTATCCAGAGCTCTAGTTCCTCAGTTCCTCTCCGTAAATGTTCTAATTGTTGTAGACCTGGAGCAGGGCTAAAGTTTCTCATTTTTGAACAAGATCCTAGATGAATTGGGGGTAGACTTATCATAGATCACCTTTGAGGAGGAGTCCTTCCTGCCCCCACCCTGCTTACCAGTTGCCTCACTTGACTGTCAGATCCTCCACTCAAGTTTACATCTTCTGAGCGGACCTAACATAACTGATTGGGTGGGAGTGTATGTTTGAGTCGTGTGTGCATGTGTGCACACATGCAACAAAGGAAATCTGTTGAAAAGAACCATTAAGAATGAGAACGGTCAGTTTCTTCCATTATTAAAACCAGTTGAAAATGGTAATTTCCCAGTAGGCTTTGCATTTTGATGACTCTATCTTCCAATGGTTTTCTGCCCATCTTTCAGTCCATCTTGCCCATTTATCCATTCATTCATCAAGTATTCACTATCTTGCTAGGAACTAGAGATGGTACAAAGCCACCCCCATTCACAGGGAGCTAGAAGCCAAATATGTCAGCAAATATATGTGTTACATTCCTTTGAAAGGTATTTATTGAGTACCTAGTCTTTGCCAGGGACTAATCCAAGCAGTGGAGATACAGCAGTGAATAATGGGGTTGGATATCCCTGCATTCATAGAAACTTAAATTCTCATATTGTTAATCTTTTAATAGTAAACAGTGTGGTTAGAGCAAAGTGGGTCATAGCAGCCTCACAGTGTGCTGCCAGCAACCAAACCAGACTGAATGCCCAGTCTCTGCCTCTCAAGATGATCAGCATAAATCCGCAGACAGATTAAAGAAACCAGCGGCTGGAGTGTAATTTGAATTATTTACTTTTCTTCTGCTGATAAGCAACAACTCTAGGGGAGGAAGGTTTTATTGCTGCTTACATTTCAAGGGACATAGCCCATTGTGGTGGGGAAGGCAGGGGGTGGCAGGAGAGTGAAGCACCTGCTTGCTTATACTGGGTTAGGAATCAGAGGAAAGTCAGGAATTGGGACTGCACTAACCCCACTCGCCCACCCCAGTGACTGGCTTCCTTTAGTAAGCCTAACCTCACCATCTAGCTGTAGCCAGGGACCAAGTGTTCAGACACGAACCTGTGGGAGATATTTCACATTCAAATTATAGAAGGCAACATGGGCTGCCTGTCTAAAAACTGCAGTGTTTTAGATGTCATACAGCAGAACAATGACCATAGTGGAAAGACATTAAGAAAAGTATCAGGTTGGTTAGTTGTATATGGAAGACAAGGGAGCGGGCCAATAATCAGAGGAAACTGGGCTTTTTGTGTTACTGCTAAATCTCTTACAGCATAATACATCAGTTAATTCTGTCCCTGTCTCCACAGCCAAAGACAGGGACCATGCTTGATTCATCTTCCATCCATGGAAGATCATTGGAAACAGTGCATGAAGTAGTTGCTGAAGGGGTGGTACATAGTTGAAAAGCTTCTTCATTTCCAAGAAAATGAGAACATACAGATGCCATTAGGGGGGGTTCAGTCACCAGTGGAAGTGAGCACAGACACTTCAGGCAGCTAAGCTGTACACCAAGATGGATTGTCATAGTGGTCACTGTTCCGTAGTCTCCCAGTGTGATGATGGAGGAGAGAATGGGCTGAGCGGCCCAGAATTTGGGCTGTCCATGCAGTCTGCCAGGGCACAAATGCTATGTCTGGCATTTGCCAGCTTCGTGACACTAAATGTATTATAGAGCTTTCTGTGTCCTGTCTCCTTGTCTGACTGGCATCATGGGAGTCATTAGGCTTAAATGTGTTCCTCTGGGTAAAGGACCTAGAGCAGCCCTGGGAACAGCCAGCATGGAATGACTTTGGGCTGCCGTGGTGATTAAGCAGCATGAACACTGTTACCAGAGTTGGATTCAAACCCCATTTCTGCTATGTCAGAGCTCCACGAACCGTGGCAAATGCCCTTTCCCCTGGCCTCTGCCACTCCTTAGGTGGTGGATCAGTCACTTTTCTGTTGCTGCGATAGAACCACCATGACCGAGGGAACTTAGAAGAGTTTGTTTCAGTTTATGGTTCCAGGGGAATTAGAGTCCATCATGATGGGGAGGCCTGGTGGCAGGAGGGGCCAGAGCAGAAAGCAGACAGAGACTGGGGATTGCAAGGCTTTAAGAACTCTCTAAGCCTACCCCCAGTGACATGCTTCCTCCAGCATGGCCATATCCTCTAAGACCTCCCAAAACAGCGCCACTAACTGGGGGAAAAACAAATGTGTGAATACTTGGAGCCTGTAGGGGTCAGGATCATTCAAACCCCCACAGGTGGCCTTATAATGTTATGATTAGGGTAATTGTGAGGGCTCAGTAAGACCCTGCCGCTTTATAACATCAAGGAATCTTTGTCTCCTTTGCTGTCCTGGAGGAAGTGAGTATGCAAACGGAGAGCTACTGTTTGTGAGAGGGCTTCTGCTAGGGTAAACTCAAAACTAGATAATGACTAAGTCCCAGGGTATTATGCATGGGGGCATCTCTTGAAATGTCCTGCAAATGTGAGTCATCAGTCTTCCTGTGCAGGGAGAGGTCTTGGAGATCCACTAATGGGACTTTAGCTGGTATCCAGTCTATAAAGAGGAAAGTCTGCTCATGCTTCAGAAAGGGAAGCCTGGTCTAGCAAGACCTGACTTTGTCCTCAAGTGGATGGAATTGGTAAATGAAAAGCCGGAAGGAGCCAGGGGCTCCCTCCCACCCCCCACCCCACCTCCAAAACCTGAGTGACCCCTGAGGACCAGATCCTCAACTGACCTTGAGAAAACACAAACCTTGGTTAATCTAGGATAACTGTGTGGCCTTAAACATCCAAAAGGTAAGTATAACCAGAAATAAATAGTAAGGCCTGAGACATTGTACTTCAGGAATAAAACTTAAGATCTTAGTAAAAAGACAAAAAGTAAAAAAAAAAAAAAGTGCACAGTTGTTTTGCCTGTCTTACTGGCAAGTGCAGCTACCCTGTGTCTGCCACTGCTTTTGCCATCCTTCAAAGACATAAGACACAGCCTTTTTTTTTTTTTTTTTTTTTTTTTTGGGTCTTTTTGAGACAGGGTCTCCCTTTAGTTTCAGCTGTCCTGGAACTCACTCTGTAGACCAGGCTAGCCTTGAACTCACAAAGATCCGCCTGCCTCTGCCTCCCAAATGCTAGGATTAAAGGCGTGTACCACCACACCCTGCTGAGACACTGCTTTTTAACCTTCCAATATGGACTGAAGACTCATGTCTCTCCAAGAATCCTCCAAACCTTCATTGCCAGATGAGGACTGCTGAGATATCCAGCTTGTGGACTGAGGTACTACTGGGGTTTCAGCTTCTTCAGAGTATAAACTGCCATTGTTGGACTACCCAGGCTGTATCACAGAGACCAGTACAGGAAGATCAAGACAGGACATGGTACTTACTGGACCTCATTTGGTGACCATGGGAAGGGAAATACCCAGTGTGGATGGAGCACAAGGGCAGGACTGATGGTGGTTTGGGCTTGCCAAGGAGGAGCCTTCAAACATGACATCTTTCAGCCTAATAAAGAAAAAAATCATAATCTGAAGATGCTAAAACCTATGATATATGTGGCATTCACCTATGCATAATTTGGAGTGATGAAAGTTGGAACAACAACAACAAAAAAAAGACTGGGTCAAAGAACTGAGTGAAATGATGAACTTCCGCTTGAAACAGTAAACTTCTGCATCGAAAATTTTAAAAGAGACTGAGAAAAAGATGAAAAACATGTTTGACAGAATCCATGAGCTCTGGTGGGGTGGGGGGAGAAGGAAGGGGGACACGGGTCTAGATTTGATTGGAAATTTTATATGAAATAAATTTGCAAAGCTTCAATAAAAATTGGCTTTGAAAAAAAAAACAATTAGCTAATGAAGTCCCTTTGTCCCCACCAGTTACTAAGTGTGCTATTCTGGAATCCAGCTAGGAGCAGGCAGAATGCTTCAGTCTGTATATTAGGGTGACTCATAAACACTAAATTAGTGTCTCAAACTGGCCAAAAATGTGAGTTCTCAGCCACAGTGACAGATAGGACCAACCATAACATGCGGTGATGGACTTTGTGAAGATTTAGCCAGAGACCCTCAACTTTGTCTCTTGAAAGAGTGAATTTCAACTCCATTTCCAACAGTTGGGGCTACCTAGCACCATCTAAATTGTCTTTGAAAAACACTGGTGTTCAGGTAGGTGGTAAACCAGTTAGTTACACCACTTTCCCTCCATGTGACCTCAGTATTTCATACAAGATCTCGGACTGGCTGTAATGGCCAACCAACATTTGAGTGCCACCAGGCGGCAGGCACCAAATTGTCCTATTAGTGAAGAAAAGCAGAGATAATGAAGTAGAGTCAGGGGTCAGGAACCAGAGTGAACTGCTGGTACTCATAACAAATTCAACTCTTTTTTTTTTTTTTTTTTATCTTTTTTTGAGACAGGGTCTCCCTGTAGCACCAGATGGCCTGGAACTCACTATGTAGACCAGGCTAGCCTTGAACTCACAGAGAATCACCTGCCTCTCTCCCCTGAGAGCTTGGATTAAAGGCAAGCGACACCATGGCTGGCTTACAACTTCAACTCTTTATTTTTATTTCTAAATATCGCAACTCTTGATCTACTTAGCATAATTTGAAAGACCATTTATTCTGGGATAAACTTTTTACATGAAATATTAATAGAATGGTAGTAATTTGAAAGATTCACTTTCACAAATGCTTGCTTTCTAGGCTAAAATAAAGAATACTTTTCTTAAGTAGAAGTTTAAAAGAAATTCATAAAGATTTACAAGTTCTTGATTTATGACTGAGTAAAGCATTACAATTACAAAACTCTGTGCTGTTAGGTAATCTATCTTAAAGTGGCTTCTGACAACAATGCTTATCCCTCCTTGAGACTCTTGTTTATTCTTTTCTTGTTTTCCTTACTGCCAAGGCATTTAGGCTTATCATCCATCATAAAATAATCCATTTGTTCATTTATTCAACCAGTGTTTACTGTTAAAGCATAAAGGTTCTTTTAGTTTGTTTATTTGAATTCATCATGGTCAGCTTTAGCATGCCTGCATCTACAAATTCAGATCCTAGCAAAAGAATCTCTCTGGATACAGCACTCTTGTAATCAGAAATTTTACTGGTCTAAAAGAAAAAGTGCATTCTTCTTTACCCCCTGCCCCGGGATTTGCTTCCTGGAGAGGTCTGAAATAAGTCTGGAAAAATTGTATCCAATTCTTTAATAATCCTTTAAGTATCTTTCAGATATATGTTTCAGAATGGTGCCATGGATGTATAATTTGTAATGGGAAAAATGAACTTGAATTTTATAAGAACCTAGCGATTATGTTCTTGAAAATATGCCTCTGCCTGTGCCAGTGCCGGGGGACCCACCCGCTCTGATTTATTCCATGTGGACTGGAATTTGTGACTGCTGATTCTTTTTCATCCACTTCTGCTAATAGATTCAGGAAGTAATTTTCAGATGTGGAAACAGTAGATCATAGACAATAGAAGGAGATCGTAGGCAGTTGGGAAGGCAGATGAGCGTACGCAGTTGAGGTCTCCTTATGTTGCTCACCGTGCTTTGTATTATAATTGTGCATTATTCTTTTTATTCCCCTCTAAGCACAAACCTTTGCAGCGTAGGCCTTGGGAGTGGGTGGTTAAGTGAGCCTACCAGGGCTGCTTCTGCTAAACACCACAACACACACACACACACACACACACACACACACACACACACACACACAATTTTCTTTCTCTTCAGGAAAACTTTCTTTGCTTTTAACTATTCATTCTGCTCCTAAGCCTCGTTATATCTTATTAAAATTTAATTTTCGAGCATCATTAAGGGGTGATGAAAGCTGGTCAGAGGAAGCAAAGAAATCGAGCAAGCAGACCAACCTTGGAGCTGCCCATCAGTCCTCTTGATTGTCTCTTTCAGGTAGTTACAGAACAGGAGAGCGGCTATTTTTGCTTGTAAAAGGGATGCTTCAAGGACTGTATTATATATGCATCTTAAAGGTCACAAGAGTTCTTGAGGACAACCTCATGTTATTAGAGGATAATCTACTCTACATATTGTGCACATAGGCAATCTGACAGAAAAATGATATTTTTTTCCATACCTCTTCAGTCGTGATAGAAAAAACAGGGACTTGGATGTATTTTCTTGAAGGTAGGGTCTGTGAAGATCCTTTTATGGAACTAGTGTGCCAAACCATGCTGTGTAAAGTCAGCTGGAGGTCATTACTGTTTTTATTAGGTGATTATGTTATAAATATGAGTTGGGCCTCAATCATAAGCAGATCCTTTATGCGTTTTTCTGAACATTCTGCGTCCAAAGTGCTAAATTCCAAATTGGAGTATTGATTGTTTGATGCCTGAGTTATAGGCTTCCTCAAACCTTGAATTAGGCCTCGGGGCCCACGTGTCTTTCTGACGATAAGTTCTTCTTCTATCTGGGAGACACAGGTTTTAAACAGTGGCCCTGCAAAGTGGGTGACCACAGCCAGACTTGAACAGTTCTCCCTCTTGAGAATTGGGAGGTATTAAACATACCATTTTATGGTATATGTAAAGACACTGTCATAATTTGTAATTGTCTTTGTGTTTCCTTTCAGGGAAAGTAAACATTAATGCATTCCTGTGAATGGTTATTGGTTCCATGCAAAAGCAGATAAATGGTCTTTCTTTTAACAATTAGGCCAAAGGCCTCTTTCCTATACTTTCTTTCTTTGGTCCTGGTGAGACAGGGTTCCCCTGTAGCCCAAGGTAGCCGAGAACTTGCTACATCATACTTGTCTCTTTCCTTTATTTTCTAATTCTATACATATCGTTGGTTGTAAACTTTGACCCTGACCTTGTTAGGATGTAGCAGACATCCTTTAAGCTGGCTTTCTCAGTCTCTGTACTGTTGACATATTGGCCATGTAATTCTTTGTCAGCATGTTTGGCCTCTATCCAGCGGGTGTCCGTAGCTCCTCCCTCTACCATGGTGACAATCAAAACCGTTCTCAAACATTGACCCCTGGGGTGTAAAATAGCCCCTTGGTTGAAAAAAAATCCCTGACATTAAGTTAAGTCCATTCTTAAAGCCCCCCAGCATTCTGAATGCCAAATGTAATGAATGTTAGAGCTTAAAGCAATGCACCAATGCAGCCTGGGCACAGAGCCTGCTTGATCATACACTGATCTCCCTTTGAACTTGTGGTCTCTGGGCAGCAAATTTTGGGTTGGTTGAAAAAAGGAACTAGTAACCAGTCACTAGATGTTCCTATAAATACATTTTCCATGTATATGTACATACATACACATGCATGTATGTTTTTCCATTTAAAATGTATCAAGTATTCATCATTATTATTACTATAATAATAATAATTATTATATAATAATAATTAAATAAATAATTAATTAATAAATAAATAATAATTATCATTATTATTTATTTAAGACAGGGTCTTCTGTAGCTCCAGATGGCCTGAAACTCACCATGTAGACCAGGCTGGGTTCCATCTTACAGAGATCTGTCTTCCTTTGATTCCCAAGGGCTGGGATTAAAGATATGTGCCACCATGCCCTGGTATAGGTATTCATTATTCTATCCCTAGGTCTCAACAATAGGCGCATATCCGGCAGATACTGTTTGAATGGCTAGCTGGCACATCAAGTACACATTAAGTGCTGATTAGCAGTACACCCATGGTCATACGCTGCCAGTTCTGCTCCCAACAGGTCCTGGTGAACTGAGACCATTCTGGTCCAGGAGGGATGATGACTTGGCCTCACATTCCAGATCTTCATAACAGTGTGGATTGATGCTACGTTTCCCTGAGCTCCGCAGCTGCTCTGCTGGAGCTTCCAAGATGGCTCTGTTATGAAAGCCTGCACTTAAACTTGTAAAAAAGTCAGAGGACAGCAGCCGTTCCCAAGATTTATGCTGAAGCAGCAACAAAAGTTTAGTGTTATTGGAAAGTATTTGAAATCACTTTCAAAACTTTAGATTTAAATTTGTTCTGTCGGCTTTGGTTGGGACAATGGTATGGATTTTAAAATGACCATAGGAATAAAACGTTTACAAGGTACAATAGATTTCTAGGTCAGGACTCAAAGAAGGAGGAGGAAAGTGGTATTAGAAGGCACTTTAGTTAAAAATCAGAAAAGAAGGCAGGAATGACCTGGGCCACCCTGTTCTGTTGATTGAGGAGGAAATGCTAAATCATTTGGAAGTGATTGCGCAGAGTCACAGAATGCTTTTGTCTCTTTGTCTTTTTGCTGTTTCTTTCTCCGTTTTTCTTTTCCCTCATTTCAATAAACTTTGACATCAGAGTCCCATGAACAGACTGCTAAAACCTTGGAAGTAGAAGTGTTCCTTGACTTGACTGGAGATAGTCAATATAACTTTTACTTTATGAGTGAATTGGTCCAGAAAAAAATAGAATTGTGATGTCATTATTTTTTAAAAGCAACATTCGGCAAAGCCGCAGCTTCATTGAGACGCCTCTGTATAGTCATCCTTTTATAAAAATACTCATATTTCTTAGTAAATTTTGTGCCTTCTTTTTACAATCACTTATTCATTCACTTGTGAATATTTCCTAAGCAGCTGATCTGTACTGGTAGCAAGACCCAGCAGTCCTGAGATATGAGCTGCCCTCTGCTTCAATTTTATTTTGTTTTTTTATTTTTTATTTATTTATTTATTTATTTATTTATTTTTATTGATGTTTTGTGTATTTCATACATCATTTTCCAATTCAGTTCAGGCATATATCCCCTTCCCTTCCCCCCACCCCACCCCTACCCATCCCAGATCATGCATTCTGCCATAACTTTTCTGCATCTTTCTCTGTTTTTTTGTTTTGTTTTCATTTTTTTTTTAACAATAGGTGATAATCTGTGAGTACAAGCATCCTTCATGTAAAACTAGTTTGCGAGCAGCTGTGCCCAAACCCACACAGCTCATGGGTCCCACCATCCAGCGGGGGGAGGGGAGGCTTGTATGTTCAATCAAGTTGATCAAATGAGTGTCCAGTCTATATTGTTGTAGTTTCACCATTCACCCCACTCGTACTTGGCAAGGCTGTCCCCTGTCACCTCTCCTTCTCTGCTTCAATTTTAGAGGAGACTGAGAAGCCAGCAGAGGGTGGGTGCAGTGCATAGGGCAGAGGCAAGAAGAAGAGGCCTTGGAGGAGGATTAGTAATCAAGGTTCCTGGGTGGAGGGGACCTGGAGAGTAATAGCTGTTACAGGTGCAATTTTTTTATCACAAAACTGAAGAAACTGAGTTGGGGAAAAGTCTGACAAGAGAGTTAGCCTAAGAGAAGCCATGTGATGGCGGCTGAGAACCGTCTGTAACTCCAATTCCAGGAGAACTCCAGTTCCAGGGGAATCCGACACCCTCTTCTGATCTCAGGTGCACAAACTTACACGCAGACAGTACATTCATACACATTAAATAAATAAATAAATAAATAAATAAATAAATAATTTAAAAAAAGAAGCCATGTGAGGACACAGACCTAGAATTAAATCCAGGCATGGAGGCCTCTCAGCTGGGGAGGTCGTGGGTCAGCTCCTTCATGCTCTGTCCTCACATAGGAACGTTAGGATGGAGACTTCATCACCTCACTTTCTTGACTCTTTGGTGAACACTTTATTGAAATTAAGTCTTGCTGTGAACAGGGTTTCCACACTGTAATGGACAGTGGCTTCCTAGACAATCTGAGCAGAGAACTCTTGGTCTCATCTCAATCCTAACTCAATAGCCAAAGCGTGTAAGAACAATGAACTTGCAGAGTGGCAGGGAAATATACTCTGTATAATATTAATCATCCTATTCAATGAAATATTGCACTTGCCCATTTCGTGGGCCAATATAAAGGACGTATACATGCGGCACCTGTTGGTACTTTTCTATTTGAGGCAATTGGGTAAAATATGAGAAAGGAGGGGCTGGAAAGATAGCCTAGCAGTTAAGAGCACCGACTGCTCTTGCAGAGGACCCGGGTTTGATTCCCAGCACCCACATAGCAGCTGAGAACCGTCTTTAATTCCAGTTCCAGGGGACCCCGACACCCTCTTCTGACCTCTGCGGCATTGCACGACACGGGTGCACAAACCTATGTGCAGATGGTACATTCATACACATAAAAAACAAATAAAATTTAAAAAAGGAAAAGGAAAGTGTTTATTAAGAGCACAAAGCACTTGGGTCTATAGATGAAAAATCATTTTTGTACCTCTTAATTTCTTCTGTTACATAGATTCTTGAATTTCTATCATTCTGAAACTTTGGGCCAATCGACCCCTGAGGAGGAATGGGTTCTCCCACCTGTCTGGCTTCTCATAGTTATCTGGGATTTCATGCTCATAGAGTCATCTTGTGCTGTGTGCTGGCAGTGGTAATGAATCCACAGAATTAAGAACAGAGCAGAGGCCTGCAGAGGGGATATGAACAGCAGGTGGAAGAGGGAGACTGCGACCCTGGATATATCATCCCACCACGTGTCCAGGCATGGAACACTGGGTTCTCTCACCCTGCCTGGGATTTGGGTTACTACTTTGGGGAACTTTCTGGCATTGTGATGGCACAAATGTAATGATGACTTCCCTGGAATCCTAAGCTACATCCTTTCATGCCTCCACAACCCTCCCACACCTTAATGTGTGATCTTTTACTTAGCGTGTCCTGGAAAGGAGAAAGGAGACAACTTCTTTGATGAGCTTCTTTTTTACCTGAGGCCTGATGACTAGACCTGAACTTATATGGTCTCTTTTGGCAGCCACCATTTAAGGAGATTTGCTCTTTTCCTGATTTGATTTTCACTGAACTCTGCTGATATGTCTTTATTTTTTTAAATATTTTTATTTATTATTTTTAAATTTTTATTTGTATGAGTATATTGCCTGCATGTGTGTAAGTACACCCATGTTGTGCAGTGTGCATGGACGTTAAAGAGGGCATCAGATCCCCTGGAATTGGAGTTATGGACAATTTTAGTCACCATGTGGGTGCTGGGACTCAAACCCCTGTCCTCTGTAAGCACAGTGAGCGCTCTTAACTGCTGAGCTTTCTCTCTAGCCCAAATAATGTGTCTTTATCTTACAGAGGAGATGGGCAAACCACCCACCATCTGCCTCATGGTGGATCTGTGGAGAAGTGTGCTTGTTGCTCAGATGCCCAAAGGAGTCAGGCCCAAGCTCTGATTGGAAACTGTCTTCAGTTTATTGCTTTTAACAAGAAGTACGTTATGTGTAATCTGGATATCATCGTTTATATTGGACTTCATCAATACCCTCTTTTTTTTAATTTTTTTAATTACTTTTATTTATTTCTGTATGTGTATGAATGTACTGTCTGCATGCAAGTCTGTGCACCCGTGTCGTGCAACGCCGCGGAGGTCAGAAGAGGGCGTCGGATTCCCCTGGAACTGGAGTTCTCCTGGAATTGGAGTTTCAGACGGTTCTCGGCTGCCATGTGGGTGCTGGGGATCGAACCCGGGTCCTCTGCAAGAGCGGTCCGCGCTCTTAACTGCTAGGCCATCTCTCCAGCCCAATATCCTCTTTTCTAAGTGATGCTCAGAGCAGTCTGGGAGTTAAAAACACAGGATCCGTACCTGACACTTGCATTCCAGCTGTGTTAATCACTTGCCTCCTGTAGGACAGTGTGCAATTTCCTTAATTACTTTGAGCCTCACTTTCCTTGTCTTTAAGGTAAGGATAATAGTGTCATCAGCTTTTTGAGGTTATTGTAAGAAGAATGAGTTAACTTATGTAGGTACAGTGTTAGAATATTATCTGACAGGTCGGGGCTGGCAAGATGGCGCTGTGGGTAAAGTGCTTGATATGCAGAGACTAGGACAGGAGTTCAGATCGTCAGCATTCACATAAATGTCAAGCAGGCCTGGCAATTACTGCAGGGGTAATTCCAGTGCACAGGAGGGAGAGACAGGGAGTCCCCAGAGCAAGCTGGATGGCTGCACAAACCAAATTGGCAAAGCCCAGGGTTCAGTTTCGGTTGAAGAAAACACCTGACGTCAAACTTGGGCCTCCACAGGCACTTGCATGCAAAAGTACATGCTCACCTACACACACATGTGCCCACACACCTGGGAACAGGAAGATGCACCCACACACACATATGCAAATGCAATATACACACACATACCACATATGCAAAGAAAAAGAATAATATCTGACATATGACATCTGTTGATATATGGTACGCTCCACAATTATTAGCTGTTATGATTTACTTTTCAAACACTCATTATGCCAATGGCATGCACCAAACACTGAGTAAATGAGGGGGCACATTCCCCTGTCCCTTTTGGCTCTGACATTCAGTGATGGATGTAAAGAAGCAAGCCCTGTATCCTGGGGGAAGTACTGTGTAACCCTGGGGAAGTTACAAATTGTTATGTGAGAAATGAAAAATGCATTTAGCTATTACTCTCTTTTACTCATCTCCTTCATGTAGGTGGGTTGCATTTTACTACCTAATTAAGAGTAAGGAGGAAAAAATGGAAGGGAACACTTTTATAGGGAACTCGTGGGTTGAAATTTCCTGACATGAGAAACAAACTCCTGAAGAGGAAAGAGAATAAGTGTTTAAATCGGAAAAAAAATCCAAGTGCATCAGAAGCTGAAGCAACGCCATTTGCTACTTTGGTCTGAGGAGGAGGAATGCACAAACATATTTGAATCCACTGTCCCTGGTGAAAGCTGGTTTTGCAAAGACAATCATATTCAGACCATTAATTTGCATGATCCTTTCTCGCTGCTCATCTTTCCACTGATGCCCAATGAGGAAGAATAGTCCGGTCTCTATGCGGAACAGGTTGAAAGGGGCTGAGGCGCGAAGGCTTAGAATAACATTTCCTGTTTTATGGACTTGCTTGCAGTTTGCAGCAATGGAAGGACTTGGGAAACTCCAGAATCGGGTTGTCTACATCCACTCTGCAGGGTCCAGGGCAACCTTGAGAAAGACACAACAGGTTTCTGGGACTTTGTCTTTCTCTGTAGCAAGGGGCTCGGGTGGTCTGGGAGCCTGATGGGATAGATGGCCCACGGGTTTTGCATCCAAGGAAGCTGTGCCTTTCCACATGACTGGCCTTCTCACAGCTGCCCTCCCTCATCTGAAAACCGAAGGTCTTATTACCTGAGTGGCCCAAGCTCTGTGGGATTCAGTGGCATGGATTTAGAAACTGGGCATGTTTGTAAAACCCTATGATATGATTCTAGTAGATATCCACAGGACACTGGTTCTAAGACCCAACAACTCACATAAATCTCCAGATACTCATCACTTTTATAAAATAGTGTACTATTTACATAGAGTCCACACAATCTCCCTGCACACATTAAGTCACCTGTCGATTACTAATACCTAGTCCAGTGTCCACACTACGTAGACCATTGCTATGCAGACACCGAGAACAGCAATTCTGTCCATGTTTGCTAAGCCTGGAGCCTTCCTTTTTCTGAGCATTTTCCATTTGTTTGGCCGAGTCTGCAGATGTTGGGGACACAGAGGCCAAATGGGCTTTACAAACTGCTTTTGAAAAAATAAATATATGCAGAAAAGACTGTGGTAACATATGTGTACAGTTTAATGATTAATAAAATAAAAGGCCAGGTGCTCTGTCTTCAGGCTAAGAAATAGGGGTGTCACGAGTCCTAAGAGCTGCACTGGAGTCTTTTCTTAATAATGTCTCCTCCCCTCCAAACAACTTCTAGACTGAATTTTGTGTTAATATATTCCTTGATATTGTTCCCTATGTACGCCTGAACAATTTGTTACATATTTCACCTTCCTGAGACCTTGATTCTCATTGTATTTTCAAAATTTCTTTAGTGAGTTTATACATAGTTAATTTTCATTTATATGTAGTATTCTATTCTAGAAGTAACCCTTATTTTCTAATCTTGTAATCAGAGATATTTGGCTGTTTTCTAGGATTTTTTTTTATCATTAAATGTTGCAATAAATATTCTTGTACCCTGAGCATCCCAATCTTTTGGGGATTATGTAGGCTGACATCTTATGTTTTACACACAGACAGTTGTGCCTGAAGACATGAGAGTGTTGTCCCAAGATTCCACAAATGGAAAATGGAAGTATGGGCCAGGAGCCCAGGTCTTGTGTCCCTGTGACTCATCTCTGTTACTAGACCAAGCCTTATACTTTGCCTTTTCATTTCAGCTATTCATGCTGTTGTTTTTATAATTCTTGAGTTTTTAATTGGGATAGTTGTCCTATATTCCCCAGAATTGTGCTTGGCAATTGAAACTGATAATAGGTTTTACTCCAGTCCCATAAGTTGTACCATGTTCCATTAATGTTGGCCCAGTACAACCAATGGGATGGACCTGTCCATAAGCTCCTACCACCTCCACAGCTAGAGCCTCTGAGATATGTTTTAACCATGGAAGAAAAGAAAATAGACCCCCACATGGGCAAGGGGGAGAACTGCTGAGGAAAGGGCATCTGAATCCTTACCAGGCACTTTTGTAGGAAATGTCCCTTCTCTATAAATAGGAATGGATGTTCAATTTTAGGCCCCTAAAAAAAAATTCTCAGAGACTGAAATTAGATTTGGAACTGATGGAATGAATATAGGATGGGGTAATTCTGCGCCGAGCTAGGACACGTCTGAAAGTTCTGAGCAGCTGGTGCAGTGGAACAGCTGAGCCACAAACAAATACCAGCTGATTTTAACACTTCTTATTTCTACATGCCCTGGTTTGTTAGCTCCAACATTTGGCTCACAGTGTGAGCTCTCTTCATAAAGAAGTGCAGTGCTCCATCCGGTCCTACCACTGATGGGGGGGAGGGGGACTTCCATGCCTCTGTGGGTCTCAGTGTCTTGCCCCTGAAAATAGGACCGGTAGTCAGCATGATTATCAAGAGCTTGCAGACTCTGTGCCTGTGTCTCTGTGATTTTCCTGTATTACCACATTGAGTTTCCACAATACCACCATGAAGTAAGAACTACTACTAATCCCTTTTCCCAATAAAATTGAGTATAGGAAACTTGACGCACAGCTGGTCCACCTAGTGCCTGTTGCACGGGGGCTTGGGATGTTTATTTTAGGAGAGATGTGTGTAAGGCCTCTCTCCCTCTTACTCTGCAATTAGTGCTCTTTTCTGGTGTGTATTCTCCCACCTGCCTTCTTCTGGCCACCTGCAGTATGGCCACTTACCATCCATCAGGTGAGGATCCACGAGGAGGACAGGATCCTGAGTCCCTGGCCATTGTACTCATGAACACCATAGGAATTAACTAACCTATGAGAACTGTGGCTTTAAATCATTGTGTCACTTCATCTGTTTAGGGGTAAGAAGACTGGGGTACAAAGAGCTCAAAGACTTGCCTAAGGTTAGTATAGAAAGCAGGTAGAAGTCTGTCCAGTTAAATCTGATGACATGTATGTAGAAGGAAACAAATTACAAGTTAGCATATGCTTCAGTAAGACCTTTAAGGTTGCTTAACTCAGAAACTTTTCCCTCTTCCTAGAAAGTTAAAGGTGAAGAATCAAACATGGATTATCTGGTTGGTCTGGAGTCCCTTTACATATAATAATGGTTCTTTAATAGACTCTGCACGTAGGATTTTCTTGACACTTTCATTATTGTTGTGTTACCTGTTTATCTTCACGCTTAGCCTCAACAGTGCTGGTAACTGTACAGTGGCAATGAGTAGCCGCCCCAGAATTTCCGTTGCTCTAAGGAGTTAGCCGTTTTATTCTTGGTATCCAAGACTCTGGAACAGCAACGCCTAGACCACGTGGCTCTGACCTTGGCCGAGCAGAAATGAAAAGTCTGAACTGCGTGACACTAGTGTGCTCACAACTTTCTGACTGAGGTTTAATCCTGTCCACTCATCTATTGGCCAAAGCAGCTCACATGGCCAATGGTCAAGCCTAACTGTGGAGCAGGGGATATTCTCCATCAGTCCAGAGTGCTGGCAGTCACATGACATAAGGCAGGGCTGTGTAATCCTCTTACTGGGAAGGACACAGATAACGGAAACCACAATATAGTACGCTACCATCTGCGTGTTCCTGGAAGCCCATTTTTATTCAATTGGAAAGCGAAGCCTGGAGATGTCACATACATATAATTATGTGATTTGGACTAGTTATCTGAGTCCATGTCCACGCTTTCCCCATCTGGTATCCAGCTTTATCTCTTTCTACTCTAAATATGTACTCTTTTCTTGGGACATGCTGAGTTTTATGAAATTTACAAAAGCAACATGTGCATTCATGTATGATGTTACATCTGTAATTGAATTTTTTCTCATTCAATCTTGTTGAATGCTCACTCCTCCCCTCCCTGAAAACTCAGGGCATCTGAAAGCATCATCTACTTCTCTTAGGTTCTTATGGGAGCCCTCCCTTTAGGCTCCATGTATCCTTTCTTCTCTTTTTGTACTTTTCTCCCTCCACATTGTGTGTGTGTGTGTGTATGTGTGTGTATGCACACACTATGCATGTATGTTCTACCTTCTACTCTTAACTAGACTCAGAGTTTCTAGAAGGCAGAGAAAGGAGTCCACTTTTCCCCTTATGGGTCCTTGCATGATAAGTATAAATAAAAAGTACCCTAAGACCTTAATGGAAATAATGAATTATCAAGGTTTTCTTTCCTAAGAAGGAACCTTGTCATTGTAGGGTCAGTACCCATGCCAGTGATATGTACATTAAGTCAGTAAAGTTTAAATCATCCTAGAACAAAGGACCCAGGAAATCAGTCTACCATCGTGACTTACATGTGTTCTGTCTGCTGATTGTTCTTTCTTTTAAAACTCAGCAATTTTTGTACAATGTGTTTCCAAAGTGATTTTGATCCTTCCATTCTCTCCTATAAAATAGACTCCAATTATTCTCTTTAATTAAGTGGTTTTATTTTATTAATTGTTTCTAACTTACAGAATTCCCTAGAGACCTCTTACATGTTTCCAAATGAAGGCAGGAAGAAAAGCACATTAATTATACACACAAACTCCTTTTGGTGAATTAAACATGATGCACAGTGAACATGAGATGACTCGCCTTCCTGAGCTATCAATCTTGTCATTAGTGATGGCTTGTATTCGTAGTATTGACATGGGCTTATCCAAATTGGATTCTGCAAAGAGTTGTTTTAATTTTGCAGAAATGTAAGAAGACAGAGCAGTTTGATGTGCAGTTATTTTTAACCCTCTGCTTTGCTGAGTGACTGGGGGTTTTCCGCTTGGGATACCGTCTAGTATTTTGTAGAGTTTTCAGGTTGGTAAAACACTGGAGCATAGCATTATCAAGGCACAAGGAACCCTGGGATGAGAGAGCTTTACAGGTGAAGAAATTGAGACTGTGTACTTAAAGGTTATGCCTCAAACCATACAAACAAAGGGAGCAGAGCCTTTTGTGTATCAGTATTTTTTTATTTTTTTAACTTTATTTTTATATGTGTATGAATGTACTGTCTGCATGTAGGTTTGTGCACCTGTGTCGTGCAATGCCGCGGAAATCAGAAGAGGGTGTCAGATTCCCCTGGAACTGGCGTTAAAGACGGTTCTCAGCCACCATGTGGGTGCTGGGGAACGAACCCAGGTCCTCTGCAAGAGCAGTCGGTGCTCTTAACCACTAGGCCATCTCTCCAGCCGCAAGTTATCAGTATTTTTTAACATGCCTCAAAGTAGAGAAAGAGATTGAGTTGGGTGGAAGCCCCTTTCCTGTCATTTTAACTGGTCAATTAAAAGGAACCCTAATGTGTCTTTGTTGGGCTGTCAATATAGTAAGCACTGATAGTGCTCTTGTTTTGTGCTAGGATATACTAATGATAAAATGTGATATTTTTAGGACTTGCTATATATATGCTAATGTGTCATGGGGTTAGCTCAGTTAACCCATGCAGTGTCTGTAAGGAACTATATAGTTAAGACACAGAAGCCTTGAATAACTCTCTTAAGGTTATTTGGCTGCATGGTGGCAGTGCTGGGATTCAAACCTGGAGTTTAGGCACAGTTCCCAGGCCCCTTCCCGATACATGGTGCTCTTTCCTCAGCAGTGGTCTTCTTGTTGGATGCATCTGGTTCATAGAGGGAGGCAGCCACAATTTCCAAACTAAATTTTATAGCCACTTTTCTAGCTACAGGATAGTGTCCTGACAGTGTCATCAGTCCTCCCAGGGATCAGGGTCTTGGAAACTTCTGGTTACAAATGAGCGCTCTTCCTATAAAACCATATTGTCTGAAAGTCACACGTTTCTAAGACTTCTCTTTCAACAGAGTTTATTGCAGAACTAAGAAAAATCTTAGGGAGATTATTCACCTTCAAACTACTGAATCTACTGGACTCATGGTCAAAGTCCTGGAGTCAGAAGCTATTCACCACACCCCTAACATGTGTGGAATGGCTATGGGCCAGTCCTTGTCCAAGGGCTGCCAAGGAGGGGAAATTAATGCAATATCGACAGGACTTACTATAGGCTAGTTTCTATTTTAAATTCCTTACAAAACATTTATTTTAACTGCTTTAAAAATGGACATTTTTCCCTGTTTGAGTGACATGACCGTTTTATAGACAAAGGCAAAAGGTTGAGGTCATTGAGGTACATCATCTTTGAAAACAGTGTTCAACTAACAGTATTCCTAGAGTAGCTGCTCTATGCTAAACACTGTGCTGGAAACAAGGGAGAGCGCAGGGAACAAGTTACATTTCTGTTCTCTCAGAGTTCACCTTTCAGTGGGGTCTGACAGACAATAAACAATGAGCAACTCTTGTCCTCAGTGTGGCAAGTGTGATGGAGAAGTGTGAGTTGCAGAGGGAGTGACAGATGAGTTAGGGTGTGTTTTTAAATAGTTTGCTCAGAGAGGACTTGTGTGCATGTGCGTGCGCGCGAGTGCAGTATGTGTGTGTGTGTGTGTTTATTTTTTTATTTATTTAAAAATTTTTTTTTATTTTATTTATTTCTGTAATGTGTATGAATGTACTGTCTGCCTGCAAGTGTGTGCACCCGTGTCGTGCAGTGCTGCAGAGGTCAGAAGAGGGCGTCGGATTCCCCTGGAACTGGAGTTCTCCTGGAATTGGAGTTTCAGACGGTTCTCGGCCGCCATGTGGGTGCTGGGGATCGAACCCGGGTCCTCTGCAAGAGCCGTCGGCACTCTTAACCGCTAGACCATCTCTCCAGCCCCGTGTGTGTGTGTGTGTTTATTGAGGTTTAATTAAAAACCAAGTCACCATTGCCACTTCCATTTAAAGCCTATTATTTCCTTCCACTGCCCTTATAAAATCCTATTCCAAGCTTCTCATGGCAGGGACTTCTCTACCTCTTAGGACTCATTTCCTATCATTTTCACCTATGCCTAAGCTCCACTCAACTGCCTGCATTTCCTTGAAAACCCACATCCATTTGTGTATGCCTCTCCTTGGGGACAGCATATCGCACCTCATCAGGAAGCCGTTTTAATGCATCCACATTCACCCTGATCCCGATTCTCCTGTATTTCCATAGCACCGGTGTCTTATGTCACACTATATTGGAGTTGTCTGTGTGTGGATCGCCCTCTCCCAGTAGATTGGGAACTTCATGATCAGGGAATACGTTCTTTTTCCCTAAATGCCTAGTAAATGTTAAAAGAAGGAAAGTAAGACAGGTAAGTAAGAAAGAGGGATGCAAAAGAAAGGGAGGTAAGCAAAACAGGAAGGAAGGAGATTTAAGAAGAAAGAGGGAAGCCAGGGAGGAAGAAAAAGGACGAGGGGAAACAGAAGCTGAGGAGAGGAGGAGGAGATCAGAGATGAGGAGAGCTGCGCTTCAGAGACATTAATGTGGCGCCCTGTTGAGGACACAGGGTTATCTAACCCCAGCATATGCACATGCTTGCCTTGCTTTCCCAGGTCTTCTAGGGCTTTCTTCTTTGAGTCAACAAGACATTGTACTTTCCATGGCCCCTAGGACCTCTCTAGTCCTGGAGAAGTAAGGGCTGGGGGAGGAATAGCTCTGCACATTTGTCTCCTGTACCTCCCAACCCCTGCAGCATGTGGAAGTCCTAGTTGAGAATTCTAATCGCAGCCCTGCCACCCTGAAGCGGCCGTGTTCATCCCTGCTGATCTCAGGTCGTGGTAGTGACATCACAAGAAGGCAAAGCCTGGTGGGTTCTCAGAACCTGGGAGATCATTCTTTCTTCCAACTCTCAGGCTCCCAGAGTCCATGACAAGAATGAAAGAAGAATGAAACACAGCATTGGATTTGCGTGTTTGCTGCTAATGTTTAGAAAGAGAATGGTATATTATGGGATATAAGCATGTAGCAAGCATTCCATCCCTAGAACATGAAGGTGGCAATGCAGAACATCATTGATCACAATCAGTGCCCAGCCAGGTCTGGTGATTTCTCTAAAGAGTGCGCCCTTTTCAAACTCAGAATGGTAAACAGTCTCCAGAGTGAACCTACAAAAGAAAAAACAACTCAAGGTCCAAAATGATTAGGATTGATTAATTTTTGTCCCAGAAGCAGGTTCCAGGGAATTTTCAAATCTCAGCTCTCTTTGAATATGAAACTCTGAATGTCAGCCAGATACTACTTTATTTTTATTTTTTAATTTGATTCTAGGACACTGAGTCTGTATGTAATGTTTCAGTGAGCAAAAGTAGTTATGTTTGGCTGCAATGAAAGATTGATAGAAGCGATTTTCAGATGTGAAATCAAAACGGAGTGAAAAATGTCACGTTTAAATAAAATGCAGTACTCGGAGGCATCATGTGGTCTCATAATAAATGAATTTGTGGCACAAAGTTGACAGCTTTTGAAGGGGAATTTCTTTCAAAAATTTAGGGTCATTCATTTTTATGATTAAGTGTGGTAAAAACAATTACTAGAGAATTTTTAAGTGAAATTCAGAAAGAAGCTTTGTGGTGTTTGTAGATAACATCAGCTGCCTTCGTTTGTATACCTCTCCTCATGTGAGCTAAGGAGGTGTATGTTGGTGAGGTTTGGCTGAAGGCCCTGGAACTCTTCTTCATCATGCGCCTCACATGTTTTACAGTTGGGAATGAGGAGAGGCAGTGGTGGGAGGCGACCAGCTTTGGCCCCACGTGGACTCTGTGTGAATTACCTTGTGTGACTCCAGGGACAGAATCAGTAGGAAGCTCCTTTGTATGTTCAAACTGGAACAAAACGGGGTGAATGTGAACTTTGGGTCTCTAGTAGGGGGCTTTGCATGTGAGTGTTTAAAAGCAGCTAATCCGAGCATAGCTAATATTTACCTTATTAGCATCAATGGCATTTTCTGTATTGCCATTGTAAGCTTTGTGTTTGATGGTGTACAAAGTCTCATCATTGAGACAACGATCTTGTGGTCCATAAAGGCGATGCATAAACTATAAAAGATAGCTAACCATGGGCAGAAGAGGTCCACAGGGCCATATCCACTTTAAGGACATCCCCTATTCAGGTCTTCCCAGTACATGATCTATGTGGTACATCCAGGAAGCATTGGCTGAGTAAATGGACCTGAGAAGATGTGGAGTAAAATTGGTGTAAATATTAGTAAATGATTACAATTATTAAATTAGTCAAAACTCTTCAAGGAAGGAGGAGGAGAGGGAGGGACTTAATACTAGGCATTGTCTCACACAACTTCATGGCAGCTGGCAAGTTCAACAAGTGCTGTGGAGGCTGGCAGGGTGTAGGCCCAGGAAAACCCCAGAGTACAGATGAATCTGACAGTCCTCTTATGTCTGGGGACACTGGCCTTCTTGATCAGGCCCACTGTTGGATTTCAGGCAGACGTACACTATGGTGGTCAGTTAGCTTTAGTCAGAATACAATGAATTAAATGTTAATCTGATGCAAAACATCCTCCATGTTCACACAAAAACTTAACTATCACATGCTAAAAGTACTTTCAAATCAAGAAAGTCTGTCTATATCTAGAATACCTGGATTCAAAACTTCTTTCATGCTTTCCCTGTGTTACCTTTAGGCACATTTAAATTTTTCTGTGCCTCCATTTCTTTGTCTATAAAATGGAATTCTTAATAGAACCTACTCTGTAGAGAGGCTAAAATTTTAAATTATAATTTATAAAGTATGCATTCAATTAGAGCGGCTGTTATTAGTATTAGTGATAATAATAATAACAATAATAAAACCACACAGGCTTTTGAGCTGGGTTTTCTTTTCAAGCCTGAATTCTTCCTACACTTTAAAACCATGGACAAAAATATAGTTTCAGATCATATCACTGAGTTTTCAGGTGGCCATAATAAGTACTATTTGTCACTTACTACATTTAAGAACTTTTATGTGCATTTTCTCATTTAATCATTAAAAAATAGGACATGAGGTATATTCTTGTTCCCATTTCCAGATGGTAAACTGAGGCTTAACCATGATTAGAACTCTTGGCCACACAATGACTCAGCAGCAGTGATGGGCCCCAGTCATACTCCCTGCCATTCATTTGTAGATTTCTCCATTATCTCAGGCCTGTGTGTTGGTGAGTGGATCAAAGTTTGCCATACACAGGCTTTCCCCTCCAATCTGGAAGCAATTCATTTCTTGGTCCAAATATAAATTTCCTGAGCCTGTAGAGGGGTTGTAGATGTTCATGGTATATATTTTACGTTCTCTACCTTGCCTGATTGCCTTTCTGACTGCAGCAAAGCCCCTAGAAATGCCAGGTATCCACGTTAAGGAGCTGAGAGGTTGGTTATCCTTGAGCAGGAGGAGTGACAGCTGAACACGGGATTTTACTCAAGCTCTTGGGCTGTTCGCAGCTGAATGGGCCCATGAAAGTCAATGATGGCCTTAGCTGAGTTCTGCTTGTTTTCAATCAATCACAATGGGTGTTCAAACTCAAGTTTGATATGTATGTGTGCGTACCTGGACATACACGTACATGTGTGAGTGTATGTAACATTGACACACACGTATGTTTGAATCTTCAACCAATTCCTTGTCTACATCTGCATCCAACTTGTCCTTATTTCAAGTATCACTTTGCATAAATCGCTACAACTCCTTGGTAAGCTGTTGCTTTTCCTACCTCTGGTCTTCTGAGTTCTTCCTGACTTGCATGTTCAACTCATGTCCTTAATTTGCCTGATAAACTCCTAGGTGTCCTTCAAAACCTGATTTGGAAGTCCGAAGACCTGATATTCCTCTGTGCCTCACATAAATCCCTTCCTCTTCAGCAGGGCTTCTTAGACGTGCACCTGCCTCTGTCGTACTTGTGATTATAATTATTTCTCAGCCAGAGCCCAGTGTCAAGGCCTTTAGAATCTTTAAAAAACAGGTTCAGGTAACAGTTATCACTTTCTGTCTTTTGAAACTTGAGTGAATCACTTGCGCTTTCTGTACTAGTTTTCTCATTGGTAGAAGACAGACAACAGCAGCAATAATGAATGGCTTACCTTACCCACCGGCTCATGGACAAGTAGGACTGCCATGTAGAGTGGTCTGTGGCTGGGCCTCAGCTCTGTGAGATGGAGGCTGTGTCTGAGACCTTTCCAAATACCCCACTCCTACCACAGTCTCTCAGTGACCCTCTAGTGAATTCTGTGTGTGCCATTTTTGGTAGCAATGTACTCTTATTAAGGGACTCCATTTTATGCTGATGTTTGGTATGTGAGGGTCAAAGCATTTTCCCCTGAGGACCTGAAACAGGCTTTGTCTTTGTGTGAAGTCACTGGGATTTGGAATTTACTTCTCTTATTTCCAAGGTCTTTGTTTTCATTGCCAGTCAGAGGTTTAAATATGCTTTTTTAAAATTTTTTATTTATTTTTTTATGTGTCTGAATGTACTGTCTGCATGTAGGTTTGTGCACCCGTGTCACGCAATGCCACGGAGGTCAGAAGACAGTGTTGGATTCCCCTGGAACTGGAGTTAAAGACGGTTCTCAGCCACCATGGGGGTGCTGGGGATCGAACCCAGGTCCTCTGCAAGAGCAGTCGGTGCTCTTAACCACAGTGGCTCAGCGAGTCAGGACCTTGTAATTGCCACTTAACATCCTGAGTAGCACCCTGCCACATTGTTCTAAACACCAAGGATGTTCCTACCTTAGTACAACAGGGGCCTGGAAGGAGTTACTGCAGTTCTCCCCCTGTCTATGCCACTAAGTGTTTACTGGGAACAAATGCATACTCAAGTTCTGTCGCCCTGAAAGGGTGGTTGCTTACCTTTGTCTGGTATGTGACAGTGACAAGAAGAAAGTCCATAGATAGTGACAGCCTCAAACGGACCTGCCTTCAGATCCTCCACAGTCAGGGGAACCCATCTAAAAGTAAGTTCCTTACCATCCTCAAGGACTTTATGTCATAATTAACAAAAGAGAGCAAACCACAAGTGTAAACACATGTCAACCTCTTCAATCACATGAAGTTAAATTACTAAATGCTCATCTAACATTACAGGGCCCACCACATGGTCAGTGCTCAATTTAAGGCAGTTTTTCAGGACTGTGCAGCCTGGTGAGCCAGTATGGGCTGCTAGAGAGAGCCTAGGCTGTTGTGCTTGTGGCCACTGGAGAAAGCACACACATCTGCAAACATCTGTGCCACGCTGATTGTCGCTATAGAGATAAAGGATTCTGTCCTTCTCTGGGTATTCCCAGGAAAAAATCTCTCTCTCTCTCTCTCTCTCTCTCTCTCTCTCTCTCTCTCTCTCTTTCTCTCTCTCTCTCTCTCCCTCTCTCCCTCCCTCCCTCCCTCCCTGTTCCCATTCTCTGAAAAGCCATATGAGGGTAAGGTTGGTTCTGCAGACATAATTAATGTGGTTCAAAGGCTAAAATCAGTATTGTAGTCACATACAATTATGTCCTCTTGGAGTGACCCTTGGACAAAGTGCAGATGGGTCTAATGAGTTTCCGTCCATATCTTTATCTTATTTCTTCTCTCCTAGGAGGGAAAATCCTCACCAATGTGTGGTGTGGGGGCACCTGCTGCCACCTTCCCCCACAGATCCTGAACTGACAAAGCTGTTTCTCCATGTTCCCTGGGTGGTACAAGTAGATGTTAGGTGCAAATCCTGAAAGATGTAGCCACAGAGCAGGGAAATATGCTAGCCTGTGCAAACATGGGGAAGAGATTGTTTTCCAAGCATTCCAAAGCCTGAGAGTCCTCCTTTGGGAGATTCATTTGCAGCAGTAGCTTAGTCTGAACAGGATAGGGAAAGCAAATTTAGTGAGTGTTCAAAAATCCTACAATGCCTAAAACCAAATTAGAACAGGCCTCAGGATTAGCTATGCCATTTTAGTCTTTCATTAGTGCTGATAACTAGCAGAGTATAAGACGGGCATTTAAATTATGGCTTTGACAACAACATATCGCTAGGAATGAAATTACCATTCAACTTACATTTTCAGTGAGATTTTGAAATCACTGAAATAAAAATGAAGCTGAGAGTGCTTTGATGCTAGGGGCTGTGAACTCCAGAACCAAAGTGGATCATTGGATGGTGATAAAAGTCCCATTTGTGCTGTCGGTTATCTCAAACACTTGTGCAGCAAATTAGACTTTAAAAGTCTCTTTTGTAGCAATAGAATAATGGTGAATGAGAGCAGAGGCGACCACAGCAATCATGTAATGCAAACCCTTTATCTTGTGGGTGAAAGAGACTTAGAGTGTTGGTTTTACGGTCCCAGCAAGCCTGCTTGCAAGGCGGGAAGGGCAGGCAGTATTATCATGCCAACACGTGAGAAAGAAGAGTATTGAAGATGAGAAATATTTACACCACTTTTACATGGAGGTGCAGGATGTTGCCCAGGCTTAGTGGAATCCACGGCCTCTCCTAATGTGTGTAAGATGTATTCGTTCAGCTCAACTCTGCCTGGAGGTGGGGGAGGGGGCGGGCCCGGGAGGATGGGTTCTCGCATCTTAGCTCCAGCTAGTTTCTCCCTTCCTGCCTTTACCCAGTCACCCTCTCCTCACTCTGATGATATCATAGCTCTTATGTATAACTAATATCATACAAACTATATAAGTTTTACTCTTTTCTTTTTCAGAGTGTAAGACTCATGGACGTCCGTGCTTTCTTTCAGGCACTGAACCAGTGTCTGGAGTGCCCTTGGCTTTCCTGGCTTTCAGTAAATGCCTGTTAAGTGATGGAATTAATAAGAGAAGGGCTAGATGGCAACTTCAGATACAATAAAAAAAGAAAATCAGTGTATCTCTGGAGAACTTGACATATGGGTCAGGAGACTGGCCTGTTTACACTGCTCTCATCCCAGCTTTTAATCCATTCTTTCATTGACCAAACATTTGGAGTGAATGCCTTCTGTACCTCTAGAGTGTGCAGGGCTTGGAAGCAGCAGTAACAACAGAAGAGATTCTCAACAAATGGCAGCTTCTGTTTTTTGGTTTACTGAAATGACAATAATAAGTTAAAGGAAACTGATAATGATCTGTTTGTATCTGTATGCATATATATATATATATATATTTTTTTTTTTGGTATTTTTGAGACAGAGTCTCTGTTTTAGTCCCAGCTGGCCTGGAGGTCTCTCTGTACACCAGGCTAGCCTTGAACTCACAGAGATCCTCCTGGCTTTGCCTCCCAAGTGCTAGGATTAAAGGTGTATGCCACCACGCCTGGCCCGTCTGCATATCTTAATGAAGTAAGACATAAGTTAAAGAGCATAGCAAAAGATTGGGGTTCAGTTTCACATAGGGTGGCTGGGGATTTGTCTCCATGAGTAGATAAACATTGAGTCATCAAGTATTTGTTGAAAGGATGAGCATTTGAAAATACTACCTTATTTGCACATCAGAATATCAGGGCAGGGGCTGGAAAGATGGCTTAGTGGTTAAGAGCGCTGGCTGCTCTTGCAGAGGACCTGGGTTTGATTCCCAGCACCCACATGACAGCTAACAACCATCTATAACTTCAGTTCCTGGGCATCTGATGCCCTCTTCCTGACTCCGTGGGTACTTCTTGCACATAGTGCACTTACAGACATGTGGGAGAAACACTTAGACACATACAATAAAAATAACAGAAAATTTAAAAATAACATTTGGATAAAATTCTTCAAGCAAAATATGTATAAGGCCTTCACATTCTGACATAGTAAATGAGCCTGAAACTGAAGTATTAACCTGCAGGTGGCCTCGTCCCCCTCCTCCTCTTCCTCCTCCTTTCCTTCATCCACATCTTCCTTCTTGTCCTCCACCCCTTCTTCTCTTTCCCTTCCTGTGCCTCCTTCTTCTACCTCTCCCTCCTTCCTCTTCTTTTCCCTCCTCTCTCCCTCCTCTCCCTCTCCTCCCTCCTCCTTTTCTTCCTCCTCCTCTTTCTCCCTCTTCTTCCTCTTCTTCTCTCCCTCCTCCTCCTCCCCCTCCTCCTCCTCCACCTTCTCCTCCATCCTATTCTCTGCAGTTAAGAATTCTCCGTGGAGCTGGTGCCAGTGAAGCTGGGATTTCAACATGGCTCAACCAGTTCTTCCACTGAAGGGTTGGATGGAACTGCAGCCTTGGTGGCCAAGCAGCCTTGGCAATCCAATCTTACTCTGCACCTGCATTCTCCCACCATTACCTATGCCAGTCACTCACTCCTCACAGCCTCAGGCATTGATGTTTCAAATGATGGTGGTGTCCCTACACTATCCACAGTTCCTGACACACAGTGACAGCTCAGCAACCAGAGTACCATCCCCTCTTATGTCTGTAGTGCATTAAAATTGCTCTTTCTTTTTTTAATTAATAAAAATTTTATTTATTTATGTATGTGTATGAATGTACTGTGTGCATGCAAGCCCGTGCACCCGTGTCATGCAACGCTGCAGAGGTCAGAAGAGGGTGTCAGATTTCCCTGGAACTGGAGTTCTCCTGGAATTGGAGTTCCAGACGGCTCTCAGCAGCCATGTGGGTGCTGGGGATCGAACCCGGGTCCTCTGCAAGAGCGGTTGGCGCTCTTAACCGCTAGGCCATCTCTCCAGCCCCTAAAGTTTCTCTTTCTATCTAGGGACTAAGGTACCATGCTAGCATGCAAAGGAAGCCATCCAGGGCTTCCTCCACACACAGGCACCAGCAGTAATTGCAGGGCCATGAAACACGATAACCATCTAAGCTCATAAATGATGGTACATTTTAATCAGATTTTAAATGTTATGAAGGCTGCAAGTAATTACAGTTATTTTTGCCTTAAAATTAAACTGCTGTTATTAAAATTCTTTTATTAAATCTTTTTCCCCCTTTGGTAGTTATGAGAAATTGTTTTCAAGGCAGATGATCAGGCATTAGATAGCACGAACAGAAGAGCCCCAGAGGGCTGCAAGAACAGGCCCAAACAGGTGACGTCACTGGTAATGCTGGGGCTGGAGAGAAGTCCATGGCTGTCAGTCCCCTCGCCCTGATATCACGCTTCAGCTCTCTTCCTAACGTTACATCTGCTTTCTCTAAGGAAGTTTACGCCTCTTAATGTTTTGCAGATGAAAGCAATAAATGGCTCGAGTGGTGGTAGACTGCTTGGTGGGCCCTGGGCCAGGCAAGCAAATGGTCAGTGCAAGCCTACTTGGCCCACAGGAAAGGGCAGCTCTCAGGAGGGACCAGGTCCTCAGGTGTGGCACAACACTCCTTGCATTTCTCTCTGGCACAGCACTGAGCAAGACGAATGGCCCATTTTATTCTGATGTATGTTGGTACTGAAGATCATAATGGCGATGCCAGTCATCTTGAAGACTGGGCTTTAAGATGGTGTAGATGTGCCAGAAATATTGATATAAAGAGAAATGCCTGAGCCCCACCCTCAGGGAGGACATACCACATTTGGGCAGGAATAAAAAAACAAGTATCACACAGCTGGTGCTGCTCTGTAAAGAAACTTAGCCAAGGTGTTCTGTGTGGGCTGGAAACTCACGAGACTTTGTGATGACTTTAGTGTCAGGCCTGTTTACACAGGATGAAATGAAGGCTTCAGTAGCAACTTAGGTACCCATCATGGCCGTGCATGTCACAGCTAGGACCCCATCATGGCCGTGCATCTCACAGCTAGGACCCCATCATGGCCGTGCATCTCACAGCTAGGACCCCATCATGGCCGTGCATCTCACAGCTAGGACCCCATCATGGCCGTGCATGTCACAGCTAGGACCCCATCATGGCCGTGCATGTCACAGCTAGGACCCCATCATGGCCGTGCATGTCACAGCTAGGACCCCATCATGACTGTGCATGTCACAGCTAGGACCCCATCATGGCCATGCATCTCACAGCTAAGACCCCATCATGGCCGTGCATCTCACAGCTAGGACCCCATCATGGCCGTGCATGTCACAGCTAGGACCCCATCATGGCCGTGCATGTCACAGCTAGGACCCCATCATGGCCGTGCATCTCACAGCTAGGACCGCATCACGGCTGTGCATCTCACAGCTAGGACCCCATCATGGCCGTACATCTCACAGCTAGGACCCGTAGACTGCCCTCATGTCTATGGGGCACACTGACACACTCTTGTTCCATCTTAACAGTAGGATACACAGGACCAATGCACAGTCTCATCTTGTTTCTCCATCTTCCTTCTGCCAGCATGAGTATCTGTAACCTTGCTGTTGGCTCACTGGGGTGACCTCCTTCTTGGGGAGACTGCTGGATAGCCTTTTGTTATACTAATAGTGAAGTGTGTACAATTTGACAGTCCCCAGGCTTTGGCAGTTCTCCTTCAAACCTAATATGAAAGTTTTTAAATTAGCGTTCACAGTTTGACTCCCAAGCAGCAACTGCCAAGCAGCCTATATTAGTTTCTCCAGGCTCTACACTGGCATAGCTGAAGGCTATCTTAAGTCATTTCCTTTTCAAGTGACAGAAGGACCTGGCATATTCTCAGGAGAAAGGTATTCTGGAAGAGATCTCAGTGTTCTGACAAAATTGCTCAGAGGCACAGTAGAACCTGGAACAGAGCATGCAAAGAATGAAATCCTAGCCGGGTGTGGTGGCTCACGCCTTTAATCCTAGCACTTGGGGAGGCAGAGGCAGGCGGATCTTTGTGAGTTTCAAGCCAGCCCTGGTCTACAGAATGAGTTCCAGGACAGCTATGGGGCTTACAGGGAGACCCTGTCTCGAAAAGACCAAAAAAAAAAAAAAAAAAAGAATGAAATACTAAGCCTCAGTTTGTCTCCTTGTGAAATGGGAATAATATTTCCGAGGCTTCTGGTGAAGATAAAATGATTCATGCTCTATGTGAGGCACTTGGCATGCTGAAAGAGTCTTGGTTAACCCAGGCTTTCATCCTATAAACAATGCTCACTGTCTTAGAGCTTAGCCAGTATTTATTGAATGCACCCTGCATGCCATGTACTGTGCTGGCATCAGAGAAAGAGATATGACCCCTTCCACAAAAGAAGTGTCAGTCAGAGGCAGACACCCATTAAAATTATCCTTTCAAGACAGTGTAGTCAGGGCCCTGGTATGCAGAGAAGGAGCTTCCATTCTACCATGGAAAGAGGGGTTGACAAGACCTTGCTTTGGAGAGAAGAGCCCCCCAAGGGGATGTAGGAGTTATTCAAGTGAAGAAGGCCAGAAGGGAGCTCCAGACAGAAGAACTAGCCTATGACAAAGGGAAGACAGAGCAAAAGGTGGGTCCATTCTAGGGCCTCCTGGGTGGTCCCAAAATGCTGTGAGCGAGTAAGTTAACTCGGCCTCGGCTTGTTTACCTATAATATGTGTGTAATAAAGTAGTGCCTGCTTCACGGGGCTGTTGTCAGGATGAAATGGCTAAGTCATGGAGTGGTGCTGGTGCTGCTGTTTAGCTATTTTCTCTAACTGAAACAGTCCCTTCTAGAGTAGGGAGGGAGGCTCCTAAGACTCAGGAAGCTGAGAGAGTGAGAAGAGTCACAAGACCCCGCCCCAAGGTTAAGCAAAGAGACTCCAAGGTTAAGCAAAGAGACTCCATGGTGGAGCTGCCTAGAAGCTTGCAGCTTCCATGAATCAACACCCACGCTGAAGTGAGCCAACATTTCTTTGGTATCCTATCTTGAATGAAGAGGCAAATGCCTAGGATTAATCTTACCATCACTATTGTTAGACTTGGAATAATTCTGTGCGCAAAGTAGAGGATGTTTCTCATCAACCCTGGCTAGGTTTGAACAGCGTTCAATAGATGCTGTTACCATGCACGGTGCAGTCTAGAACATCTTGGACGTGGCATGCCCCAAATTGAGATGACCATTGAATGCGTGGATGGGAAACCTTTCTTTTGGGGGAATCCCCAGCAGTAATCTTTTCCCAGAGGTTTTATACTCTACCATTTGGAAAACAAACTCTCTGGTGCCACGGTTACATGGAAGGTGAGATTTACCTTCTTGAAGAGAAAGGACTTAAAGAGAAAGAGAAAAAGAGGTTTTCTCTCTCTTTCTATTTCTTTGCTTAGGAGCCTAATAAACACACACACACACACACACACACACACACACACACACACACACACCTGGCATTTGAATAATTCCCTGTATTCAGGTGGGTTAGAACATGAAGAATTGGAATCTATCTTTGTTCAGTTTGTTTCCTGTGTTCATGTTAAGTAACTCGAGTGTATAGGGGCTCATGGGATAGAGAAGTGAAGAATTCCTGGTGACTCAAAAGAGATCCTGTGGTTGATTTGTTTAGTGAAAAAGGTAAGGTTTGGAGTTTCTTCCCACCATTTGAGCAATAAAGAATAAGCAGGTTGAGTCCCGTCTGAATGTATGGAGGATCTGGGGCCCTAATGAACACAGGGGATCCTAGTTGAGACTGCCAATCACTCTCCTGGCTTCTTGTCTTGTCCTTCTTCCAGGATTGTCATCGACAAACAGCAGGGGATAAACGAGGGGGCTTTATTTGCAATGTGGAAGAAGCCGTTCAAGGGAGAAAATAGAAACTTAAAAAGGAAAGCAGACACTGAGTCTCAGTGGCTGCAGGGTGTGCAAGTGTTACATTTCTGAGCTGCTGATGGGCCTTACAGTCCCAGGTCTGGCAGGGCAGCGGGGCAGGAGTGGCATCTTTTAGAGCAAGGCAGTGACAAGTTCCCTGGCAGGGACAAGTTCCCCAGCACGAAGTGGGAGCAGGTCTAGGAGGCTGAGGCAGGAGCAACTTTCCCTTCTTCTCCAGGTCCCTGGTTGGTTGGTCTCTTGCAAGTCTTAAAGGCAGGAAGAGATCTCTCTCCTTTGAGCATACAGAGAGCCGCAAAGCTGAAGACTTTCTGAGAGGTGGGCGTGGATCTGATTGGCTCTGTGTATGCAAAAGAGGTGAAGAATGAGCACCATTCAAAAGAGAGCCAGTCGGCCCCAAAAGGGAAAGCAGAAGCCTGCCGGAAGCTGGGGATGTTCTCCATCAAGGGGGTGCTGCTCTCCAGGTGTTGTAGTGAAACGGGTGGGAGGAGAAAGAAGGCTGGGAACCTTTGTGATTTCATGTCTGTGCCTGGCTTCGATTGCAACCAGGGTGAGAAGCCTGTGGCAGGCTCATTGCACCAGGGGTTTGAGCTCTTATAACCCTGGCTGGTGCTGACTCTGATCGTCACTGGGACATATCCTGCCTTGATCAACACTGCCTAAGATTTGAGAGTCTGAGGTCAGACTTGCTCAGTGACATCTCCACTTTGCCACTCACCAGGTTGCAATCTCAGGCAAACACGGACATCATTGTCTTCATCTGTCAAGTGCTCGAACAGTCGGGGCCACCACCAACTACTGTTCTTGAAATTCTGTTTTCTGTGCTTCTGAGCATAACGTCCACAACAGTTGGGAGAATAAGAAGAGGGGATGTGAAGAGGACTTCGCACATGTCTGGGGCTGCGGAGCACTTCTAGCCTGCACCGTGGGTCTGGGGCTGGAGAGCCCTTCTACAGTGCACCTCGGAGCTCGTTACTCCGAGACCTTCCTGCCTGTTTGAATCCTGTGCCTGTGCTTCCTCAGTTTGCATGCACCTAGCATAGCTGGTTGTAAAGACTAAATGGTACCCTGTATGCATCTAGCCCGTAGCCCTGCATAGGTCTAATACTCCATAAATGGTACTGATTATTATACACTGCACATGGTTGGCCAGATACGCCTTGAATCCCCCAGCCTCCAAAGGAATTGAAGCAAATATAGATTGTGTCTCACCTAGACTAGAAATGGTTATAGTGACTGATTTCACAGTGGCTGGTCCAATCAATACAGAATGGCTGCCTGATCAATTCAAGTACAGTGTATCTGATAGTCAGAGTTTACAGGGCCGTGACACCAAGGCAGAGGTTCTCTTGAACTAAGAAACAGGATAGATTTTTCCCTGCTTTCTCTTCACTGATACAAGGCACTTCTTTTCCAATGCAGAGCAAGTTGATGGCTGGTCCGTGATTTTGAATGTAGCCAAGGGGCTGAGCCTGTGTACCAGCGTCTCTTGTTGTGGAAGATTCCAGGGTTTAGCACTGTATGTTTTCACTGAATAGTTTGTCTTTCTGGAGAGAGGCTCTGATCATCTAAAAGGGGTGTTAGCTCTCAATCATTTTCAAGAGCTCACTGCAGTGTCCACTTTGTAAATTTCCTTCTCCTTTGGGTACTGTGAAGGCCATAAGCACCCCCTTGTTTTCTTCCTTGGCATCTTCCAATCTGGCCTGAGTGATGCCCATCAGAAATTTCTGTCACAGGGTAGAAACTTTTGGATGAATATAAACCATCCTAGACCCTGGGGGGGGGGGGCTCTGCCATCTTCAAAATTCTCCAGAGGTCTGCTTCCCAGGCATCACCTTAGAAAGTAATTAAGTCTTGCTTCCAAATATCAATTTTTATTAATATTTATTAATGTTTAACCATCTATTGGTTAAACATTAATACCTTCTGTTGGTGCTTAACTTATCAGTGCCAATGTCCTGTCTTTATAACTGGATTGTAAAGTCTATGATAAGGGATTCTATCTTAATTTTTAAATTCAATACATAATTCTAATTGTAATCCATGACAACTTTTATAGCAAACGGTCTCCTGTGCACATTATTATGTTCAGCGAATGCTGGCTGGATTTTGATTAAAAGGTGACTTTAAAATGAGACTATTAGTCCCTTAAACATACAACTCAATTAAAGTGTCATCCTGAAGTCATAGGTGTTATCACATCTCCTCATCTCCACTGTGCTTACGCTCAGGTCTCCATAGGAACATCAGTTTAGCAATAAGAACATAATGGAGTATTTTCTCAAAGGCTTCAAAATCATCTATTAAGCCTTTAAAGAAAGATACCATATTTTTTTTTTCCTGAGTCATTGAGGACAGGGTGGGCAGAGCCGTGTTGGTCAGGGACTCCTGTTGAGGGAGGTCAGTGTGTGCCAGGCTGCTGCTTGTGTCCTCTCTCACCTGGTAGTCACTAGGCAATAAACCATACATTGTCTCTATTCACAAAGATAGGCATGGATGCTTGTAAAACACATAACTAAACCCCACTGCCAAATGATGTCAGTTGTCAAGGAGACATTTGCACTCCCATGTTTATCACAGCACTATTCACAGAAACCATGAGAAATAATCAACCTGTTTCTCAGTGGATGAACTAATACAGAAAATGTGGTATATGCATATGACAGAGTGCCATTCAGTCACTAAGAAGGATGAGACCTAGTCATCTGCAGCAATGAGGAAGATGTTACAGTAAAAGAAGATAACTAAGGCCTGGTGACACAAATGCCACATGATCTTGAACATGTGTAGAGCATAAACAATTTGATCTCATAAAATGGAAATTGGGAAAGGTCAGGGCAGAGTTTGATCATTGAATACAAAGTTGCAAATAGGAGTTATAAGTAGGATGATTGTAATTAGCAGTAATATATTACATATTTCAAATAGGAAGAAGGCCAGGTGTGGTGGCTCACAACTTTAATCCCAGCACTCAGGAGGCAAAGGCAAGTGGATCCCTGTGAGTTCAAGGCCAGCTTGGTCTACAAAGTGAGTTCCAGGCTAGCTGGGGCTACAGGGAGATCCTGTCTCAAAAACACCATAAAAAAATAGGAAGAAGAAAGAATTTTGAATACTCTCATTACAATAAAACAATAAGTGCGTGAGGTGACAGATATGCTATTTATTTGGATTTATCATTAGGAATTGTGGAAGTGGGGAGATTTCTCAGTGGTTAGGGGACCCAGATTTGACTCCCAGCATGGATAGTGGCTGACAACAATCTGTAGCTCCACTACCAGAGGATCAGATGCCCTTTTCTGACCTCTGTGGTGGGTATTGCATGACATGGATGTCCTTGTATACACACAGACAAAACATTCATACACATAAAATTAAAACAAAATAAGTAAATTGTGCACACTGAACTTAAATAAATCTGGAAAACCATTAGATCTTGATAAAATAGAAAAATTCATTTTATTATTATTATTTTTTTATTTTATTTATTTTTGCATGTGTATGAATGTACTGTCTGCATGTAGGTTTGTGCACCCATGTCGTGCAATGCCGTGGAGGTCAGAAGAGGGTGTCGAATTCCCTTGGAACTGGAGTTCTCCTGGAATTGGAGTTACAGATGGTTCTTAGCCGCCATGTGGGTGCTGGGGATCAAACCCGGGTCCTCTGCAAGAGCAGTCGGTGTTCTTTACCGCTAGGCTATGTCTCCAGCCCTGAAAATTACATTTTAAAAGTCTGAAGATATAACTTAGTTACTAGAGCACTTGCTTAACATGTACAATGCCCTGGGTTGAATCTTCGGCACCTCATAAATCAGGCATGGCAATGTTTCCACGTAGCACTTGGAAGGTGGAAACAGAAAGATTAGAAATTCAAGATCATTCTCTGCTGAATACTGAGTTTGAGTCCAGCCTGGGCTAACTGAGGTCCTGTCTCAAATAAATAAAAGCTAGTTAGTTAGATAAAGTACATTTTAAAAAGTCAAGTCCCTATACTAAGGTAATATAGCTTCTGGATATTGAGCATTTATGAAGTTCTTGGGGATACATTGTCTCATTCATTCTAGCTGAAATGGCTTTTTCAAGGCCTTTGAGCTTGTCAGGGTCAGAGCCATGACTAGTACACAAGACTGTGGACTGCAAAGACAATTTAAAACCCTTTAGTCTTTAGTGATCATGCCCTACACAATAACTCCTGAGGAGTTAAAGGCTTAGGTGGTGCTTCAGCCTACTGTGTGGAGCTAGGCTGAGCAAGACACTATATACATGTTTCCTTGAGGCCATTTGCTTATGAGGAGGGAGGGAGGTATAAAGGGAGGGATATATATATATATATATATATATATATATATAGAGAGAGAGAGAGAGAGAGAGAGAGAGAGAGAGATCAAAATTATTTTCAAATTTTGAGTGGAAATGTAAAATCCAGATAGTTGTGTTCAGGCTACCAAAGAGATGCTAAGAATAGCCAGTTCAAGAGAAGTAAGGACTTGAAGAGGCCCCAGGAGCCTGTGATGGAATCACCAGTGGCAGACCTTGTGGTACATTTCTGAAGAGGGTGAGAGGCGGGTGCACCCAGAGCAGGGCATGGACAAGGAGCATGTCCGAGAAATACAGAGTTCAGGCAGGTGTCCCTAGAGAGTCTTATGATATGGAGGGTCTGGATGATGCTTTGGAAATGAGCTCTGTGAGTCTATGCAGTCAGGGGGCAGGTGCAGTAGTCAGAAAACAGTTGCTAAAAGCTTGTGGAAGGCCATTGCTATGCAGGAGGAGAGAAATTTGTATCTTTGATAGAAGAGACAAGTGTTAGGCCTGAGCCCCGGGAGACTGACTGGTTGGTGAACCACATTCATTCAGAAGCGAGTGACACATCTGGGTTTTCCAGTCCCATGGGAAAGAACCATAGAGGCTGCCTTTCTAAATTTTTTTTATTATTAATTTTATTTATTTCTGTATGTGTATGAATGTACTGTCTGCATGCAAGTTTGTGCACCCACAGGTGCGTGAGGAGCAGAGCAGTGCCACTTCTCCTCAGCCTGTTTCTTTATGTGTAAAATGGAGACATTAAGGGGGTTGGAGAGATGGCTCTGTGGTTAAGAGTAGTGGCTGCTCTTGCAGATGATCTGGGTTCAATTCTCAGCACCCACATGGTGGCTAAAACCATATGTAACTCCAGTTCCAGGGAATCCACCACCCCCTTCTGACCTCCATGGGCATTACATGATAACCAGTGTACCTACCTACATGCAGACATTACATTCATACACATAAAATAATAAATAAAATATAACAAAATGAAGAAGTTAAATCTTTTTTATTTTTATAATTTTATTTATTTTTATGTGTGTGAATGTACTGTCTGCATGTAGGTTTGTGCACCCGTGTCATGCAATGCCATGAAGGACAGAAGAGGGTGTCAGATTCCCCAGGAACTGGAGTTACAGATGGTTCTTAGCCACCATGTGGGTGCTGGGGATCGAACCCGGGTCCTCTGCAAGAGCAGTCGGCACTCTTAACCGCTAGGCCATCTCTCCAGCCCCAGAAGTTAAATCTTCTAACATGCTTATCAGGCACAAGCAATAAACACAGATTGGGTTCAGCAGATAGTGGAGGAAACAGGGTAGGAATGAAAGGTAAAAATCTGAAGGCTGCCAGGCGTGGTGGTGCACACCTTTAATCCCAGCACTCAGGAAGCAGAGGCAGGTTCTCTGTAAGTCCAAGGCCAGCCTGGTTTACATGTTGAGCTCCAGGCCAGCTGGGACGAAAGGGAGACCCTGTCTCAAAAAAACTAAAAAAAAAAATAAAATAAAATAATAATAATTCTGAAGACTTTTAAGTGGCAGAATGAGGTTGCTGTCAGAGCCCCAGGTTCACAAGCCATGCCTCCTCCAGCTCCTGTAACTGTGCAGCATGGGTCATTACTGAGCTTGATCAGGGTTCCTGTGGGGAAAAGGCTGGTTACATAAAGGCTGGTTACATAGCCTCCCCACCAGGCTGCTGTGTGAAGTTACTGTTGCACCCAGCCAACTCTGTGCCAGCACATGTAGAAGCAGCTTGAGATGTCCTGACGCCATTTGTCTGTTTAGATTTCATCACAACTTCCAGTGCCTTTTTATTTTCAGTGTTTTTCTGGTTCCAAAATCTGCCTAAACGTCAACCAATTTCAAGCAAACCAAATCCTCTTATTTGGTTCTGTTTACTTACCCCATGCAATCAGAGTCTCTTTAATTTCTTCTTAGATTAGTCATGTTTGCCAACAGCTCTAAAATACATTCCAACTTCCGTAAAGAAAGGGACAATAGCTATAACAAGGTATTAGAGTTTGTATAAACTCTTCATACTTGATGTTAATGTGAAACTTGCATAGGAGAAAAAGTAACAAGAGGAAATTTGAGAAAAAAAATTGGAAAATTAGTCTTTGCAACTGCTTAGGTCCTCATAGTACGAGCGTGTTGGCGCAGATACACCACTGTCCTGCCTGCCTGCTGCATGCGTCTGGATGCTGCCATCCCGTCCACGTGCAGTGATGAGGTATTTCTCTGCCTGTTTAGATTTTCCACTTGAGATGCCAACAATGATTATTTGTAATTTCAGAAATAAAGATGCTCAAAAGCAACATCTGTGATTCCATATTTTTCTGTGGGACTCAAAATGCAAGGCGTGTTCCTGTGTGCACGCAGGGAGCATTTACAGTCAAACATCATTCCTATGTACTTGATTTAGCTCTGTGCCAGATTGACTCCAAGTTTTGAAAATGGTGCCCAGGCTTGCATTATCTCTACAACGTGTAGCCTCAACCTTTTAATCCCCATTTTCTTTAATACAAATAAAAGACAGTTTATCTGTTGGTTCAGATGAGTTGGGGGTGCACCATGTAAATTTCAAGGAATTATGTGCTAAATTGCAGTACCCATTTGGGGGCTTAAACATCATTCTCTACTATATGAAACTAGCATGGATTTTATTTTAACTGAAATGGCTCACTGTGGCAGGCAATTATTTTTTGTTATTGTATTTTCTATCCTGGCCTCTATAACCTAAGGACAATGGAAAGGGGGTGCTCATTTATAATTTGACCTCCTGAATTGTTCTTGAAATGCAATTTAATCCTTGTATCAAGCAAAATCTAATGCTGTATTTGCCAGTAAAATAGTCATTTGCATTTTTTATTGACAATACAAATTGTGTTTAATCAGGCAATCGGCGTGTTAGGATTTCCAAATGATTGAAGATCCATTTTTGTTCAAACTACATCCTATTTTAGGTCAGATGTATTTTATTCTTTTTAATTATCAGGACATATAAAGTTGCTTTTTTCAACATTGCAGTTTTCATTTTATTTATTCATTTCTTAGTTGTTTAGGCCCAGAAAGCTAGATTCTTTTGTCTCCAGGAAAAAAGCCAAAGTGATCTTAATTCTTAAGTTTACACAGTTAAAAATGTTCAGCCTAGTTTAGAGAAGTCCTGAAGATACATTTTCTAGTTTATGTGACTCCTGGAAGAAATAGGGAAAAGAACTACCTTCTCGGCATCTACACAGACTTCCATAGAGCTCATTTTAGCTTCCAGTGAGGTGCATCTGAGACACAGTTTCCTTATTTGGACAGAATATCTAGCATCATCCTTTGGGATTTCTGTGAGGTTTTAGCCTTTATGAGGTACCGAGGAGACCCATCCCTCAGTTCTTAGTAGTGAGATGACCTTCAATAGGATGGCTACTCCCTGCCATCTGTGTGGTGGGGAAGCAACAGTATCTGCTTCCCAGGACTGTTAGGCATGCAAGTTACTGTGTGTGCAGCTTAAAACACTGCACTAGGTGTAAAGAGCATCTGTGATTAGCACATTGCTTTAATCTTTCCGACTGTTAATAAGTCTTCCTCCAGTGCTGTGTGTGCACTAAACCAGTTCCTCTCTATCTGAAACACATTTCCACCAAACTCTAGCGTATAAGAAGTCTGGATATTTGCTGTTTGGATTATTACTAGTAGTCTGTCCTGTATTAAGTGATTACTGTATGGGAGGAATAATGACTTAAAAGTGGACAAAGGCAGGTCTGGAGAGACAGTTCAGTGGTTAAGAGCCCTGGCTGCTTTTGCAGAGGACCTGGGTTCGGTTCCCAGCACCCACATGGTGGGCTATCAGTCGTCTAAATCTCCAGTTCCAGGGAATCCGAAGCCCTCTTCTGACATCCTCAGGCATTGCAGGACATAAGTGCACTTACATACATGAGGCAATACACTCATACACATATAGAAATAATAAATAAAATATATATTTTAAAGTGGACACAGGCTCAGAGTAGCAAATTCCTATGTACTGAAGTATGCTGAGCATGTTGGCCAAGCTACACTGCACTCCGAAGGGCTCTTTGCTGACTGTGTCCTCAGACTTCTGGGCTGGAGGCTACTTAGGTGACCACAGTGTCCCAGCTGCCTCCCTTGAGCTCAGGGCTACGCAACCTCCACATTTAGTGGGTACCTTGACTGAACTCTCTCTCCATCTTAGTCCACTGAGTCTGCTTCCTCTTCACCTACCTGCTAGACGATGAAGGATGAGGGAACTAGAGTCTAGGGCTGCGGATGTCTTTCTTTTTCTGTTTCCCTCCAGTCCTTGTTTATTGCTTTACTTCCTCATCATCTCCTCACACTGCTGCTGCTTCTCTGATCTTCTTCCTTCTAGTACAGGGTACATTGCAAGCTAAGGTGTCAGGCCAACAAAGAGGACAATGAGAGACTCCCATTTGTTTCGGAGTAGACATTTGTTGATGGTGGAAAATATCAGATTGTTTAGGTCGATCCACAAAGACTCAGATACAGTAATAGGAAGCAATTACTGTGCGTTTAATCTGAGCCAGAACTATTGTAAGCAGTTAATACGTATTAATTTATTTAATCCTCACAGTAATACTGTGTGGTTGATGCTAATGCTGTCTGCAATCTACAGATAAATCAGCTCACCACAGTCTGTAAGGAGCTCAGTAGCTTTGTGAGAGGTAGGACTGGCCAATCCCCAAGAGTTCAATTTCACTCACTTCTCCTGGTCTTTGTTAATTGGCTGGTTGCTCACATGTACACTCGCCTTGTACTGTGCCTTTCAGTACATGTGAGGCAGAGAAAGGGAGGCAACATGCATGGACTGGGCACATATGTGCTGAGTGTGTGACTCGCTATCCCTTCATGCCAGGGGGACAAATGCCAGGACAGTGAGCACGCCTGCCCTGCTGCTGAGACCCCAAGTCAGCAGCTAGCTTGCTTTCTTTTTCAAATGGCAAAAATGTGTTTGATGATAGGTCTGGCCAGGTGGGAGTTAGGACAGACATCCATTGGGTTTAAGTTCTTTCCCTTCTACTCCTAGCTTTGCTTCTAAACAAAACAGACAAGGGGCTGCCTATGGAGTCTTTTCTTCCAGGCAGAATCTGTTAGCGAACAAACTCATGGGAGACCCAAGAGGCAGATCAGTGCCCCTGCGAGCGACTGGGAGGGAGGTTGGTGAACAGAGGTAGGGACTTGGGGCAAGCAGGATGGCCTCTGAGATCTGGAAGATGGCAGGGAGACAGCCAGACAAGGAACAAGCAGTGCCTGAAGCAGACAGAACCCTAGGACTGAAGGCATGGGTAGAAGGAACGGGATGAAGGCATCTGGGCCAGGGTGTGGCGGAAGGTCAGACTAAGCAGGTATCATGGCTAGACATCATTTAAACTCCTTGGACGGCCCTGAGCTTCCTTTTCTAGCTGTCTGTCTAGGTTTGGCTGAGCAACGATCCCTGTGCTGGTTGTATTTCATGGGCAGATGACATAAATCTAGAAGCCCTCCTCTAACATCATGAAGAATGGTAGAACATTCCTCTGATACACTGGCCTGTGTCAGAGAGCAGCCTTTGGGGGATGGCCTGCAGCACAAAGGATGCTGAACATAGTCCTGAGTGTTAACGCTCCTGAAAAGCACAGTGACTATCCAGTAAGCCCTTACTGGCTCAGACACAGAGCTAAGCTCTTTAAAGGCATTACCATTTAATTTTCATAATACATAAAGGACATAGATGATCATTACATCCATTTGACTGTTAGGGACATTGAGTGGTAGGGAATGATAGAGAACTCAGCGGGTACCCCCAACAAGCAAAATGCTCATTCTTATTATAGAACAAAGAGCAAGGGAGTATGGATAATTCTGCAGAGGGGCGTCCCCAAGACCCTTCGACTTCTTGCTGCATCATCCTTTAATGTGTGGTTTTATTCTGCATCAGTTTAAAGACCCCCCCCCCAGCTCCAGTTTTCTCCTCTCGTTGCTGAGTTAGGAAGGAAGAAGCAAAGTCAAAAGAACACTTGCTGGGAGGGAAGAAGCCTTCAGTTTGTGAGACTCTGAGGAAGAGAGCCTTTCTTGGGGACGTGTAACCCGCTTTGCCTACAGTCGGGGCACATCACCAACTTTAGGTAAAGGGAAGCAGAATGCTGGTATTTTGTTTTCTAGTATCCATGGTGGGGAAAGGGGGTTGGGGGGCATGCTGGCTGAGTCAGGCCACAGTACCTGTGCCCCCTCCCCAGCTTATAACTGATATTTTAGGGTCTGCCAGCCTCATGGCTTTGACACTCATGGTGCTGGAGGGCTTCCTGTTGGGTGAGGCTTAGGAGTCGAGAAATTTCAGGCCCTCTTCCATCTGCACAGCAGAAATTGAGCATTTAAGTTCTTGGGCCACGAGGAGGATGAAGGCGGATAGTCCTGGTCTGTGGCACAAATGGAAGGGAGATGTTCCTGCTTTCTTGTCGCTGTGGGTCTTTTTTAAAAATATTTTTTATTATTTTTTATTTATTTTCTATGTGTATGAATGTACTGTCTGCATGCAGGTCTGTGCACCCGTGTCGTGCAATGCCGCGGAGGTCAGAAGAGGGTGTCGGATTCTCCTGGAACTGGAGTTCTCCTGGAATTGGAGTTACAGATGGTTCTCAGCCGCCATGTGGGTGCTGGGGATTGAACCCAGGTCCTCTGCAAGAGCAGTTGACGCTCTTAACTGCTAGGCTATCTCTCCAGCCCCTTCTCTTTTTTTTTTTTTGGCTGTGGGTCTTATTTCAAGGAATTTCTTTTCCAGCATGGGGTGAGGGCAGTGGGAGCTGAGGGGAGAGAGTGGTGTGAGCTCTACTATGGGGTAACCTGGAAGAGATGGGCAGGGGGGAGGGACTGAGGACAAGAGGAGGGTAAGGTGAGGGGGAGAAGGCACTCCTTGGGTGGTTAGAAGGAGTCTAGACATGCCGGTTGAGAAGAGAAGAAAGGTTGTTACAGTATATGTTAAGCAGCTACTAAGCCACAATAGGGCAATACACACCTTATTGGAACCACAAGTGTCTCAGACAAGCTGGAAAGTACTGTGTGGTGAACACCAGCCAAACAGACCGGAGCAGGATTCTCTGAGTGCCTCCCTTAAGCCAGGAACTGCCTCTGGCTCTTCAGAAATGCATCTTATTGGCACTGCATTTTCTTATCTGCCAGATGGAACCATGAAAAAAGGCTGACTTTTGTTAACTGTCTCTGTGCCAGGTTCCGAGCTCGATGCTGCGTGGATATTGTCTCACTGTATGTGGGATGATTGTCACTCTCCACCTTGTATAGATGAGACTGAGACTCGGTAAGACATCCTGCCCAGGGATATCTGGCAAATAAGCCATACAGCAAGGATGCAGGTGAGGGTCAGGTGACCACGCAGCCCAGACGTGTTCTACCACTGCTGCCGCTTCCAGAGTCCTGAGTATGCACACGGGCACCAGCCCAGCAGCTACATGAAACAGTGTTGGAGAATACTTCAGAACCAAGTACAGTACAAATCCTATGTGCTGGGATGGACTGGGATGGACTTACCTATTTACTCGTGTACTCGTTTACTGAGAACAAGGAAAGCCCTTCCTTCACCACCCCAGGTGATTCCACCAGCTTGTCAGTTCTTCCTCAGTCAGCCTGATTAGCTGGAGTGGAGCTGCCCAGCTTGCTCCCGTGAAGTAATGACTTGATTGTAGTTCAGTGTTTCAGCTGTCACCCAGCTGCCTTCCTAAATATGATCCGTACTGCCCTGCTAACCCTTTGCTATGGAGATGGCAGAAACATTAGAGATATTCCCTAGGTGACTGATAGAGCCTTTTTTTGTTGTTGTTGTTGTTGTTTTTGTTTTGTTTTAATTTTTTTTTATTAATTTTATTTATTTCTGTATGTGTATGAATGTACTATCTGCATGCAGGTTTGTGCACCCGTGTCGTGCAATGCCGCGGAGGTCAGAAGCGGGTCTCGGATTCCCCTGGAACTGGAGTTCTCCTGGAATTGGAGTTACAGACGGTTCTCGGCCGCCATGTGGGTGCTGGGGATCGAACCCAGGTCCTCTGTAAGAGCGGTCGGCGCTCTTAACCGCTAGGCCATCTCTCCAGCCCCTGATAGAGCCTTTTGAATTAACACCAGAAATGCTCATTTGAGAGATCTGGTTTAACTCAAGTAGTATGATTTGAGTGGTTAACGAATATCCTATTTTGTATTTTTTAACCTAATGCAATGTCATCATCGTTTTGTTATTTTCATGGATTGGCCGCTTCCAGATTATTTAGTGGTAGATTTTTCATTACTCATAAGATTTAATGATGAACAGTTAGGAACCTTCTTTATATCTGTTATGTTTTTGAGCAAGGAGCCCAACTTGTGAATATTGAAGTATGTATGGACATTGATGCATTTGTGGTTTTCTTTGGGAAAGAGACAAATTGCAAACCATTTTGGAATTAATGAACACAATGCACAAATAGGCCAGCTAGACCTAACATTTATTTTCAGTCCTTGGGTTTTCGGTACATGATGGAGGGTATGTGTGCATCGTTTAGAGTATTGTGGGATTAAAATGGAAAGATGCGAATCAAGAAATATGATATGGAAATAACATACAGTTTGTTTCCAAAGGATACAATTTTAATATAGGTGCAATGTGATAGGCTGGTGCAACTTAGCCTTTCTGGGTGCTTAACAACCATACTGCAAATGTGAGTCACCAGTCTTCCTGTTCAGGGAGGTCTTGGAGAACCACTAATGGGACTTCAGCCGGTGTCCAGTCTACAGAGAGGAAAGTCTGCTCATGCTTCAGAAGGGAAGCCTGGTCTAGCAAGAGCTGATTTTGTCCTCAAGTGGATCGAACTGGTAAATGAAAAGCTGAAAGGAGCAAGGCGCTCCCATCCTCCCCCACCCAAATCCTGAGAGACCCCTTAGAACCAGATCCTCAACCGACCTTGAGAAAACAAAAACCTTGGTTAATCTGGCCTAACTGTGTGGTCTTAAGCATCCAAAAGGAAAGTACAACCAGATATAAATAATCAGTAAGACTAGAGAAACTGTACTGCAGACATAGAACTTGAGATCTTAGTAAAGAGACAAAAAGAAAAAAAGAGAGAGCACTGTTGTTTGGCCTGTCTTCAATTCTTCCTGGCAAGTGCATTACCTTGTGGCTGCCACCGCTTTTGGCATTCCTCAAAGACATGAAACATAGCTTTTTAACCTTCCAATATGGACTGAAGACTCATGTCTCTCCAAGAATCCTCCAAACCTTCAATGCCAGATGGGGACTACTGAGATACCCAGCTTGAGAACTAAACAGCTAAGGGGATGTCAGCCTTGTCAGAATATAGACTGCCATTGTTGGACTACCTGGGCTGTATCATGGAGGCCAGTGCAGGGGGATCAAGACAGGACACGGTACTTACTGGACTTCATTTGGGGGACCATGGGAGGGAAAGACCCCCATGTGCAGCAAAAGTGCAGGATTGATAGTTGTTTGGGATTGCCTAGGAGGAACCTTTGAGCACTTTCTTAAGGAAAACATGACATCTTTAAGGAAAAAAAAATATCCTCCAATTCAAGTGATATGTGTATGTATGTATGTATATATTTATATGTATATATTTATATGTATATATTTAGATGTATATATATAAACAACAAAACTCTGGAAAGACTCAGAAAAAGATGCATGGCATGTATGGCAGAGTGCAGGGACTTGGGTGGGGTGGGGGTCATGGAAAGGGAAGTGATTCCAGATTCGATTAAGAAATTATGTATGACCTATGGAAAAAGTTTAATAACAATTAAAAAAAACCAAATAGGCCAGATAAATCAAAGCATAACAAAAAATCCCCAAACTGCCAATGACACTGAAGAAAGGTTTTCAAAAGACAGTCCAGACTGAGCATTTAAAAGTGTTTTCAATATGTAGAAGTAGGCTTTGGAAGGGAGAGTCTCCCCACAAAAATCAGCCACAATGTAAAAGGCCTGCAGAAGCATGTGGTTTGCCCAACCTTGTAACCAAGAGTTGGAGCATCAAGGAATCTTGAGGAATCACACCCATCTCATCTGCCTTACAGGATTTCACCCAGTAGGGCTGTTCTCAGTCCACCTAGTAGGGCTGTTCTGAGAGCTGCTTCTGGGCTGTCTGGGGAAAGAAGAATAGAAGGCCAACTGCTTGGGACTCACTCCCTGAAGGACTCAAATTCACATTCATCATGGGATTGACTGGCCTGCTAGGCCAGATCTCTTGAACAGAATCTTCCTCTCCTGTACTGAATCTAGCCACTCTTAGAGAACAATGTCCTAGGCTACATGGGGGCAGTTAAGGACAAGTGATAGAAAGGTAGGCTTATCCACCTTCTGTGTGATGACAGAAATTTCCTGATTTGGTAGGATCCAATCGGTATTTGTTTCTGGCACTATTGTGAACGTGAATAATTTTTTTCTTCATTTTATGCCAGCATTTTAGCACATTTTTTGAAACTTCTCATAATTGTGTAACTAGAATTTTCTAGTGATTTACGTTTTTTGTAGTGCTAAAGATTGAACCTAGAGCCTTATGCATGAAAAACAAGTACTCAACCAACTGAATGACAGCCTTCAGTTTTTTTTTTTTATTTATTTTCATATGTGTATGAATGTACTGTCTGCATGTAGGTTTGTGCACCTGTGTCATGCAATGCCCCGGAGGTCAGAAGAGGGTGTCAGATTCCCCTGGAACTGGAGTTAAAGACAGTTCTCAGCCACCATGTGGATGCTGGGGATCGAACCCGGGTCCTCTGCAAGAGCAGTTGGTGCTCTTAACCGCTAGGGCATCCCTCCAGCCCCATGCTTTCGGTTTTTAAAGTAATATGTTGACATAATATTTCATGTCTATACCTTCACAGGCAAGCATTATTCCAGGGAGGTATCAGTTTTAAAGTTTTCTCACCATTTTTTTTTTTTTTTTTGAGATAGGGTATCACTATGTAGCCCTGGATGACCTGGGACTCACTTGCTATATAGAAGAGGCTGGCCTCAAACTCAACGAGATCTGCCTCCCTCTGCCTGAGTTCTCGGACTAAGGCTGTGCAGCACCGACCCAGATCCCATTACTTTTAGAACTCTGTGGGAAAAGAATCCTATCTTGACCATTCAGTGTGGAATCTGGTTGTATCTAGTATTGTCATTCTTTGGTACCTACAGGGGACTGGCTCTAGAACATACACAGATACCCAAATCCATCATTACCTAAACCCCTTCTATAAAAATAGCATAGTATTTGCAAAGAACCTCACATACATCCTCCCCTATATGTTAAATCATCTATAGATTAATTGTACCTAAACCCAGTCAGCGCTATAATAAGTAGTTATTAATAACAATAAAGGCAAGTCTGTACATGTTTGGTTTAGACCCAGTTGGTGCTTTCTTGTTGTTTTGCGTTTTGAATAGTTTTGAGCTCTGGTTGGTTGATTCAAAACTCACAGATAGGGAGAGATTCATGGCAGTTGAAAGAACTGGCATTGAGTCATGGCTTTTTCCTATGATCTGCTTTGTTACATCCTGAAATCTCACAGCCTGGCTCTTTGGAACATTTGCAATACAGTTAACTCAGAACACAATGAGGAAGTATATTAATATTTGAATATGCTATATAAATGCATGCGGCACCTGACCGCTGTGAGATGCAGTGGGTGGGTGGGGTTCCTGGTCTGCGGATGCCCCATACTGCTGTCCAGGTCATACCCCACCCCCAGGGCAGACATCTCTCACCTCTCTAGCATTCTTTTCCTCAAACCCATGTGAAGTCTCAGAAACTCTTAGTGGTAAGTCACCTCAGGTTTCTGTTTACCAATGGATTGTATCTGGCCCCCTAGGTGAAAACTTGGTGCCCTCTTGGCCTTTGCCCAGATGTTAGGCTCAGGGTCAGCCTGGGCTGTTCTCATTCTCTTCTTCAAAGCTTGGTTTTTCTTTTACCTATAATTCCCATGGTGTGCCCTATAGAACTTGCAACCCCACCCTCTTTCCAAAGCTAGGTGTCTGTGCTCTGAGCTACCAGTTGGGTGGCAGCTGTGAGAAATGTCACCCTGCAGGATGCAACAGCCATCGTGGGTAGCAGCAACTAGGCAAGGCCAAGGGATGTCTGTTTTTAGACTTGTTTCACTCATTCGTCTGTGGCATTCCTCTTAAAAATTATATCCTGCTTTAAAAAAGGGGGGTGGGGTGGGATGGAGAGATGGCCTAGCGGTTAAGAATGCCAACTGCTCTTGCAGAGGACCTGGGTTTGATCCCCAGCACCCACATGGTGGCTGAGAACCGTCTTTAACTCCAGTTCCAGGGTAATCTGATGCCCTCTTCTGACCTCTGCGGCATTGCACAACACGGGTGCACTGACCTACATGCAAACAGTACATTCATACACATACAAAATAAATAAAATTAAAAAAAATTACATCTTGCAAGGGTCCTATGTGGAGAGCCCTATTAGCAACATAACTCTGGAAGCTGGTTTTAAATATCACGAAAGTACCAGATTACTTGTATTCCATGTTTTTGGTTTTGGGGTTCTGTTTGTTTTGAGACAGGGTCTTCATCTGTAGCCCAAGCTGGCCTGGGGCCTATGGTTCTCCTGCTTCAGCCTCCTGAGTGCTGGGATTACAGGGTTGGACCACCATGCCAGGCATTTTTTTGTTTGTTTTTTTGACATAGGGTCTCACTCTACAGCTCACGTTTACGTGGAACTCACCAGGCTGATCTTAAGCATGTGGAGATACTCCTACCTGAGCCTCGAAAATAATGGAATTGCAGGCCTGATCTGCCACATCTGCTTTCTGGTATTATTATTATTATTATTATTATTATTATTATTATTATTTACAACTTTTTAAAAATTTATTTTCTATGTGTATGAGTGTACTGTCTACATGCAGGTTTGTGCACCTGTGTCATGTAATGCCGCGGAGGTAGAAGAGGGTCTCGGATTCCCCTGGAACTGGAGTTCTCCTGGAATTGGAGTTACAGACGGTTCTCAGCCGCCATGTGGGTGCTGGGGATCAAACCCAGGTCCTCTGCAAGAGCAGTCGGTGCTCTTAACCGCTAGGCTATCTCTCCAGCCCATACAACTTTTTAATATCTTCAGCCCAAAGGAAAAATAACTGGCAAAGTAAGTGATTTACCCTCTCACTTCTCAAGGGGCTGTGGTTGAGCACTGGGCCTCCCTTCTTGTTTTGATGTTCCCGGCCATAACAGGTTTTGTTTCAGTATTTGAATACCCAGTCACTTGCCTAAGCATAAGAGGTATGTTTGGACACGTGGTACCACTTGGTGATCTTGTAAACTTCCTTCTCACTACCTTTCATGGTAGGTGCTATTGCCCAGAGGTCTGGCAGCCCTGGGGAAGCTCCAGTTGCAGCTAGTTCCCTAGTGGAGTCTACATTCCTGGAAAGATTAGCACTTTTGTGAAGGGAACCTGCCCACAGCTTGGGGTGTGTGAGATATACCTGGAGCAGAGCAACAATTCTCTCTATAGGTCTCCATCCCTGTGCTGTCTCACTGTTGTTTTATAGAGGGATTCCCTGCCTCACGTGCTGTGTAGGGAAAGGCTGAATAGCCTTACCTGTGCATTTTCCCCTAAATTCTGTAATGAAGTCCTGGTCTTTGGAGGTGGGCTGATGGGAGATGATTAATGTTAGATGGAGCCCTGTAAATGGATTAGTACCCTGCTGAGAACAGGTTGAGAGCTCTTGTTCTCCAGCACGAGGACACAGGATCTATAGATATGGTCTACCCCACGGCCTCAAGATGTTACTTTGCCCTTGGATTTTCCAGTCTCCAGAATGGTGACATATAGCCATGCATCCCCAATGTGTTCTGAAAGATGCTTCGCCAGGTGAATTCACCATTGCACAAATGCTGTAGAGTAGTTGCCTGAGCTAGTATATCCTTGATAGAGAACAACAGAGTATATATGGGTTAGCCTTGGTCAACATGCACTTTATGGTTCATTTAGTCTTCACACTAAGCCTGGGGATAAGTTGGGTTTAAATCCTTTTTTGGGTAGAAAAAACGTAACTCAGAAACAAAAGCCAAGTGAGTTGGCTCAGTGAAGCGGGCCTGGGGTTGACCCAGGTCAGGTTTTCTGTGCTGTGTCCTTGGGGGGATACATGTGTATAAATAAAGCAGCCTGACCTTCCCACAGCAGCGTGGACTCAGGGTCAGAGAGGCCAGAAGAATGACTGGCGATTTGTCAGGGATTCAGAAAGGTGTACGCAGGTGCTGCCCTTAGCTTTTCTGTTTGCTTTCCGCCCCAGGCTTGCTAGGGAGGAACTTGGAAGAGAAACATAGGGTGTTAGAGGCGCTTCATTGGGAACTAAAGGAGAAAAAGCTAGGGGACAGAGAGGGGCGGGATTCTGTAGCCACGTGATCGGAAACCTCTGGGAAGGACTCAGCTAATTGACCAGCAAGGCACTGGCTATATGAAAAGGAAAGAGCTCCACCCTGACACTAACAGTCTCAGAGAAACAGGGGAACCCAAGCACGGTTGTATTCAAGGTGACTGGATTCCTAGGAGGGGAGCCAGCTCCTGGAGGCTTGCCTGCAGTGAGAGAGGCAGGAGGGCTGGGCTGCTCTATAAAGGATGAATAGAGCAGCCCAACCTGCCCCTCAACTGACGAGTGGATAGAGAAAATGTGGTACATCTACACAATGGAGTTCTATGCAGCAGAAAAGAAAGACGACATCACGAGCTTTGCAGGAAAATGGCTGGAGCTAGAGGACATCATGCTGAGTGAAGTAACACAGTCCCAGAAAAACAAACGACGAATGGTATCCCTCATCTGTGGATGCTAGTGCCAATTACCCAGTTGTAAGTATTTCTTGTGCATGGCCCCTTGAGCTTTTGTCCAAAGCAGTTGGGAGTGATGCATATTGGAAACAGCAACGACAACAACAGAAAGGACTGCATCAAAGAACTGACTGAAACAGTGAACTTCTGCTCAAAACAGTCAACTTCCCCATGGAGAATATTGAGAAAGACTGAGAAAGAGATGAATAGCATGTTTGGCAGAATGCATGAGCTCTGGAGGGGTGGGGGGACATGGGTCTAGATTTGATAAAAAAATATATGTATAAATAAATAATAAGAAAAGGATGAATGGGTGTTGGCAAGCAGCATAGGGAGGAGGAAGGGGCTAGGGCAGAGCAGGAAGGCAGAGGCTGGGCTGGAGGTGATTCACCATGGGAGGGAGGGGAGTCGGGAGTCCACCTGGGAAGAACCCTCAGAGCAGCCACACTGAGACTCTCCCCTGTGTTCTGTTTGTTCCTCTGCATTCCCCACTCTAATACATACTGCTAATTGAATGTTTCTTTATAGATTCCAAGACCCACATTAACACTGTCTCCTTTTAACTCCATACAACGGGGGAAAATCTCTTGGTTTTATTGACTGCTTTTTTTTTTATCTGACTTCACATAATTAGAAAATAAACAGATGAAATGATACCTTTGCTGCTAATGAATAATTCATAGCCTCCTTGTCTTTTGTCATAGGAGAAAGCCTAGCAGGTCTGTCTTAAATGAGGATATCTGGTAGATGAGAGAAAAATGTGAACGATTAACTCCAGATTGAGTGGAGTGTGAATTCTGGGGAATCCGAGTCCTCCTCTATAATAAACTTTTAGATTGGTCGACTTAACGGTTCACCTGGCTCGGTTGGAGTCCATATTCACAACATATGAGTGTTATTGACCTGTTAATTTGAAATGTTCTAATCTGCATAAAAATGGATTGTATTAATTGTTTCACATTAACCAGGTCTGACTTTAATGTCTGATTGAATTAGGCTGAGTTTTCTCTGTCTGCCCCTTGCAGTTTCATTTGCCCCAAACACACGTAACTTTTCCCCCTCCCTGCCAATCATCAGAACAGGCTGGGCTGTGTTGCTCTGAAATTACAGAGACGCCTGCCACCCATTCTGCAAATACAAACAGCCATCAGCTTCACATATCTATACTGCCTGACACCGTTCTACAGACGGTCTTCATTTCTAATTACTCTCAGTAGCAATTTGCCCCCCCCCAACTTCACTGGTTCACATCATTTTCAATACGTTAGGAAATAACTGCAACTCATTTTACCAATCTGTGCTTTAAGAAAGTGCTGGAATCGAAAAAAAAATTACTTTAAAAACCATGGTCCTTAATCATCTTATGAACCTGCGTAGTGAAATCTGTACTGGGCTGCACCCTGCTAGGTCCAATGGTTCAGTCATGGTTAAATCCAGTCCTCCTCTTGGGGAAGTTGAACTCTGGTTCTGATAATGTGGCTTAAGGTCTTGGAAAAACTCAGCCATGTGACATATCCATCCACCTTGAAAAGGAACATCCCAATTTGCATAGGACTAATTTTCAGTGAGTGGAGACATCCGTAGAGAAAATGAAATTCTTTCTGAATGTGCTGTTTTGGCTTGGTCTTCATCTTCTCCAGCCTTGCGCTCCTTTGTCTCCCAGGTCTGAAGCAGTCTTTCTGTCCATAATTCAGCAAAATCATAACCTGTTGGGACAGCCTTCTTTGCCCTGCCTTATCAGAGGCTCTCCTTGTATCTCAGAATCCCCACCATAAGCCAGCATTGTGCTTATTATTTCCATCGGGCGGAGTGAAGGGTTCAGTTAGCAATGCACAGGGAGATAAGACTGCGGAGAGAGTTTAGGGAGAATTAAGCGATTCTTTGTGGAAATGAACCAATGTGATTGTCTTGAATATTGATTTTGATGGTGGCATCAGACACGTCCATAGAAAAACACAGTCATCAAAAAAAAAAAAAAAAAAAAAATAAAAAAAAAAAAAAAAAAAAAAAAAAAAAAAAAAAAAAAAAAAAAAAAAAAAAACACAGTCAGTAGTTTGAAGAACAGAGTTCCCTAATTGGCAGAAAAATGATTCAGAAAAGTTTTAGTTGGCCGAAGTAAGAGATGATGGGGCAAGTGAGGCTGTCTATGGCCACACTGCACAGGGACAGGATGGGACAGGACAGGGCAGGATGGGGCAAGGGAAGGCACAGCCTCATCTCATTTAATAGGAGAAGAGATTTAGATTCCCTTCACTTCGAGCCCTAGACAACACAGATGAAATATTTATATGGCTGCTTTATCACAATATGATCATCAAGTGGACTAAGGAGAGTGCAGTGTTCATTTAGACTAGGTTCTGTACTGCTGTGTCTCTTGTGGGAACCACACATTGAGGACATGGTGCCACGGGGTAATGTGGAAATCACGCCACGGGAAGTGAGATGATGAACACCAGAAGAGAGGGTGTAGTGAGGACACAATTGCTTTTTTTTCAGAATGGAGACCAATGTGTGGAAAGAGTGGAGCTGAGCTGTGTGCTCCACAGGACAGCGCTGGGGCTGGTGGGATTCACAGAGGCAGGCTTTGGCTCAATGTAGGGAAGACTTCGTGCCAGGGAGAGCTGTCCAATAATAGAACCGGCTGCCTGGGGAGGTGGTGAGAGCGAACGAGCTCTCTATCTTTGGAAATGTTCTAGCAGAGCCTGGATATCCATCTGTTGTGGGTATTGTGGAAAGATTCCTGCATTTGATAGATGAGCAGAATTTTGTTGACGATAATAGTAGTAAATGTGACTACTCTGTACTCCATGCAGATGAAATGCCAGGTACCATGTCAGGAAAGTTTCTGTCTGTTATTGTCTTCCAGCTGTTAAAGCCCTAGTAATAAAAGATTTACTAGGCCTTTCATGTAGATGGAAAGAGGTTCAGGGCTAGAGTTTGAATTCTGGGTTTTCTGGTTCAAAATACACTTCTTTTTCGTTGTTCCACCTGCTTTTAGCAGACCTGTCTATTGCAGAGATTCCATGATAGATTTCAAATATATTCACATACTGAATCTGAAATGACCTACAGGCAAGCCATGTGTAAATAGTACTGTAGAGGGATGGGAGAGAGTGGTCAGGTAGCAGAGATAGCTAGGAGGACTAGGGGGAGGGCCTGTTTTGTAGGAACAAGGAATTTGACACTGTTAATGATTTACCGAGTCTCTATAAGCCTTGATTTCTTTTGAATAAAGTGGAGATAGAAATCATCTCTCACAGGTTGTGACATTAAATGAGATTGCATGCAGAGTGTGCTGATAGCAGTGCCTAGGGTCTCCAGTATAGAAGCTTGCTATTGATTTGGTAAGAGTCCCAAGGTACTGCTGCCAAGGCAGAGGCTGCCCTATTAGAAAGTCAAAGCTCCAGGAACACGAAGCTCTCTGGGGAGGAAAGAACAAGCTGTTACTGCTTACTGGAAGATGAGGGGCTTGTTTTACTTGTGTGTATGCGTGCGTGCGTGCGCGCGCGTGTGTGTGTGTGTGTGTGGTCCTTGCACATGAGTGTGAGTGTGTGTGTGTGTGTGTGTGTGTGTGTGCACATGCCTCTGCTTGCCCATGCAGAGGCTGGAGCTCAATGTTGGGTGTCTTCCTCCTTAGATGTCTAACTTACTGCCCTGAGTCACGGTCTCTCATCAAACAGGAAGTGCAGCTAGACTGGTTAGTCTGTCTGAAGAGAGATCCCTTCAGAGAAGCCTGACTCTACCTCCAAATGCTGGTTTCAGGACCCTGTGCCCATGCTGGCTCTTCTGTTGTAGGTGCTGGGGTTTCCAGCTCAGGTGCTCATGCTTGCAGAGCAAGTATTTTATCCTCTGCAAGAAGGGTTTTAGGCACAATGAAGTGTGAGTGTTTCTGGAAATGTATCCTCATTAAAACTATGCAACATTGAGGTTGAAATTGGGAGTCAGGATGCAGTGGCTGAAAGTCAGCACACTTCCTCAGTGATATTTGGGCATGGTTGCCGCCTGGCTCTGTGCCCTCTGCGTATGCAGTCTGATCACCTAGAAGATGGAGAGTATTACATCTCCACATAGGTTTATCACATGGTTCATCATAAATAAAATAATCCACAAAAGCTTTCGTCATGATGCTGTCAGAGCGTCTTCTATATAAGATGCTCAAGCCAGTGGCTGATACGTGGAAGGTGCTTAGTTGGCATTTCTGTTCAGATTAGCCATTAATCTGAAGTGCCACACATGGAATAGTTTTCTAAGGTCATTCGATTGTCTACCTCATTTGAATCAAGTTACATGATAATAATTCAGCTCACATTGAAAACATAAAGTTGCACCACTGATAACCATTAGATATTTTAGCCTAATATACTGGTCAATTTTATTGTGGTTCTAAAACTGTATTAATTCAGGGGCTGGAGAAATGGCCTAGCGGTTAAGAGCGCCGACTGCTCTTGCAGAGGACCCGAGTTCTATCCCCAGCACCCACATGGCTGCTGAGAACCGTCTTTGGCTCCAGTTTCAGGGGAATCCGACATCCTCTTCTGACCTCTGCGGCATTGCATGACATGGATGTGCAGACCTAAATGCAGCCAGTACATTCATACACATAAAAAAATAAATAAAATAAAAGAACTGTATTAATTCACTTTTTCACTATGATACCTCAAATATTGTATAGAATAGAGTTAGCACAAAGTAGAAGTTAGAAGCAGGACTGAAGAGTGGGAATACCTGAGTTTAAATTTAAATTTCACCTTGCGCCAGCCCTGTGATCTAGGGGAACCTACTGTCTCTGAAACTTTTGGTGTCTTTTGTAGTATCAAGATAGTAGCTGCCGGGCATGGTGGTGCACACCTTTAACCCTAGCACTTGGGAGGCAGAGGCAAGTGGATCTTTTTGAGTTCAAGGCCAGCCTGGTCTACAGAGTGAGTTCCAGGACAGCTGGGGCTACAGGGAGACCCTGTCTCGAAAAGACCAAAAAAAAAAAAAAATGATAGTAGCAATATCTACTTCATAGTGAGATTAGGTGAGGTGACATGTATGACGTACTTACAACAACGCCCAAGAATCTTCAACACAGTATACTTTCAACAAATTATAATGATGATTGTGCGTGTGTGTGTGTGTGTGTGTGTGTACAGACAAAGCAACTTTGCTTAGTAAGTGTCCTTACTACATGTATGGATGTTGATTATATAATCTCACAATTTATGAACACAATACATAGATGGATTTTTCATAAGCAAGAGATAAATGCATGGCAAGATACAGAAGGGTGGGTGTTTAGGACATCTCTCCTGTTCCTTATGCATTTTTTCCTTTTTTTTTTTAATCTTTTCAAGACAGGGTCTCCCTGTAGTCCCAGCTGTCCTGGAACTCACTCTATAGACCAGGCTGGCCTTGAACTCACAGAGATCTGTCTGCCTCTGCCTCCCAAGTGCTAGGATTAAAGGTGTGCACCACCATGCCCGGCTCCTTATTTTTTTATACCAAAAAGATCTGTTTTCATTAATTGCTCTGTAGACTCTATAGAAATCAGGAAGTACTAAGGTGAATAAGAATCTTGGAGAGAAATACGAGATTGTTAGTGATAGACAACCAGCAATCTGTCTAGCAGTGACGCCAAGGATAAAGTCATTTTATTATTTTATATAACAGGATCAGAGGTGGGTGATCCTAAGGTAAGAGTAGTCCTTTCAGGATGTTATCAGAGGCTCAGGTCTAGCCTTAGATGAACTGCTTCACGGTCCCAGGATTGCTGCCACTGATCCAAATATCACATCCTCTTGTCATTTCCTTGAAAATAGAAAGAACTTAAGGCATCGAGGACAGTAAGATGGAACTTTCCTTGTTTGTTTACTATTTGTTTTAATCAGAGGAGAAAAAAAATTTTTCCAGAAGGGATCCTATATAGGTCAACAGCTACCTACTCCATCCGTTATTCTCTCTTTGCCAGAACTGGATCTTATTGCCACTTCCAGCCAGAAGGGGGGCCAAGAAAGCAAGTTTCTGGCTTGTCTCAGTATCCTGAGGGAGACAGGCAAGAAGAAGAAGCAGTGTAAGCACCGCAGCTTTCCTTAAGTCAGTGGCCAGTGAAAACGAGAGAGCTTCTGTGCTAGAAGAGAGGTCACAGACTACCTGAATGGGGAGGGACCTGTGTTTAGGAAGAAGGGAAAGGAGCAGACATCAGGAGGACTTCAACGATCTGCAAGATGCCAGTCCCCATCCAGGCATCACTCGTCAGCGACTAATGCAGAGGAAGTGCCTGGATTCCAAATATGTGACCAGAAAAACTGTCCCAGAAGAGGCAGCCAATGGCTCTTATTTGCAGCTGCTGACTCTGACCCCAATCTGCCCTCCCCCACCCGGTCCTCAGCTGCCGGGTACTTTTGGGAGGCAGACCATGTGTTCGGCCAGGATAAAGATGCTCATCTCGGTAGCTCCCCCCTGATTTCCAAGCAAGCTGTTCCCAGGGAGGGGGACTAGCACACACAGTAGTAACAGGTCTAGTAATTAGCAGCAGCCCTGGGGCCGTGCAACATTTCTAAAAAGACAAGGTGATTCAATAAGATCTGTCACTACCCCTGAGAGTTTCCCAGATGGAGAGACAGGTGGGGACCTCTGATGCTAATGACATGGAGGTCCCTGGCCCACAGTTGTTAGAGGGGTCTGAAGAGGGAGATGTGGGGCAAAGGCAAAGCACATGGGCATGAGGCTCCATGCAGGTGGGGGATGGAAGAGCCTGTTTTTATCTGCGATCTTGGCAAATCGTGCTACCCTAATGGGTAGCACTGGGGTAGTGTGAGCCTGTCAAACACGCATAACAGCAGAACATGACATGCCAAGGCCAAGCCTAAGCCTTGTCCCATGTCTTCTGTCCCCAACTCAGAGGCTGGGGAATCATGTAAACATTTATTTTATTTTATTTTTATTGCAAACTCATTGGTAATGCAAGCATTACAGTGCATTTATGATAGCAAATTGAAGTGCTCCATGATTATTTTCTCTAAAGAAAATGGAGGAATATGCTAAGATCAGTGAAAAGGTGATTCTTGCTGGCTGAGTAGAAATTTGCTAGGCTCTTGGAGGTAAGCAGTGGCGGTGTAGAGAGTTGTTGGGGTATTCGGATGGAAAGCTTCAAAGTGCAGTAGGCACCTGGAACTGCTTTCTCGCTGCTGCTGCTGTTGCTGCTGCTGCTGCTGTGTCTGAAAACATAAGCTGTTTTTCTCTTCTAAAGATGCCTTGACCACGTAAACTACATGGTTGCCTAGAGCTACCACTCAGCCCCAACCCCCTCAGATACATTTTATTGGTCTGGGAGCATGCAAATGATTTTGAGTGGACCAAAGTATTCCCTGGGAGATTTGAGTGCCAGCTAGGAGAGAGACTGCAGCAGGCTTTTGCTCCTGACAGAATGCAAGAACACAGTAAGGTTTGTTGACAGCTCTGACCCAGCTACTTGGAAAGACTCCCAGCTGCAGGGGCTAGAAATTCCATTTAAAGGAGCTTAAGTCAAAGAGGCTTTGATGCTGAAACTTTTGAAAGCATAGTCTGTGCCTGTTTCTCATTCCTGTGTTTGTCTTCACAAAAGCAGACAGGTACTTTGAAATGGTAGAAATCTCAGTTAGCATCATCTTCCATATCTCACATTCCTACCCTTTCTCCATTGTGTGTGTGTGTGTGTGTGTGGTGTTCATGTGTAGTTGCACATTTCTATGTGTGTGGGTGTGTGCTTATGTGTGGGTGCAAGTGCACATGTCTACATATGCATATGGAGAACTGTGTTGATATCTGGAGTCTTCATGGATCCTTTCCCACCTCATCCACTGAGGCCAGGTCTCTCAGTTGAACCCAGAGCTTGCAGATACATCTACTGTACCAACTTGTTCTGAGGCTCTCCCCCTTCCAGATCCTGGATTTACAACTGAGCTGACACATCTCCTGGACATTTGGTTGGGTTCTGGGTATCCACAGTCTGGTCTTCATGCTGGAGTGCCAAACACTTTAGCCACTGAGCCATCTCCCCAGCCCCACATCTCAGTTTTCATTGGAGTGGAGTACACCACAAAGTAGAATACAATTTAAAGGATATTTTATTGAATGTTGTTAGAACAGTGCTTCTCAAACATCAATGTATCTGCAGTCACTTGGGGCCTTCCCTAACAGGCAGATTGTGACTCAGTAGATCTGGAATAGTTCCCCAGCTTTCATTTCCAACAAGTTCCCATGTGGTGTGGATGCTGCTGCCTTCGGGAACTACACCCGATATAGGACTGGGGTAGAACTGAGTTGCCATTTTTAAATATGATGATTAAAATAGGTCCAGAAAGGTAAAATGTGAGCATACTTGAAAAAGACAATTCTACAATTCTATTTACATAATTTAAAGAATTTATTTGGGGACTAAGTATGGTAGTGATACCATTAGTACTAGCATTTGGGAGGCAGAGGGGTAGACAGATATTGTGAGAACAAAGCCAGCCTGATCTCCATAGCAAGTTCCAGGCCAGCCAGGGATACATAGTAAGACCCTGTATCAAAAAATATTTTTCTGTTTTAAGCCAGGTATGGCTGTATATGCCTTTAATCCCAGCACTTAGAAGGCAGAGGCAGTCAGATCTCTGTGAGTTTGAGGGCAACCTAGTCTACATAGCCAGTTCCAGGACAGCTGGGGCTATAGGGAGATCCTGTCTCAAAAAGACAAAAAAAAAAAATTATCTTTTAAACACACATTCACTGACTATTGCTTCATAACAAATTACTCAGAACATAATACCTCAAAATTATAGACACTGTGCTGTAGTCTTGAGGGTCAGCATAGCTCAGGACATCTCACTGGGCAGCAGTCTAGACACTGAGCATGGCTTCTGCTGTCCACAAGCTCAGCTAGACCAGCTCTGTTTTCATCCCAGAGCACCCTATGCTGTAGGACAGAGGGCCTAGGTGCTTCTTAAGACTTCTGTTGGAGGCCACCTTCATCCTCTTGGCACGTGGCCCACTCTGTAAGACAGTGGACAAGATAGAGGCTGACTTCTCCCAGAACAAGAAGAAGAGTGAGCAGCAGGTGGCAGGGTCAGAGTCCCAGGGGAACCAGCAGAAATTTTGAGTTTCTATGTCTCAGAACAAAGAAATGTACTAGGTGTAATAAAGCCAGTTTATTAAGAAAGGAAGAGTGCTCTGGGGAATGGAACCGGGCTAATAGGCCAGGGAAAGGCATACTAGCCCTGAGCCATGAGGCTCGCAACCCTTTGTAGCTCATTTGCATAGTACCCAGTGTGCATCATGTCAGTACGTCTGCAGGCCTTTTTGTATACATAACTGTTTCATGGGTTTCTAGTCTTTATCTCTCCTCCGTTAATCCTGATGTCAGTCTCCGCAATCCCCACTGTCCTGCCACAGTAAGGCCTTTCTGTAACCTAATCTATTAAGTAAGCACCCCCTCATCACTTTTACTATGCTCTGTCATTGGAAGTTAACCACGAGGTTACCCACATCTGGGGAGATTACCAAATGCTGATAGGTGTCCGTCTCTGGGTGCCATTTTGGAGGGTGTCTACCAAAGTGTACATTAACTCTCTGGATGTCATCTTTCCCTATGTAGGTTGCTGTTACAGTCAGTTTGCCCAACAAAGATCACTATAGGAATGTTTGGCTTGCAGTGGGAATCAGAATCCCTCTAAATGGTTCTGATTGAACTAGAGTTGGGTTTGGCCTACCTTCAACTTTTAAGGTGGGTCTGAGCCTGGTTTTTTGTTTATGAGATATTTGGCCAGAAGCTGGGAGACCACCTGAGAGTTCATGGGCAGCTGAGCTCTGACTGACCCTCTGGCCATTTTAGTACTGCCAATAAAAGTGCCCGAGGAGCTGCCAACGAGACAGATGCTGCTGCTGGAGAAACAGTTTCTATAGCCTGGCTGTTGTCAGGTAATTGCTCTCCAAGAGAAAATAAACTCTTTCTGTGAGCAGAAAGGTAGATGGCGCCTGGTTGTCAAGTGTAAGATTTAGAACAAATGCCGCAAATAAAATGCAAAAGATTTCATTAAAAAATAGAAGACATTTATACAGGTCTAAGGTCTGCTGCTTTAAAATCCACTGATTCAGGGAGTGCTCATTTCCCAGCGACAGAAGAATTGCTGAGGCCTTCCCTCAGAAGAGGCTGTTTGTATTGCAGCAGCCACAGTGAAGAACATTGGGTAAAGAGAGGCACAGCAATGCTTTATTCAGTATGGACCACACAAGGAAATTGGAGAGTAACTGAAGGGACATTGGGATGCTACTTTCAGTCATGTGATATTTGAGTGGAAGACCAATGAGATGAGAAAGAATGACAGCTACAAAGCCCTACCACAGAAAGAAGACTATGGGGGGCTGGAGAGATGGCCTAGCGGTTAAGAGCGCCGACCGCTCTTGCAGAGGACCCGGGTTTGATCCCCAGCACCCACATGGCGGCTGAGAACCGTCTGAAACTCCAACTCCAGGAGAACTCCAGCTCCAGGGGAATCCGACGCCCACTTCTGACCTCCGCGGCATTGCACGACACGGGTGCACAGACTTGCATGCAGACAATACATTCGTACACATACAGAAATAAATAAAATTAATTAAAAAAAATTAAAAAAAAAAGAAGACTATGGTGGTAGGCAGTCCCTAATTAGGATAGGATATCTGTAGTTATGCTTGGAAAAAATTGATTAAACCAATTATGGAATTTCTGGCCATAAAAGTAAAAAAAGGTTTCTTTAGTAATGAACATTTCAAAGCTTTTAAATACTAATATTTATTATGGCTGTTCAAGATTCCAGAAATGATTATATTGTGAAATGCTTTCCGAACTAGTCAACCATGGGCCACCCCTCCTCCCAGGCCTCCCTTTCCTCTTCTCCCACCTCAAGTCCAAGTCCCTTCCTGCTGAGAATTAGCTGTCGACATAGTAACTGGGGAAAGGGGGCATGCACATGTCCACAGAGTGACTAAATTATATTTCTGACCCAGGAAATAATGGTGTGCTCGCAACTACTGGTTGAGCACTGCTGCATACCAGGTAGGCAGTAGCAGGCTTGTGTACTAGACTGCTGATGTGTATGACATCTTGAGTGGGAGGTGCCATAAATCCATTTTTCAGTTAAGGAAAGCTGGCTCAGAGCAGGGCTGACTTACCCCTTTAGCACAGCAGGTACAATGCTGAAGTTTCATCATATTTTTAGGCTCTGCCCAAAACTGTTTTGCTTTCCTTTAAAATCAGAAGGCAGTGAGGGCTTAGGGCTAGAAACTGTTCATCTTCATACCCACTCTGCTATACAAAGTATCGTTTCTAATATTCTGTATGAAGGAGGAAGTGTTAGGGGACCAGCACATACAATGCAGAGGCCCTGTGACACTCAGAGGAGTTGCAGTTGTTCAAAGCCATCCACAGGAGACTGACACAATCCCAAATCTCCATCATTTCCCCACTGTACCATCAGGGATGGCTCACAGTTGGCTGTACCCCACACTTACACTGAGTATCATTTCCACAAAAACAGCAAGTGCCTAAAAACTGGGGCACCACATTCTTAATTTTATCACCCCATCTGCTCCAAGTAATGACAAACAGAGATGCACAAAACCATCTTTTCAGAAGGCCTTACCCCAGGAGTACCAAGCAAATGCAGGACCCTAATGAGAGAATGCCATCAGAGTCAAACTCCACTGTCTCTGGCCTTGTTAGAGTGGACAGCTCGGTTCAGCTGAGTGTGGACCGGAACCATTCGATAACAAGCAAGCAGAGAGACAGGTGGAAAGCCATCATGTTGGAGTTTGCATGCTGCATGGCTGCCCGGCAGCCAAGTCAGCAAATGAGGAACTTGGGAAGGCCTGACTTTCATTTCTCTGCACAAGTATAGAGAGGAATGGGTCTGTGTTCCATTCAGTGCACAGGGTACTTTCTTCCAGTTGCCTGTGTGAGAGATGGAGATTGAATAAGTCTTTGTATGATTGTGGGGATCACAACAACTAAATGGATTCTGGGTACATTAGTGCATGGCTTGGTGATATTCCCTGTGGCATGTAGCTTGCAAGGCCATACCACCTTTGACTGAGTTCATATCAAAAAGAGTTTCTGAATTATTATAGGAGTCATCTGCTTAAATATAGTTATGTGTCCCCCTTGAACCTCTGTCTCCTTGTTGGTAAAATGAAAGGCACAGTTCATAAGCACTCTCTTGGCTCCAGATTCTAGTTTTTGAGCAATTACCAAGGAAAAGCTTCCTTAGACAAGGGTTGCGGAGTCGTTGAGGGGGATCAGATGTGATCATGGATGGAACAAGGAGACGGTGAATATTGGTGCCCTTTATTTTTGTGGACAGGGGCACGTGTGCATCAGGTAGTTTACATACATTTCTCCCTACAATATCAACATCACAGGTCAGAAAGTATCATTCATATTTCAGAGATTACAGAACAGTAAATCTTCTAGCCACAAATGAAGATCACTCCCCCCATGCATGGGTATGTTCTGCTGTGTTCTCTTCCCTGACATGCCTGCTGCTGTTGTGTCAGTCAAATTGGACAGTCTCTATGGACAGTAACACTGACCCAGTCAACATCAGGCTACGTTGGTTTCAGGTGAGATGTCCACAGGTGACTTTATCATGGATAGAGAGCCTGTTGGGAAGGTGTGGGCAATCCAGGTCATAGGGCATCCAGATGGCATCATCTTGTTCTCATGAGTCAAGCTGACTCTTCATTTATTGGAATCAAGGTCCAGTGTCATAAACCTCAGCTAACCAACTTAACTGATTTTTCTGTCCTTTTCTCCGTGAGGCAAGAGTCTCTCCCTTCATACTAGAACAGCTCCAGAGACTTGGGTGTTGGATTACTTCCTTCCTTGCTTTGCAAACTCTGTCTTTTGGGACCTGAGCCTCCAATGTGCTTTAGATTCAGGAATCTCGAGATCAGGTTGGGACAGCTGGACAAGCTGGACTGCTTCAGTATTGGCCCATGAGTTGAGTGGGTCCCACAAGAGTGGGCCACCCAGCTCTCATAATGGGGGAGTCCTGTGTTCTGTCGCATGGTGCTACCACCAGGTCAGCTTTTCTCTCACACTGCTCATCACAGCCACGGAACCCACTCCTCAGCAACTCCGCACAATGGGCTTTTAGAGCTAACAAAGATTTCTGTTCAAATATTCGTATAACACTGTGCAGTCTTGAAAGAGAGCTGTCACTCTGTACCTGGGTTTCTTATCTGTGGCACTGAGGTGTGACTATTAATGGCATGCAGTTTTGCTACAGAATAAGTTTAACCTTTGCAATCACCTCATTGCATGAAAGAACCCTGGTTAATGGGACTGAGAAGGTGGGGTTATTATCAGTCTTTTCCTTTTTTCTACCTTTGCTTCTTTCAAATAAGGCAGTGGAGCCTTCTGGAATTTTCCATTTCTGGGATAATGTGACCAGTGACCAAGGAGTCCCCAGCTCTAGGGACAGAGTTGCTTAAGATCAAGGACCTGGCTCTGACCTGTACCTTGCTGACCTCCTGTTCTACTCCTCCCTCTTCCCAGCATGCCTCACTGTCCAGAGACTTGGTTCTTTTCTACTTCCTCTGCCTGTCTCCATGCCATGCACTTCTGATTTCTTAATCATTTTACTCCAGTGCTGTGTTGCAGGGACTGAGTTGAGGTACATACCCTGCACCCTTCTTCACTTTCACAGCACTCCCTGCATCCAGCATGTTGTATGTTTGATCTATTTATCTGGTTACTGGTTCTCTCCCTTCTCCAAAATGTACGCTACACCCAGAATAAACAACACATGACAAATTGCCAAAAGTCAGTCAGTCAGTCCACTAATGGTGTTTTACCTGTGTTCGGAGCAGAGGAGTCTTGCTACTTGCTCTGACGGTGTTCACGGTTGTCTCTCTACATGTGACTGAACCCTGCTCCACTCCTCTGCCGATCACTAATCAAAGTCACTCACTGCCATCTCAACCGTGCCCTTTGTCCTTCCTTCTTCCTTGGTGGCTGGTGTTGCTGAAGGCCTGGGACAGCTGTCTTTCCAGGAGTCTGTGCTGCAGCCTGATGAACATGGGTACTGTGATATTTCATTTCATTTCGCTTTTTATCTGAAGTAGAGATTTTTATTAAAAATGTAATTTGTTCATGTTTCTGGGCCTTGTTTGCTTTTAGGATAATGAAGTATTCCCCTGAGCTCTTTCTCCTATTACCTGAGGTTCTGAGGATGTTTTCTAGAAGCTACTCTATGAAGCAGAGTCAGGGAAAATCATTTTCTAAGTAGAGGGATCCTTATCTAGCAAAGACAGAAGTTTGATTGTCTTTTAAAGTTTTTCTTAAAGGTTTTCTTACACTTCCAATATGCTTCAAAAACACCTTGCTCCTAGAGGAGAAATCCTATTAAAAGCACATGACCTTAGAAATTACTAATGTGTGGGGGCTGGAGAGATGGTTCAGTGGTTAAGGGCACCAGCACTGACTGTTCTTGCAGAGGACACGGGTTCTATTCCCAGCACCCACATGGCAGCTAAGAACAGTCTAAGCCAGGCGTGGTGGTGCATGCCTTTAATCCTAGCACTCGAGAGGCAGAGGCAGGCGGATCTCTGTGAGTTCAAGGCCAGCCTGGTCTACAAAGTGAGTTCAAGGCCCTCTGGGACTATGGGGAGACCCTGTCTCAAAAAGACAAAAAAAAAAATTATTGATGTGAAATTGTGGAGGATGTATTCTGTGATGGAAGTTGTGAATAATGTAGATATTGTACTGTTGGATCCCAGTATTGGCCAAGATACACTGGGAACCAGGTGACCAGGCTAATGGTTCTGCTAATTGGGTGGCTTGTGTGGACCAGTCATTCTGTAAGACTGCCACTCCTCTGTGCAGTGAAGGCTCTAAGCCATTGACTGAGGTCATCCCCAACATCCTTTCCAGCTTTACAATCCTAAACTGGAGGCCCAAGCACTGGGGTCTGAACTTGAACTTCACGGCACCTCTGAGGGCGGGAACAGGGGACAGGCACCCCCTTCCCAGAACCTTTGTGCTCAGTCTTTGCAACAAAGGACCAAAGCTTCTCTTTCGTATTTTCTCACTGGAATTGAGAGAATTTTATTTGGACATCCTGATGTGAAAGTACTTTTGAGCCCTCAGGTCTTGTGATTATTCGAAGCAACTTCTTATTTTATTGTGATTGTCTAGCTATGTGCCACCAGAATGGAAGAATAAAAAGTCAGGAGATGATGAAAAGGCATTACATATCATACTGACAATTTTTAAATTCCCACTTTTAAAATATATTGCGTTTATGTCTCCTTTTTGATTTTTTTTTTTTTTAAATCTCCACTTTACCATTTAAGATCTTGACTTGAGCTTGGGGAAAGGGCGCTTGGCTTTCATGCAGTCTTTCAAAGGCATGTTTGATATCTCTTTTTTCAACTTCAATTTTCTGTGGGTGTTTCTCCCTGGAATTCCTGAGGGATTCCTGGGGGGGGGGATCTTTTCAAGCTTCTGATCCCATATTCTCTCTTCCTTAGTGGACATTAACTGCTGAAGGCTATAGATACATAGATAGGTGTCAAGCAGATTTGTGGCGCTAACTAACAGCTTTCTGGAAGCTGCCGGTTAATGGTTACCTAATGAAGACCAGCTCCGCTTTTTGTTGTGTTGTTGTTTCTGTTTTTGTTTTTGCTTTTGGAAAAACCCAATTTAAAAATCTGGAGTGATTAATTTACTCCTTTGGCTCTTGGAAGCTAGTTATCCTGCATTTGGTCAGCCTTTTGTTTGTTGTTTGTTTGGCCTTTGGTTCAAGGTCTCCCTAGGGAGCTGATTCGGAGCTCGCTATATAGACCAGGATGCCCTGGATCTTTCAGAGATCTGCCTTCTTCTACTTCCTGAGCACCGGGATTAAAATCGTGCACTACTAGTTCAGTTATCTTGATCTCCATCCTGTATACTTAAAGAGTCTTCCTAATTTAGTTTATTAATTTTAATGCTCAAAGGCTGAAGTTCAAAGTTCCTTTCAGAGAGGAGACAAACACTCTCAACCAGGTCAGTGGTCCCACAGCCTTGGCCAGGTGGGCAGAGATTGGGCCAATAGGGAGCATGTATGGTCTCTCTTAGATGGGGCTGAGTAGGGAGGGCTGGGGTAACAGGGGCAGTACCTACATCTACTATCTGCAGTCCTCACGACCAACTTAATTGCCAGAGCCGGTAATCTCAGTAAGGAAACAGTACAGACACAGAATTCAGGTGCTATTTTGCAATGTATAAAAAAAGATCCTGGGGTCCAGAAGACCTGGTTTGCAGTTCTCTCTTTTTCAGATGCTGTTTGTGGAGAAGCTTTTGGCTCAAGGCTTCTCCAATAAGGGTGGAATGAGACCAGTATCTTCCACTTAAATGAGTTGCCTTGAAGAAGGAATAACAATGCAAAAGGAACAGCACCTGGCAAACCATGACAGTGGCCGTGAGCCGGAATGCGCCCAGGCTACAGGCTCCCTTCCTCCGAGGTCCTGCATTCCTTGTCCAGTCCCTTTGCTCTGTTCTGCCAAGACTTTGCTCGGTTCTGGGCAGTGAGTGTGGAGGAGAGGATGTAGGGAAGTAAAGTATTTGGGTATGTGGCATCTCCCTCTACTCGGAGTCTACACCAGCTCACCTTTGCTGCCCTACAGAGGACGTAAGACAAGTTAATGATGAAATGCCAGGAAGGTGCTTGGCATTTGGAAGCACTCCCCAGATGCTATGACATACAAATAAGCTGTCAATAGAGCAGCCATGCCTGCATCTTTAATCATTACATTGCTTTTATTAGGAGTAATTAAGACTTTAGCCAGAAAGTCCTCTTTAAGAAAGTTTGAAGGATGTGCTCTAGGACATTTTAACATTTCTGTTTAAAAGTTTGCACAAGGAAAAAAAAAAAATCTATCCGGCATGGTCATACTCGGAAGGCAGAAATTAATCTGAACAGTTTTCTGAATTTACCAAGTACTTGCCTGAATAGACAAGGAGCCTGGGGGTATTTTTTGTGGGAGTGATGAGTTGTGAATCTCAATATGATATGTGTGTAAAAAAAAAAAATCGGTCTGTTTTAAGAGAGAAAAAAAGTTTCTGAGTGTTTGGCATAACAGGTTATTTTTAAACTGAGAAAAAATAGTATTGTAGAGATTTGAAAGATTGGGGGCCTTTATTTATTCAGTTAATATATTTGTGAGGGGTTTTCTTGCATTTATTATGACAGAGACCAAAGAAAATGCAAGAGAAGTAGACGCCATCTACGCCCTCAGGTGGCCTCGGGCTCATCCTGGGAAAGGATGCTGGGGGGAGATGTAGTGGATGCAAGGCAGGCTGGTGTTGTGGAGACATTTATATGTAGAGTCAGTTGTGCTTAGGTTCTCTCACAGAAAGGGGAACTGAGGCTGGGGGTCCCACCAGGTCTATCCCTCCATTTTTCCTGGTGCAAAACAAAGCTAATAATATCTTCCTAAGTAAGCCAGGACTTAATGAGGTGAGGAGTGGGCAAAGTTTAGCACAGACCACAGCACCCAGAAAGTGCTTGGGAATGTCATTCTGTTTCCCTCTTTTTATGGTCTGTCTCAAGGAGATACTTAGTCATGGTAGTTCATTAGACTTTGGAAGACTATAGATAGCTGTGATAGAGAGTTCTTTGTACAGTCTTCGGTCTGCAGAGCTGTCCATTCTCCTGGCTACTTACTGGAATGGGTGAATACTGAGTCCTGGCAGGCAGAACACAGTCACATCTGTGGTTTCCAGCTGTCTTTGACTCTCTCCCTGCTGACTTGCCTTTTGTCTAACCCTGGAAGTGAAGCTCCTTTTACAGTGGCGTTTTCTCTTGTATGCGCCCCCCCCGGGGGGGGGGGAGTAAGAGTTCTGTAGCTCCTCCCTGCACTGTCCTCTGAGGTTGGCCTTCTACACAGCCCGCTGATATAAGTAGTCTCTTTCTAAGTCTTCTGGAGTAATCTTAATGTGAGCTTGTCATCTGATTCCTGCTGAGATAGCAAAAGGTGAGGTGAGTCTGCATAGACAGGAGGCCTGGTGTTGGGTACCTACACAGGCTCCAGGTCTGTGGTTAGCAGAGTACCTGTGACAAGCACTTTCCATGGTTGAGGACTGAGCTGTGCATTAGGGGAAGTGTCCCAGACACTGGCCATGTATCAGATCTGTTACCACACTATACATAATTTTTTGGTAATAAGTTTCCTCATTGATTTTGATAAGGACACATTGAATAGCCAATTTATACATAATATAGGAAACAAATACTGGAAAAATTCCCTTTGCTTTCCAAATGTTATATGCAAGTACAATGGAGGGAGGGGAAGGCAAATGATGCAGAACACAGACCAGACCTCTCCTACTACCAGGCCATTTGCAGGATGCTGTCTTCTTCTAATATCTTCTAATACCCAGCAGCCATTATGGGGAAGATTCTAATTTCTTGGCTTTACAAAGGTAGAGTGAAGCTCAAAGATGTCAAGGGACCACAAGGCCATGAATCAGGGAGTTTTCAAAACCATGGTTTGAAATCCAAAGGCAAGTCTGTAAGGCCCCAGGAGGATAAGAAGAGCTGCGATTTCAGGGTTCTGGTGACAGGTGTGCAGTGTGCTACAATGGGAGCTTTAGGCAACCTGTGGTAATCCTTAGTGCATCCCCTCCCCACCCCCAGAGATACCCCCTGTTGGCAATAAGGTGGAGAGGGTTGACTCTGGAGTCAGTGTGGTTTCCTAACAGAAGGATCCTGGGTACCTTCTGGGGACTAAACTTGCTCTCTTGTCCCACTGCACAGGGGCTTGTGTGTTGGCTTTCTGCGTTGGGCGCTCTTTTGCTTCTCCAAATGTACGCTCTGTGCCAATCATGGCTTCTGCTGTTTACTGCTGTGCTACCACAAAGGCTCTTCCCTGTCCTGGCCCTGGTACCCATGGAGCAGCACCATCAATGAGTCCAAACTCTTTTTTTTTTTTTAATTTTATTTATTTCTGTATGTGTATGAATGCATTGTCTGCATGCAGGTCTGTGCACCCGTGTCGTGCAATGCCGCGGAGGTCAGAAGAGGGTGTCGGATTCCCCTGGAACTGGAGTTCTCCTGGAATTGGAGTTTCAGATGGTTCTCAGCCGCCATGTGGGTGCTGGGGATCGAACCGAGTCCTCTGTAGGAGCGGTCGGCGGTCTTAACCGCTAGGCCATCTCTTCAGCCCGAGTCCAAACTCTTGAAAGAGAGAATATTCATGTCTTCCCAGATACCCAGTTTGGATAGATTTTCCTGGTGGGCTGAGCTGTGCCCTTTGTGAGGAACCCAGCCCAAACCCAGGCAGCTGGGAATTTTCTTGGGTAAAGGCAGTGTAGGAAACAAAGTAGCAACACACATGTCCTTTACCATTTAACACAACAAATTCACAAATTCTGTAAATTAGAGAATGAACATTTGTAGACGTTATTATTATCTCTGCCACTGTCTGTCCTCTGGTCCCAGATATTGGTAAGTATTCTACATGCAAAGTACATTCACACCATCTTGAGGTCTCTAAGGTCTTAGCAGTCTGAAATATCCTATGTCATCAAAACCTCATGTGCTCAAAAGTCCACATTTTTATTTTCTAACTTATCTATACCATGTCCTGGCAATTAAGAACACAAATTCTTTGGAGGAATCTTTCCCTGCCTTATCAATACCTCCCACTAGGCAACAAGTATGTTATATGGATGACATCATCTGTTACAGAGAATATGCATTGTATATTCTGAGTCATGGCATTTTCAGTGAGCAGATCAAGTTTCAGGAGCATTAAGTAACGTGCCCTACTTGACAAGCCGAGTGAGGGTCATGCTGGCCCTGAGGCTCATCTGAGCTCTTTGAAACCATTATTCCCTTTTCTAAACTCTGCTATCTTCTAGAATCACCCAGGTATTTTATTTATTTATGTGTATGAATGTACTGTCTGCATGTAGGTTTGTGCACCTGTGTCGTGCAATGCCACGGAGGTCAGAAGAGGGTGCCGGGTTCCCCTGGAACTGGAGTTAAAGACAGTTCTCAGCCACCATGTGGGTGCTGGGGATCGAACCCGGTCCTCTGCAAGAGCAGTCAGTGCTCTTAACCGCTGGGCCATCTCTCCAGCCCCACCCAGGGAGCTTTTATCCCAGTGTCCCAGTGCTCAAGATGTCCCCACTACCTGTCAAATAAGAATCACAAGAGTAGGGGAACTCGACTGGTGACCCGTGCTTGGAGGAAGCTTGGGAGCTGTCATGGGTGTTCAGCTGTCTTCTCAGAACTAGTCAGGTGGTATGTAGGAGAAACTTGCAGGTCCATGGTCAAAGGAGGCTTCTGTGGAGGAGTGCTAAGTTGTGAGGTGTTGGACTTTGACCAGTGACACCGAGAGGAGCCGTTCATGAAGAGCAAACAGCCCTGCTTGTCACTCGATTGCTCAGGAGTTGCCAAGAGAGGGACTGAATTTTTATGTTTCTGTGAGACGCTTCAGATAAATACAGTCGCAAATCAGGAAACAACAGAAACAAGATATCCTTTGTCAGAGCATCCATCGTCATTTACAGCTCCAGGAAAACACGGACCCTCAGTTATCGTTGTTGCCTATGCTTTTTGTCAGGGAGATAATTGTAGAAATTGGGTTGCTTCCCGCCAAGAGCGGCTCCTTTTGTGGAGAAAATTCGAGGCATCCGTGTATCCCATTTTACAGTAATTGAGATTGGACTAGCAGATCATTAGGAAGATGATGGCCTGGTTTTTTGAAAGGAAGGTGGTTAAAAAATTGATGTCTGAGAAGAGGGGAAGAGAAAACTGGAACGCCAGGAATGGGAGAAAGCTACCTTGAGGCGAGTGTGGCTTCTATCAGTGGTACTCCTGAGTGGACAGATGGGCAGAACTCTTGTAGGAGATACGTATAGGCTGATGGACACTGTGATCTGGACTCTACTCAGGGTCACCCTAGAAGCCAGGCAGTGTGGGGACAGCTGTTGCACACTCCCTCGAGATCCCATTCTCTCCCTCTTTGAAGATAATGAAATGCAGCTTGTGGAAGGCAGAGTAAATAAAGGTAGGATGTATTTAAGTAAATCAGCAGGTGAAGCTGACAAATGCAGCCTTTGTTTATCTACAGCCCCCTTTCCTGAGAAGGACTCATTAAATATGTGTCTCTTCTTTCTGCAGGACCCCTGGGAATAGCGTAGTTCTGTGTCATTCTCACTCACTGTGGAGGAAGCACACATAGAGTAGAGGAATGAGGGTCAGTGGTGAAGAGCAAATAGCAGCAGTGCACCCTGCCTGGCCGGTGTGGAGAGGGGCTCAGTGAGGAAGAACACTCTTCCCATGAAGAGGGCTCCTGTAGGATCAGGATCGGTGTGTGGGGCAGCTGCTGTAATGCCCGCCTGAGTCCATGCTCTGTCCAGGACAGCTGACGCGTCAGTGCAGACTTTGCTCCATCTCTCTGAACCTCCAGCATCTCCGGAGTCAGCTTAGCGGGGTTGCTGGGTGACTGAGCACTGAACTGATTTCACTGGCAGATGCTGCAGTTAATAGCCTCTTCTGAAGGAGATGAGATGCTTGGTTTTGTTTGTTTTTTTCAACGTTTTTCTCTGAAGCTTCATTTATCTGGAACTTCTGTAGAAAGACACACTGAGGAGCATAAACTTGTAGACTGAGCAGCTCTGTTAGTGCAGCAACATCCTGTCCCTCACTATCCTGATACTGTTGACCTCCAGACCCTGGGTGATGCCTAGGCTCATGTCATCATCGTGAAAAACCAGAAATGTCCCTGTTGCTCCCTCTGGTACCTCTGTGGTGTTCCCTGTCCCAGCCAGTAATCACCTTGCATCCATACCTAATTTCTGACGTCTGTACCAATGTGAGATTCTGTATATGAATTCCCAGGTTTGCTAAGTCTGTTTTCTGTTGCTATAACTGAATCCCTGAGCCTGGATGGCTTATAAAAAGCATTAGGAATTCCATCTTATCTTCATTGACTATCTCTACATCTGTCTATGACTTTGACTCTGTCTATCTTTGTCTCTATCTCTGCCTCTACCTCTCTGTCACTGAAGCTATTTCTGTCTCTCCATTGTCTATGGCTTTGCTGTCATTCGCTAGCTTCTCAGAACTCATCTTAAGGTTCTCCTTTCCCAAGTCTCCCAACCTTGGCCTAGTTATTGGTGCCATCTACTCCACTCCCTGCCTTTTGGGCCCAAGCTGAGGTAAGTCCCCATCTTCTGTGTCCCACCCTGCCCATGTTCCTCATACTATAGACTCTGGTTGCTTCCCTAGCAACCACTTGAATGACTTGATGCTGGGATAGCATTCTCTTTGCCTTTTTCTGATCATTAGGCACAGCAAATTCTCAGGGAACAGAGGACACTTTTGCAATGACTCTGAACTTCTGTTTGCTTATGTTCTGACTTTACCATGAGCCAGGTCCTGTCTATGTATGTATGGTACCATTCAAACATGGGAGAACACATTCCTACTCAAAGTGGGGTAGTATAAGGCCTAGCTAAGGAGGCAGCCACAGCTACATTAAAAGATAGGAGATGAGGCTGGAGAGATGGCTCCATGGTTAGGAGCACTGACTCTTCCTACAGAGGACATGTGTTCGATTCCCAGCACCTACATGGCGGCTAACAACCACCCATAATAACTTCAGTTTCAGTTTCAGGGGAATCCAACACCCTCTTCTGACCTTCACAGGCACATGATATGGGTGCACTTACGTCCATTCAGGCAATACACTCATAGCCATATAATAAAAATAATAAAGTATTGACTTGAAAAAGGATAGGAGACCGAGAAAAGGAAAGAAGGGAAGAGGGATGCAGGGCTGGGACACTGAGACCTTCTTAAGGTTTTGTTCATTATTGCTTCTGAAAAACCCATCAAGATTGAAAGAGTAAAGAAGTTGAGGCTGAGCCAGGCCTGCTGGCACATGCCTTCAATCCCAGCACCTGGGAGGCAGAGGCAGGTGGATCTCTGTGAGTTCAAGGTCATCCTGGTCTACAGAGTGACTTCAGGCCAGCTGGGACTACAGGGAGACCCTGTCTCAAAAAAGACACACACACAAAAAAATAAAAAATAAATAAATAAGCAAATCACATCTTTTAAAAAAAGAAATTGAGGCTAAAATAGCATAAGGAACTAAAGTTGTTAGGCAGTCAATAGGCAAGGGATAGGCTGTTGGTGGAGTCAGGCCAGATTCTAGCATAGCCGCTGGGTGCCTCATTTGGTTTAGACTCTGGCACCTTGGGGATATTGTTGTAAAAGCAGAGACCAAGTTCTCAGAAAGGGCCCATGGTGCTCTCCCTCCCCCTCCCCCACCCCCCCTCCTCCCTCACTCCTTCCTTCCCTTCCTCCAGCAGTTTCTTTTTTTTTTTTTTTTCCAAATAGGCTTCTGTGTGCTCAAGCTCTGTATAGCTGAGGCTGGCCTTGAACCTCTGATCCTCCCGTCTCCATCTCCCAAGTGCTGGGATTACAGGCATGCATCCAGTTCCTTTTTGATACCTTCTGAGTTTACATAATGAATCTCCATGCTGCTATAAGTATTTAACGAGACTATGTGATCCGTTAGTGAAATGAAGTGCCCCTAAGTATGCTTTGTGGCCGTCACATAAATTCCTTTAATACTGCTAAAATGTGCTTCTGACTTTTTTTAGTTTTGAGTTTGATTAAAGAAATGTGTTTTGTCTCCGCCATCATCAATGTCAGCTGAAGGCTGACTTGTATCCAAATAACAGCACTGGCCNGCAAACAGTACACTCATACACATAAAAAATTAAAAAAAAGAAATGCAAGTGGTTTTTATATCTGATTTTGTATCCTGAGACTTTATTAAACTTGTTCATTAATTATAACAGTTTTTTTTTTTTTTTTTGGTGTTGTTGTTTTGGGAGAGGGTCTTACTATGTAGTCCTGACTGACCTGGAACTCTCCATGTAGATTAAGCTGGCCTGGAACTCACAGAGATCTACCTTCCTTTGCCTCCTGAGTGCTAGTATTAAAGATGTGCACAACCATGTGTGACTAACTGTAAAAGTTAGTTCTTTCTTTCTCTCTCTTTCACTCCTTCCTTCCTTCCTTCCTTCCTTCCTTCCTTCCTTCCTTCCTTCCTCCCCTCCCCTCCCCTCCCCTCCCCTCTCCTCTTTTCTTTTTCTTTTGTCATAGACCAGTGTGAGATCTGCTTGCCTCTGGCTCGTGAGTGCTGGGATTAAAGGACTGTGCCAACATATCTAGCTGATTGGGCCTTCTTTAAAATATTACAGCTTCGAGCCAGTAAGATGGCTCAGAGGGCCAAGGTGCTTGCTATGTAGGCCTAACAACTTGAGAACCAGAATTGCAGCACCATAACCCTGTGAAGGTGGAAGGAGAGAACTCAGAGCTGTCCTCTGGTGTGCACATGTGCCATGGCATGTGCATACACACACACACACACACCACACACACACAGACACACGCACACACAGACACGGGCACACACACATTATGTGTGTACTCACATAATAGTAAACCCCAAAGCGTAAGTGCTAGCACTGTGCTTATCGTGTTAGTTTTACGTTCGCAGTGTGCATTGAGACACTTTGAACATGCCCTGTTGGACTTTTGAAAAGGAAGACCAAGTGTGAAAGGCATGTCCTGGCTTAGTTGTTCAAAAGTCTGTAGTAGGGCTGGAGAGATGGCTCAGCGGTTAAGAATAAAATACACGTTGCACTTCTAGAGGGCCCAGGTTCAGTTCCTAGCCCAGGTTCAATCCCACTACACTGGGTAGCTCAGAGCTGCCTGTAAGTCTAGTTCCTGGAGGACCTGACACCTCTGGCTTCTTCAGACAACCAGAGTCCGCTGTATGTATCCACACACTGAAGCGCACACATACATTTAATTTTAAAAAGTAAGAACCTAAAAAAAAGTAAAAACCTCTAGTGGCCTGTGAGCTGGGGCCTGAGAAGCCTTGGTGGGAGAAGAGTGGGCACTGGAGGGAGGTCAGTGCTCAGAAGAAAGAGGCCTGCTCCAGAGCACCTTCAATCCAGAGACTTTTTTCAGGTCAATCTGGCCAGATACAGAGTTGAAGTTAGAATCCATAGCGACAGCTTCAGTTAGAAATGAAATGAACTCATGGAGCCTTGGGAAGGGCAGAGCATGCTCCCAGGGCAGCTGGGGTGATTCCTGACACAGAACACAAGTGAGGCAAGCTTTGGCTTAGTGTACATGCCTAAGCTTTAGGGTCTGAGCTGGGTTTTAGTGTACGTGCATATGTGTGTGAGTGTGTGTGCATGTGTGTGCATGTGTGTAAAATGAAAAACCTCCAAATTATAGAAAAAAGGAAAGCAATAGGAATCTGCTTACACTGGTTATTTAGGCTTTATCCCATGTGATTTATGTAGCAGCAGCAGCAGCAGCAGTTACTTTTACTGCCAAAGACCAAGTGTTTGCAGACCAACTCCAGGCTGCCAGGTGACGAGATCTCTTCTCCACTCACCTTTCCATGACTGTACATACGACACTTACGGAACACATGTTAGGATTCATCTGTCTCAGTCTACTTCATTGGTAGGCTTCCCCCATTTTCCATCCTTATTAATTTTTCGGTGGTATAGAACATTCCTCTGCTGGCCAATGAGCAGATTATAAACGCTCTCCTCTGAGAAGTATCACCCTCTGTCTCATTCCTTTGACCTGACACCTCGTCACTGCACCTCCCAACATCTGTCTGTATAGAAAACATCACTGCTTTCTGGCTTATTTGTCCTGTTTCTTTATGTAAAGATGAACATATTTATATCTTTTTCTTGCAAAAAAGAGTAGCTTGCTCTGTGTTGAGCTCAGCTTGGTACTGGGCCCATTCCTGTTTATCTTTCAACTCTCGTGTATTTCACACTGCAGTTCTCATTTTACTGATGAGGAACCTGAGGCTGCTTGCCTATACATTGGAATCTTTCATTCCTTGCTACTAAACAGCTTGTCTTCTGTGCCTTATACTTGGGAAAACAGCAAAGAAGATGCTGTTCAAATCCCCACTACCAACCGTGACATTAGTGGGGAGCAGTTTTAATGCGTGCTGTTGTTGCTACGCTCCCAGAGCCCTGATCCTGGGCCATGGCCTCCTTGTTTCTACCCACACATTGTCTCCTCAGAATGAACTGTGCACCTGCCTCTAGTGTGTGAGGTAAGACTCGTAGCAAGCCAGGACAGGTTTACTACGATCTTTTTAGTCGAAGCAAAAGTTATGTAACATGAAATTAACCATTTAAAAATAGTTTTTATTTTACTTATCACAGATGTTATTTGCAGCCATCAACTATCTTGTTCTAAGTTATTTTCATCACTCCTAAAATGGACTGTGTAGCTGTTAAGCAGGCAGGGGCAGTTACTGCCTGCCCCACCCCATAATGCCCTGAGCTCTGCCTCTGTGGATTTGTCTGTCTTTCCTGTTTCTAGTAAATGAAGTCATACAGTACACGGCCTGGTTACTTGACTGCTTTTACTTGGCCCAATGTTTCCACGGTTCGTCCCTACCACAGCTGGTGTCAGTACCGCATTTTTTTTTTTTTTACATTTTACTTTTTACAACTGAATGACATCATATGGTATAGAAAGACCACATATTGCTTATTTCTAGTTCCATGAGTTTCCATGGGGAGGGGAAATAGGGGTGGAGAATGACCTATGCTGTGCTTTATATTATGCCTCTTAGTCACATGTGGCCTTGAACAATCTCCTCACTTGGCTCTGTCTAATTTCCTGAGTCACTAAAGAAAAACAGCAATACCAATATCTAATATGATCAAAATACATTGTGTGAAATTCTCAAACAATCAATTTTTTTTTTTTTTGAGACAGGGTCTCTCTATAGCCCTAGTCATCCTGGAACTCACTCAGTAGACCAGGCTGGCCTTAAACTCACAGAGATCCTCCTGCCTCTGCCTCCCGAGTGTTGGGATTAAAGGTGTGTACCACTATGCCTGGCTTAAAGACCATTCTTAGCTGCCATGTGGGTGCTGGGAATCGAAGGAACCCAGGTCCTCTGCAAGAGCAGTCTGAAAAAAAAAAAAAAAGAGCAGTCTGTGTTCTTAACCGCTGAGCCATCTCTCCAACCTCTGAGATGGCTCTTAAAGCACTGGCAGCTCTTGCAAAGGATCCAGGTTCAATTCTCAGCACCCCCATGTTGGCTAACAACCATTCATAACTTCAGTTCCAAGGGAATTCAACACCACCTTCTGACCTCCACAGGCATTACAGTACATGGTACACTTACACACATGCAGGCAATACACCCATACACATAAAAATATAAATCAAATATTTTTTTAATAAATAGCATCTAGAGCTAATTGTGGTGGTGCACACACATTTAATTCCAGCACTCAGGAGGCAGAGGTGGGCAGATCGCTGTGAGATTAAGGCCAGCCTGGTCTACATAGCAAGTTCCAGGCCATCTGGGGCTAACTGTCTCAAAAAGACTCCCTTCAAAAAAAACTCTTCAAATTGACAAAATGAATGAATTAAAAATGTCCAAAAAGTTCATAATGGTTATTCTTCAGTAAGCTGTGGCCATTTTACTGTAAGACTCAGTGGTGGGGGGTAGGAGAGAACATATGTCTGTGTTATAGTATGTTTTAGCCTGGGTTTGCTCTGTTATAACTGCTAAAGACTTCATACTGTGGTTTTCCATAGAGGTGCATCTGTTTCCCCTGCCTTGTGCTGGGGGTGTTTGGCCCCCACCTTGGGCCTGAACATGGGATTTTATATTTTAGAAGCAGTTCACTAGACAGAATGCCTGTAGTGCAATGTTACATAATTCACATTTAGATTTGAAGAGCTCATTATAAAAAACCTGACACACTTCAGGAATATTAAATTACTGCAGATTGTGTGGAGCAAAGAAACATTATTGAAGCATTTCAAAATTCCAGACAAGCCTGAATTTAACTGATAGGGTTTCACAGCTTTTACTGGGGGAAAATGATTTGAGTTGTCACATGGTTTCTGGCCCTGGAGGACTTTTAATCTCCTTAATTACAAAGAAATGAATTTCCTAAATAATTTGGAGTTACTTCACAGAATTTGCTCAACCTCTGGCTTTTAGAAAATTAAAGGGGACGGAGGAGCCTTGCCGTGTGCATTTTCTACCACAGATCCTCTATTTAAGTTTCCGTTCAGAGTGGCACTAGTGTTTCCTCTCATTATTGATACAGGGAAGTACTTCAGAAATTCACAGGCAATGCTGATAGTACTTGAACATATCACATTTTCTCAAACAAGTGACTCTGGATAAACCGAGGGAAAATGGAAAAGTACTATATACGGTGGCTTTTGAAGTTGAAGGAAAGAAAATGGTCCAAATTCCATGTATCTTCATATGGTAGTTTCAAGAATCTTTGAAATTATATAAATTCATGCATTTAAGCTCCTTTATTTATAGATTAGACAGCCGCCTCCAGTATATAGGACCAGTAGGATGCATCTTAGATTCTACCACATCCCACTATTTGATCATTCTCAAATAACAGACTTAATTTGTCCTAGGTTTCTTCCTTATAAAAGTCCAAATCTGGGCATGTGATCTCATACCAGCCATGAGATCTTGAGCAAGCCACATAGGAAGCTGTGACTTCATATTTATTAAGTGCTTGACAGTAGGTATCTAGGCAATCATCCAGTCATGTTAACATTGTGCTTCCACTTGGCTTTACAATGACTCCATGAATTTGGCATCATGAACTGCATAGTCTAGGTGAAGAAACTGAGGCAAGTTTCTTCAGTATCCTATGGCTGGTCAGGAGTTGAGCTTTGAACTTGGTCAGAAAACAAGTCATAGAATAAAGGAAGAGAGAGTCCATTTTAATAGAGCTCTGAAAAATGTTCTAGCTGGACTCTCTCTTGGCAGTGAATCCCCAGGGGTTGGATGAATGTCAAGGCAGACCCCAGAAGGGTTGTGATGGAAAGTGGAGACACACAGGAGAAAGGGGAAGAAGAGCAAGTGAGTCACCTCAGTGCTTGGCTTGTGCTTTCTTCATTCATCACATAGATTTCAAGCCTGTTGACTTTGCATGTGATGAGTCTTCTGCCTAAAATCCTCTCATCATTCATTTGTGCCTTTGTTCTGCGTGTCTATGAGGGCCTGTTGACCCTTTACTTTGTCTATTTGATACAAGCATTGTTCTTCAGGGTCCTGCAGAACAGGGCTAATTCTCTTCACAGCTTTAATAACGTTTCCAAGTAAAGTGAACACTTGCTTCTTTGTGTCTCAGCATGCCTGATATGTACATCTACTTAGTCCAGGTCATACATGTGTATTGTTGCCCCTCATATGACTGATACCGCTGCTCAACTGAGCTTTGAGAACTAGAGACAGGCTTTGATAATGTCTTTTTTTTAATATGTGCAGCTTTTGTTGTTTTTATAATCAGTAATGACAGTATCAGTTGCCTTTGGTTAATTCTGAATGGGCAGACTAATAAAAGTGATAATCTGCTTGTGTTGTAAAAGTTGAATGTTTGAAGACATATAAGACTAAAGATGTAGATCCAGATATATGTACAGATACATAAATAGTCTATTGTCATACCACCCAGAACATATCCAATCTCTTTAGACACATAAACATATATATACATATTTGCTGATATATAAACATAGTTATGAAGATTTCAAATTAAATTCAAAAGTTAAAACAAGACCTCTGTCTGAGTAAAGTAAGTAATTATCTACCCAGTGTGATTTGAAGGGCATAGAAATACTCCACAATACAGAAATTGCTTCTCCATCTACAGGCTGAATTCAAATATTGATGATGCTTTCTTGGCCATCACAGATGTAGTGTTTGTTTACACCTGGCCCATAGAAGATTCTAGTGAAGATTTATTGTAGTAAAATGATTAATATATCTATATGTGACCATGTCATCTACCTGGGATGTTATCTTGAGAAGGAGTTGAGAGAGTGGCAAGGTGCAGAGAATACCATAAATGTGGCAGAAGTACTCATGTTCTATGTGTGGTTTCATAAAGCCTATTCTACAAAGACCAGTGTCTGTTTTTCTTAGCTGTTACCTTAGCTCTTCCAGTTCAAGTGCTTACATTCAGAAATAGTGTCCTAAATTTTGAACAACCCAAGGTTCCCATAGTCCACTTGGTGATGCTTGTATGCACAGGCATGTATAGATGTTTGCAAAATGCACCAATTATCTAATTGTATGGCAAACTGAGTAACATCAATGTTATCTGAAAACAACTGTGTTATTATATTGTAGAATCCCTTAAAAATAAACAAATAAAAAAATAATTAAATTAAATTAAAAGGGAAAAAAGAAATAGTATCCTTAAAAAAAATAAGTTGTTTGGTACTAGAGAGAGGGGTCAGTAGTTAAGAATACCACCTGCTTTTGCAGAGGACTAGGGTTTGGTTCCCAGCACCCACATGGCAGCTAACAACTCCACATTAACTCCAGTTCTGGGGATCTCATGCCCTCTTCTGGCTTGCATGGGTACTGCACACACAAATACACTCATGTACATGCAGACAAAACACTCATACACATAATAATAAATAAATAAAATAGCTTATTTAAAAATCCAAACTAGGTTTTCTGAATAAGGAAGATGCTTCCTCATAGTTAGCTTTAGTAGTATCATCTTGTTTGGCTTTTATATTAGACCATCTAGTTTAAGACATCTTTGATTGTCATGATTAAGACTTTTGGGGTCATTATTTCTTTTGAACGGAAACTGGCATTGAACATCAGCCTTCTTAGATTAAGCAGTTCCAGTTCTGTGAAATGAACTATGAATTGGCTACACAGTTTAAAGAACTACTTCTACTTGCCCTTTCTTAATACTGTTGGAAGTAGATAACTAGTGAAAGGTTTATCCTCAGTGAATTCTTAGATAAAACTATCAGAGAGCAGTGGGGAACACCAAATCAACCAAAGTAATGAGTTTCTCCAGTTTAAATGGGATTCAGTGTGACAGTGTGTGTGGCAGAGTGAGGGTAGAGTATGCGGTGCATCTACGAAGTGCAGGATGAATGTTTGCCCTAACTTCAGTGACTGTGCTGTCACAGTTTGTGGTTTTCTCCTCCTAGAGATGTCTGCACCTCATAGTACCCAAGGTAGTGCAATGCATACTTAAGAGAGAATGAATGAATGAATGAATGAATGAATGAATGTGTGTCTTCCAGCTCCTTTTCTTCTCCTTTCTCTCCCTGCATTGAATGTTTGTCTGCTCTTATAGCTAGGGGAAAAGCTGACATAAAAATTGGCTTGCTCGAAAGTTTCTCAGCCCCATTTGTCACTTTACCCCTGGAGCCCAATTGCGTGTCAACTTCATGTCTCCTCTGATGTTTGCCAGTGAGGGACAGAGTGCAGGTCACTCCCCTGTGATCTGATTTAGCTGCCCTGGCTCTGATCAAGCTTGGCTGATGGATGGGTGGCCTGTTGGAAATGTCTCCATGGGGCTGGGCAGGAAATATGTCTTTGTGATATTTTGGGGGGTGGTATCTAGCTCTTCACTATTGGGATTATGTAAAACAGAGTTGGGGTTTGTGCCTCTTGAAAACCCAGAGCATAAAAGATCTGTTTTGAGTTTCCTAGCTTGGTAATCAGTTTGGCAGAGAATTAACTCGTTGTCTTTGTGGTTTAAACCCTACCAGTGGCTTCATGGAGTCACATGAGCACCTGTGTCCATGAAGACCAAGATCTTCTTGCTTATTATGTGTTTGCCATTTCATTTCCCCGTGATGAATACCCAAGACCAGGATGGTGATTCTGAGTACTCTCTTGCCTTGATTTGCAGCACTCCGAAAGAGTGAATGACATGAGCAGCTCGGGGTGTCATTTCTGAAAGGAGGAGCCTTTCTCTCCGAGAGGACTCAATGAGCCTGGCCGAGGCCCGGGGTCTGTGTGAAGACGCCTAAGGATTAAGTAGGATGTCAACTGAGACAGAACTTCAAGTAGCTGTGAAAACCAGCGCCAAGAAAGACTCCAGAAAGAAAGGTAGGGCTGACTTTGCGTCCCTTGTAAGGCTGCTTTTCTGTATAGGAATGAGGTCAACTCTGCTATGGTACCAAGAGCTAGCTGTGTAATAGCTGTTACTTTTATAATGTTACTTGGTGGTTCTTGTACTCAGATTTTGATGGCTGTCATTCTCCAAGTAAAATCCCAAGTGGTTTTCACAATTTACAAAAGCCCTTCTCAATATAGCCATTCTTCCAGCAAGGTCAACCCTCGATGCCCCCAGCCCCCCACCCCATTCCCACCTCAGACATTGTGTCTGCTGTAGTTCACCTTTGCATATTGCAGTGGTTTGTAACCTTAACCACACCAGGCTCCTGAGGGCTGATTAGAGCGGTCTTGTGGAGTCCATCCCCAGTAAGTGCGTGACATCCACAGACTTTGTTTCTAACAAGTTCCCAGGCGATGCTGATTTGGCTGGTCCAGAGGCCACACTTTCAGAACCACTGAACTATCACCAGAAAAATCTATCCTTGCTCTTTGCCTTTCCAAGATAGATCAATCAATGCTCATTCTCCAGGTTGAGTTTTGTGGAGAGAGAGAGAGAGAGAGAGAGAGAGAGAGAGAGAGAGAGAGAGAGAGACTGACTTTCCTTATTTCCCATTGTTAGTTGCTTTTGTTTGTTTTGCTCCGCAGCATTTGTTAGTTTCTTATTTTATTAGAAATGTCTTGTCTTCTCATGAGTCAGCTTGGGTAGCAGCTCCTTCAGAGCTAGATCTCCTGTTCACCCAGGGAGTCTCAGCACATTGAAAATGCTTGTGAGGAGGTGTCCAGGTGACAGACACTGGCATGCCCAGAGTTATTTACAAAAATAATTCTATCACTTTCTCTTTGAGGGAGTATTTGGCTTTATAAACATACCTTTTGTGTGTCTTCTCTGGTAATTAGAAGTACTCCTCGGACTGGAGAGATGGCCTAGTGGTTAAGAGCGCTGACTGCTCTTGCATAGGACCCAGGTTCAATCCCCTAGCAACCACATGGTGGCTGAGAACCGTCTTTAACTCCAGTTCCAGGGGAATCTGACACCCTCTTCTGACTTCCGTGACTTTGCATGACACGGGTACACAAACCTACTTGCAGACAGTACATACACATAAAAAAGTAAATAAAATTTAAAAAAAGAATTACTCCTCTCTTTCTCCCTTTGTCTCCCCCCCCCCCCCATTTTCACTATAGTTCAGGTTCCTTCCCTCTTCTATGTTCTCTGTGTGCAGGGGGGGGGGGAGGTAAAAACATTCTTTCAGGTCTTAAAATCTGTTTTTGTGGGAGTGCACATCAGGATGCCTTTGGCCTCTTCATGTGTGGGGTGATTTGTTAGAGACATCACTGTGTCTACCTGACCATGTTTTGTGGCAATGTCTGTCTGGCATACTGTATGAAGCAAGGGACGTAAATATCATCATATGCAGTTCTTGGACTGCAGAACTCCAGGAAGAACTATAAATTTTGCTTTTGATGTGTATTTGAGACACAAATATTTTGGAGACAGTCTACTTTATTCTGCAAAACTTCACGTAAGGCATGTTTTTATGCCTCATTGTCTAATATGGAAGGGAAGCAGGTTGGTGCAGAAGGAGGTTGAGACAACTGCTGTGCAAGGAGGTGGTGAAGCTTGGTGGGAATGAGAATTCAAATGTTTTTGCAGTAGAAACTGAGAAGTGTTTTTGCTTCAATATTAACCTTTCCACTGATCGCCTGCTCTTGGATGCTGAACATATTAAAGGCTTTATCTTAGAGGATAACTTTTTTTAGTCTTAATTTTAACATGCAAAACTCAGGAGCATTGGGGGCTGGAGAGATGGCCTAGCGGTTAAGAGCACCGACTGCTCTTGCAGAGGACCCGGGTTCGATCCCCAGCACCCACATGACGGCTGGGAACCATCTTTAACTCCAGTTCCAGGGGAATCCGGCACCCTCTCCTGACCTCTGCCACATTTCACGACACAGGTGCACAAACCTACATGCAAACAGTACATTCATACACATTCAAAAATAAATAAAATAAAATAAAAAACAGGAGCATTATACAGAGAGGGTTTAGCTTTTTAGGACACTAGTTTAAAGATTTGGAACTGGATGGGCATGTGAAAGTGACCATCTTGGGGCTGGAGAGATGGCTCAGTGGTTAAGAGCACCGACTGCTCTAGCAGAGGACCCCGGTTCGATTCCCAGCACCCACATGGTGGCTCAGAATCATCATTAAGCCAGGTGTGGTGGCGCATGCCTTTAATTCCAGCACTCGGGAGGCAGAGGCAGACAGATCTCTGTGAGTTCAAGGCCAGCCCAGTCTACAGAGTGAGTTCCAGGCCAGCTGGGGCTACAGGAAGACCTTGACTCAAAAAAAGGAAAGTGACCATTTTACAACCTCCTTCTTGTCATCTAAGAATCTGTAACATCGGCTTGAAATATACCAGAGGAGTACTTTACTGCCGAGACCATCGAGTCTGGGCAGGAAGGTCCCAGTTCAAATTCTGACTACACTACTTTATTACTACCTGACCTTATACCATTCAGTTTAACCACACTGAGACTCACTTTTCACTTCTGTTAAGTAAGATATGATACGATATGCTCAGTGGCTGATGATGAGGATTAAGCAAACAAGGCAAATAAAGTACATAATAGAGTACTGGTGTGTAGTAAGTTCTCCACAAAAGGTGCGTTCACCTTCCCCTGTGTCCCTTTGCTTGTCTTCCTCATCGCCTTCTTATCTTCCTTCTTCCCGCCATCCTTCCTGTCTTAAGTTTTGCCTTTTTTCTTTCCTCCCTTCCCCTTCCTTCCTCTCCCCTCCCCTCCCCTGCCCTTTCTCTCCTCTCCTCTTCTTTCCCCCCTCCCATACTCCTGTCCCATCTTCCCTCTTCTCTTACTCACATCATGAAGACTCCACTATCATAACTTCAGCTAGCCCTCTTTCTAATGTCTGCCTGTCTGTCTGTTCATCCATCTACCCATTCATCCATCCCAAATACCATCGTAATAGGGTTTAGAGTTTCACTATACTAATGAATATTGATGAAAGATGAATAGTCCTATAGCAGACCCTGCTTCTTTCTCCCCTCTTCCTCTTCTTTTTCTTTATCATTGTGATGATCATCACCACAGTTTAACCTCTATCCTGTCTTATAACACAGTGAGTTTTTAACTGGCAAACTACTGATTTGTTCCAGAGCATGATTTAATAATTATATTAATTTTGCAATAAGAAGTCTTTATTCCAGATACATTTATTTAGACAAACGTTGCATGAAAGCTCATAAATTCATTAAAAAGAGAAAATGAATGTGTAGTAACAGTGTTCCTTCATTGTATATTCAGTTGTGACCATAGAATGGTAACTATTCTGTTAAACAAATGACAGTAGCTTGGTAAGTTAAAAAAAAAAACAAAAAACTTTAAAACAAACAGTTTATATATTGATCCTGAATCTTGGATATACTAATGTTGTTACACTCTTTTACTAATTCTTTAACTCATTCTTAGATTTTTATGGGCAAAAAGTAACATAAAAATAAGCTTCTGTTTTTTTGTTTCAGTCCTTAAGTATTTTGTTTCTTTTTCCTGTCTTATTGGGTTGATTGGGTCTGTAAGGATAGTGTTTTATAATAATACACATGCTTATATTTGTTCTGGATTAATGAAAAATTTTCTAAATTATATTTGTGTCATATTTAAGTTTTAATAAGGCTCTTGATATACATATATATATATATATATATATATATATGAAGTTTCTGACAATGGATTTTAATGCTTCTGTACTTGTTTCAATAAGTATATATTTTTCCCTTTTACAGATTTGGGACTCATGAGTAGATTTGCTAGCTGTCATGTCCTAGGTCAGCTTTACTGGGTCACAATGTATTATTTTCTATGCTCTGTTGGATAGGATTTGTTAAATGAAGGAAACTTTTTTCTTAACCTACATTCATCAGCAGGATTAGTATATAAGTTTTTAGTTTCTTGAATGCTTATTACCTTGTATCATTGTATTAAAGATATCACCTCATGTGTGGATGTGGACAGAAAGGAAACCTGCAAAAATATTTTTTAGCAACTATACAAAAATATTTTTTAGCAACTATATAAAAAGACAGGGTCTTTTTGAGACAGGGTCTCCCTGTAGCCCCAACTGGCCTGGAACTCACTATGTAGACTAGACTGGCCTTGAACTCACATAGATCTGTCTGCCTCTGCCCCCTGAGTGCTGGGATTAAAGGCACACGGTATCACTTAACTTTTAAAAAACTATTTGTGCTTGTTACTGGAATGAGATAGGAGAAAGTAATTATGTGTAATCTCATGCACCCCAAGTAACTGTTAACATTCTAAGGGTTTCCTTTGGGATTGATCATCTAAGATCATGTACATTTGGGATTATGCAGTTTGTATAATTTTACATACTACTTTGTTATCTGACACTATGAGTATATTTCCAAAATCATTACATGATTTTAATATTCAAAGGAGATTTTCCCCACAAGGCAAGATTTAGATGGTTCCCTGGAAAGATATTTCATGTCTTGAAAATGAATATCTGGCTTTGTGAAAGCTAAAAGGCCCCGCAGAATTTTCCAGAAGCCAATTACCCTGTTCCTTTAACCTAGCCTTGTGAAAGCAAGTTAGGCAGTTTCAAACACAAGTCACACAGGGCATATTTCTTCACAGAATGGGTTTCTAGATGGGGCACGCATAAAACATAACTAGAGTTTCACGATTCAAATGAGAGGTAGAAGTCGTGAAGAATAAAGTTGTCTACATCATTGCCTTTTTATTAGGTTGTGTCACAACACATACGACTTGTCAAACTGCCTACTCCAGGAATGGAATTTTATGAAGAACAGAGGAAGTGAATTGAAAGTCAGTTGACACAAGTTTTGTTATTTGTAATCCCAGTATTTAGGTGCCCAGCGAAAGGCTCCTGTAGAAGTATGGGGCACCGTGGCTCACAGATATTTCTCGGGGAGCACCTAGAGTTTCTCAACATCATCTGGTGGCATAACATGTAGAAAAAAAAACACAGGCTTTGGTGCTGGATGGAAAAGACTTGAGTTTTAATTCCAGCTCCTCTCTTTAACAGCTAGGTAACAAGAGACAGACTCTTTGGCCTCTCGGGGCCTACTCTTCTCTTTGAAGGGTGTAGATGTGAGCTCTCAATTGGGAGAGGTAGGTACTGTGGGCTTTGCCATCTTAGTGGAGTACAAATGGTATGTTTTTTCTCTCTTCATCTAAGATCACAATCCACTAATGTCTCCTTTTCTAGAAACATTCATACACTTTCCTTATATTTGTATTAGAGGTATACCCCAGGGCTAACAGTTAATAACGGTGATTCAGAAGAGCTGGCTTATAATTCCTCCTAAGGGGATTTTGACTCCAAGAATCAAGGCACTATTAGAGTCCAGGAGAAATTGATGGTCAAGTGGCAGAGACCTCTTCTTCAATTTCATCCAAATGAATTCAAATCCTGGCTCAACTTCTGTAGCTATGCTGAACTTTAGAGGTTTCTTAAAGATGTCTGGCCAGTTTGTGTTAAGGAAATGTTTTGGTCAGACCATATTCTGAGTTCTTACTGCTCAGTTGGTCTTGTATACTTAGGAAACAGCTTCCATCAACACTGACGGAGCTTCTAAAGTGCCATTGGATTTGTTACCCTATAGAACCTCAGCACAGAGGAGGGTAATTTTTTCAAAGGCATCTTGTAGATTGTCATTTCTCTTTGCTTCTGTCTACCATTCCTGTCCTGGGATGGTGAACAGAACAGCCCAAATGACGTCCATGAGATGCTGGATTTATGTTCTCCCTCAGGCCACTAGTCTCTGATGATTGGCCTTCAGTTTCCTCAGCCACCAAATAATTCTAGAAATAAGGCTGCTTAACCAAGTTGAAGCGTCTAGAGAGTTTCATCCTGTTCTTCAGAAATGTTTACCCAGCTCGAGCATAGCCTGTACTTGGTACTCTGGTCAGAGAGAAGTACTGCAGGAGGAGATGCAACTCCAGTCAGTCTGTGCTATAGAAGGGACTTCGAGCTGAGGGAGGCCTTCTGACTTCTTGATGAGGGAGGCTCATCTTTTCCTGAAAGAACAGATCATCTACCTTTCCATTTTCCAATTGTTCTCATTCTCACTTCATTCATTAAATATAAAAGATGTTCTTTTATTCCAAGCTGAATCTCAGCACTAGAAGGTAGATAGAGGCCAGAGACGTGCTGCATGTTTGAGGCCAGCTTGGTCTCAGTGAGTGAGTTCACTTAGAATGTGAACATTCATGAGGAATTAGTGGGTAGAGCGGGCAGAGCTTGTCTCTCACAGATGGGGTCTTGAGAGGAGAAGTGACAAGCAGTTGTTCTGTTAGTGATGACTTCTCATCTTGATTACATTAATTGAGATAGAAAGTCCCACGCAGTGTGAATGGCAGTTTTCCCTATGTAGGGGTCCCGGATTATATCAGAGACGAGAAAGCAAGCTGAGCACCAAGCATACAGTCACTGCTCTCTTGGGACTACAGATGTAATGTGATCAGCTACTTCAACCTCTTGCTGCCTTGACCTCCCCACTGCGATGGATATACCTTGAACTGTGAGCTGTAATAAGCCCATTCTCCCTGAAGTTGCTTTTATTGGGGTGTTGTCATAGCATCAAAAGGAAATTAAGATATGGGTCAAGGCTAGAACCTAGGAATGACTTCTTAGCTGGAGTTCTCTTAGCTAGACAGATCCCAAACAACTTCTCACTGACTTGTCTCTTAGTTCTCACTCCCCTTCCTGGGAAGAGCTAATGCTTTGGAATCAGATCGACTTTAGTCCCAGCCAAGCCTCAGCACTGGCAGCTCATTGCTCAGATATTCTAAACCTCATCCTGTTTATCTGTACAGCAGAGGTAACAATTGTGCCTATCTGAAAGTTAGGAGTGTGTGAGTTCCCAAGTGCAAATCTCCAGGCACAGCCCCTTATAATAAGAGCACGTGGAATCTCAGCAAAGAAACTTTCCCTTCCCCTCTGGACCCTGACTCCCACTAGCCCGAGAGGCAGCCTGTGTCTTAGTGCTTTAAGACTTAAAGAGTTAGAAAGGGCCCATTTCTTCAGAGGTGTGTGGGTTGATCAGTAGCAAAAGCAACATGGATGCTTGTTCCAAAAATGGTGGAAAAGAATACAGGAAGTGCCAAGTGAAATGGATTGTGTTGCCAAGCTACAAACATTTATTAATTGCCACTTCTCATACTAGCCATTTCAGAGGGTTGCCCTTAAGGAGCCCAACTTTTAGGTCATCCCTTTAAAAGTACATAAGAAAATCAAGTCGAGAGAAACCAAGAGACTCGTCTCAGTCCTGTGGATTGTTGCAGTCACCATTAAGCACACATTCTACAGGATTTTCCTGTGGCTCTATGTTAGGAGATAAGGGATGTCAGACACGGCAGAGGTGATGCTCTATTTTGAGCACATGTACATTTATAGCACAGTTGTATCTCACAGGTTTTTTTGGTCATGGTGAGCTAATTTTTCTCTACTGATTATGTGATTTTTATACTTTAAGTGCCCCAAATCAAGGAAAACATAAATCTCTCTGAGGTTGCTCAGTAAAACTCATGCATATAGGCTTTGGACCGGGAATAATGGTTTCAGAAGTCCACTCCTTTATGGTAAGGCTGGCTGTCAGATCATGTGACATGCAGTAGAAAGAGACTTCTGCGTTCTCTGTGGTCACTGGTCTTGGATTTATTATGGAATACCACATGCAATAATGTCGTTCCCTGGAGACAGACTTACTCAGGCTTAACTGGAGCCTTAGCTCAAGGCCTCATTCTAGATGGCTCCCTGCAAGAAGTCAGAGGTTCTTCAAGCCTTCTCGAACTTACTCTGCACCACCAGCAGGGAACGCTGCAGGGCAGCAGCACACTAGGCCCTTTGGGGTGTGGTCCTGACTACTTTCTTTGGCTTCTCCTACCTTGAGCCAAGCTGAGCTTGTAAGTCTAGGCATGTACCTTTGTAACTTCAGTGCTGACTACACCCTCGGCTAGGATGCTTTTTCTTCTTTCTTGTCCTGTCACGTGGTTACTCCTGGCCATCTTTCAGCATATGGTAATTATTGGATTGGACCATTTTCTTTAACCTTTTGAGCCTCCTAACATCTTTCTCAGTTAATCACTGATCGTCAGTCTGTGGGACTAATCCATTCATTCTTTTTCTCTGTCCCACTCTTTAATATATTTCAAGGTAGCATTATCTTTCATTTGAATGTTTTATAAATCCTAAATAGTTCTCATGTTTCCTGTATGAGCCATCGCCAAGCTTGTGTGGATTTGATCAAGAGATCTGATTGAGTCACACTCTTTTCAACCCTGCCGGCAGGGCTTGGGCTGCCCTAAGGATACTCGCTTGGGTTACCTTATCTTCTAAGAAGCCCCATGCCCTTCCCTAACGTTCCAGGACCATTTTCCACTATTCAGTTATGCGCCACCCAGTGGCGAATGAATTTCAGTTCATCTGGCTCCACTGTGCTGTTTTTCCATTTGGTGTTGTGCGCATTCCATTTCTTCTCTTTGGAAGGTATTTTATTCTTTTTCAATAATAACTCCATACATACGTAATTTCAAGTTGGATGTTTCTTTCTTCTGAAATGTTTTGGTGATACATTATAGATCACCCATACCAGCTGTTGGGTTCCCAGAGCATACCATATTAATAACCATTATTTGTCATTTTAAGTATCTTTTCCAGGAGGCTGGACGTTCTCTAGAGTAGGGATGGCCTGCTTTGGTAGCCACTTGATTTCTGCCACTGAGCACTAATGTAAGGCTGCAGGCATGCAATGGCATTTCCAGCATCTGTTAGGGAGTGAATGTATGAACTCAGGACCATAAAATCCATCTGATTTCCTGGGGTTAGGCAGGGTCCCACAGCACCTGGGCCTCCTCAGTTCTCTAATCAGCTCTTGGCTTTTCCCAGTCTCTGCCATTAGCTGTGGATTCCTCCTGTAGCATCTGGCACGTGGTACAGGCTCAGAAAATATTTACTGACTATATTTTTATAAAGGATTCAGGAGAAAGATTTGCACAAGAAAACAAACCGAGGTGGGGACAGGTGAGGAACACAAATACCTCTCTAAGAACGGCTTCTTGAGATTCTCATTATGTGACATTCAAACTTCCTTCCATTCTGAGAGCTGCTTCTCCTGTCTTGTGTGTCCAATCATGTCTGATGCTGTAATTTAGCATGATGTGGGCCATATTGGTGGTAAGAGCTATACGATTTGCCATATTAGTTCATCCCGCTGCTTCATTAAGCTCAGTGTGCTGCCTCTGGCTGTAACTGGGCCTGAATGTTGATGTTTGAAAGAACAAAGCCCTTCACATTAGTCCTCTAAGTCCTTGAGAGCAGTTGTGAGTCAAGTTAAGTGTTATTCCTTCTCAGAGTTAGAGGGTCTTTGTCTTTGCAGATAATCAAGAAAGGACACAGTGGGCAGGGTTTGTGATTTCTGTGAATTTGCTAAGCAGATGTGCCCGGGTGTGCTGGGATTTCAGAAATTTCTCCTGCTGCAACACACCTTACAGGATGGTTAGAGTATAGCTGCTGCCCTTTTGAGTGTGTCTGCACAGTCCATCAAGATTAAACCATGCAGGCCAAAGGCAGTGGGGGTAGGATGTCAATGAAAGGGTCTTGTTGGTCATAGGGTATGTTTTCTCCACTTATACTTGAAAGCACGCTTTGTTCAAGTATTCCTAGACTACGTGAAGGGCATCAGAGGCGCCTAAAGATAAACCACTTGCCATGGTTATGCAGCTTGTAAGTGTATGGAATTATTTGCATCTTGACCAAGAGATCACAGTCCTGTTCTGTGGGCCCTGTGGACATTGGACACAATCTGACATATCCAACCTCCTGGCTGTCCTTGAACATGCATGGGTCTGCTTTAGCTCTCCTTGGAACCTGGAGGTAGTGCTTTTTTTGTCTCTTATCTGCCTTCCAGGGCCCACCTGGTCCTCTGAGACATGACTCATTTGGCATCACCATAAAACTTCCTCAGTGGTTTCTCTACCCCTGGAGGTAGCCGTTCTTGTCCACCCATGGAAGTAGCCATCCTTGTCCACCCATGGAAGGAGCCGTCCTTGTCCCATGACTCTCAGCATTCTTTCTGTCAGTTATCTCATTTGAACACCTTTCTTCCCTGTCAGAGACTCTGGTAAGAGACAATTTGATGGCATAAACTGTGTCTTCTGGGTCATTGTACCCCCTTAGTGCTGCAAGGAAGAGTGCAGAGTCTTCTGCATACCAGAGGGGAAAAAACGCAAGATGACATTAATTATGGAACTGTTTAATAAGAGGCAGAGAATACAATCACTTTAAAAATCTTGATAAGGGAGCTACAAGTTATGATAACGTTCTTGTTTTTCAGATAAGAAAGTGTACTCTTCTAAGTTGAGAATAGATTCAGGGTGACTTAGCATGAAAATGGAAAAATGGAAATTTTAAAGTCAGGTCTAAAGGACTCGTTACGCAGTATATATCCACAGTACCACTTACAATCCACTCCACCACTGTTTCCCAGCACTGATTATTGAATAAAGTCTCAGCAAAATCTCAGATCCCAGGGGTCTGGTTTCTGCTACAAAACAGTAGCTGTAGCTTCTGTTTACCTTTATAAACACCTATATGTCATCACCGCAGATTCATTTCCCTCCAATTTGAGAGCATCATCACTTGAGACTTTCCCCTCCCCTTGGTGGAGATGCTGCCCCAGGGAGAACTTGCATACGTACCAATTGTTAAATCAGTGGCAAGAAAAGACACGCAGGAACTCACATTGGAAGAAGCCCAGCAGATGATGAATAGCGGGCCTGAATCTTATCATGTATTTCAGGATGATGTACGGTACTGTTGGAAACTGCCTTTGACAAATGTGCATGGGAAAGGGAATTATCTCCAACAATGAAAAATGTTCTTATTATGTGATCCTAAAAAGGATCAGGACCCCTATCATTGGGAAAATGATCATCGTCATATCCCTTATTAACAGCAGTACGGAAGCGTGTGTTAAAGACATTGGACATCCTACTGATGGATAACATGAATGTTGAAATTGGGTCTGATTTAAGAAAGGCAGCTTGATGCTTGATAGCAGGTACAAACTGTGCAACTCACTGAGGTTTCTTTTAGCTCTTGCTTCATGAGACTTTGTGATATTTGCTCTTGTTATTTTAGTCAGTACCCTATGGCTTTTGTTGAGGGCAGAGCTGTGCTTATGTCGTGGAAGATACATGGTATTAGTTTGTAAGAAATAAAATCTGCATAGGAAGAAGATGACTAATAGGCCAGGCACGTTGACTCTTTACTCTCATTTACTTACATTGGAGTTTCAAGAACTCCTGTCTGCAACCGTAAACTGGAAGTTAGAGTTTGAAGCCAAGCAGTCTGCTTTCAGCTCATCCTTGTCATGTTAGCATCTTTCTAATGGAAAACCTCCTGGAGTTCGGAAGAGCGGAAGATGGAGCAATGAATGTATCTCGAAGGAGACTATTTTGGCTGTTTACATAGACTTGAGCTATCTAATCATTTGACATTGAGGCATGATATTGACATCATAAATGTGTTGGTCTCATCTGGAGCTAGCCAAGGGCATAGGTGACCTACAGGCTGTAGGCTAGACACACAAGGAGCAGGTGATCCAGAATCTGGTGAATCAAATATCACTAACACATTAATTTTGCTAAGGGCAAAGGCTCTGTGAGAACTTTTAACTTCCTTATCATAATTTTCCTATGCTTTAGTATTCTTTCACTTTTTTTTTTGAGGGTCTCCCTATAGCCCCACCCATCCTGGAACTCATTCTGTAGACCAGGCTGGCCTTGAACTCACAAAGATCTGCCTTCCTCTGCCTCCCAAATGCTAGGATTAAAGGTGTGCCCCACCATGCCAGCTTAAAAAAACAAATGGTTCTTAGCCACCATATGGGTGCTGGGAATCGAACCTGGGTCCTCTGAAAGAGCAGTCTGTGCTCTTAACCACTGAGCCATCTCTCCAGCTCCTTCTTTTACTATTTTTTCTGTTCATGTTTAAAAAAGAAGAGTGTTGGCCACAGAAGATTGTGAACAAGTCCCAGACTCAAAGAATGTTAAAGATCCAATACGACATATGGACAACTAAGAAGCAATTATAGTTCACTGCAGTAAGTTGAAAGCTTACAATAGACGAACAGTCCACAGGTTTCCTAGAGTTTATGTGGTTTTAGTAAAGATATTAGGGTTTAAATTGATGTTATATAGTTCATTAGATGCTTTGTTAAATACCCCACTTCATAGACATTGTTGTCTACCTATTGCACTAACAGCATTTGCATAGCTACTTGTGAATAGCAAAGCCTACCTACCTTTTCCCCCAGAAACAGAAAGACCAGCAGACCAGACATTTCACTGACTGAACAATAATTTGTTCTCCCTTCTTTAAGTTAAATTTTAGTTATTTCATTTTATTCGTAGGGCCTGGTACATAGTTTGTGTTCATCAGGCATTTGTTGAATAGACTAACCTACATTATATAAGCAATTCTTTGTCCTTTGGCCTGTGTTTTCCTAGAACTGGTCATTTACATTCCATTAGTTTTTCTTTGATGGTGTGAAAGAATGGTTACTGTGGTTTCCTTTCCTGCTCTCACAGCTATAGATTGCAAATAGATTTTATGTGATTTGCCAATGTGGGTCAATTTTAATGGCTGCCTCGAGTGCTGTGGGGTGCTCCTGCAGGCCTGGCCTGACCTGGGGGAGCACAGTTAGCAATCCGCATGCTTTGTTTTTTCCTGCACATGCAAGCACATGCAATCAAATCTACTGGTATTTAAGTCTGTATTACTTTTTCAGTAAACTTCATCATTTAGGCTCATACAATTCTCATACAATAAAAAATAAAAATCATCACTTTATTTTATTTATTTATTATTTTTTTTTAGAATTTTTAAAATTTTATTTATTTCTGTATGTACATGAATGCACTGTCTGCATGCAGGTCTGTGCACCCGTGTCGTGCAATGCCGGGGAGGTCAGAAGAAGGTGTCGGATTCCCCTGGAACTGGAGTTCTCCTGGAATTGGAGTTTCAGACGGTTCTCGGCTGCCATGTGGGTGCTGGGGATTGAACCCGGGTCCTCTGTAAGAGCGGTCGGTGCTCTTAACCGCTAGGCCATCTCTCCAGCCCCTATTTATTTATTTTTTTAACCTCACCTTTCCAACACATACCTTACCTCTGAGGATGGAAAATCCATCCTCACCTCTTCTATTAGTCATCCTATTCTTTTTTTTCAACTTTCTGTAATTTTTATTAATATTTAATTTCCCTGAAGGAAATATTTTTTAATTTTTATTTATTTATTTTTTAAGGGAGTCACAATATAAGAGCACAGTTGTTTTCAGATCACATTAACGTTGTTCAGTTTGCCATACAATCAGGTAATTGGCGCTAGCATCCACAGATGAGGGATACCATTTGTCATTTGTTTTTCTGGGACTGTGTTACTTCACTTAGCATGTTATCTTCTAGCCCCATCCATTTACCTGCAAAGATCATGATGTCATCTTTCTTTACTGCTTCATAGAACTCCATTGTGTAGATGTACCACATTTGCTCTAACCACCCGTCCGTTGAGGGACACTTGGGTTGGTTCCAGCTCTTTGCTATTGTGAAGAGAGCTGCAATAAACATGGCTGTGCGTGTATCTCTGAGGTAAGATGAGTCTTGTGGGTACATACCCAGGAGTGGTATGGCTGGGTCAGGTGGCAAGTTCATTCCAAGCCTTCCAAGGGTTCTCCACACTGCTTTCCATAGTGGTTGTACAAGTTTACATTCCCACCAGCAGTGGATGAGTGTTCCCCTTTCCACACAACCTCTCCAGCACTTGGTATCATTTGTTTTCTTGATCCTAGCCATTCTTGTTGGAGTGAGATGATATCTTAAAGTGGTTTAATTTGTATTTCCTTAATTATTATCGATGTTGAACCCTTTTTAAGATTTTTCTCAGTCATCTCTAATTCCTCTCTTGTAAAGTCTCTGTTCAACTCTTTGCTCCATCTTTTGAGTGGGTCATTTGTTTTCTTTCTTCTTTGTTTTTTGAGTAGTTTATATATTCTAGAAATCAATGCTTTGTCAGGTGTATCTGCAGTGAAGGTTTCCTCCCACTCTGTGGGTTGTCTCTTCACTTCCTTGATTGTTTCTTTTGATGTACAGAAGCTTTTGAGTTTAATGAGGTCCCATTTGTCAATTGTCGACCTTTAATTTCATTCTCCTACAAGTGGTGATCCAGTTTTGCCAACGTCACTTACTGAAGATGCTGTCTTTCCTCCATTGTGTCTTCTTGGCCCCCTTGTCAAATATGAGGTGGCTGAAATTGTATGTGCTCAAGTTTGGGTCTTCAGTTTTGTTCCATTGGTCTATACGTCTGTTTTTGTGCCAGTACCAAGCTGTTCTTATGACTATAGCCCTGTAGTATAGCTTGAAGTCTGGTAAATCATCACTTTAAATAATGCTTAGCAATCTGTTTTTTTTTTTTTTTTTTTTTTTTTTTTTTTTTTCACAAGACCTCTGTCCTTACCCTACTGTCTATGTTGCTATTTTGTACTGGTCCATTTGAGATTTGTCAAATCTCCCTCAAGGTGTGCAGTATGCAGAGCTGTTTTTAATAGTTGATGGTTAGTGTCTCTTCCTTCCCTGAGTTGGAACTCTTTTAGTGGTCCTCTCAAGTGTACTGTGACTGAGAAGATGTTAGCTTGTTTGTTGATAGGTAGGAGAAAGAAACATTGGGCTAAGCACCCCTTAATACCCAGGACTCCAGGAAGGCACTGGCATTAAGACTCGCCAACAGATGCCTGTGAGACTGAGTGCTTTATGCAATTCAGATCTTCTAACCTCTGCTTATCAATGTTAATATGTGGTCCTGGTGCCTTGATTTTTTTGGTTCATCTATTTTAATGTGATGAAATGTAAAAAATCAAGCTTAGTTTTGTCTCTTACAATGACTTTCAGGAGTTTCAGCTGATAACCTACCCTTTGTCTCTTGTGAATTCGAGTTTTAAATAACCGAAAGTATATTTTCCTATCTGTCAAGTGATTACTGAAACTATTTAGTTCTGATCTTCTTTCTTATTCTTAGTAGATTTATTTTCTCCTTTTAGAATTCTCCTGCCACCCTCTCTGTCTGGGAGACGGTAGATGTCATTTAAACATTGCTTATTAGGATTCCATTATTTGTTTCTCATATACACTCAGCTAAATCAAAAAGTCAGACAGTGTTTTTAAATTGCAAATTTAAATGACAATTTATAGACCAGGTCTACTGGAAATTTTCTGTCCTTGGCATCCATCATTGCTTGTGGGTGTACAGTTTTATTCTCTCTCTCTCTCTCTCTCTCTCTCTCTCTCTATATATATATATATATATATATTCCATCAGAAAGATCAGGATTGCTTTCAATGAAATAAAATGAAAATCTCCATTGAGAGTGTATGAAGACAAACATCCCAGCCTAGACCTTACTTAAGCATTTTCTTCAACCTTACCCTTGCTTATTTCTTAAAGAAAAAATTTGTATTAGTCATTTTATTTTTAAGTACTTAAAGCCATTGTTTATATTTAGAAGAAATGAACATTCACTGAATGCCTGGAATGTATCAGCTTCTGGTATCTTTGTTAGTTTGCATAAAAATCCAATAATACAACACTGTTCCATCCTGATTGTTATTTATTGAACATTTACTGTGCACCAAATGTGATTCTAAGTGGGGTTTTCCCCCTAACTCATTTAAAGTAGCCATTCTATAATAGGAAACTGCAGTTTGTGCAAGGTGACAGCAACTTGCTCAGGGATGAAGGTCAATCAAGATGGGGCTTCAGCTTCTGCCTTAGAATGGCGTTCACCAGCCCCAGCCTGTTTTTCATTTCGGGGAAAGAATTTAAGATCTGTGTGGTTTCTCTGTTGTATAAAAATGACAAGTTGAAAAGTCTTCTCACTATGCCTTGCTGAGTTTTAATTTTTAGCAGATTTGGGTTAGAAGAGGTGGCTTTAAACCTTGAAATCATCTTCATTTATCGGTCCATTTTCTCTGGGATCAGAGTAGATTGGCAAAGCATTATGATCTTCCATTTCAAAGCTGAAGGATTATCCATCGCGATGGGTGAAATCATCTCTGAAATCCCTCTGAAGCTGGCTGCAGAGGTTGGTGCATTTCAGAAAATGCCTGTGGTGTCCAGGAACGTCGGTGATGAAAATTAATAGGATAAAGTTTGCATCTGGAAGACCCACATTTACAGGGTCATCTCACTGCATCCATTGTATCAGATTTTTCCATTATAAACCAGAGCTCGAAAGTCTATTTTCTATTCAGTTTCTACTCCCTGAGCGCCAATGTCAATGCCAGATGGAGCAGCCAAGGTCTGGGAGAGACCAGAGAGACCTAGGAAGTAAGGACATAGTGAACTAAGCAGGCTTTCTCATGCTTATGCTGAAAAATGGAGAGGGACTCATTAGACCATAATGTAGGTTTTCTCTTGGTGAAGGAGAGGGAGAGAAGGAAAGAGGAGGAAAGTGGAAGGGAAGGTGGAAGTTAGGCCAGGTGATGTATCTGAGGCTTCATTGTACTGGTAAGGAAATTCTAGCAAGACTGTCGATGAGTCCTTGAACCAAATTCAGTCATCAGAGTAGTGCTGTCCTCTCAGGAATGGGCCTGAGCATCTTGTACTGCTCCCCACAGTGGCTGGGAGTGCTCCTTGATAAAGGAGGTCTGGGAGTAGTAGCCGGAAGGCACCAACTGTGGCATGTGGTTAATTCTTTCTCTGGGGCTGGCAAGCTATGAGATACATGCTCATGGCATGCATCGCAGCAGAAGCATTCATATTATACTAGAATATGAGAGCTTGTATACAGGAGACACCCCCTCACTTCCAGGTCCCCACTGTCAAGTATACACTTCAAGCTACCCATGCCTCAGAGGCAAAGGTAGGGAAATAAGTCTTAAAATATGGTATTGATGGGGGCTGGAGAGATGGCCTAGCGGTTAAGAGCACTGACTGCTCTTGCAGAGGACCGGGGTTCAATCCCCAGCACCCACATGGCGGCTGAAAAGCGTCCGTAACTCCAATTCCCGGAGAACTCCAGTTCCAGGGTAATCCGACACCCTCTTCTGACCACCGCAGCATTGCATGACATGGGTGCACAAATCTACATGCAGACAGTACATTCATACACATAAAAAAATAAATAAAATTTAAAAAACATAAAATGCAGTATTGGGGGAAATTAGGATTGCAGATTCCCTGGCTAGTTAGTCCAGTTATTCCCCCAAACAGCTTAAGCTTTCATGGACTGCAGGGCTGACTAAAAGGGAAAGAAAGCAGTTGCTGAGATGGTTTCTGAGCAGGAAGCCCCAGTGCCATTCCCAGGCCTCTGTCCTCATCACAGACAGGGGCAGAATGCCTGTCCCACCACCATCCATGGGATTCTTGAACATCTTCTGCATTGGCTGCATCAGACCTTATTAAAACATTTTTGTTCATTGTCACCCCCACCAGCGAGCCAAATATTCTTCAGATGTGGCCCAGGGATGGTATTACTGTCTTCGGGCTGACAAGTCAATCAGTCACAGTTCTGCCATTTAGTTCTCATTCTAGTTGGTCATAGACAGTGCTGCATATCTACACCTCTACTTGCTAAGATATGAAATGGGGGTTATGGGACCTGTCTCTGAGAGATGAACGAGAGCAGAGTGTGTCACCTGTCTAAGTATAAGCATGAAGAAAGCTGGAGCTAATGTCGCATGGCTGATTCCGGGCCCCCAAGGTCTGTCAGGATAGAGTGTGGAAGCTGATGTGTGTGCCTGCACTGCCTGGTTCGTGTTAGAGGGGCGGTGGAGGCATCAAGCGCACTTCCTCTACCTTCTGGAAGGTTCCCTCCTAACACTGGAGGCACACCGTGTTCCTCAGCCTTCAGAGTGGTCCTTGTCTGGAACAGGCAATTGTTTTGCACAGAGCCCATCCAGGAGAGAAGTGATCTGGAAGACTCAGCTCCATTCGCAGGGCCTAGAACCACACCTGGGGATGCCAGGCCCTTCTCTTCCTCTAGGGGCCTCTAAGGACTCGCTGCTCTTCATATGTTTTCAGATACTGCTTTAGCTTCTCTTGTCTGCATTCACACTTGGCTCTCTTGCCATGCTCAGAGCCAGCCTCAACAGCTGCTCTACTCCACTCCAACCCAAGGCTGAGCCCAAGGTTCCTACTCTAGGTTCAGGACAAAGAATGCCCATAAAGTTCAGCCCATCTTTGACAGTGGCCACCTCTGGTCCACTCAAGATTCCTAAGTGAGTGTTAGTTATTGGTCACTCTGTGGATGACTTGGGGAGGGGGTAGAATGCAAAGCACTGAGGCAGCTACAATGAAGATCCAGCCTAGATATCATTTCTTCCATCCTAGACCAGACAAACACAGAGCGTGAGAACCTTGGGGTACCTGAATTCTGGGCAGGAAGGAAGGAGGGAGGAGAGAACAGGATTCTGAAGCAATGTTACGACTTCAGAGGAAGGCTGTTTTAAAGGCTGGGCCGGGTAGCATGGTATCCTCAGGACCAGCAAATAACACTGGGGAGCCAAGCTGGAATCCTTTAGATGTGCAGTTGATAGCGTTTACGTAGTGGCAGCTTTCTGGTGTGCAGCCTTGTGCTCTTCCCTATGTCTACCTCCCTCTAGACCTAGGGGGGTTAGAGATTAGACCCAGATCCTCTTTACTGACCTGCCACAGAGCAGGTATACAGTAAACCTTCACAGAGCAGAGTGTCAGTGAGATGGATTAACTTGTACCAGGCAATGAGAAGGGCTTCCTGGTGGCATTAGGAAACAATCGTCCTGCCAAAAAGCAGTTGTTTTCCATCCTTCAAAGTGCGCTAAATGTAGGTGAGGACAGAAGGGTGCTCCCAAGGTGGCCTTTCATGTTCAGTCATGTTCTACATCTTTGATCCCAAATTCCTTTAGGTTTTGAATCTTCAAGGGCCTGCAGGAGCTACCCACTTAATAGCTGTCCAATGCCCAGTGTGCTAATGCCAATTAGCCTTGGAAAGATGAAAACTTTGGGGACTTAATGAGCTGAGCTCGCACCTGTTCAGTCAGCACCGGGAGGCATCTTTTGAGCTGCTTAAGCTAACGGGATGGTATAAGGCTCACCATTTCTGGGCAGTGATCTACAGGGGTATTTTACTTGATCGTTTACCAGCTTGCAGTTAGTCCTCTGTGGGTGGCCGGCCTAAAGATTCTAGAATGGAAATCTTTGGAAGCTCAGGCTCACACCTTATCTAAGCTCCCTCACAGCCTCAGACCCTCCTTGGATCCAGTCGGTGGTCTGAGTGGTAGAGAAAGCACATGTGGCACTCCAGTGGGCTGAGTGTGAATCCCACCCTAGTGTGAGGGGCCCCATGCAAAGAAGCTTCTGGAGCTAATGATTGCACAGTGAACACTGGTGGAGGAAGAATCCACCAGCGCTGCAAAGCCACCCATTCCATTCCATGCCCAGGACACAGTGGTGCCTGGCCCATCATACATGCCCCGTGGGTATTCGTTGGATGAATGAATAGACCAGGGATGAACAGTTCTTAAGAGGTCTAGCTGGAGTGAGTCCAGATTTGAACTACTATGGGTGCTTTCCTTCATTTCTCTGACTCCAGTCCTTCCTCTCCTGATTTTGAACTCAGCTCTGAAGCACTTAGTGCACAACACAGGTCAGTGCCCAGCAAATAGATATTCTAGTAGCTTTTATTAATGAAGGAAAAATTAGCTGCTTGATATATCTCAGTATCTTCATTGATAAAACTCCTTTTGTCAACATACAGCATTCTCCGGACTAAGGCTGTGTGATACACAAAGCATTTGAATGCCTCATGTCAGCTGAAAGTTCAGTAAGAAGTGTATTATGTCATCTCAGTCAGAAGACTTGTAGGGGTTACACACTGTCCACCCAGCACCTAGAGTATGAATGCAAATGAAAGCACTCTGACCCATGTTCCCAGGCAGACATAACGTTCTGGCTTGCTGTTGCCTTTCACACCGACTGAAAGAACTCAGGCTTTTCAGAAGGATCTTCAGCCACTTCCTTGTACTTTCACCTAGCAAGCTGTTCTTTTCAGATCGACTTTCATAATTTTTATGACCAAGAGGCAAGCCTGCTTTACCAAAAGAACCTTAATCCTTTGATCTTGTCTCAGTCACATGAAATGATTGTCTGCTACCTGTCACCACAGGTGATTCAGAGAGGATTACCTGGCAGTGACCTTCCTCTCCCCACAGGTCTGCCACTCTCTACCCAGAGCAGCTCCTGGTCTTCTGGAGGAGGCCCTTCACTGGAGGGAAAGAGCTGGGAAGATGCTCCGGTGGCTCTAAGACCATCTCAGGGCAAGAGAGTAAAGAGAATATTCCAGAAAGAGTAGAGGAGAGGGTAGTTTCTGGGTTGCAAGCTCTCCCTCCGTATGTGCCCTCCAAAGTAACCAGAGCCATTTCCCAAGCACATCTCCTGGCCTGGCTCTGGTCAGGGCGCCTCTCCCTTGTGTTGGACTAATCCTTCTGCTCTTGCTAATCCCTGAATCATTTCCTCCTTCCCTGGCTTTTTAGCTTTTTCAACACCATTGTGAATAGCTGGCCAGAGCTCACTTTGCCTGCTGGAGTCTTGATGGATCAGTCCTCTGCGTTTGAAACAGCTCCACAATATCTGAGAAGTGGAACTTTGGACAAGCTTCTTAACCCACAGAGCTTGTTTATTCCCCCCATGAAATCTGGATTTAGAATTGGGGACAAGAGGACTGTGGACCCCAATGGTGGGGTCCATGCTAGGTATTTAATGAGTGAGGGCCCTTGTTTTCCACATGGAAAGAGGATATAAGCTCATCTTTATTTTTCCACTCCTAGCTAGGTGCCCCACACTTAAATGAAGGAAACAAACATGAACTCTGTCTTTACAGAATGGTTTGGGTGAAGTTGAGAGACTCTGTCAACAGCCTTCCAAGACTCCATGAGGAGGGTTGCTTCCATTCCCGGGGCCATTCTATCAATACTTCCACCATGGAAGCACCTTTTAAATGTTAATTGGCATGAAGCTGACAAACAGAAAATGCCACAGCTTCCTCTGGGAGGTGCCCTTGGCCTGGCTGCTGTAGAAGCATAGTGCTTTCTGTTCTTGTTTTCTCTGTCCTCCTTACCCAGAATGGTGGCCCCAAGCTGAATCCTTTGCCAGGAGACTGGCTGATCATGCCCACCCTGTGCAAGCACAGACAGTTCCCTGTGCCATGGCTCCTGCAGCCACAGGCTCTTGCTTTGGAGCAGGGTATCCTAAGATTTTATTAATCACACTTGCTAAAAGTGCAAACCCTCTGGTAGGCTTGTCGAACATGGAAATCCCTGTGTGTAAATATTTATGGATTAGGAATCAAATATTAAATATTTACTTCAGCTTCGTGGAATTATAAATGATTTAATAAGCCCTATGGGGAGTTGAAATGACTGTGGGAAAAGCCCACTCTTATGTGTAATTGTTTCCCAAGCCCCATTCCTTCCACACAGCGGTGGTGTGGGAGCTTGTGGTAATGGAGAGCTTGGATTTTAAGTTGGGGTCTGTTTCCCTCTTCTAGTGTTTCTTCTGGGTTACATGATGTATGTCCCAGAGTAGGCACTCGTAGAATGCCCTTCAGTCCTGTGCCTATCACCTCCACTGTGTGTCATGGGCACCAGGAGTTGCTCTCAAAACCCCACGCATACTCACAAACCCAGAAGGTATGCCTATCCTCAGGCAAGTGGGGACTGCACATCTGCCTGAGTCTGAGGCCTGGGCACAGGCATGGTGATACAGGGTCTTCCTATAGAGGCAGCCCATGGGAGGAATTACAAAGCAGTAGGAAAAAAAAAAAAAAAAAAGATGAATCCAGATCTGAGTCTCATCTTGCTGATGAATTGCTACATGTCTCAGAGAAAACCCTTTCTTAATCAGTACTTGTTTCCTGAGGCCGCCATAATAAATGGCCACAGGTGTACTTAGAACAGTAGTAATTTCCTTTCTCACAAGCCTGGAAACTTGAAGGTGTTGGCAAGGTTGTTCTCTGGTGCTGAATCAGAGGAGAATCTGTCCCTGGCCTCCCCAGTCCTTGGTAGCTGAAGCTCCATCTCTTTCTGCCATGTCTTTAGTTATTTGTCCTCTATTTGTCTCATGAGTAAACTTGCTATTGGATTTCAGTCCTGCCTGAAAAATCCAGAATGAGCTGATCTGAAGATCCTTAACCTCACCTGTAGAGGTACTATTTTCCAAATATAAATCCATGGACTAGAACATGACAAGTAGGGCCATCGCTTAGCCTGCTACACAGTCTAAAAGGTTAATGTCTGTCGCCAACACTATGTAGGGTTACTGGACACTTGGGCCATACATTTGCTTAGACTATGGTTACTGTGATACTTTGTGGATGGTGGCAATTAGAAGATTGACCATGGGCATCTGGACAAGGGACCATTCACTGAAGAGTGTCTTCTTTTATTACAAGTCACAAAATATAGATAAGCCTTTCACATCACTTATTTGAGCATATTTCCATCCATTCACTCTTCATTTATTTAAGTGTTTATCTGTCTGCCAGAGGCAAGTCACTTAGCCAGGCCCTGAGGATATAACATACCTCACTTTTCTGAGACACAAACTGGCCGTTGGGGGTAGGCAATAAAATCACAATAATCCAGTGTGCTGAACACCTTTATGGAGACATTTTTCAAGGGTCAGAGGACTGCTGAATGTAGCTGGGCTTTCCCAGGGAATGACATGGGTACTAGATCATGAGAGTTGACGAGGACTTTATTAAAGAACTGTACCATAAACCTGGGAAGTCTCATGTATGGAGACTGTAGGAGCCAAGTGTGTCAGAGGAATGAGAGGGAATTCAGAATATTGGAGCACAGAGTTCTGGTAGGGGAGCACTGGGAATGAGGCAGCTGCAAGAAACAATTCCAGAACTCACCTGATGTACACAGAGGGAAAACATTATTAATCCCATATCACTAGGGGTGAAAGAGAAATTCATTTTCCCAGTATTAATTTGCCTGGTTGATCACCTAAGGACTTGGGCTCTCTCCTCTGCCTTCATATCCGATAGCATCACACAGCTAACACTCGGAGCCTCTCTTCCATGTTTGAGGCTCTTTGCTAGCATCTAATCCCCCCTGAATTTATGGGAAGATTCTTAGTTCCAAGGCCTTGGCTCTAGCAAGTACCCCTGGCCTCTCATATGTGTGGCACCTGACAGCTATTTTTTTGATGAGTTTTACGGCAGTGGGAATTCGGGTGCCAAGCATCAGGGATGAGTACAATTCTTTCTGAAGCCCTCCCTGACCTTCTGCTCCTGGGTTGAGTTTCTTCACTTAGAAAGGCAAGATTTTTCTTTAGGGGGGTCAAAGTACACACACAGTAACACTCAGGACCTGCTACCACTGATTTCTCTGGGGGCCCAGTTGTAGCTCCAGTGCAGCCTACTTGCCGCCTGTCACATGCTCGTTTATTGGTTTACATGTATAGATCTATTTATGTTTGCCATCCACTCGAGTGTTGTTTTCTTCAATAATTCATAGAAATGTCTCACAAAATTAATCTACACTGAGAACTCAAACTTGACTAAAGCCAACCCCCCCTTGCCCGAGAATGTCTTTGTTATCAACAGCATCCACCGCTGCTCTTTGTAGTATTTCATGAGTTCTGCATTCTCCTGTAAGAAGAGCTAGATTGAGGAAATCATTAATCTCTGACAGTTGTGTAGATTATAATTAAAGACATATGATTGTAAAAATACCTGCTACCTCACATTACTTCCTAAAAGAACACAGGGGGTGGGGGAGGAAGAGTTCTATTTAAAGTGTCACACAGATACATTAGGCTGAGTCGTCAAAGCACTTTGTGTCTGTCACTCATGAAAACTGACAATTAAGTCCATAAATAGATTTTACAGGCTTCCATACAACAACTGCATCCGGCACAACTCAGGCACATTAAAATGAGAGTTGCAATGACAGTGCTGTCTTAAGGTCTTTGGGAAGGGATGAGTGACAGTGAATGAGCTTCCTCGAGCTCTTTGGTGACACCTAGGAGACATCAGGAGTCACTCCTGGGAGGAGGAGGGCCACTGGTGTCCAAGAAGGCCTTGCCCTCCCACCCAGCTCTGCCACTTAGCACCTGACCCGACTCCAGCCACTCCTCGTCTCCTGAGTCTGTTTTCCTATCTACAAAATGAAACTAATACACGAGTCTCAGGGCAAGTTTTGGAGCTCCTGTACACCTGCTTCTAAGACTTGTTCTGAAGAAGCAAATGACCTTCCAGGAAACTGCTTGGTGACCAAACGATGACATACACATAGACGAGCAGTTGACTTTTGGTCAATTAGGTAACTGGCTGATACATTTATGTACCGTGAACATCAAGAAGTTGACCAGAAGCCATGGTAAGGCCAAGGACTTAGGGAGCCGTTGAGAAATAGGAAACTATGAAACTGAGCCTTTTGTCCCTTGGCTAGCAGGGAATTCATGCTGGGAAAATGAGCCCCCGAAACGAGGAGGTTGGGGACAGTTGTGGATCAGTGTCTGGGCTTCGTGCTCACACTTCCTCTAAGGGTTCAACTTGGTTCCACTCACATGGCATCTGTGACCCTCAGGTCCCTTCTCTACAGAATGAGGCAGATGAGCCTATAATTGCCCTCTTTAAGGGTGAAATATGAAGGTCTGGGATATGCATATAACAGCAGATATATGCATAAGGAAATGGCAGTGACACTGTGAAATTCATGATTGGAAAATATAGCTGCAATCAGGTTGGAAAGGAGTCACAGGCAGGTCAGAATTACCCTCCATCCTGTTACCTATTGGCCCTGCTCAAGAAGCACAGATTTCATTTACTTATTTCCTATCTTTTCCATTGAATATCTGTCTCCCACCAAACGATATAAGCTCTGTTCTTCAGACCCAAGACACCTTTTGTGGGTTTTTGTTTGTTTGTTTTCGTCTTTTATTTATCAAAAGACTCCATGTGCCTAGAAGAATTCTTTCCATGGAGAAACTTTAATAAACAGCAACAAAAATTAAACAAATATTTAGTGTGTGGAGTCTATTATATTTTAGGCAGATTGCATAAGATACAGAAAAGAAAAAGGGAAACTGTTTTCTTCAAAGTATTCACTTCGCTTGAAAAGGCTAGTGGGCAGATGTTTGCAGAGAGGTCTAATGCAAAATACCAAATACAGCATAACATATACAGAGGATACACACACACACACACACACACATACGCACACACACACACACACACACACCACACACACAACACACGCACATGCACGCACAAACACAAAAGTTGGGGAGCATAATGTCTTCCAGACCAGGATTTCAAAGAGCCCAAGAGCTCTTAGGGGGTCTGTTTCCAGATATCTATAATTGATCCCTGCATTTTTTAGCGGCGAGGGGACACACAGTCACCATCAGGTGAGTATTTCTCTTTGTCTTTTAGAGACCTGATTCAAGCCAAATTGGGATTCCTACAGCAGAGTGGGAGAATTTATTAAACATATTAATAAAGGTACTGAAGAAGAGAATAAAAGCACACCTGAGAAAACAGCAGTAGGCTTCTCTAATAGAGAGAGTCAACCAGAGTGAGACATACTCAGGAGTGGACACGAGTCTTCACTGGGAGTTGCGATTAGCTGTCCTGGCATCAGTCAGATAGACCATTTTGGTAACTCTCAACTTACATTGCAAAAAGGTCTAAGAAATCTTTTTCTTTTGTTTTCCGTTTCTCTGTCTTCTGATAGAGGGTGGTTGGTTGGTGCCAGAGATAACTTGGGATGGAATTTTAACCTGATAAAGTAAAACCAGGAACCTTTATGTGTGCACAGGGGCTTATATGTCCTTTCCCTATAAATGGGGATTCTGTGAAATTTCTAGAAAATTGCAGGTTTACAGCTAGAAAGACAGACAGGCCTTTAATAGTGGTTCTTGGAGCTGGAATTTTCTTCCATTGCTGGTGAGAAGCGTCATCTAGACTCCTGGATCAGAGACTCCTTTCTCATGTCTCCATATTGTTCCTGTCCTATTGAAATGGGGAATTGGATAAGTGTGAGGAGGGGTCCGGGGGGGACAGAAAACGATGATGGTCCTGGAGAAGGACAGAGGCTTTTTTTTTTTTTTTTTTTACCACAGATGGGTTCAGGGGACCAGAAGTCACAAAACTTCCTTTGACTCTGTGGCTCTGGGTTCTTGGCTTCAAACAATGAAGTTCATGGACCGCAAAAAGGTGAGTTTCAGAATGGAATTTTACTATAGGAAGTTTTATTATAGCTGGGAGCTTAAGAGGAAACAAGCAAATCAGGAGTAGGTCCGGAGATGGAATACCGCAGGCCTGTTCCTCTAGAGCTATTTATACGACTTGCAGCAGAAACTGGGTTCAGGTACGGTACAGGGAGGGAAGCAGGCCAGGTGTCCAGTTACCTCTGAGTTGGGTCATTTCCTCCTGTGTGCTGCTCATCCAGGTGATGAAAAGGAAGAAGAAAGACAAGAAGAAATGAGACAGGAGCCGGAGTCCCCAACTCTTCCAGCATTTCTACCTCTGGCAAGGATAGACTTGCTAGTGGAACCAAGGACAAGAATCACAACTGTTATTTTCTAGGTCCCTGTGCCTAAGCTACCCTACCAATTTCCTGTGTTTCCAATCTCCTGTGTTCTCCTTATTTCTATATTGCCTCACATTTAGCATGTGATACACCTGATCTTGAATCCAGACTTATCATCACACGTGACCTTGGATAAGTCATTCAACCCCTTTAGAGTCCCAGTTTCTTCTATAGAAAACCATTGGCAAAGTTTATCAGATTAACCGGCCTAATGGCAATCACTGGCATAAAAGCTGGCTCCCATCCAATGGCATCCGTCCCACCCACCATTATTTTGCTTTTCTCGCCAACCTGGAAAGGACTGAGCTTTTCTAGCCACTTAACCCTGAATAGAGTTTTTTCCCTCAGGTGCTCATTGACTTAAACATAACTATCATTTTACCCCTTTTGCTGCGCAGCCAGAGCCTCTGCAGCTAGGCACTTCTTTTACTGCCCTGTTGATATCAATGTTGTCCCTGCCATCAAAACCATTACTACTAGGATCTGCTGATGTGAAGAAGCTTCGGCTGGGACCAGGTGCTTTATGAAGCGCTTTATGGGCATGATTTCATCTCATCTTCACACACACATAATGAGAGGAAATGTACTGTCCTCCTATTCAAAACATGATGAAACAGACCAGAAGGGTCTCACTGATCTTGGAGATACTCATTCTTCCGATGCTTCTGCTTAGACACTCAGTCCCTCAGCTTCTTGTGTGAGAGGAGTCCACTGTATGCCTGGTGCACATGCAGAGCTTGTGGTGTTCTTCTGCCTGGCTGACCACTCTTGGCTCAAGTCTGCTAGCTCTGAGATGCATGGGAAGTCTTAGAACTTGAGACCCATGTTCCCAGGATCTAAGAGCACTTCCCATGAGCCTTTCCTTTATAGAATCCTGATGGGAGAGTGGTGTGTTCTGGCCCACCACATCCGGGGGGGGGGGGGGGAGCTCAGGGAGCCCTAGACCACATGTCACGTGATGGGTTCCTTACAAAGGGGAAGCCCAGCCCCAGTGGGGAGACTAGATGCAAATGAGCCTCTTACACATGCAAATTAATTTCCTATAAAGAGCTCTGGGTGAGGGCTGAAAGGCTGTGTGACTAAAGCCACTGACTACTTAAAAGAAGAAGGAAAAAATTCCTCTGGGGACTTGCCAGCTCATCAGCAATGCGGCCCAACTTTGTGACTAGACTACAGATGTGGTCCAACCAGTGGGTTTCATAATCTATCTTCATCATTGTGGGTGGCTCTGGAGTAGATATCTGAGGCCTGCACTTGGGCTTTGGGCCCTGTGGTTCCAGAGTAATCATGGCACCCAGTGTTGCTAAGAGCATTCCCATGACAGGCCGGCTTCCCCTTTGATTGTTGCACCCTATGGTTTCATGTGATGTGATTCCATCCAGCACGGGCCTGGTTCAGAGTTGTTTTTGCAACTTGAAGTACGTCATTTCAGCCATTTCATCTGGCTGAACCACAGCGTCCTCATTGGCGCAGTAGAAATACCAGGGCCCAACCCTGTGTGTCCTTTCGATACAGGGGGAAATGGAGCCCCCTTTTAAGGGTCTTTTCTGGAGAATTCAGGAAAGCATGAACTTATGGGAACTGCGCGTCTCTGGCCTCAGGGAAATGCCCTAGGGGTGGGCATTCCCAGCAGGAAAGTTCACCACCTCACTGACACACTGGATGTTTTGCCAGTCTCTTTAGCATGACTTAAGGTGAATCCTCTTTCCTAAGGGTGGTCCTGTGGCCACCTGATTGACCCGGCCAAACTGGAAAGTTAAGGCTCCGCCCAGGCCAGAGATAACACTTCTCTAGACCAGCTTTCTCTCCAGGGTCTTTTCTTGCCACTGGTAAGCACTTTCCTTTCTCTGTCACTTACCCTCGGCTTTCATGTGTTAGAGAGAGTTGCTTCCCCATTGCCTACCTGGAAGTCCTCCATGGACCTCCATTTCCCAACACTTCCGCCCTCTCATCTAGCCAGTAACTATGTGGGGACATTCATCGCCCTGTCTCCTTTACTTCCTTGTTCATGCAGGTTCTGATGGCTAAGCATGAAGCATGAACGAATGGCACTATCTGAGTCCTTGCTTACATAATAACAAGAACATTTCTATACCACACTGAACTTGGAAAAATATTTCCAAATAATGCTCACTTCTTTTATTATTTAATCTGTATAATGATCTGTGACATGTGCTATCTGATAGTCATTTTACAGATAAGGCCCTTGGCAGTGACTCGGTAGAGGAAGTGATTTGTCCAAGGTTGTTATCCAAGTAGGCAGTGGGAGAAGCAACTCTCTCTAACACTGTGCTGGTCCGTGGCGTGCCTGACATTTTGTTCACTAGTCAGCAGGTGATCTGAGTCCTTCCTCTTTGGGAGCCTCCAAGCAAGTGAAGCTTTTCTTAGCTTCCTGTGGGAAAGTCAGCCCTTTTAGCCTTTCTTTCTTTCTTTCTTTCTTTCTTTCTTTCTTTCTTTCTTTCTTTCTTTCTTTCTTTCTTTCTCTCTCTCTCTCTCTCTCTCTCTTTCTTTCTTTCTTTCTTTCTTTCTTTCTCTTTCCTTCCTTCCTTCCTTCCTTCCTTCCTTTTCTTTCTTTTGGCTGAGATAAGCACTCATATGAACAGCTGTATGTGCTTGATCAAAATAGACACCATCACCACCTTCACAGAGTTCACACTCAGCTGGTGGGAATTGTGGTAAGGGATTTGGCAGGTTGGCGAAGGATTCATCCTTCACACCAGAGTAGAAGAAGCACAAGTTTGCTGAGTAGACCGTAAAGAGCCTATCCGGAGAAGCAGTAAACACATAGGACTCTGAGCCATGTTGTCTCCATTTTAGAGCAGTCCTCCACGGGTCAGAGCGAACCATGTGCACACAATTTCCTGTCACACAATTTCTGCTATCCAAATGAAGGCAGTCTTGATTGGCGGATGTTCTCTTCTAGACAACATGGGTTTACAGGGTTCTGTAATGGTATGGACTGTAGTGAATTCTGATTGGCAGTGCTTAGCCACCACCTCTAGCAGTTTGACCCAAACAAGGCCTTGATTTCCAGTGGTCTGGATAAGGCTTGTACTTGAGACCTGTTCCCTTTCTCTGTTAATTATGGCAGCCTTCCAACCATAAGAAGAGAAAGAGCTAAGATAAACACCACGCTTGTTCCCTAAGTATGGAACTGTCAGAAAGGTAATCCTTGCTATTCAGGTAGGAGCAGAGGGGACCAGTACAAAAGACTCAGTAGCCACAAGCATTGCTTTATGAAATGAATGCTATTTAGTCATTGGGTAGATAAAAGGACTGATCGGCTGAAAAACTATGTCAGACCCTTAAGTGGTTCATTTCAAGGCATAAAAAAATTAAATTCGGGTTGATTATGTTTCTTACAAAGCGTGAAATAGAAGATGAATGTGCTTCAAGTTTTATTGGCTAGTGTGTATGAACCAATTGGGGAGAGGGGCTGGAGTCTTAGTCATAAATGCAGCTATTATGGACTGGATACCGGTGCATGTCTCTTATGGTAATAACTCATCTAATTCACTCAAAAATCAATGTGAAAGTGCTGGAAAGATGCTTCTGTTGGTAAAGTGCTTGTCCTGTGGGCATGAGCACATGAGTTTGATCTCAAAGCCCACAAACCCACATTAAAAACAAAGAATAAAATTTAGGCATGTGCCGGGCATGGTGGTACATGCCTTTAATCCCAGCGCTTGGGAGGCAGAGGCAGGCGGACCTCTGTGAGTTCAAGGCCAGCCTGGTCTACATAGGGAGCTCCAAGCCAGCTGGAACTAAAGGGAGACCCTATGTCAAAAAGACACACACACAAAAAAACCGCAGGCATGTTGGTATGCCCTTGTAATTCCAGTGCTGAGGAGGAGGAGGGGGAAAAGCTCTGTGGCTTGGTAGCCAGGTAGCCTTGCCTACTCTATGAGCTCCCAGACAATGAGAGACCACCAAGAAAAAGTGGACATGCTTAAGAAATGACACTCAGAGTTATACTCTGACCTACCCACATGTGCACACATATGTGTATATGTACCTACGTATATACGCACATATGTACGGATACAGAGAAAACATTATGATAGTTATTGCCATTAAATGGGGAGAAAATCCAAGGCACAGAGATTAATATATGTTTCCCAGAGTATAGAGCAAAGAGGGCAGAGCTAGCATGTGACCCAAGAATGCTTATGTCCAGACTTAGGCCAGTTAAACACAGTTCTATGCTGTGGAGAAATCAGCTGACTAAAGTCCCAAGAACAGTCTGGTTCAACTGGAGTGACGGGGAGCCATGGATGGTAACGTCACTCCATGTGCGAGGCGGGCCTGCTTCGTGATCTTACACGTGTGCCCTGACTTCTCTGGGCCTCAGTTGCTATGGCAGGATTGGGTTAGAGGATCTTCTGAAGACCTTAGTTTTGTGCTTTGAAGCCCCAGACTCTGTGGGGGGTTCTGGCTGAGTTACTGATGGGTGACATTCAGTCTGGTTCTCAGTGGTCCAGATCCCAGGCTTTGACTCAGACTGACTTAGGGTTGAATTACATTACAGCTCTGCATTTTGTGGATATGGTAGGGCCTTGAGAAAGTAGCTGACGTTGGATGAATGGAGCTTCCGTTTCATCATCTGTTAAGTGGATGTAGGAAGAGACCTTGCTGAGGGTGATTCTGAAGAGTAAGCAGACCCCTGTGTGCAGAAGGCTTGCTCAAGTACCAGGAGCTCGGCCAACCTCCAGTTCATGATGGCTCCACCGTCCTCTGCTGTTTTCCTGGGCTCTGGGTAACCCACACCAATGGGTGCTTACCTTGGGTGGAGCTGAGTCATCTGCATCCCCCAGTGTCTGAGCACTTGACTGAAACATAACCTGAAGTTGTGGGCTGAAGAAATAAAGGGTCTGTCTGCCAAGCAGGTGGTGAGGCTGCTACCCAACAGAGTGATCTATGCCCGGGATTCACTGATGTAGAGTTCTGAACATCTTCCGAGAATAACTTCCATGCTGAACTCACAGTTGGAATCAGGAAGAAATGTGAAACAAGAAGAAATGGACCTTGAACAAAAGAAGACCTCATTATCTGGAGAGTACGAAGATCGCAAAGGAGTGCATGTTGTCTGCTCTGCTGTTAGTCATCTGGTGCCATGGCAAGGTCGCAGAGCCCCACACTCCAGCAGCAGCGGTTGGCAGAGGGAAGGGCCCTCTAAAATGGGTTGTCGTTTCTTTAAGGTTGCACTCCACAGTCTTTTACTCTTCTGACCCTGCGTACTAGGAACCATCAAAGCGTGACGCCTTCAGGAACCTTCCTTACCCTCATCCTGTGTCTCCTTGGCTCAGCCTGGCTTTCTTCCTTTCTCAGGCCAGCTCTGCTTGCTTCTGAAGACCTAGTTCAGCCCCTCCTCAGTCCAGAATGCTTTGTCCTGAAGGCCAGGTCCAATCTGAGCTGCCCTCCTCTCTCCCTGCCAATACCTCCACTTTGTTCCCTGCATCCTAGACTTACTGCTTCATTGGCCTCTGTTCTGCCTCTCCTCAAGGCCTTTGAGGACCCAGTGTCTGCACCTGTCTCCTCTCTCCCCAGCTGGCACTTGCTATGGTTGGCTGCATAGTCACTGAATCTAAAGAGATCAAATAGTGGCCTGGGGACTAAGGGGACCCTGTATATCCAAGGAGAAGATTCAAGGGTAGAATGTGGGCACAGCACGGGGGGTCTTAAGGTTAGCTTCTATTTCACAGTGGGTAACTGGGTAGCGTTATCCAGATGCAGAGATCTATGCAGCATTTCTCTCCAAGGTGCTTAATCAAACCCACCTCGTTAATCCTCAGAAATCTTCCAAGGAGTCAAGGAAGTAGAATTCATTTTTTGGTAGCATAAGAAAATGAGACGTCAAAGGTGCTGAAGCTGCATATTTGGACACTACGTTACCTCCTGGGCTCCTGGAGATGCAAGCAGAGTCCTCACTCCTCTGCTGGGTGTATGTCCCCATCTTCTCCCTGACATCTTCCCCACACGATGACCCCCACCTTCCTACTCAATCTATTTCTGACGCCCCCTCCCCGTGTCACATCCAGGTTCACAGATGATTTTAGAAGCCGGGAGCAAGCAAATCCTGTGGAACAATTTAACCAGATTCAAAAGGATTGAGATCATTTGTGTAATTGGGCCAGCAGATGGTAAATGTAGTTCAAAGTACAAAAATGTAGAATAATTACAAGGGGAGAAAGTAACACAGTTTATGGATGACGAAAATGATCTGGGAGAAAAGCTCTTTGAAATCATCATTCCAGTATGGTAGAAGAGAAAGACAAACAGCTCTGGAGAGTAGAGAAAAGCATGTGTCCGCAGCAGCCTGTAGTACCTCTGCGATTTCCTGCAGCGAGAACGGAACGGCCAGGGTCAGGAGTGTCCTGGGAAGATGGTGGGGTCAGTGGACCCTTGGAGGATGATGGGGTGGCTGGGTCTCTGGGAGGATGGTGGGTTGCAGAGGGTGTCAGGGGAGGGGTGGCGGAGTGCGGAGCATCACTGGAACCATCAGATGAGTAAGACTGAAAAGTGGTCAGGGTTCCTGGAAGATGGGTGTTACTGGGTTTCCATCGCGGCTGCTTCCTTTCTGTTTTTGTGGCCCTTCATGAAAATCTTTCCCCCAAGCCCAAGTTTTCTCTGCCATATTAGCACCATACTGATAACCTTCTTTGCTGCTTTGAAAGATTTATTAAGAGAATGGATGTGAGAAATACAAGCAGCAGCCTTGTTTTCCATGTGAAGTGTCCCTGGAAGGCTCAGCCGACAGCTTGATCCTCAGTGCTGTATGCAGAAGCTGAGCTCTGGGAAGTGATCGTGTGTGTCCGAGGATCAGCTCACGGACAGTTTCCTAACTGAATGGAACACTGGCAGGCAGTAGAAGGCAGAGCCTGAGAACAGAAGCAAATCATGCAGGGCCCGCCTTCAAAGGCCTTACCGCTTCTTCCCCACCCACAACTCTCTCCATCCTTCCTGTCTGCCACAACGTGGGGTGTCTCTTCCCCTGGGCCCTTTAACAGCATGGTCCTTCCCTGCCCTAAGCCTAAAAGCAATGGGGCCACTGACCATGGCTTAAAACTTCTGAAGATATGAGCCAAGGGAAGTCCTCCTTGCCTTCTATTGATTTCTCATTTTGTCAGAGTGTTGAAGAGTTAACTAACACAGTCCCTCCCCTCAAAATACAATGGATTCGATATACAAGCATTGGAAATGGGTTCATGTGATAAGAAAAACAATAAATCTGTAGGTGTTACCTAATATGGAGCTTTGCAGATGTGATCAGAACCTTGAGATAGGGAGACTATTCTTGATTATCTGAGTGAGTCTTAAATGTAGCCATGGTCCATGTAAGAAACAGGCTGAAGCTGATCTAATACAAAGGAGGGAATGTGGTACAACAGAAGCAGAGACTGCTGAAATGTACCCAAAAGCCAAGGACTGTCTGCAGCCTCCAGAAATATGTGCTGGGTCCTACAGACAGAGAACAGTGGTGCTGACACCTTGACTTCTACCCAGTAAAAAAGACTGCAGATTTCTGAATTGAACCTTGAGAGAATAGTTCTGTGGTTCTAAGTCCTCAGGTTTGGGGTGATTTATTACAGTGGTATATGAAAGATGGAGAGGGAGCCTGCCTTGTGCTCTGAATACTAGATTAAGTCCATGTTGTGGACACTCACTTCATAGAAACTCCCAGCCATCTTCATCATAGTTTCTACATCTCTAATACTGGGCATAATGCATTGCTTATATAGGCTACTGGTATGCTGTAAAAATTATAATGTTTGCAGCTAATGCATCATAGATACATTTAAAAAGTGCTGGGTGTACTTTTTGAGCTTTTAATCAGGCAGCGTGCGGGTAGCACAAAGAGCTCCCGACTTCCTGATGGAACCTGCTATGGGAACTGGAGGGGCAGTGAGCATTAGGGAGGCACCCCGGAGTGGTGAGGAAAGGAGTCCTGTTTGCAGAAGGCCAGACCAGGGATGCCACATAGGGGCTCAAGTCTGGGAAAGGCATCCAGCAGAGCTTACAAATGGGAACTCTACATGTCAGAGTTTTAACTTAGGAAAACAGAGTTTGATCAGGAAAGTTATTCCCAGGATACTAGATCACCATGACTTTGGTAAAGGTAACTAAGAAGAGGGCTGGGCCTGTACCACTGATGTCTAAGATTTTGTAGCCCAGGCATGGGCTACAGGCATGCCCTACAGGCATGATAGTTTCTAAAGACTGGGGTGGCCTGCAGACTGCCCTGTGCCTCTGGAAAGTGGGGGAACCTGGCTGAGGACGTCTCAGCAAGGCCTAAGAGTCCAGGAGAAATGGAGAAGGCCAAGGCTTAGCCTGTGCCAAGGGGAAGGGTTAGAGTTAGGATTGGGGTTAGGGATAGGGTAGCGGTAGAAAAGCACACGTCTTAATGGAAAAGGAGGGGCTGGAGAGATAGCTCAGTGGTTAAGAGTACCAACCGCTCTTGCAGAGAACCCAGGTTCGATTCCCAGCACCCACATGGCAGCTAAGAACTGCCTTTAACTCCAGTTCCAGGGGAATCCGACACCCTCTTCTGACCTCTGACCTCCGTGGCATTGCACGACATGGGTGGGTGCACCAACCTACACGCAGTCAGTACACTCATACACATAAAAAATAATATATACATTTAAAAAATAGTCTTGATGGAGAAAGAGAGAATATATAACTGCCCACTTCAATCAAGGCAAGTGAACCAGAAGCCAGAATCTGAAAAAGCATGCTCGAAGTGTGAGAGCTCAGCCACAGGGACTCCTGAAGACTGTGTGGGAGTGCAGTGTTGGCTTTGATGGGTGCGTGTGCACCACGAAGACAAGGGGGTAGAGCCGTCCCTATACACTTTGACAAGATGAACAAGTCCACCCTCTGTGGGGCTCACAGAGACTCATTTTCTTGAACTTGGATTCATCGTCCTCCAGATCCTGCTCTCGTCAAGTCAGCATCCACAGCTGAGCAACTTTTGTGATCTCTGATCGTACCTCAATCTTTTGTGCATCATTTCAGGAAATACTGTGCACAGAGAAGGGAGGATTTGGGAAGAAAAAAGTAATTAAGCATAATAAGTCCTTGGAGGTTAACCATTTATTTGGATGTGAAATGGAAAATCGTCTTTAAAGTAATAAGGGATAATATTGAGCCACGGTAATATCCAGCATGGGGAAGAATGTAATAACGTACAGGGAGAGATAATGCATGCTGCGCTTCCCTGATTTTCCTGGAATTAATGATGTTGGCTCCACGTCACTGCTGATTTAAGATACACATTTCATAAGTGGCACATTAAGGCATATCTGAATTGAACCTCAAGAGTCAGGACGTGGCAACCCCTGAGCGGAGTCATTTTATGATATCTTGAGTTTCATGCTTAATCAGTAGATATTTACAACTGTTTATTTTAATGCCTTGAGATGGCAGCTCAACAAATTATTAACAATATTCTAAGTGGGACTTGTAAGTATGCAGGGCTCACATTCTGATAGTTGGGAGACACTTCAATGTTTTTCAAGATTGGTTCTGATTTGTTTAGAATAATAAAAATATGTATAATACATATATTAGTTGTGAGCCTGAAAGAGATGTATTGCTTGAGTTTCACAGACGTATGTAAGGTACCACCTTCCCTTATGACCCTCAGCAATGCAGGTTCCACCCGGGGTGAATCACCCACCATGTGTGGATCATAATGTGTGGATACTGAAGTCCCTTATATAGAATGCTTTTGTAGCTGCATAGAACCTACACATACTTTCTGATGTACTTTATAGATTTATTTTTATTTATGAATGTGTGAGGCATGCCTGTGGAGCCCAGAAGAGGGTGTCAGATCCCCTGGAGTTGTAAGCCACCCAACATGGGTGCTGGGAACTGAACTCCAATCTTATGCAGGAGCCAGTATGCATTTCTCTTAACCACTGAGCCATTTCTCCAGGTTTTTCTGGCAAGGCTGAGCCGCAGCATACCTAATAAAATGTAAATACTTTTTAATTAGCTGGTATTCTATTTTAGCATATTTTTAGAGAATAATGACAATAAAACCATCTATACATGGTCAGTATAGTCATAATATTTTTCCTTAGATTGAATTTACACATGTGAAACTCACAGACCCAGAAGGTTGATTATGTGTAATAAACTCAGATAACATACATCATAACCAGATTTGACTCAGACTTCTAAGATTGGGAAATTAACATGATGGAGTTAGACTAAGTAGATTGATTTCTTGGAAAAGCATCATAATTGTCATTTGACTGTGGAGGGGAAAGCAATCAGTCATTGATTCATATTTTATTGAACTTACCCATTCATAAGATATTTATTGACCATTTGCCATGTCTTGTTTTGAATGTTAGGGATTCAGTAGTTTTTTTTATATTCTATATTATGAGCCTAAGAGTATTATGTCATGTAAATGTTCTTATAAAAATATGTACGCACACATATATCTTTTTAGTGATTAAGGACTTGGCAAGATACTTAATGATTTCAAGGGAAAGCATGTATGCATGTATGTGTTTGTGTAGAAAAATTAATTGCTAGAGCAAAATTCTCTGAACATTCAATGTGCATATCTCTTACTGTTTAGATTAAGCATGTATTTTATTTTCATGCTTATGTTTATAATATTTTTCAAGTTTTTCGTAATAATGCCTGTAGCTTAGAAAGAATAAAATAAGTAATCAGGTTGGTAATTGGTTACATAGTGGACCAGCATGAATAAATGAATATTTTTAGGTCATTTCCCATGGTACATAGAAAACTTTTTGTAAAACAGTGATTCATTTGAATTATTGGTCCCTCGTCCTAAATTTGCCCTTCTTTGAAAACCAGAAAGTTCACTGTCTTGTTTGGTGCATGCTAATGTCTAGAAAGACCAGAGATTTCTGAGGTGACTAAAGGGTTTCATACTAGCAAAGAATTATTTTTTTAAAGATAGCTGCTTTGGGTAATTGATTATCTTGTGTGTGTTGCCCTAACGATGCTGTCTGAAGGATGAAATATATCTCTTCTATTTTCCAAAGCAGCCTTCTGTAACCCCAGGTGACACTGGGTTTTCTTCACTGGCCTTAATTACTCAGTACAGAAGCTCCTGTGCAGAGCTTGGTGGGCTTTGCAGCACAAGCGCCTGCTGATGAGCTAGCCAGCCAGTGAGCACAGAGGTAGTCATGGAATTTGGAAACCATTAGAAAGCTGGGCAATTTCATTATTCATTCACTTGAAATAATCCAGGGACTGCTTTCAGTGACATGGTTCCTTCAGCAAATAAAGAAAAGCCAGATCCCTGGGCACTCAAAGAAGAGGCAGATTCTCTAAATTAATTCCAGGCTCAAATAATTCAGCAGTATTTGTAATATTCTGTGCATAAATTGGCAATTTGCTAGCGAGATCAGGAAATGATAAAGGCTTTCAGTCCCCTCCCCCTTCTCATCTTAACAAGTGCCGAGGCCGCTACTGGAATAAAAGAAATGTTTTATCCTTAATAAATGTCCTATCAGGTAATGCACTGATTAAAGGTGTCCAAACATGACGTTCCTCCCCCTTCAAGGCAATTATTTTTCATCAGAGAGACTAAAATATATGAGGAGCAGAGGATGGGTGCAGTAACGTTTTTCCACACAGGAAAGTTTTATGTGAAAGATAGATGCACCACAAATATCAAGAAATGTGGGAATAAGGGTGTTAATGCACAAGGTTACCTTTTGTCAGCATAGACAGTATTTTAGCTGGCTCTTTTATGGTGGTTTTGAAAGGTCGTCTGTTCTTTCCTGGTGATAACAGATTCTGGGGAATCCTCAAATCCACTCTTCCTCATCTTGGGAACCACTCCCAGTGTTGATCCTGTGAACTGACCCTGGCTGGGGAATCTTTAATCCTGCCCGTCTCTTTCTGTAGGCACAGACATTGCTAACTCACCCTTCAGCCCCAACTTCCAGGTGATAATGATGTTAAAAGCAGAGCCTATTCTCTCTCAGCCCCAAGTCTGCCTCTGGTGTAAGCACCCCCTTCTCCAGGTTGAGAGCCTTCTTGTTGGTAACAGAAACATCTGTATTTATTTTAAATCCATCGAATTACCAATAACAGCACATTTTCCTCGCTGATATATTTTCCCACCCACCTATACATATGAGAACTCCAGTCTGTATATCGTAAGCACACAGCTAGCTTTTACTTTTAGCTGTAAACCTTAAATTAATTTCCATCTAAAAGGAGGTCATCAAAATGACTTTGGGGGCTTTTAATTTTGGAGGAAATAAATATTTCTTAAATCCTTTTTTGTAAGTTTAAATTGATTTTTACAATTTTCATGCAAGATAGATTGATGGTATTTAGATCCCCTCCACTTCTTCCCACCCAGTTGAAGGTACTCTCTTACATATAAAATATGGCCTATAGAGACTGAATTGTATAATCAAAAGTCATTCAGTGTGGGTCCACCCACTGGCCCCACCAAGAATCCCATCCCCATAGGACACTGCCTCTTCTCCTCTCAGCAGCCATCAATTCCAAAATTCCTTAAGTGGGGTTGGTATTTCTTACCCACATCCCCCTGTCTATGCTGGGATTTCCTCTGACTGGAGCTATAGAACTTGTGTGCACTGACACCATTGATGTGAGTTCACATGAGTAACTGACCAGCTGTCTGAAAACTCTCTTTCCTTGTGGCCGTCCATGCCCTCTGGCTCTTAGAGTCTTTCCAGCTCCTCCTCTTCACTGTTTGAAAGACTGACTTAAAACAGTCATAAAGATTTTTGTTATCAATAGAATCAAATAGGATAAGAGCCCATGCCTTCTCTTGGGTGAGCCCATGCCTTCTTCAGGGTGAGCCTTGATGAGTTCTTAATCCAGGACTTAGACTGCAAGGAAAAGTTTTACCCTAGCTGAAATCTTATCCACCTTGCCACAGAATCAACTAGGAGAAGACTGGCTATGCCAGTCATTAATTAATGATAATTAATCAGCAATGGATGCAGGTCAAATGAATATATGTTTATCCTGGATGTGAGTGGAATCCCCCCCCCACTATTACATCTACTAGTTTAAGTTATAGAGAACTCTTCTCTGAAGGCTTTGACTCAATAATATTGAGGCAACAATGCCTGTGTTTTATCTTTAAGGCAGCCAAGGATTTGTTTCTCTTTCATCCCATTCAATTCTGTTCATCAGTTCCAGGCCTAGAGTTACCACCACAAAGGTCAGCCACTCTGAGTCAGTGTTTCACACCATTCCAGATCTCTGATCACATGGAAAGCACAGAGTTGTCTATGGCCAAAATTACTGTCTCCAAACAAAGAATAAAACTTCTCCCAGTAGTCTTTGTTTGAAGAACAGTGTTTCAGAAACCAGCAAGGAAAAAGCAAAATGAAACAAAAAAGCATCCATTTCATTTCAAAAAGTAAGTTAAAGTGGAATTTTTAATTATTTTTTTTCTCTATATTGAAACAGAGCTGATAAAAGTCTTGAAATGCAGGAACTGCAGAGCAGCGGTCCACGCATGTGGCTAATGATTTCTCTTGCTTTCTCCTCAGGAGTGTGTTTAAGCTTCTTACTGACTGTATTTGAGGTGATTGGTTGTTTAGGAAGCTAAACTTTTAAATACTTCTTTACAAAATTACCCAGCTCTGGCAAGCTAGACAGTTTTAATAGGTTTGTCCTTAAAGGAGCCATCTGGGTATGAGATGCAGCTGTGAACATTCCTACAAGATATTCCACACATCTCAGCATTTCCGTGAGTTCTAGGGATGAACAACGAAATCAAGGTAATAAAATGACAGAGTCTTCAGGAGCGTCCTGGAAGCCCCAAATGTACAGCCATTCTTTTTCTTACAATAAGACCTTTCTTTCACTTCAAGAAAAGATTTCACACTTTCACAGACTGCTGACTATTTAAACTAACATATTCAAGAGGTAATTAATTATTCATGCTGGTCAGATCTAATGGCCTTTTTGGTAGCCTGGATGACATCCCTGGAAATAGATGCCTCAGTTTTCATTGACAATGATACCGATTTTTCTGTAAATTCAGTGATACTACATTGTTCTTCCAACGGATTTATGACGTACCTCCCCCGGTACACACACACAGTACTACCGATCATGGCACAGCCTCAGATGTCTGATGTGGTAAAAGGAACTTGAGCTTTGAATCTGGCAAGTCGCAGGTTTAGATCGTGTTTCTGGAAAATCCTGTCTGGATATCATTGAAATTGCTTACCCTCTGTGGATCTCTAATTTCTAGTCGGTAAAGTAAGGAATAAAAGAATCCCCCGTTAAGAGATTTTCTGAAGACATGTGAAATAAAAAATAATCTATACATGACCAAAAAATGTAAGCAAAGAGCTGATGGGGGTGGTGTCGGGGTGGAGAATGCATCTTAGCTGTAGAAGATAGGAAAAATTATAGAATTTTCTAGAATGTAGGAGAATGGAGAGTCTTACAAAGATTTTCTCAAAGGAGCTTGTTTTAGATAAAGTTTACCAGAATCCAGGTTCCCCACCCCCACCCCCAGGCAGTGGAAAAGTCTCAAAGGACCTCTCAGCATGTTCTTAAGATTTTTTTCTTGTGACGGGAGGCTGAAGACAAATGTTACTATTGCCATTTTAACATGCTTGCTGTTCAGCCTTTGATTATGAGTTTCTTTTCTGTTATTTTTTATCGAATTTTTGTATATTTCATACAGAACATCTCAGTCAGTCTTAATCCCCTTTATACTCCCTCCCCCACGAGCACCCTTCCACAGCCCCCCCCCCCCCACCAAATTCATACACTCTGTCATTTGTGCTAAGGCCCATTGTGTCAAGTTAGCTTCCCCAGACATTGCTCGGTGCAAGTTCATCCGTTGAGGTCTATTTAGCCCATCCAGAGTCCCTTGCTTTAAGAAGACCTTCTCATCCTCACCCAGCAATAGTCAGCTGCCAATAGTTCTTCTGCTAAGATTAGGACCTGCTGCCTATTTCCAGAGTTCTGTCCTACATTATTTCTGCTTGAGTTCATGTGGGTCTTGTACATGCTAACACCACTTCTATAGGATGATATGAACATGGTCTCTGGAGCTTGTATGATTCTGTTTCCGTATGGTCATGCACCTCCTCTCTGCCTCTAACAATCTTTCCACCTCCTCTTCTGCAGTGGTCTCTGAGCACAGTGAATGAAGCTTAATATAGGAGTCCTGTCTGAGGTCCCACACTTCGCAAACCCCTAATCTCCACGCTTTGGCCTTTTGTGACCTTTTGTGTTCCCAGCTCTCTGTTGCATGAGGAAGCTTCATTAGTGAGAGTTGAGAGATTTACTAGTGTCCTCTTTTTTCTCTTGTTCTATGTTTTATGAGCCTTAGCTGTAGAGGTCACATTGTGGAAATACCACTTAGCCCAGCACTCAGGAGGCAGATCTTGTGAGTTCAAGGCTAGCCTGGTCTACAAAGCAAGTTCCAGACCAGCTGGGACCCTGTCTCCCTTTAGTCCCAGCTGTCTGGTGCAAAAGAAGCTTCTTTGATGAGTGGTGACTAGGATACTTGTCTGTAAATATAAGGACACATATTTTGTACTTAGTAAGAAATCACATTAGTCTAAGAATGTGACAGCCTTGGGGTTTTCTTTAAGATCGATGATCTCTCCATCCATGTGTATTTAGCTATGTTTACAGTACCGTGCATGAGTTTCCCCCCATTGAGTGGGCTTTAAGTCCAATTAGGTAACCATCGATTGCCCCCAAGATAAAAAAAATTCCTCTACTATATCAGTGTCATATGCTGTGCTGGACATTTATGAGGATATGTGGTCCTAAAGCTGGTGTTGGACCATCAATTGGTGTTTTTCCTTAGCAGGTGGCATAGGGCTCTCCAATGCTATGAGAGCTAGCCTTCAGGGGAGGTGGTTGGGGATATTGTGAGTTTCTTATAGAATCCTACCTTAGACTTTCGTATTTTAATTACCCAGTAGTTGTAGCCCGAACACATTAAAAGATACTGAACCATTAGTGATCTAAGCAATATTACCAGTTATACATTGGTACAAGGTGTCCTGCCAGTTGATGGAGGAATGTTTGTCTCCATGAAAAACTCCTACAAACTAGAAAGTGCTCAGCAGCAAAGCTGCTCCCCGCAAGGGCCATGGTCTGGCTTCAGATCTGTGGCCTTGATCCTGTGGTCGTGGTACAAGCACTTTGATTTCTTAGGGCTTTGATTTCTTCCTCTTCACCTAAGTTTAGTATAGCAAGAGGGTATTGAAATTAATCTATGTAATTCCAAAAATGACCTTTGAACATTATTTATTTTTATATTCTCAACATTTACATATGTTGAATACGTTTCCCCGCACACCCTCCAACACTCTTTTCTCTCCCCTCACTCCTTCTGGACAGTCTCCCTTTCTCACCTCTACTTTCTTTTTTTTTTTTTTTAAATTAGTTTTTATTGATGCTTTGTGCATTTCACACATTTTTTCCAACTCAGTTCAGGCTTATTTCCCCCTCCCCCCCCACCCCATCCCAGATCATGCACTCTGCCACAACTGTCCTGCATCTTTCTCTCAGTTTTTTTTTTCATTTCTAGCTATAAGTGATAATCCATGAGCACAAGCATCCCTCATGCAAAACCTATCTGCACCTCTACTTTCATGTCATCTATACATCCATGGCTTTATGTATCTGTATAAAAGCTAGGAATCACAAATGAGGAAACACCTGCTATTTCTCTTTCTGAGATCAGCTTAATTCTCCTAGTATGTCTATCTCCAGTTGTAACCCTTTTCATGAAAACAATGTAACTTCATTTTTCTTTATGACTGAAAAATTCCTTGTTTATGTATGCCACATTTTCTTTATCCATTCCTTCCTCTGTTGTGGGACTCCCAGACTGGTTCCACGAAATGTCTCTCTGATATGTGTACTGCAGCCCTCTGGATAAAGAGCCAGGAGTGGTCTTAGGGAAGATCTAGGTTTTTTGGGGCAGTTGGTCTTTTTGAGAGAGAGTCTCTCTTTAGGCTCAACTGGCCTGGAACTCACTATGTAGACTAGGCTGGCCTCAATCTCACAGAGCTCTGGCAGCCTCTGCCTCCCAAATGCTGGGATTAAAAATGTGCCCCATCATGCCTCAATAATTTTTTTCTTTTTTTAATTTTATTTTATTTTTCTATGTGTATGAATGTACTGTCTGCATGTAGGTTTGTGTACCCATGTCGTGCAATGCCGTGGAGGTCAGAAGAGGATGTCGGATTCCCCTGGAACTTGATTTAAAGACGGTTCTCAGCCGCCATGTAGGTGCTGGGGATTGAACCCAGGTCCTCTGCAAGAGCAGTCGGCTCTCTTAACCACTAGGCCATCTCTCCAGCCCCAATTTTTTCTTTTTTGAGTAACCTTTAGACTGATTTCTGGGGTGGCTGAACTTATTTACCTTCCCATCAGCAGCATATAAGGCTTTCCTTTCATCTACATCCTTACCACCATTTGCTATTTGTTTTCTTAACAATGGGTAGATGGAATCTCAGTGTAGTTTGGGTGTGCATATATGCCTGGGTGGTATGTGGTGTATGTACATTTGTGTGTACACATGGGCATATGGGTGCAGGTGTTTGTGCTCACTTGTGAAGGCCAGAGCCTGGCAGTTGGTATCTTCCTCAGTTGTTCTCCATAGTTTTTGAGGCGGGGTCTCTCGCTGAGCCTGGGGCTCAATGCTGGGCTGGCTGACCAGTGAGCTCCAAGAATCTTTCCGTTTCTGATCTACCTTCCCCCCAATGCCACCATGCCTGCCTCTTACAGGGTGCTGGGGATCTGAACACAGGTCCTCATTATTGCACAGCAAACATTTCAGTGACTGACCCATCTTTCCAATCTCAGTACAGCTTTCCTCTACTTTTGTATGATGACTACTGAAGTTAAACAGTGTCTTATATATTTCTTAGTCATTTGTATTTCATCTTTTGAGAACTCTCTCTTCATTTCATTAGCCTGTCTATTGATTGGCTTGCAAAACCATCCTTTAAGAGGAGAGAAAGAAAAGTACATTACAAATTATAACATAACAAATGCAAGATAAAGACAAATGCCGAAGAAAAATCAATGCAGTGAACATAGAGTAGGGTATGTGTTAATCTGAAAAGTCAGATGGTCAGAACAACATAATAGAAATGGAAATATCCAGGAATAGTTCAAAGGTGGAGATAGTAGTTGGGAGGCCTAGAAGGCTTTGACAGGGGAAGAGTAGTAGAAAGAATCCCACAGTGTTTGAAGGACAGGATTCATTTGTACGAAGGCAGAAAAAGGCATGGTGTGGTCTGATCAAGTTATAAGTAGGGGTGCAGGGCAGGGAGCTTTATGCATATGGACCTTGGTTTTATTTACCAGTGTAGCTCTGGCCCCTAGAATCAAACCTGGGGTGTGATATCCAATTACCAAATTACAAGGAAATAAAAGCAGTTGACATCATGCAAAGTGCATATATCTAAATCCAAATGAAAATACAGTTACTAGACTGGTTTGAGTGTTTATCGTATCTCCCCAACTATATTATCACCAGCAAAAAGCACTTGGAAGCCTTCAGTAGACACTTGACAGCTGAATAAGTAGTTCAAGCCTAAAGCATTGTGGTAAAACCTTACAGATGGTCTGACTTGGCATTGCCCACATTTAGGGATCATGAACTTAATATGTCTCTCTTGCTTGAGAGGCAGCATAAATCAGACAGGTTAATTCTGATAATTATCTGGGGAACTGTGGCAGTGAAGCCAACACAATCTGCAAGGGGCTCCAGTGGGTCTCACGAGGAGGAGGAAAACCGTTAGGGAAAGATTCATTGGGGATTAAGTAACATCTTATCTACTATAATGAGGGCCTGAGCAAATGCAGATACCTGTGGTTAAAGAAAATCACAGTTCCTACACAACCAGCACAATTGTGGGCGTAGGGGACCTTCCCGGTTCATTATTCTGAGGAATAGCATTATCAGGGAATTGAAAAGATTTGAGCTTCAAAATCAATATGTACTAAGAATTGCCCGGCAGGAAAGCCAGGAAGTATAATACTTTGAACACTGTTTTTATAGTCAATTTTGGAAAAGTCTGTGAATTCCAATTCAAGGATACACTCTCAGCACTGGCACTTGTTAGCTGATATAGTCATGTGCTTGCTTTTTCTTTTCTCTTAGAAGCATTTAATGATTTAGATACTATTTGTTAAGCACTGTTCTAATTCTGTGGCAGATTCAATGCTATGGATTGTGCCCTAAAGGCTTATGCAATTGTTTTGAGTTAAGGGAATTCTAGCCACACTTATCAAAAATGGATAATCATTCAAACAAAATTGGTGTTAATTTCTTGCTCATATAAGAGTGCTAGGTAGGTAAACTGGCTGGTAAGCATCTCATTTCCAGGCAGACATTCAACAGTGAAAACTAACAGAGGCCCTGCCATTTTCTACAAGTGACTTCCAAGGTTGCTCTGGACTGGCCTCCATTCTGAACAGTGGAAGAGAGACAAGAAGTATAGAAGGACATCCATAAATGGTCTTTGGGGACCAGGCCCCAAAAGTGACTTAATTACATGGGCTAGAACCATTCACAAGTATAATAGGAAAGGAGGCTGGGAAAGATGGTGCTTCCGGGTGCCCCAGAGGAAGAGCCCTGTACCAGGACTTTGGAAACACTCCATAATCTCAAGCATAGCAATCTATTACAAATGATGAGTGAGGCTATAATCCACGGAAAACAAAGAAAAGGAACTCTGATAGACACTTGTTAATGAAACAGCCACACCAAAAAATACAAAATAAAACAACCATATAAATTATAGCACTTTATCCTACAAATAATTTTATGAGTTACTTATTTACCCTCATTTTATAGTAGTAGCTGAATACAAGGAGACTGTGTTTTCTGGACATCACGGGCTACTTGCACATATGAATTCACAGCACTTGTAACATTATGCACAAAACCTGTGCATGCCTAAGCCAGACAAAAAGCCCAGTATGGATGAGGGAGGACGACCAGGAGCCTCATACCTATCTATTGGCGGTTGGTAGCTGCTGGAAAGAGAGAGAGTTGGTTTTCTTCTTAAAAAATTTATTTATTTATTTATTTATTTATTTATTTATTTATTTGTAGCAATGTATCGCCTGCATGTTTGTAAGTGCACCCATGTCATGCCGTGCTCTCAGAAGTCAGAAGAGAGCATTGGATCCCCTGGAACTGGAGTTATGATGGTCATTAGATGCTGTATGGGTGCTGGGAATTGAACCTGGGACCTCTGCAACACCAGCCAGTGCTCTTAACAGCTGAGCCATCTCTCCAGTCCCTGAGAGTTGGTTTTCTTTAAGGGTGTGATACCTGGTAGGTTGTCAAGACTTCAAGGAGTGGACACACACCCAAGTGCATTTGGGGAACACAAATTAGACTTGATTGACCTTTGACAAAGAATGATAATAGGGGACATGAAGTTGGGGGAGGTAGCAATGTGAGGGTAGAGATGAAGGACGGGGTCTGAATATGACCAAAATACGTGGGATAATTTTCAAAAATTAATGAAATTATTTTTAAAAGGAAGAAATGGAGGCCTGGAATTGCAAATCACTTTTGATTGGGCTTATTAGAAACCCCTGACAGAAAGTGAAGGGAAGGTTTGATGGAGTCCCTGTTTCCTTGGTTTTCAGGATAACTAATGTTTTCATAGGTCAAGAGTAGCAGCATAAGAGATCCCATCCTGGGCTTCTTACAGCAGAGCTCCCTGCCTCAGATCTGTATCTGGAAACCATCAGACCCTGTTCCTCTTTGGTACCTTTTCGCAGCTTTGGCAGAATGTGTGTTATGTGAGTCCCTAGGAAATCTTTACCTGGCAATACTTAAGATATGAAGCAGATAGTTATTCAGTGGCATGTTCATCTAGCCAGTGTCTCCTTCATTAGTTCATTTGCATATTCTTTCATTCATTCTTCTTTTCATCGAGTGTGTTTACTGTCCCAGTTAAATGTTCCTGGTACTGTATCAAGTGTTTGGAATACAGTGAACAAAAACATAGCTTTGCTTTTGACAAATGAATTGTTCAGTCAAGGTGACCAAACACAGAAAATGTAACTAAGACACTGAAGGTTATAAAAGGATATGGGGCAGAGGATGTAATCAGACTTATGAAATGGGAGTGACAAGTTATCCAGAGCACAGTCTAAGAAAGGAGACAAAGAGAGAAAATAGTTTGGGGAAAGGAAAAGTCCGCCCAAGTTAAATAAGCAGCAGATTGAATAGCACTGGTAGAAGGAAAGGGAAGGTAAAGATGGTGTGTGCTCAAGAAGTTTAATGACAAGTCTACCAAGTAGAAGGTGCCTACAAGGAAAAGCAGGAAGTGTAGGTGAATGGTTTTAAGTGTCTAAAAGCCTTGTTCTCTCAGTATGTCTGCATGATAGTCCAGCCTCCTGTGTAGTTGGATCTTTCTATGCCTTTGGTGTGGGAGAAGAGATACCTCCCCACTGTTAAAACCACCTGGATGTGGGCTGCTTCAGAGACCCAAGTAAGGAAGCTCTGACCAAGGACCTAACCGCCAGTATGTTTAGACTTGTATGGTGTAGTAAGTAATCCTAACTTATAGAATGGAAGCCCTAGAGGTGAGGAGTTGGAAGTGATTTAATAAACATGGGGAGAGTGAGGTTAAAGGGGTAAAGGTGTACCTTTCTCCCTTCTATACAGAAGGTGAAGGAGGGAGGAAGAGGGAGGGGGAGAGGGAGAGGGAGAGGGGAGAGGCGAGAAGAAAAGAGAGAAAAAAAGATAGAGAGACTCTGCGTATTGGGAGACTGCTGGATGCCGAGTATCTGGTTAGCTTATTTAGGAGAAGAAAGAAGAAGCAGAGTTGGAGGGTTGACAGTATTGAACAAACTGAAGTTCAGTAGGCATGTGAACATGTGTGGGAGAGAGAAGTACCACTAAGAACTAAATCTTTCAGTACTGGAGGGTTGGCTCAAGAGTTAAGACCACTGGCTGCTTTGGCTGAGGACCTAATTCAGTTCCCAGTATTAACATGATGGCTAACAACAGTCTGCAACTCTAGTTCCCAGGGGATCTGACACCCTCTTCTTCCATGGGCATTACATAAGATGGGTGCACTTACATACATGCAGGTAATGTACTTGTACAGATAAAATAATAAACAAGACAAAAGAACTAATCTTTCATAACTATTTTCAGAGATATCTTAGTTGTTACTTTTCATGTACAGTGTGTTTTTGGCACCCACTCATGACTGCGTCATGTGAGTCAGTTCTTAAGAATGATTAAAATAGTAATAGTATGCATGTGAATATTGATCTATGGTGGCTGATCGATCAGTCACACCATTTCCATTTAGGTGGGTAGATAATTAGTGCTCAAAGGCATGAAGACTCACACCTATCTGAGGTAAATCAGTCAAGGTGATGACCTCTGAGTATCTACTTTGGGATCCTCCAGCAGCTGGCAGCAGCCCATTACATGCCAATTCAAAAGTATTCATTGACTATGTACTAAGTATAGGACTTGTGCTGCCAGCATAACAATGATCAAAAGAGGGTACTCTAAAATCACCCTCCTTGAACATTTTCCAGTTGGTTTATTGGACAAATGTTTTGAAATGCTTAGAAAGAAAGGCTTTGGGTTCTTTTATAAGTGGAAATCAGGTTTGGCAGTGAGCTGAAGAACAGTCAAAAGATTATGTCTTTAATATTCACTAGGAAATATTAGGATCCATAGTACATGATTTTTTAAAACTGTTAAATGTGCTGAACATGCGATCTCATACCTATAATTCATGGCTTTCAGGAGGATTGCCATGAGTTCAAGGTCAGCTTGGTTTACAGAGTGAATTCTAGGTTATCCTGGGGTACAGAGTAAAACAGTATCTCAAACAAAACAAAAACAAAGAAACAAGCAAAAAACAAAACAAAAACGTTTAAAAAAAGTTGGGGAAAATCTGTATTAAACAGAGAACTATCTATAAACTATAAGCTATCCTATAAACTATCTATAAACTATAAACTATCTATAAACTGTGCTGCTGCTTATCTGTATTTATCTGTATTTTTGCCCTCCTGGGCTTCTGCTTTTTGTTTTTAACCTCTGAGCAATAAAGTCAAGAATCCAGGAAGACCAGCATGCTTTGCAGCAGCACATTCCTGGAGCCCTGCTTTTAACAGTGCAGGTACCCCTGATGGCAGTCTCCCCTAGGCAGCAGCCCCAAAGGAAAGGGCACTGACAGCTCCCCCACACACACCCAGGAGTCTCTTGTGTCTCTTTCTCTCTGCCCAGGAAAAGACCTTGATGACCCCTCAGCCCACAGTTAGAAGATTAAAGAAAAAAAAGCACCAGCAAATGCTTTTTTCACCAAGATGCCCTGAATCCCCACAGGGGGGGAACTATAAAGATACTTTTAACTCCTAGAAAAAGCTCAGAGTATGCTAAAGTTGCTTCCCCCGGCCCCAGGACCCTGAGTTTGGCTTACAGATAATGCCTTCCTCCTAGCTAGCATGTTGTTCATTTAATTTTATCCCCTTTCTTCTCTATGATCTAGGAAAAGGTAGCTCCCTGCAACCTCAAGCCACGAGGTTGTTAGAACCTAAGCAGATTCCTTATGAGAGATCCCAAGATTTAATTTAAAATGGGGAAACATAAGAAGAGCGGAAATTCCTTCGCCCTGACTGATGCTCTTAGTGAGTAGTGCCACAGAGCCATGGGCAGCCTGGGCCTTCCTTCAGCCGAGTCACAATGGGAGGCGATCACAGTGGGGCTGGAAACAGAAGGCGTGCGATTTGGGAGCTGGAATCCAAACAGATTAGGGGAACAAACTCTGTGGATTCCCTTCCATGGAAGAATCCACGCAAGAGCTGGGTAATAAGAGAAATGGAAGACCTTGCTCCTATAATTGGGCCCGGCCATAGGCTCCATTTCAGTAGGAGACATTCTTTTTTTTTTCAAACATTTTTAAATTATTATTTTTTTATGTGTATGAGTGTACTGTCTGCGTGTAGGTTGGTGCACCCATGTCATGCAATGCTGCAGAGGTCAGAAGGGGGAGTTGGATTCCCCTGGAACTGGAGTTGAAGACTGTTCTTAGCTACCATGTGGGTGCTGGTCTCAATTGAAGAACAATGTTCACCTGCTGAACATGGCGAAAGGGTCATCATACATCCCATCAAAACACACAGAGGAATGCAATCTCAATTATTCCTTGGATTTTCAGACCTCCTCCTAAGCCTAACAGCCAGTGGATCTATAGAAGCACAGCCAACTACAGCCTCTACTTGCTAGTGACACTGATTGTCTATTACCTTCTGCTTTGCACTTGCTAGACAGGACCCTAGAAGCTCATTGCAAGGTCAGAGTGTCTATGTCAGACAGGGAGAGACAGGGTGCTGGAGCCCCTATTGGAGTGTAGTCATGTGTTTATCCTGTTTTTAGGTCTCTTCTTTTGTCCTTCCCCAGATAGTTCCCCTGGGTATTTGTGTGTCTGCCTTTTGGATGTTGGTACAGCAGAGATTTTAACTGCTGATAAGAACTGAGTCGCCGGGCGTGTGGTGGTCCACGCCTTTAATCCCAGCACTTGGGAGGCAGAGGCAGGCGGATCTCTGTGAGTTTAAGGCCAGCCTGGTTTACAGAGTGAGTTCCAGGACAGCCAGAGCTACAGGGAGACCCTGTCTCGAAAAAACAAAAAAAAAAAAAAAAAAAAGAACAACTGAGTCAACAACAAAAAAGCTGCTTATTCACTAATTCAACACATATTTATTGAGCACCTGATCAGTGCCAGGTGCCTTGCTAAGTGCTGGAGATGCTGTGATGAATATGATGATCTCTGACAGATTTCTGCAACCCACGCTTAGTTTTCTTTCTTAGATTATCTCCTCTGCTGGTGGTTACATACATGGCGCTCATACATACAAATCTAAGAGTGGCCTGTATTTTAAATAGCCAGGTATCTGTAGCTAGAACAATCCTACCAGGGAATTGCAAGATGGGGAAAGATCTGCATTTATCTTAAGTGGGGTCCTTCTCAGAGCAAGAGCAAATCCCAGTGGGCAGGATGATATAATTAACTGAGCATGGATAGTAAAAGTGTTCCTTGTGGCTTAATCACGTAAGTTGCATCTGCAATAATAAGCTCAGTTTAATGACTAAAATTTTAATTTCCGTGGTAGTACTAGATCCACCCTTCATCTTTCAGGCCTTGCCTCCTCAGCTCATTGTAGGCCTTGTCTGTCATTCTTATCTCTCATTTGTTAAGCCAGAGAAAAGGTAAACACCGTAGGGAGAGAGGCAGTGCGTGTAGTGGCAGCAGGAGTGGCATGTGTGACTCTGCGAGCCTCCAAGTACCTGGGACTTTGGTCAAGTTATCAGTTCTTAAGCTGCAGTTATCCTCATACATAATAATGTGGAGCATTTTAAGATCTGTGTGTCCAGTCAGTTGATGTATGGAAACTGCTTAAGACTTCGGCTCTTTATTTCTAAACACTTAGCACAGTGTTCTGTTGTTACAAGTGATGGACGAATGTGAGGTGCCAAGACATAATTGAATAAATCTGTTTTCTTCTTTGTGTCTTTTAAAGTGTATTGCTTTCTTGATTTTCTATATGTCTTTTTTTTAATTTTTATTTATTTCTGTATGTGTATGAATGTACTGTCTGCATGCAGGTCTGTGCACTCGTGTCGTGCAATGCCGCGGAGGTCAGAAGAGGGCGTCGGATTCCCCTGGAACTGGAGTTCTCCTGGAATTGGAGTTTCAGACGGTTCTCGGCCGCCATGTGGGTGCTGGGGATTGAACCCGGGTCCTCTGTAAGAGCGGTCGGTGCTCTTAACCGCTAGGCCATCTCTCCAGTCCCTCTATTTGTCTTTTTAAAGGTCTTGTTTTCCTCGTCAGATCTCAACTCCTTCAGGAAGTGCCTTTTTCTCCTGGGTTTATTTCCACTTCTTCCTTCTCTTCTGCCTCAGAACTTATCATTTAGGTACTAGGGCATTTAGAAATGCTCAGCAATTTTTAAATATAATATTAAATTGATATCATATTAACAATTTCATACAGTATATCTTTAGGGTGTTCACTGCCCTTCTACCAATTCTTCCTAGAGCCTCCCCCCACTCACTTCCAAATTTGTGTCCTCTCTTTTTTTATAACCTGCTGAGTCCAGTTTGCCCTGCTCATATATTCATGGATGGGGAGTGAGCCAGTAGAGTAGAAGCCACCCACCAGAGACCACGCCCTTGAAGAAAACTGGCACGCCCTGGACCAGAAGCCATAGGGTCTTGGGTCCTCAGTTAAGAGTTCTGGTAGCTTGTGAAACGCTACCCCCTCCATGCAAGATTTATTATTATTATCATTATTATTATTTTGAGAAAAATAATAATAATTTATTATTATTAGTGCTAGTCCAGAACTCACTATGTAGATCAAGTAAACCTGAAGGTTTACAGAAATCGCCTGCCTCTGCCTGCTGGGTTCTGAGATTAAAAGCATTCAGACCCAAGACATTTTATGTATGTATGTATGTATGTATGTATGTATGTATACATATGTATGCATTTATTTATTTATGTATTTCCTGAGTTAAGCCAATATTGAGACATTGTTCCTCATTTCTGTCACCACTTAATAAATATTGTTATCAGCATCTATAAAGACATTCCTTCAAAGTGCAGTATCTTTGGAGGGGTGCAGTGTACTTTAGACAAATGAAATCTAACAATGAGACATGTTCAATTCCAAACAATCAGGGTCAAGAGGGAAGTAAACTTAACAAGGATAAAGCTTGTTTCTTTTTGCAGTTATAAATTTTCAGTAAAGGAATAGGCTCCCTGACCCTCCCTTATTTGGACAGATACCCTCCCTTATTTGGACAGATACATTGATTACTTAGCCAACAGATGAGATGATGGATAGTAAAGGCCTTTGACAATCAGGAAGCACATGATTTGTGGTAGAACTAAATGATGATTTGGGGGGGACAGGAGAGCTTATTATCTGAGCTGTTTTCTTTCAGGATCTGATCATCTTTGGGTGAACACAACGAAAGACAAAGCTGTTAGGGGACACAGCACAGACAAACTTTTGTTTCACTAACAGAAACTCAGACCTGACCACCGTGCGTGCAGATTTCTATTATCTCCTGTGCTCTCTGGTTCTGCTTTTTAGGCTGCTGTGGTACAGTCTAATGGATCTGAGAAATAAATTCAAAGCTGACCAGGTAGCCTCCCTCTCTCTACATTCCTCTTTGCCAGTGTTTTCCAGGCCTATCCAGTAGGTCAGAGCAGGACAGAGACTCTCCACTTTAACACCTCTCAGGCTCAGGGCTCACAGCCTAAGAATTACTGTGCCCTGTATCTTTTTCTCGCGCTTGGGCTGAAGTGTCTTCCTCCCAAGTAATTTTCTTATGTCCAAACCTAATATACTCTTCAGGGTCTAAGAAGAATTTGTTTTCACATCAGCGCAGACTGCTTTCTTTACCCATAATGGGCAGCATTTTAGATATATCTGCTGTTTGAGGTAAAACTCTGTCGGCAGCTTTGTGTCTTGGAGCAACTCTGAAAATCCCTTGGACTCTTTATCTTTTGTGAAATGGGAATGTTGGTTTGTAATTTCAAAGACTTTTGGGGGCTGGATAGACAGTTCAGTGGTTAAGAGCATTGGCTATTCTTGCAGAAGACCCAGGTTTGAATCTCAGCACCCACATGGTGCCTAATAGCTGTCTATAACATCATTTCCAGGAGATCTGACTCCCTCTTCCATTCTTGGCAGGTATTGCACAACATGGGCGCACTTACATACATGCAGGCATGACACTCATCCATGTAAAAAAAAATTTAAATAATTAATTAAAAAAGAGTGTTTGGGGATCAAGGCCATGATTATGTGAGCTCATATTTCATAAATCATGAAGTGCTATTACTTACTGGCTATTAGGTAACATTATTGTAGCTCTGCTTAATTTTCCCTTATTTTCAGTTTTTCTTTCCTTCTCATTTTCTTCCTTCCTTCTTCCTTTTTGTGCTGGAGAGGTAACCCATGGCATACTAAGCAAGCTCTCTTATCAGCGAGACGTGTCCACAGCCATATAGTTATTTATTATTAATTAAGGGTATTAAAATTATAGCTAATATCTTGGTTTAGCTAGTTAGCATTAGAAAATGAAAGCAACATTCTTGGAAATGTAGAAAGGAGGAAATCTGTTTCCTTCCATGCACAGAACCCTGACATCAGGAAGAAGGGTGAAGAGATTCTTTATTTTCCAATCTGACTGATCTCTACGGTATTAAAGTCTCTAAGTGGTTTGTGTTTAATTGTAAGGGTTCCCTAGGGAAAGGTGGGTTCCCTCCCCATGGGAAAGGTTCCTGACCCTTTTAACGGATGCTCTTCCTGCCACCTGCCACACAGTACATGCTAGACTTCCCCAGAAGAAACAGTCCCTGTCCTCAAGCATTCACCGAGTGATGACAATAAACAGAGGGTGACAGATCTCCCCCAAAGGGACGATTGCGTTCATCCCAATGACTGATAGACCAGAGAATATTAATGGGGAAAATCCCAGTTCCGCGTCCTTAGTACACTAGCCATCAGCCTCTAGGATCATGGAACTTTAAAGTGAACATTGTTCTGCCTGTGTTTCATGCACTAAAATGCTCCCTGTGATGTGGCTACCACGTTAGACAGAAGACGATATTCCCACCAGGAGAACGAATCCTTTGGGACAATCTTATGACTGTGGCTCCCACAGAATATGTGTGGTGAGATGCCAGGGTCTTATAAGAGCTATGACATCAGTGACCTCCTAGACGTCTGCCCCTTTAGTTTGATTCTATATACTCTGTGATAAGAGTAATGAGTTTTCTCAAATCTCAAGACTTCCCATTCTAGATAAGAAATTGGTCATTGGCTTCTTTGAGAAAAGGTCATCTCTTTTGTGTGGCATAAGAGGCCTTCGCTTTGTCCCTCAGGTATAATTCCTGACCCCTAACTTGAGTGGATTGAAGAAGCTAGTTAGTCTTCAGTCATGCTTTGAAGGTTCCCTCTTCTAGACCTCTGTCTTGGATGCAGACCTTCTCCCGTCCCTTTCTTCCTGTCCATTCTGAGTTCGTCCTTCAACGTCCTCATGAACAGTCTCCACAGGTTATCAGCTTTGTTTCTCACACTGATGTCTGATGTGGCTCTTTTGTAGCACTCTTAAGGTCCTTTTATGATGATCTATTTAGATATCTCCTATTTGACTTTGAGCTTCTGAGGACCAGAACCTGACTTGATCCCCTTTGAATCCTCTGCTTCTGATAAAGCAGAAGGAGGAAAGTTATATCAGGAATGAGTAACTGCTTACAGGAATAAGTAGCTGCTATTCAAACTTAAGCAAGAATGAGTGATAAGCAAACATCTCTCCATTGGCCACATGAGGTTTAGAGAGCTTAGTTTTACCCCAGGACTACTCTGTTCCCTGTCCTTTCTTACAAACCCTGGAGGATCATTATTTCAGGACCAAATGACTTCTACCTTGAGGTGTTACACCAGATACCAGGACCCCACCCCTAGCATGAGTTAATCATTCTAAGAATAATGTAGGTCAGGAGATAAGGAAATAAACTGGCTTCTATTTGGACAGATGTTGCTAACAGGCTCTGTGTGTACTCCTAATGAAGTGGGCCATAAATTCTGAGCTGTGCACACTGCGGCAAGGTGGGGTGCTTGCATTGTGATGAGTCTACATTATTCTGCTAGTTTAGTGTTAAGGGGATTAAAATGCAAGCTATTAAATTGTGCTTACTGTGGTGGATGCATACGTAGGAAGCTGGCTTGTTTAAAGTTTCCAGGGGAAGTTGCAGGACTAGCTAGGGCCTAAGGCAAATCAGGGCTTGGCCTCTGCCCTCACTTAATGAAGGCCCTCACGTAAACTACTTGAACCTTATATTGTTTCTCGTATGATCATCATCTCATTTAACTTTCATTGAAATCCTCAATGTGGAAATGGTAGCATTATTGTAAAGTGCATCTCCTCTTCAGAACCAAGGATCATTTTCTGAGGACCTTCTTGTGCCAGGCATTATAGGGGTCAGCCTCACAGGTGTGACCTTCATAAACTCCCCGTATCTGTACACTATGCAACAAAATAACATCTCCCATTTTCCTTGAGAGGCCCAAAGAGTTTAGGTGGCTTACCAAGAGACACACAGCATGAAAGGGTCTGAGGCAGCCCCTACCTTGCAACTACCAACCTGGGGATGTTCTCAAATGTGCTGTTTGAAATTCATTAGCCAGAACTTTTAACATGGCCACCCAAAGTCCTGTGCTCTTGTCCCTGAGACCTGTTATTATGCTGAAGTACTGCTCTAGTTGGCTTAAAAACAGAGTGGGTGTTCATACTGACATCCTTTAAAGTAGATTTCCTTAATGGCAGAAGTCAGAGTGATTCATCGTATAAGGTGAATGTTATTGCTGGCTTGAACATAGAGAAACCACCCTGGTAGGAACATAGATTGCCTTCAAGAACAGTGGAAGGTTCTGTAAGCCAACTGTAAGCAGTGGGGAACTGAGTTTAGAAATCACAGGGAAATGAATTCTGCGCAACTATGCTGAACATCAGAGTGAGGGCTTCCTCAGGGCCTCCAGCTGAGAGCCCAGCATGACCAACAGCTTGACTTCAGCCTCCTGAGACCTCTGGCACTGAACCCTGTTGATCTTGCCTACACTTCCAGTTTTCTTCAGAGCTGTGACTAGTACTCGGGGATTGTTTTAAATTCCTAAGTCTGTAGTGATTGGTAATATGGCAAAAAGAAAGTAATACAGATGTTGATGTTTTAGATTAGTTTGCAGTCCATCATCGCCCTAATAGGTTTATTTTGTAAGAGGGAAAAAGACTATAAAGTACTTAATAGATTCTTAGAAGCACTTACAAATTCTCAGGCTGAGGAGATAACTCAGTCTGTAAAGCGCATGCCATGTAAGCATGACGATCTGAGTTCAAGTTTAAGAACCCACATGGAAAGCTGCATGTGGAGATACACACACTCTCAGAATTTGGAAGGCAGACACAGGTGGATCCGTGGGGTGCACTACCAAGCCAACCTCACCTAATTGGTGAGCTCCATGTTTCAAATAAAACATGGTAGATGGTCATATTAAGTAACAATACCCAGAGTTGATACCTGGCCTCCACACATATGTGTGCATGCAAACCTGCATATACCCATACACCAGCACGTGTGTATACACATGTATCCCTGACTGGCCTAAAACTTGATAGGCCATCCAGGCTGGCCTTGAATTCACAGAGATTCGCTTGCCTCTGCTAGGATCAAAGGCACATGCCACCATACCTAGCTACTTCATGGAAGCTTTCAGTGTGCACACTCGTAGGGTCACTACACTAGGATGAAGACCTTGGGTCAGGATCATTTTAATCTTATTTACACCTGGACTATGACCTACTGTTAACCTTGTGGATGCTCCATGTGTTGTATGAAGGGAAGTGAACAGAGTTCTTCTCAGCTAGCACTGTGTTTAACATCCTCCTGATGGACTCACATCTCAGCTTGGGGTTCGCTGACCCTGGAGTGGTTGGTGGAAAACATGTTCCCCTGCCTTTTCCCTCCATCGCCCTGTTTCGACAGGTGGCAGAGCAAACCCTACATCTCTATCTGACAGCTTGCAGCTTATGAATCAGCTCCGAGCCTTCTATATCCCACTCACCTCCAGGTATATAGTTACTTTCTTTTCTTACTCTGTGAAGGAGTCATACCTGACAGCAGCAGGTTTAAAATAAATTGGATAAAAATAAGAGCAGAAAGGAAGCTGCTTTCTGGAGACGCTGACTCCTTCCTGAGTGGGCAGGGCTGTTGGAGAAAAGCAGGTAACGTGCATGTATAGAAGGAACCTATGGACTTAGAGTTGGTTCCGACTGCGTGCTCACACGTGCATCTTCTTTTCAGCCTCTGGAGTGGGTACCAGTGCCTTTCTGGTTTTCCTACTCAGATTTATTTTAAAGATACTTTTCTATTCTGAAGGCAGCCCATGCAATTCGACTCATAACCTCTCACCCAATGAAAACCTTCAAGAAGAGAAAAGAAGGCAACTCAAATTCCACAGAGGCATTGCTGCCTGTTGGGACCTCCTACCAGACATGGTCACACCAATGACAGTCCTCAGTCTAAAAAATTTATATGGCTCCCACCGTCTTTACAAAGAAATTGCACCACCCGGTCAAACCAGTTCCCATTGCTTCTGCCAGAGCTGCTGACAACAGCACTGAGGACTGAAGAGAGATCTCCAGTATCCGAACGCCAAGCCTTTGAAATGTCCCTGCTTTCATGGTGCCTAATAAATGTCAGCTCACATGTTGCTGTTCAGATGGGTGCCATCTGCTGTACTGGAGAGAGCTTCTGATTGCAAGATGGGAGGGGGTTGCCATTTACTAGCTGTTTGGCATCTGGGTCTCAGTTTTCTCCCTAAAACTGGGAGAATATGTTCAGATCATCCCCCAGGTACATTTAAGCTGTTAGAGCCCCATAGTGTATGGAGGATGTTAGGGACCATCTGTCCGCTTCTTCCTGGGTCTGTCCTCATTGCCTATTGCAGTGCCCTGCAGGTAGGCAGCAACTGTGTAGTAAATATTTACTAAATGAATGTTGGACGGAATAACAAGTAAACGGATGCCTACAAAGCCAGTGGAGACAGCACCATGTATTATTATCTTTAATGCTTGTTTTAATGAAGTTTGTGCAAAACCAAATGGCCACTGCCTTTGAATAGACTATTGGCTGTGTTGCTGTAGGAGAAAGCATATTGCTGTCCTTGAGCTTGAGAGTTCCTTATGGATCTTTCATGTCACATACTCTGAGAAAGCCTGGGTGCCAATGGCCATTAAGGGTGCCTAGAGAGGACAGCACCCAGAAGCTTGCCCCATGCTTCAGTTAAGCCCTGCCAAGAATTATAATGTGGAGATGTCAGTAGGACACTGTGGACAGGCTGCAAGGTATAAGCTGATAAAGAACGCAGCTGGTGAGACGGAAACTGAGGCAAAGAAAGCCACAGAGACAGTGGGCTTGATCGATATCCAAGGTCAGAATGCAGCTGCAAGAAGCAGCACTCGCATCCTGGGCCTCCCTCGTGTGGTCTTTCTCCTAAAAGGCCCATTTGCCTACCTTTTGGCAAGCAGAACTCTGGCTGCAAGTAAAGGGGTCCAGTAAAGGGATCAAGCATTTTAGACAAAGTGAAGTTGACCGCCGGCACCTTATGTAATTCACGTTCAGCCTTTCCTTACTCTTGAATGGTGACTCGGTCATGGGTCTCAGGTTTTCCATTGTTAATATGTAACTGGTAGGAGTGTCTCCTTTCGTCGAGGTATCCCGAGGACTGGACCAAGTGATATGAGCAGAGTGCCTAGCACACAGGGAATACGTGTTGTTTTTGTTTTCTGTTCTCTTTCTCATTCCTAGTCATTAAGTATTTATTGATAGACCCTGTGATTGATATAGGCAGATCCAAACACCAGAGAGACCGTCTTTTCTCCTATGCATCACACAGGTGAGTAGAAGACACAGACAAAAAAAATCAAAATTGCCCATATAATTCAGTTGTATCTATATTAGGAATACAAACACATGAAGCATGGGCTCAAGCCTCCAGTAGCAAGTGAAAGGAAGCATCTGTTACATCTCAACTTAAATATTTTGAGAAAATTTTAATTCTCTATAATCCAAACACTCAGGAGGCTGAAGTAGGGAAGATGGTGAGTTCCCAGGCAAATCAGGCTACATGATACGGGTTGAACATCCCTAATCTCAAAGTCAAAGTGCTCCAAAAGCTGGAACTTTTTGAATTGCTGACAGGATGCCATTGTGGAAACGGCTGCACCTGACCTCGTCTAATCAGTGACAGTCACACCACAGGTGTCCTGAGCACGGTGTATAAAATCACCTTCCAGCCATGTGTGTCTGGTGTATATGAAAAACAGTGAATTTCATATATACGTGTGGTTCTTATCCCCCAGGGAATTCTACATGTGCTGACATTCTAAATCCAGATGAGTCCAAAGTCTATAATGCTTCTACTCCTAAGCATTCTTGATAAGAGATTCAGTCCGTAACCAACAGTCATAAGTATGCAGCACATTTTTGTAACATTTTCGTTGTCCAGTTCAGCTAGTATTTCCTGGATTCTCGCTATCCACATTTTACAAATGAGGAAGCTCACTACCAATTAATAACTAGTAGAGTTGTGAACTTGAACCTAGCTTTGCTTGACTCTGTATTTTATGAGAACATTTTGCTGCCTCTAGACATCACTCTATTTAGAAAAAAAGAAATGCCATGATTTTTAAACAGCAAATCCAAAATAGGAAGCTAGAAATTATGCTATTCATTTCCATATAATCACTTAATTTTAATAATCTCTCTTCCTTATTAGGTTGACATTCTTTTTGAAGATCTTCGAAGAACACTTGATATCTTTGTTGTCATTTAATTTAACATCTTTAGCAGCTGTTTTATTTTTGCCAAAGGAGTGGTAGCTGTAGCCTCTATGGGAAAATTTTGCTCCTTTTTTTTTTTAACACATCTCCAATGTTGAAAACAAAATAAATGGTTAAACCAATTTCAGAGTAGTAACTCACACAATTCAGGGTAGTTGTTAGCTTGCATAAAAAGATAATACAGACACTGTCAGAATGAGAGTTAAAGAGCTCAATTTTAGGTTGCTCGAGAAATCATCTGTAATCACCAAGAAGATTGCTTGGGTGTTCATTGAGTTCAAAGCTGAAATATGGAAGGCTATGCAATAGCCATATATTTGTCGAGTGTTGGGAAGGGGAAATGTATGCTTCAATAAACAAGTCTTGATTACAATGACCAAATAAGGCAAGTGAGAACTGTGCGTAGCTCCAACAGCAGCTAGACTCTCGCCAATCTACCTTCTGATGATTGGGGAGATGAATTTGGGCCATTGTGTCAGGGGCTCTCATTTTAGATCTAGGCCAGTTGAAAGACTATTCTGTGATGCAAAGTGACCCCCATATGAGGTGGGGGTGGGGAAGGAGCCAAATTTGGCTCTTCTGATGGTGACAGTAATATGATGTATTTCCTTCCACTCAGAAGCAGAAATATAATTTTGGGACTATGCAAATGGCCTTATCATCCTGCAGATGGCCTCAAAATGTTGAAACAGCTTCACTTGCAACTCAGGAAGACCATCCTGATATTTCCTTGATGCCTTGTTAATTGCGATCATTTCAACTATATATATAATTACAGAGCAAGATATAATAAGCATCAATGTAACCAATTTTCAGTTTTGACAAAGCACAAAAGTAAACCCTATTGTTGTAGATTTCCTTTCTAAGAATTAGAATAGGGGGCTGTCAGCAAGATGGCTCGGTGGGTAAAGGTGCTTGCCGCCTACTCTGATGACCTGAGTTCGACCCCTGGGACTCACGTGATGGAAGGAGAGAACTGACTGACACAAATTGTTCTCTGATTTTCCACATGCGTGTTCTGCCTCTGTCTATCTGACCGTCTGACTGTCTGCCTGTCTCTCTGTCTCCGTCTGTCTTACACGCACACATCCAAACTCGCATACTAAGTGAGCAACTAACTGTAATAAAAAGGAATTGAAGTAGAGTGCTGGAACTCAGCGATAGATGGATCAGTCACTTGCATGGCACAGGCCCCCAGTTCCATCTGTAACATCACAAAATATAGTCTTCAAATCCAAGAATTGAAACATTAAGACAGACACCAGAAGAGTTCTCCATCACTCTCTTCCTTGACTCCTCATCCTTTTTTAAAGGAATAACCAGTGTGTTCAGTTTTATGCCTGACATTTCTAAGAAGCTTTTTGGCTTAACATTTTAATCTCATATTTTTCTCCCTTTCCCTCCCCCCCATCTCTCTCTGTCACCTTTCACCATGTGGGTCCCAGGGATCAAACTCAGGTTATAAGTTTTACTGACAAGAGCCTTTACCTGCTGAAACATTTCACCAGCCCAGAGTTTTGTTCTGTTTTGTGTTATTTGTAAACAAAAACATTTGTTGCATAATATATAAAGTATAAATAATATATAATTTTAAACTTTACAAAAATGGATTTATGCTAAATATAGACATAGCTCTCCTTTTTTGGTTCAACTTTGTGAGATTCATTCATACTGAGATAAAATGACTCCAATTTACTCATTTTAGCTGCTACATCAGTAGTCTGCTAAATGAAGAGTAGGCTGGAGAAATGACTCAGCTGTTAAGAGCACTTGCTACACTTTCAGAGTATGTGAACTCAGTTCCAGCACCCATATCAAGTACCTCACAACTGCCTAACTCCAGTTCCAGGGGTTCTTCTGGCCCCTGTGGGTACCCACACACATAGCATGTAAACACAGACACATATGCATGCATAGACATAAAAATAAGTGAAAACATGCATATAGCAGTTATTATGTACTAGTTCTGATGATGAAGATTCAAGTGGTTTATCATATGGGGCTATAGAGAAACCAGCCTGGATGAGTATCTTTCTGTCTTCTTTAGCCTCAGTTACTAGGATGTTGTGAAGTAAATATCTGGAGCAAACGGGTGATCTTACTGTCTATACACATCCTGTTTTTCTAGAGCTTGCCTAACTGTATTTCCAGGTAGGTTTTCCACTGTGTTTACCACCAGCAAACCTCATGCTCCATATAGAAACAATAGCTGAATTGTTTAAAATAGTCTGGAAATTCTCTTTTAGTTTGATTTTCCCTGACTATATCTGAAGTTGGATTATTTTCATAAAGTTTATTAAGTGGTTGGGGTTGATTTTCCCTGACTATATCTGAAGTTGGATTATTTTCATAAAGTTTATTAAGTGGTTGGGGTTGATTTTCCCTGACTATATCTGAAGTTGGATTATTTTCATAAAGTTTATTAAGTGGTTGGAGTTTTCTCTTCTGAGCTTCTTGTTCATCTCCTTACCCTGTTTTTGTTTTATTGTTTTGTTTTATTTTGTTTGGTCTCTATTTTTGAGACAAGGTCTTCCTATAGCCCCAGCTGTCCTGGAACTCACTATGTAGACCAGGCTGGCCTTGAACTCAGAGGATCTGCCTGCTTCTGCCTCCCGGATTCTGGGATTAAAGGCATGAGCCACTATGCCCGGTTCTCACTCTGTTTTTATGTTGAGTTTTGCTTTTCATATTGACACATAATTCCTTGTGTGCGCCATATATAAATCTTTTTGTACCGTTATAGATATTGTCACTATTTTTGCATATGAAAGCAATACAGTCGGTGCGATCCAGATCAAAACTGTAACACGTGTGGGTGTTTGTATGGAGAGCTTGATGAACTCTCAAATGTTTATCAGAATACAGATGGCCAAGAATAGTTCAGACTATAATGCAGACAGCATTCTCCTAGATATCAAAGCTTACTGAGCATGTACTGTGTGCTAGGGACTATCAGGGCCCTTGAGTTCATGACTACGGTGCGAAGTTAAAGTATGGTGAGAGGCAGAAGTGTTCTATTGATTGCTTCAGCAACAGGAATTTCTGGCACATGTTTTGGGTTAACGGCAGGCTGTAGCTATTGCTTCTAACATGGCCACTCATAAAATCTAGTGTTTGTGCTGTGTGATCTCTGTGTAGCTCTGCTTCAGCACAGCTGGCCTGGGGTTGCTTCCTTGAGTCCCAGCTTCCTGCAACTGTTCTCTGCTGCCCCCTGTCTCTTGCCCAGAGTTACCACTCTGGAGCTTGTCACCCTTTGCTCTGTGTATTGTGTTTTAGAGCATGTCCCTCCCATCAGATTTCATAACCTCCGGGATGACAGGAATTGATGTTCATCCCTGAACCCCAGGGCCTGTAATAATGTGAGGAGTAGAATAGATTCTCAAACAGTAGTTGTTGAATGACTCCTTTCTGTATTTTCAAATCTTGCCTTTTTAATGGCATAGTTTAGTTCCATTAGGGTTTCAGATATAAATATTTATGGCATTTAAAGCATAAACTGGTTCATTGGTAGTATGGGTGTTAATTAAGACTAGATACTTGAGATTAGGCTAGAGTGGGCTTAACTCTTAAATCAATCACCTGAATTCCACTTGGAATCATCCCTGCTCCAACTGAATACTTCTTGGTTGTGATGTAACTATTCACCTACCCTTCTCACTTGTATGCATCTCTGTGATATCAACACTCTTTATAGAAACATTTAATTTGCTTGCTTGTGCGTGCGTGTGGGCGTGCGTGTGTGTGTGTGTGTGTGTGTGCGTGCGTGCATGCGTGTGCGTGTGTGTGTGTGTGTGCGTGCGTGCGTGTGTGTGTGTGTGTGTGTGTGTTAGTGTTAGTTTCTGAGGAGGGCAGAAGAAGGTGCTGAATCTCTTGGAGCTGGGATTACAGAAGGTTTTGTGCTGCCTGACATAAGTGCTTAGGAATTGAACCCTGGTCCTCTGCAAGATTAGCAAGTGCTCTTAACTGCCGAGTGATCTCTCTAGCCCCAATATCAGCGCTCTTGAATAAGATCTCAATTACTGTTTTAATTAACCACCAAACTGGCTCTGGTGTTAGGGAGGATTACAGCCAGGAGTGCAAAGTAGAGTCATGGCCCTGATCAGAGAGGAAGATGAATTTCTTTTTCATGTGTATGAGTGTATTGTCTGCATGTGTGTAAGTACACCTATGTCCTGCAATGACTGTGGATGTCAGAAGAAGGTGTTGGATCCCCAGAACTGGAGTTATAGACAGTTGTTAGCCACCATGTGGGTGCTGGGAACTGAACCCATGTTCTCTGCAAGGGCAGTCAGTGCTCTTAACTGCAGAGCCATCTCTCCAGCCCACAAAAAAATAATAAATTTTTAAAGAAGGTGCTAGCTCGAGTCACTTTCTCGTAATGTCGCCATGTCTGTGCATTCCAGGTCCACTGAGGGCTCAACTGGCAGTACCCACATGTGCTCAGCTCCAGATTGCTCGCATTTATTCCTTCCATCCCCTGCTCTCTGGAAAGATGCAGCCCCCTGGGCTGCCCTGGCAGCTTCCACACATCCTCTCTCTCTGTATCCCCTTCCATCCCATCACTTAAGTCTTTCATAGTATCTATCAGGGTGAAGCTCATGAGAATGGGATCTTAACTTTTGGTTCCCAGTGACAGATTTGTTCAAGGATTTGGAAAGAGGAAGAAAAGAATGAAGATAAGAAGGACAGCAAGAAAGATGGAAGGGGAGTGGGCAGAAGGTCCCCTGAGTCCTTGAACCTTTTTTTTTGTCATCTCAGACCCTCTTAGTCCTGCATCATCCCAGGCCCATATCCTCACCTCTTCACTCGGCACTCAGCTTCTTCTGACTGTGGGGGTGGAGCTCTGAAGTGCAAATAACAATAAGATGGCAACAATAATGACACTTTCCCTCACCAAATTGCTACAAGGATCTAGTAAGAAAACATTTGTAAAGGTCCTGATGGTGTCTGCCCCTTGGGAAGCAATAAATAAAAACTAGTTCCTGCCCGACTTCTCCAGAATAGTCACTTTGGGCAAAGACAAATAGAAAAGAACTCGAATGGAAGGAACTACTTTGACTACTGCCTGTTTTAGAAAAGAAAATTTCTTGTCTTTAAATAGGATGCAGTGGGTAATGTCGCCTGTGGGAGATGGTGATGGCTTGAAGACTTTGGGGTAGGAAGACAGATTATGTATGTTCTGTTTTCCTCCTTCCTTGAATAATGAAGTCCGTTTCTCAAGGCTGACATAGAGAGGGTGGAATGCAGAAACAAAAGAGACTAAATGTCCTTCTATTCTTCATCGTCCTCAGAGCTCTCAACCCTCGCCTGTAGGGCAGGGTTGGGAAGAACCTAACGGTTTTGCCAGCCTTGATACAGGTATGTATCAAGCCACATGTGTGCCACATAGTTAGAGCTCAGAACATCACTGTTTTGTGACATCATGTAAAAAAAATGTCCCAGGGCTGGAGAGATAGCTCAGCTATTAAGAGCACTGACTGCTTTTGCAGAGGACCTGGGTTCATTTCCAGCATCCACATGGAGCTAACAACCCTCTGTAACTCTAGTTCCAGGGGATGCGACACCTTCTGTCCTCCACGGGAATTGCACAACATAGATGCGCTTACACACATACATATAAAATTTAAAAAATGAAATATTAAAAAAAGAAATGTCCCTTCTGTTATTGATAAGGTGATCTTGATTCCATCCTGTAAGTTCCATAAGCCCCAGTCTCCCTGACTGCCCATTGTGTACATTGGTAATAGCTGGCCTTAGAAGGTGGCTGCAAGAGTCCTGCTGACAAAGAACAGGAAGCCTTTTGTGAAGGTTGTGTGTTGTGCTAATGTTAACTCTGGTAATACTTGCTACTATCCAGGTTTCCATCTCAGGCCTCACCTGACCCAGTCCTCTTGAGGATATTTCTTGTATATCTCAGGACAGAAATAGTGGAATAGACCTAAGTTTTTAGCTCAGAGAACACATCTTACAGATGCTTTTCCACCCAGATCCATGGAAAGGTACTCTTAGCTCTCCAGAAGGACTAGAGCAACACAAGAACAGCCCATAGGAACTGTCCTGGGAGACTTTTAATGGGTCAGAGATGCTTGGTCACAGCTCCAACTAATGTTTTCCAGTGCTCCTGGGGCCTAAAAACAATGACACTGTATCAACAGCCTTTAGTCAGGGACAGACCAGTTCAATGGAGCGTGAACCTCTTACTAGTTATCTGCAAACAACTATAGGCCCTATGAGACTGTCCTTCAGGAGGTACACAATGTGATGTATTAGTTGGCTATTGCTTTATAACAAATTACTATGAACTTGGGGCCTTAAGGCAGCACATAATTATTATCTCACCATGTCTGTGGATCAGGAGTCTGGGTCAGCTTTGCAGATTCCCCTGCAGTCCTTTCTAGACTCTAGGCCACGTTCTTTGCCAAGGCTTCGTTTCTTCTTCCAGGCATACGTGGTTATTGTCAGGATTTCGTCCCTTGTAGGACTGCAGGCCCTATCTTCTTTCTATTATCCACAGTTGAGCCCAGCTCCCAAAGGTCCCCAGGGTTCTCTGTCCCCTCACATACCCTCAAGATCTTCATCTGTCACTCCAGTTGACAGATGAAGACAATATGGAGTCATAGAATTTCTGCAAACTTGGGAGTGGCCATCCCAATACTTCCAGCATATTCTGTAAACTAAAAGTACATCACAGATTCTGCCAGCCCTCCAGGGAGAGGAAATTAAAGATGGGTCTCATTTGGGTCAAGCTAGAATGGGTCTACCTTGTATGATATGGGAGGACTGTGTAGAAAAGATTTTAAGAGCACCAGTTTGCCTAACCTCAACTAGGCTAATCTGAAAGGAGAGAGAGGAAAACAAATTGCATGCAAAAGTAACTTAAAGCCATACTGATAAACAGAATGGACAGGCTATCTTTATTCTGAGATAATCCTACTTTTTAGTGTTGAAATGCCTTTCTTCTTTTAAAAGAAATGAAAGCAATAGTAGATGATATTTTTGGAAATACTAGTAGTAACAAAATGAACGTGGTTTGAATTAGATTTGCCATAATTACATGGAGGTGTCATTTTTTCTGACCACCCAGGATTCCCTAAGCATAATACTAGAAGTCTTGCAATCACTTAATCTTTGCAGAAATCCCACAAGGAGGGAACATTGCCTCCACTTTTATAGATAAGAAGTCTGAAGGAATCCGAAAGGGTAACTTTCTCAAGGTTGAAACACTGAAGTTTACAAACCTTAGTCTGCAAACTAGATTTTCAGTGGTTACCATCCACCCACTAGAAACAGCTTTAGGTGCGCATGCACACAAGCAGTGCTGGGATTGTGTGAAAAGCCAAGGACACCAATTCCTCAATGGCTTACTTACCTGTGCTTTGATTCTTGCTGTCTGCTTTGCCCCAGACTCACCAGAACCTCTAGTGGCTTGAATTCTCTCTAGACACCTTCCAACTTTTGTGACTCTGCTGACCATAAACTATGGCTGCCCCCCCCCCCGTTTAACACAGAACTGTAATATGAGCTTATACTTGTCCCAAACAGGTCTTTCTGAAATACAGATAATTTCCTGGCACCAATCAGAATTTATATGAAAGAAAAAGAGATGAGAAACCTGGTGCCAGGCCTGCTGGGAGGGGCAGGAGATGGAAGGAGGCAATTTTTTACTTTCACTGATCACTGTGTTTCTATTAGAAGTGGGATGACCTTCTCAGAAAGGTTATAGAATTGTTATTAGAGATCGTCAGAGCTGACTAGACACTGGATTAATGGGGATTTGGTAGATTTCTATAAAGAGTGCTTTAACGCAAGATTCATAGGCTAACACAAAGACAGTTTTTCAAATCTGAGAGACTGTGCTCAGAAAGTTTCTGGTTTCGGGAAGCCAATACCAGACATAGTGAGGGGTGCAAAATGTCAGGGCCGTGCCATTAAGGTAAAGGTTGGCACCCTTGAGTGAGGCTTTTATTTTCCCTTCACCCCTATTCTGAGCAATCTTAAATCATGAAGTAGTTGGTTTGCTCTATCAAGTCGTCAACGTTTATTTTATTCACCTTCACTGCAGATTTTTCCTGACTGCCTTTCTTCTCCATCCGACTTGGAAAACAATGCTTTTCCTCCACGTTCCCATTCACTGTAGCAAGCTACAGTTTTCCAGTCACACTGGGGTTGGGAGTTATGACTTCTCAGGTCAGGATCAAACCCCACCTACAGCACCCAGGGCCTCTCCCGTTGAGCTAAGAGAACCAGGTTGCCAGTCTCAGATGCCAGGGATGCCCAGAGCATCCCTTAGCTCAGTCTCCCAGTTGGAAGGCTATATCTCTCGAAGCTCAGATCTAATGATTTTTCTGTCAGTTTTCACAGTATTTTGTTTTGGTTCTGGAATCTAAACTAGAAATCACCTCCCCTCCCTCCTGGGCCAAAGAGGCCCTGAAAATATTCTTTGCTGAGAGTGACCCATACCAAATGACTTGTTTACACTGACAAAAACAACCGGGGAAGTACTTTATGATTTAGCAGCTAGAATGAAACAGATAAGATCTGTCTGCTGGGAAGCTGTTTACGGTCCCCTGCCTCCCTGGCGTCCTGCTGCTACTGTTCAATGTTCCCCTCCAAACCTCCCAGCTGCCCTTGTGCCAGTACTTAGAGAATGGTCTTTAGAGGATCACAGCATGGGGGCTCCACTCCCTATAAACCAAGCTTCAGGCAGCCATCATCCAGCATGTCCTCCTGCCTTCCGTCCTGTGATGACACAGGAAGAAGTTCCTCTCAGCAGACCAGATGCAGGTGCCTTGATCTTCACTTCCAGATCCCCAAATGGTAAAAAAAAAAAATAGATTTCTGACTTTGATAAGTTACCCAGTCTTTATGCTTCTGCCACAAATACCTATGTATTTGTGGCAGAAGCATAAAGAGGCCATGGGAAATGCCTTCGCTGAGCAGAGCTTTCTCTTGGCACTTCCCTTTTGACACATCTGTTTTCCCCCAGCACGCTGTCACTTAAAAGGCAGAGGCTGAGCGAGACTTGTTTCTAAGGCTCTAGCATATCAACACAGGGCATGCCAAGTGCACACTCAGTGAATGCTGAGCGTTTACAAAGAATGAAGCTCAAAGACAGAAGGGGGTGTCAGGAGTGAGAGACTGGGAGGTTAAGGGAGCAGAGAAGCAAAAGAAAGTAGACATGGCGCCATCTTGGGAGAGTCCTGGCTTAGTAGAACTAGGTCGTTTGCAGGTCTGAAAGAAGTTATTCGCTTCTAGTGCAGTGTGACCTAAGCTTTCTTGTGCAACTGAAATACTTTCTGCTTCCCTCTTAATTCTTTACTAAAGAAGAGAAAACTGGAGGTAAAAGGAGGAAGGAATGATCCACATGACAGTTTCCCTGGGGTTCTGGGAGAGCCTGCATTTCTCGTGACCGTAGACTTGAGGGAACTATGGAGAAAGTATTCTCTGGACAAAATTCTATATACTCTATTGCCTACATTTCTATCTACACTGCCCAGTATGGTGGCCTCTAAGTCCCATGACTGAACACCAGTGTGTGCTATAGAGTTGTGCTATATCTATAAAACGCACAATAGGGGCTGGAGAGATGGTCTAGCGGTTAAGAGCACCGACTGCTCTTGCAGAGGACCTGGGTTCGATCCCCAGCACCCACATGGTGGCTGAGAACCGTCTGTAACTCCAATTCCAGGAGAACTCCAGTTCCAGGGGAATCCGACACCCTCTTCTGACCTCCGCGGCATTGCACGACATGTGTGCACAAACCTACATGCAGACAGTACATCCATACGCATACAAAAATAAATAAATAAAATTAAAAGAAAAAAATACACACAACTTTTTTTTTAAATACACAATAGACAAATTCTTTAGTGCATAAAATCTTTATGGAATTATTATTTTTAATTATGTTTAACTTTCCGTATTGGAAACACCATTAATCCCAGACCCAGGGAGGCAGAATAAGGCAACCTCTGTGAAATCGAGGCCAGCCTGGTCTACATGGTGAGTTCCAGGCCAGCTGGGGCTACAGGAAGACTCTGTCTCAGAAATTGTTTTTATTTTGATTAAATGTTGAAATGATGCTACTGGGTGTGGTGGTGCATGCCTTTAATCCTAGCACTTGGGAGGCAGAGGCAGGCGGATCTTTGTGAGTTCAAGGCCAGCTTGGTCTACAGAGTGAGTTCCAGGACAGCTGGGGCTACAGGGAGACCCTGTCTCAAAAAAGACCAAAAAAAAAAAAAAAAATGTCGAAATGATGCTAATTACATCAATATTAAAGAAAATATATCAGTAAAACTCATTTGTGCCTTGTTTCTTTGCGCCTTTCAGTCTAACCCATATGAGGTTTGTTTTTAATAGGGCCACTCTAGGCCATCCTTCCAGAGCCATCTGCAGCAGCACTGTCCACCCCGGGATCTAGATGCCTTTCTTGCCAGGTGCTTATACTCCCTGCTGGTCCTCCTAGGTGTTCCAACCTTTCCTGCTTTACTTCGCCATACCCTACAGCTCAGAGCAGGGTGCCAGAAGCCATCTGAGATTGGGGTTCTGTCCACCCTTGAGTCCAAGCTCTGCCACTGTCTAGCTCCCCTACCCTCTTTGAGTGCTAGATTCTCCTTGTTCAAAGTGGAAATAGGTATAATAATAATATCCTGTCTAACTCAGAAATGTTTTCAAGGTGAAGTGAGTCAGTTCATGTGACTTTGTAAATAATAAAATCACATGCATACATGTTATTATAAGTGATCGAGCTTTAGTTTCTGTATCACAGTCATTATTATGATGATCCACCCTTAACCATCTGATTTTGGGCCATTTGATGCTCCAGACTGGGCATCTGGTGACTTGTACAATAGGGGGACTAGCTGGGTATGTCTCCAGTGCAGCAGTCTGAGGATGGGATGCAGGATGGTACCAGGTAGAGAGTTTAGGAGGCAGACCTAGGACACAATCTTTGTGCCATGTGTTCATGCACTCTCTAGCCTGGCCTGTGGAGAGGACTCATTGCCCAGTCATGGGCTCAAGAAAAACCCAGATTGCACAGATAGAGACACAGTATGATCTTGACCTTGGGAGGCCTTCAAGAATTTAGTTTTTACTTGTGTTTGATTTGATATTTCCATAACACTTAGCTATGTTTCCATAACCCCACTTTGCAAGTGACTAAATAGAGACACCTGATTATTATGTGGTATCTTTTGGGCTATTTATCTGTAAGGGGGAAGCAGGAATTTGAAGGTGACACCTCCCCTAGTCACATTCTTTCCCCTTTTTATACCTCAGCTATGAGAGGAGAGAAAGCTGCCTGTGTTAAACAGTGCCCTGGAACTCACGCTGCTTAGCGCCACAGCCCGTGTGTGGCAGTGTCCCTCACACTTGTCCATCGGGTCTCACCAGATTGCAGAGTTGACTTCCAGAAAGGCCAAAGCTCTTTCCTCCCAATGCTCCCTCACTGAGCAGCCCAATGAACTCTGAGTGTTCATTGACTTTTCTGATCTCCCAACTCAAGTTAAAAGCATCATTTTGCTTTGCTGTCAGTCAATTTCACTTTTGTGAGAATTTTAAAGATGTATAAGCCCCAAAGGTGACAGTCCCAGCCTGATGCTGTCACACTGAGCGGTGTCATATTGAATTCTGTCACTGAAGAGAAACAAAATGAAATGCACCCAGGTGTAAAATTCTCAGCCTTGTTCATTCTTATCAATACCAGATGAGAGTGGCAGATGTGATATTACGAAATTGATATGATGAAGAGTGATGTTTTTCCTTTAATGGGCTGGTAGGGAAACATATTGTTGGTATATTCATGCAGTCATATGTGTGTGCAGGCATGTCCAGGCAGTGAAAGCTGTTGATTGACCCCATCTTTTATTTTTAATATTTCTATTGGTAATTATCCTTGCTACCCACAAATACATTCTTGTGTACACTCTCTGTTGCCCTCTTTTTGAAACCAGATGAATTTGATTGGAGTCATCTGACTTTCTTCTTCAAATTTAATAACAAGCCTGTTGGTTGAGATGAACTTTTATCTCTGTACATTTTCTTATAGCATCCCCCAAAGTACTGATTATTTTCTAAGATGGTCAATTGACAAATGAGGCTTTTAGTGTGTCACCAATGAGATTTAGCAGTGTAAGAGACACAGGGCTCTTATAACATTTACTAAAACATCACTACCCTGCAATCTCCATGCCCCACAACAAGTAGGATATGTAAGTTCCCACAGACTTCACCTGTATGACATGGACTGACATGTTTTATTTATTGGTTTGAGTTTTATTGTTATTCAGAAGAATGATTTATTTTCAAGTCTGTTATGACAAAGAATTTAAATGGCTGTCCTATCTTATGGTCTTTCAAGTATGGCTTATTTTCCAAAATGTTAATGGGAATTTTATATCTTTAAGTCACCCAATAATGATGACTCTAGTAACACCATACTTATTAATATTAATGTCAGTGCTAATGAGAGCAGTTTCCATAGGTCAAATTTTTTAAGCAGTATTTCAGACAATGTTTCTTACCTTTCCATTTATTTTTCATAATAATTCTGGCAGTTTAGCATTATTTATCTCCTTTCTATTAATGAAGAAACCAAGGCTTAAGAAGGCAAAGTCATTGGGCAAGGTCACCCAGTTTGTAAGAAGCTAAACTGAGATTCAATCAGGTCTCTGTAGTCCAGTCTATGCAGCGTATTTCCTAATCCTATAAACGTCACCATGTTCCCATTAGAGTAGACCAGATAGCTGAGAGAATGACTGTGTACGTGGAAGGAAGACAGGGGACACAGGTCTCGGGACCAGAAAGGAAGCACGATCACAAGTCACTAAATTACATAACAGTAAGAGGGGGGCTGGTACAGCGAGCTGGGCATCCGCAGTCGGTTTCTCCCACTTTGTAGTTGTTGCTTATCCAGTAACAGTAGACAAAGTTCAAGAGCAGATTAAGGTCAAATAAAACAGCAAAATGTTAGCTGTCAGATCTGTTCAGCTCAGTGACAGGAGATGTGAGCCATATTCACAGGTGGTCCTATGAGCCTGAAAAACAAAGGTGTGGAGTAGAATTGAAGTCGGCTGCCAGGCACCCGTCCTTCCTTGTGATTAGGCAAAGGGCATCATAGACAGCAAGAAGCATACTAGAATTGGGGGACAGTTTTCCATGGAAGCTTTCACTCATGTGAAGACACAGTTTGCAACACAAAGTACATACTTCCCCAGTTCATTTGACTGTCTCTGCAACAGAGGGAGAACATGTTTCTAAGCAGCAAAGGCAATGTGTTTAAAGCATATGGTTCAGGCTTGCCACATTTTTCTGTAAACATAGTAGTGTTCAGTAATGCTAGTGGGATGAATGAACACCCGAGCCAGAGACAGGAGCCCACCAATGGCATCTCCTTGCTGAATCATTACCATTGTGGCCCCAACCCTGAACATCCCTCAAGCCAGTCTTGCCTCATTTCCTAGTTACATAATCACCTGGTCTATTCAGTAAGCCCTTCAGACACTCTGTGTACACCAGGCACTTGCAAGTGGTTGGGCATAGAAAGAGTTCTCTGAAAAGGCTGAGTGAGCTGGAACTTACCTGCTCAGGGAAAAATAATAGTGATACTGTATCCCCAGTGATGAGAGTGAGGTGTTTGTCTTTGAAACCTGCAGTAGGCTCTTAGTTTTTTTGAGCTGGCCTCAAGAAATCTGTCCTGATTACTCAAGTTTTCTGACTGATGATGTCATTGAGGAGAAAAGGGCAGCTTTGATGTTAAACAGTGCTATATTTGAATTTCAATTCTCTTTTTTTTTTTGAATTTCAATTATCTTGCCTTATCCTTAGCTCTTAATTTCTCTAGATGTCAGTTTCCTCATCTATCAAATAGGGGTACAAATTAATAAGTAGGAATAGCGTGAGAACTTAGGGGAAAAATGCAGTGCAAGTCATGTGCCATACCACCTGGCTCTTAAAGAACTTGAGTAAAAACAGGCTCATATTTAAATAATAGGCCAGGTACTGTTCTGAGTGTTTTGACTAGACGTGCTTGGGGCACAAATGGCTATAGCAGAGCCTAGTAAATATGGAGAGTTGGAGAGGGTTTGCCCAAGGAACTGGCTGCTGAAGGCTCAGGTAGGGGACTGATGGAGCAGTGGGGTTGATCTGTGGTATCCGGACTGGAAAACCTCCTTACGATGAGGAGCCTGTGTTCCGACCATGCTGTTCTCCTGGACCCTGATTTTTACTGCTCATGGCTGCTGAAGATGCAGTTCTGCTGCTCATGGCACAGGTTGAACATCCAGAGCCGCTGAGTACTCCCGGGAACAATGTTTATTCTATAGCTCCGGAATCAGTGTGACTAGTCCAGCTAGCTGTCTCTCCTTGGGGTATGGCTCTCCTGAAAAGTGAGCGCCCTTTATGTTGTTTGCAGAATTTCCTGATAGGTGGCTTAATAACACCAGTTTTGTGGGTTACACTGCCTGCCTTTACCCATTCCTCACCCCCAGGAAGAATTCCCTGCCTTTCCTGGACAGAACTCTTGCCCTGGGTTTCTTAGGTCAGAGTCTGCTTTAAGGCAGTTCGGTCCAAGACTGGAAATGCTGTCCCAGCTTGCTTCTAGCAAGGTTGTGTACCTATTCCAAGACCTCTGATCTTCACTGGTACTTTTCTTGACTTGGAAAATCAGCTACAAGTGTGTTTGGAATTGTGGCTTTATGAAACCTAGGAATTGAACCCTTTAAAGTATAATTCCATACCAGAGTTTAAGTTCTGTTAGGAAAGAAATCTGATATAAAGACCTTATATTAGGTTTGAAAATGATCAAGAAAGCTTTCGTGTTCATCCTCTGGGGGAGACCTAGGAACTTGCCTACATTTCTACAATGTCTGAAGCCAATATTCCTCCGTTATAACAGAAACAAATGTCTGCCATGTGAGTGGCAGTCTGTGCCACACATCTTACACACAGCTTCATGCTTGATACAATACTTTTGTCTTTGTCTTACACATCAGACTTTAGAAAGCCAAAAAAAAAAATCCACTAACGGACTACCAAGACTCCAGTCTTTATGACTTTAAAACACTATTCATTTTCTTATTCTCACACCCTTTCTCTTGATAAAATCCCTTGCAGAGGTCTTGGTTCTAATTATGGATGCTGGCCAGCAGAAGAACCAAAAGGATTGTGGGTCTTACCATGTGACTTTTAAAGCCTGGTGTAAAATATACTGATTTGCTCAGTTGGTTATTAGACGACAGGAAGAGACCATAGACATATGGCGCCTGAGTGTTCTGACTTGAATATAAAAGAGATGTTAAAAAAAGCCCTTGGTGTTGATGGCCCTGAATTTTTTCATAGAGTCATCTGTTACTATGCTTCATTCTTGACCAGTGAGGAAGGGGGCAGGGAGCCTGTGGAGCTGGGTATGGAGCCTAGGTGTTTCCACTGCATAGTGTGGTGCTGTCTGACAGAGGGAGATACCATTTTATCTCAGGCTGCAGAGGGAGGTGATGACGAGGGATCATCTCCTGCAGCCTGAACAGCCCTAGCTCCCTTCACCTCCTATCCTCCTCCCTCCTTTTCCCTCTCTGCTTCTCCCTCTCCTCTTCCAAACCCTTTCTAACAAGCTCTTTGATACCTCACTTACAGAACAAAGCCAGCTTCCTGCTAACCCCTTTGGACTTCAATTACAGATATATTCAAATGTAGTCCCTGCACCAGCACCATCAGCACTAAATAGCACAGAAGCACTTCTGCGGTGCTTAATGTAAACTTACTGGGAAATGTACATTCTTTTTGATTGACTTTAAATTGGATAAATGCTCATTGAAAAGAACAGAGTGAATTGGTGCTGGAGAGAGCATTTAAAAAGAGAGAGAAGAGCCAATAAAGGCATGCAATGTCTAAATGTTCGTGCACTAATTTCTCTTTGCGACAGTCATTTGGTCTGTACTGTGTGAATATACTTGACGACGTCGTACATATTAATGAAATTTGTTAAGCAGTCCGCAAGAGAGGCAAGCCATCGTGAAAGAGCTTCTGCTTTGAGATCAGACAGTGCAGGGTCTGCCACTACTAATTGCATGGCTTTGGGCAAGGGACTTTACCTTTCTGGAGCCTCAACCTCATCTATGATTCAAGAGAAGTTATCCCTAAACCCTGTGACTGTTGTGAAAACTACCTGGAATAATGCATGCTTGTATCTTGTGAGGCGTCTGGCATGTAGTTGATCAATCATACTTACATGTATTTATAAAGCAAGCTGGTCATCTCGTAGGCCATACTTTAGTAAAAGTGTACTTTTCTTGGTAATTATGATTCTGCTGTCCTCTGTCCGCTAGTTGGGACTGTGGTGAGGAGAACGCATCCGAGCCATCCTCTACCTGGCCATAGCTAAGCTCTGAGAAGGCAGAAACTGCCTATTCACACCTCTGTGCTTGGTGCCTGGCACACTGAGCTTGCTCAGTAATTATTGGGAGTGGGTGCATAAGAAGATTGAATGGCATCCTGCTCAATTCACTAGTTACTATAAGAAAAAGACTGGCAGGAAACCCATTTCCTGGGGTGTCCTGGCTTTCAGAGCTCCCTAGCACCCTGCCTTATTAGCCTGGCTCTTGGATGGCCTGTCTTGAGTAGAGATGGGTTTCCACTTATATGGCCGACATGGGGCAATGTTGTAATATCAGGAGACTCCACAAAGGGTCCCATGCCTTTAGAGAGGAACCCTTTCACCCCAGTCCATTAACACCCTCAGATGGGGGGGGCTTTCATTTCCTACAAAGCAGCCTTCTATTCCAAAGGTGAGAGGCTCATAGCAGAAATTGTTTCAACTCTCTTTTAGCTCTGAGTTGAAAGCTCTTTAAAATTAGCATGGTAGCATTGCTGTTTGGTTTTTAATGGAGGTAAGAGCTACCATTTTCAGTCTCCTAGGTATACTTGTCTGGTCACAGTGAGGAAAACACTATAGTCAGCCCTGTATCTGTGGGTTCTGTGTCCTTGTAGCCAACCAACAAGGGAGTTAAATTCAACCAGGGAAATACCTGAAAAAATTGCATCTGTACTGAACACATACAGACTATTTTTTTCTTTCCTTCTAATTATCCCATAAACAATATAGTATAACTATTTACATAGCTTCTACATGGTATCTGGTATTGTAAGTAATCTAGGGATGATTGAAGTCCAAGGAAAGATGTGTGAGGGTTTATATACATAAACTACATCATTTTATTTATTTTTGTAAACTTTTTAAAAATTTTATTTACTTTTGTATGTGTATGAATGTACTGTCTGCATGTAGGTCTGTGCACCCATGTCATGCAATGCCACAGAGGTCAGAAGAGGGCGTCGGATGCCCCTGGAACTGGAGTTAAAGACGGTTCTCAGCCGCCATGTGGGTGCTGGGGATGGAACCCCGGTCCTCTGCAAGAGCAGTCGGTGCTCTTAACCACTAGGCCATCTCTCCAGCCCAAACTACATCATTTTAAATGAGGGACTTGAGCATCCATTGGGTGCTAGGTATAATTCCTTGCAAAGGTCAAGGGGTGATTGTACTTTGTTAAACTAAATGGTAGTAATATAGTAGCTCAACCTTAATCATGATTGGCAATGAATGCTCTGTTTGTTATTTGCCTGTTACACATCATTTATCTAATCCTCAGGACAATTCCAGTAATGTCTTTATCATGTTCCTTCATATATATATATATATATATATATATATATATATATATATATATGAAAACTGAGTCTCAGAAAGCTGAGATGACTTCTACTAGCAGGCCATCCAATTAATGGCCAGGTCAGAAATGATCTAAGGTGAGGCTAAACCTAGGTTTCCTTCCCACCTCCTTACCCTCTCAGGTCTCAGATCCCAACAGAGTGTTAACTTCCTATGTTAGCTAAGGTCAGCACTGAGAACTTTTTCTGAACAGTATTTTCATTCTATGTTCCCAGGAGACTTTGGTATGCAGACCCTGGGGTCTGCCTGTGGTAACAGGTCCAGGTCCATTCCCCCAGTACTTCACTTCCACTTCAGAAGAATTACTCATTCTTTTTCAGGTTTGTTGGCATTTCCATGTTAACTAAGGTACAGAACAAAGCCAGTGTTTTAGTGGTGGGTCATATGAAAGCACAGACTCATTCACTGGTCAAGGAAGAGACCAAGTGGCATACACCAAGGCCTGCCCAGGACAGTTCTCCAAGACCAGAATGGATGTATAATGTCATTCCAAGACAAGCTCTTTCTTTATGAGACTAGGGTCTTCTCCCCTCTCCAACAGCCATGGTGCCTACTCTTAACAACTTTGTTCTTGACCTTAGCTTAAATGTCACCTAGCTGGGGAGGACCATTCTCTGGGACCTCACCAACTGTCAGGTCATTCTCTGTGTTCCGGTAGTGCAGCCCAAGGTTCATAATCCATATAAAAATACTTTGCATCACTTCATTTTACCTTCTTTTGGTCTGGCTTTATTCACATTTACCTCCATTTGTTTACACATATGTATGCTTTGCAGACCAAGATGCTTGTATGAGAGAGGAAACACAGTTATTGTCTTTCTGAATTTGGGTTTCCTCACTTAATAGTATACTTTCCAGATGCATCCATTTCCTGCAGATTTCATGAGTTCATTTTTCTTTACAGCTGAATAAATCTCTATTAGGTGTATGTGCCACATTTTCATTATCTACTCATCTGAGGATGGTCATCCAGGTTGGCTTCATTTTCTTGCTGTCATCGGTAGTAGTGCAGCAGCAATTAACATGGATGTGCAAGTGTCTCTGTGGTAGGTTGGAGAGTCCTTTGAATGTGCCCAGGAGTGGTACAGTGCTCGGTGGGCATATGGGACATGAAAGATGAAAAGAGACTTGGGAAGGTGGTTCAAGGAGGAATCAGCAGTAGCAAGGGGGTCAGGGAGATGAAGGAGGTAAAATCTACTAAACACATCTTCCATGAAAATGTCATAATGATGTTAGTTTAAAAAATAAAATAATAGTAATAAAAATAAACACCTACTGCGACTCTCCTCTCAAGTATGGACTCAGCATGAATCACTGTATGAGTCACTTTTCTGTTGCTGTGATAAAGCACCATGACCAAGGAACTTATAAAAGGAAGAGTTTATTTGAGCTTACAATTGATGGTTCCAGGGAATTAGAGTCCATTGTGGTGGGAGGCATGGCGGCTGGATCTGGAGCAGCATGCCGAGGGTCACATCTTGCAAAGAGCACAGGAAGCAGAGAGAGAGCAACTGTAGACCACGAGGCTTGTTAAAACTCACTAAGCCTGCCCCCGACAACACACTTCCTCCAGCACGGCCACACCTTCTAAGACCTCCAAAAACAGTGCTACCAACTAGAGACAAATGTCTGAACACTTATGGGGGACACTCATTCAAACCACCACACACATCTTCCTTGAAAATGTCATAATGATGTTAGTTAAAAAATAAAATAATAGTAATAATAAAAATAAACACCTACTATGACTCTCCTCTCAAGTATGGACTCAGCATGAATCCCCCCTAAACTGTTGCCTACAAGGAGTTCCCCTTCCAGCAAAGCGTGTTCTCCTGTTCTCCCAGATCACTTACAACTGTGGCCAATATCTGAATATTCACTCATTGTCTGGTTGCCTTTTGTTCTCCACTGGAAAATCTAGGAGCATCTAGACTCCTGTCCTGTGTTCATCACTGCATCCTAGGGTCAGTGTGGAGACCCAAACCGTACCAGGACACAGTAAGTTAACCCCATCACAGTGCAGACAAAAGATGGATGGGTGACTGCCCGAGTTTTGAAATTTCCACAGCATCTTTTTTTTTCTTTTCGGTCTTTTTGAGACAGGGTCTCCTTGTAGCTCCAGCTGTCCTGGAACTCACTCTGTAGACCAGGCTGGCATTGTACTCACAAAGATCCACCTGCCTCTTCCTCCCGCGTGCTAGGATTAAAGGTGCATGCTACCATGCCTGGCTCCACAGCATCTTATACAGACTGTCCATCTCATGCAGACTGTCCCTTTAAATTAGGAGGAGGTGCCAGGTGTGGTGACACGTGCCTTTAATCCCAGCACTCGCACTCGGGAGGTAGAGGCAGGCAGATCTCTGTGAGTTCAAGACCTGCCTGGTCTACATAGCGAGCTACAGGCCAGCAGGGACTAAAAAGAGAGACCTTGTCTCAAAAATAACAAAAAAGAAAAAAAAGGGAGAATGTTCCCAAGTTTCCCAGGATCTTTGAGGGTGCCCTTGGATCTCTGGGACACTGCACGCATTTCTGCCAAGGAGTAGTATTTCAGAACAAATCACAAGATAGAATTTCTCTTTCCAAATATTTCTAAAAATAGTTTTAGGCAGCCCTTCATCCCATCCTTATTTCATTACTAGGTTTCTGGGTTGAATTTGAAAGGCAGATTTTTTTACTTAAGCTTTGGCAATTTGGAGGCTAGAGATGGCTTATAAACTCTGCTTGCAGGTGCAAAAAAAACATTTGCATACATTAAAAACATAAGGGGTCAGACTGAATTTCTTTGAAAATGTAGTCTTACATCTTTTTATTTTCCTGAATTTTTGATGAGGAATGATTCTGTTGGTCTGGTGCCCATTTTAATAGCACATTGGAATTGGCAGTTCCACTTGGGAACCCATTGAAATGCAAAGAGAGGCCAGGTCTGTAACTAGGATCTCTTTACCTGCATTCACTCAGGAAGAAGAGAAAATGCAAAGTGTAATTAACCATTAAATTACAGGTTGAATCCAGATTAGAAATAGGGGGTTCACTCACTGAAATTCTCATTCTGAACTAGATGCTTCAAGAAAAAAAAAATAGGTGTAGCCAGACTCTCCATTTAAATGAGCACTTTACAGTTTGGAAGAGCGTTTTCACATCCATCCATTATTTCATTTTAGCCTCACTGAAGCCCTGTGATTAAGTCATCACAATTAGTACCAATTAGCTTTTATTGTACAAATCAGATCATGAAATTTCCCAACTTTCATAAGTTCAGAAGGGTTTGTAGTTGCAAAATGGTATCCAAAATCAAGACTCTCCATGTCTGAATTTGGTCCGCCTTCACGGCTTTGTCTTCTTGCCTTATCTATTGTCCGGTAATGAATGAACACATGGGCATACATACTCCTTGCCTACCAAGTTTTTCAGGGACATTCCTGTGAACGCATCATCTGAAGTCCCAGAATAGCTCCTCTTGAGAGAAAGGACCTCAACTGAAATCTCTTACTTGAGCTCCAAAGATTGGCATGTGGCCTATGGTAGGTCAGAGTGGGACAGAAGGCATTACTGACCATCATTGCCTAGATTGAAGCCACACATGGCAATCTTGACACCTCTCACATCTGCACGTTTGGGAGACTCTAGTAGAAAGAGCCTTTCATTCTTTCTCCACTAGACAAACTGATGAATCCTTCAAGGTTTATCATGGCCTTGCCTGCCTCTGGTTCTTCTGCCTCTCTGTGAGGCATTGCATTCAAGTCTCCTGTGGACAAGGGAAGTTAAAGAAAGTTCAGTGCGGGACTTGATGCATAGTGCTGGACCTGGTACCCAAAACAGAGAGTCAGGGGGAACTGGTGTAATGGGAATGTGGAGATGTAAGATGTTGTGTGATTACTATGTGTGGCTTCAGTCTAGTCTCTGTCCCATGAGACTGGCTACCACTGTGTTATCCACCTTGGTGAGGGCTCTTCAAAAATGGCACATGTAGCCATGGAAACTTGCTGAAAGCCCAAGAAGGCCAGACCATAAGTGAAGCAGATCAAGGATAAAGTGACTATGAGGTCCTTGTCTCACCCACACTAGCCATCTAAGAATGATCTTAGATGTGATTTCTTGGTGATAGAATTGTAAGATTTAGTGATCTCCATATTGAAAAGCACACCTCTGTTCCAATGCAAGACTACATCAGGAGTTTCAGCTTTTGCCTCCCAGTGCCTATTTTCTTGAGTGAAGGTAAATGCACCCGAGTCTTCCACCTCACCTCTTGTGAAGAGTAAGCCAGTAAGCCTCGTTCCTCCATGGTCTGTGCTTCAGCTCCCACCTCTACGTTCCTGCCCTGAGTTTCTACCTTGGACTCCCTCAGTGATGAACCTGGGAGATATAAGTGAAATAAACTCTTCCCTCCCCAAGTTGGTATTGGTCAGAGCATTTTGTCACAGCAATTGAAAACAAATACATAGTCAGGCGTGGTGGCACAAGCCTGTAATTCCAGCACTTGGGAGGCAGAGGCAGGCAGATCACTGCGAGTTCAAGGTCAGCCTGGTCTACATAGTGAGATCCAGGACAGCTGGGGCTACAGGAGAACCCTGTCTCTAAAACTGTAAAAGATCACAAAAAAAAAAAAAAAAAAAAAAAGAAAGAAAGAAAAAGAAAACAAATTCATGAAATAATTTATCAAGATTGAATTAAATACATGAAAATAAACTGAAGTAGTATATCAAGCACGGTGGCCAGTTCATAGTAAATTCTGCCTTGCCTAATGCAGACCAGGCTCTAGGCTAAGCAATAAAGGACCCTGTAATGAATTGAGACACGTAGAGAAATTGTTTGTCTTGTCAAACAACTTCAGATGGCTTGTTTTGATTACCAGGTAAGAATATACATGAAAATGTTTTGTGAGTTAGAAAGTAATATACAAATGTGCCAATTTATTGATTACATTTAAGCATTCACTTACACAATGTTTATGAGATCGCTCGTAGGGCTGACCAAACTCAATTACAAAGATCTTAGCTAGTATTTTCTTTAATTCTATTGCATTGCAGGCATCATCTCAAGGGTTTTCCATGGACTAACTCATCTAGTCCTTCCTAGAAACACTGCGAGCAGCTGGAGGCCCAGAACAATGGAAGCCCTGCTCCTAGTCGAGCTCGGATTTAAGCTCAGCTTGTGCCTCCTGATGACACTGCATAGTACACAGCTCCAACACTGGGCTGTATTTTTCCATGGGAGGAAGCATTGTTCACTGCCCCTCCTCCTTCCCACAGGTTAAACTGAATGTCTGATGGAGGCCGGCGCCATATTGACTTTTACCTTTTCTGGGCTTTCTTAGCACAGTTTCTGGTACGTGCATGTGTTCATCAGTATAGGGCGAATGAATGCTTCTGAGCCAGTTAAGCTGGCTACTTGGTGCAGCCAGATGATGTCAGCCTGAAGGGCCTCAAACCCATATCCCTGAAAGGGATTAAGAAGGGAAAGGAGAGACAGGTAGGGAATAATGTGCAGAAAGAGGGAGGGTGTATTAACTTGCTTTCAGTTGCTGTGACAAAGCACTCTGACCACTACCAACTTGGGGAAGAAAGGGTTTATTTGGCTCACATCTCCCAGGTCAGAGTTCATCACTGAGGGAGCCAAAGGTAGGAACTCAGGGCAGGAACCTAGAGGCAGGAGCTGAAGCACAGGCCATGGAGGAACACTGCTTTCTGATTTGCTCTTCACAAGAGGTAAGTCAAAAAGAATGCATTTATCTTGGGACTGGAGAGATGGCCTAGCGGTTAAGAGCACCAACTGCTCTTTCAGAGGACCCGGGTTCGATCCCCAGCACCCACATGGTGGCTGAGAACCATCTGTATCTCCAATTCCAGGAGAACTCCAGTTCCAGAGGAATCCGACACCCTCTTCTGACCTCTGCAGCATTGTATGACACGGGTGCACAAACCCACATGTAGACAGTACACTCATACACATACAAAAAAAAATAAAATAAATAAAATAAAAAAGAATGCATTTATCTTAGTAACTTCTTTAAATAGTTTACACCAGGGATTTTCAGTGCTCTCCATGCTACCAGGGGAGTCTTTAGTAACTGTAGGTTTCCTTGAATTGGAGAGTCTGCTCCAGATCTCACCAAGCCCATTAAAGAAATTCATTCTTTGAATTCTGTTTCTCTAAAACCATTCCTGTTACCACAATCTATTAGTTAGGGTTCTCTAAAGAAACAGAACTGTACACACACACACACCACACACACACACACACACACACAGATTTATTAGATTAGCTTACAGGATAGAGTCTAAGTAAGTCTAAGTAGTCCTGTGATAGTTGTACCACACTGGAGAGACTGAGAGAAACCAGTAGTTTCTCTATCCATGAGGCTGGATGTCTCAGCAGTCCCAGTCTGGTAACTGAAGTCCTGACGGATTCCAGGAGATCAACTAGTCTTCAGTCTACATTGGAGAAGTTGGTCAGAGCAGCAAGATGACCTCACCAGTGAGAGAGAAGACAAGCAGGCAAAAGTCAAAGCTCCCTTCTGCCACGGCCTTTTATATGGGCTGCCATCAGAAGGGAACTCCCACATTTAGGGGGGCTCTCCCAGCTTCAAATCAGCCAATCAAGAAGGTCTGTATCATTTCAGTTAATCCCAGATCCAGTCAAGTTGACACCTAGGATTAGCCATCACAGAAGTTTACTGCCTAAATTCTGATTATCCAATTTGTGTGAACTGATTCCCTTAGAAGATTGCATGGACAGTAAGGACTGCTGAGGTCCATTGCCTGCACACTGAGGTGTGTGTAACTAGATGAACTCAGCATCTTCAATAGTCTGCCTTGTCTTAGGACTGCTTGGTACAGGGTGAGGTGCCTTTCTTGTGCATTTATTTCTTCAAACCTCTTAGTGAGTTTTGGCTGCCTGCTTCTTTTAACAGACAAGGAAACTCAAGTTCGGAGACTTAGGAATGATGCACCAAGGTCACAAAGCTGACCACAGAGCCACAGTCACCCCACCCGCCTTCGGGCGCCTGTCTTCGAGGTCCGTTCCATCCTCTTTTCGCCTCGCGATGGCTGCATCTTTACTGGCTGCACTTTATCCCTCAGACCTGTGCAGTTGCCCTGTCAGTGATCCGTGACTTCCCTGTAGTCAAGCTTGTTCCCACGCCAGGAGACTAAGGAGAAATGGCCCATGCAGAGCCCACAGCCCCCATCTTTCCTCTCAGTTGTTGCGACCAGCCGTGCTTACATTTCCCCCAGTGTGACATACTTCTCCATAAATGCGTGTCTCCAGGAGTAGCTGCTGAGCCTTCAGGAGGTGAGCCAGCTGTTGCTTCCCATCAAGTTCTTTAAATAAAAGTGGTGAGGTACTGCTTCCCTCCAGATGGCCGGCTCACCTCTCTGGCAGCCAATCTGTGTCTCTGCTAGAGACATTTTCACCTCCCATCCCCTCGCGTAGTCCCCGTGTGAATTTTTGTCTGTTTGGTACTCACTTTTTAAAAAATGTTAGTAATTAGAATTTTGTTTTAATAAGAGACATTAACTGCGGGCACCTGACTGGTCTAATCCACTTAGGAAAGGACATTTCAATAAGTTGGCAGAAATGCTAACCCTGCAGGCTCTTGGCCATGCAGATGTGGAGTTGTGTGCTGTGGTGGATTCAGTGCTCACTGATTACGACCATGGGAAAGTCTCTTCCTAGTGAGGAAAATCCTAGTCTCACTTCTGCGTAGTTTCCAGACACTTCTTTGAAACAAGAAGTTTTGTTTTGTTTTATTTTTAATTTTTATTTATTTCTGTATGTGTATGAATGTACTGTCTGCATGTAGGTTTGTGCACCCGTGTCGTGCAATGCTGCGGAGGTCAGAAGAGGGTCTCGAGTTTCCCCGGAACTGGAGTTCTTCTAGAATTGGAGTTACAGATGGTTTTCAGCCGCCATGTGGGTGCTGGGGATTGAACCCAGGTCCTCTGCAAGAGCAGTCAGTGCTCTTAAACGCTAGGTTATCTCTCCAGCCCTGAAACAAGAAGTTTTTAAGACCATTGTCCTGAGGATGACTACAACACATTCACCAATGTGGGCAACGCGCCTCAGCTAGCAGACCCTTGGAACCCCAGCCCTACTTAGGCTCTTCTCCCATCCCACTCACTCACCCCAGCACCCTACAGGAATCTCCATCCTCCTTTCACCAGCTAAACCCTCCTCTTGTGGTTTTTCTTCTTTTTCTCCTTTTTTTGTAGGACATGGGTTGGCTCGTCATCTTCAGATTCCAGCTTTCATACCATTTCCTCTGAAAATCATCATTCATTCTGCCCACAAAAGCTGATGCTTAATCAGAGAAGGGAGGGAGGGAACAGAAAGAAGGGAAGGAGGGAAGGAGGCAAAGAAGGAAGGAGAGAGAGAGAGAGAGAGAGAGAGAGAGAGAGAGAGAGAGAGAGAGAGAGAAAGAGCAAGATATGGCTGGTGACCAGTTAAACACACCTGGGAATGAAGGAAGGCTGGTACCAATGTCCCAGAGTGTTGGAATGGACAGGGGTGAGGGTAGACTCAGGCAGGGCCTGGGAGGCAGGAAGCACTCAGGATTCTGTTTTTATCTTAAATGTTGTTTGGGAGGTTTAAAGAAGCTTCGTCATAGTTTTGGACGCCTCTTACTTAGCACCAGGCCTGCTAGGCTGGGGATTCTGTGAGCACACAGTTGTTCTTTCCGCTCCATCCTCTAAATGGAGTCGGGGTTTGTAAATGAATTCCAAGCAGGCATGGGCAGGAAGGAGAGGGCAGGAAGGAGGTCTCCATTAGAGAGCTGGTTTTATTTTCACACTAAGCTTGCTAGAAGTAGCTTGTTCTCTCTCATTTCTTCCAGCTCATATTTTAATGTCCTTCCACCTTATTGGTGTAGGCTTAGCAGAGAGAGTTTATGGAAGTAGCAGAATTTCATTTATTGTAGTTTATGTTTATTATATGTATATATTCTCATTATTTTATGTGCAGAGTGTGTTTCTCAGCCGATACTCTTTAGGGAGATAATATGCAAAGAGATCTTCTATTTCATTTTTACTAACGCCACTGCAGTTTGCTAAATCATCACCATCAAACCATACTTTAATTTAATCTACTTTATTGCTTTCCAAAGCATTTCCTACGAGAAACATTACATTTCCTGCGTTTCAAAAAATAAGTGGCTCTAAAATGTACAAGTGAAATTAAACAAATGTTTTGTCCTCTCCAGCCTGTCTTTTTCTTTTTCATGTGACTCACAGAACACTGGAACTCCAGGTGGGAAAAGGAAGGTTTTCAAGGGAACCATAACAGCCATGTGATCTTCCAACTAGTCCTTGGATTTGGAAATAGATGAATCTATAGTAGTAAACTCTGGCCCTTCTACTAATTGACTGTGAGACAGTAGGCAAGCTATACACAATATTTTAAAGTTCCTGTTGCCTTGTGTCTACGATGAGGGCTATTGTGCTGGTTCATGTTGTGATTTCCCTATCAGCTTTTCAAAAGAAAACCCCCAGCATGCATCACAGTGTTCTTGCACTTAGCAGGTGCTAAAGAAACAGCTGCTATTGTGAATAGGTAAAATGCTTCGTCTTGCCCTGTACCTTAATCAGTTTATTGGGTGCTTTTTTGACTCTACATCCTCAAGTCTAAAATGAAGAAGAGGAAGGCACTCTAATGGGTTTGTTGTGTGGGTGAAATGAGCCAGTCCCGTGATGTGATTAGGTAACGGCCAGCATTTCAGAGGCTCTGCAGTAGACATTAGCTCCAATATTATCAGGTATGCTTGCCCTCTGTTTTCAAACATCAAATAAAATGAATTTTCAGACCCCATAAAGGCTAAGTTTCAAATTGCTCAAGCAATAAGGACTATAACAGACATTATTGATTCTTCAGTTAATGGCTGATGCCTGCAGATCAGAAGTATTTTCAATTTCTGATTTAGCTGAGCAATTGCCTTTGTCTTGGTCACTATAACATTCTGTAGTCTCCATTGCCTCTTAGTTTGGCTGACCCCATTGTAAAGTACCCAGTGACTCAACTGATGAAAATTACCTTAGTTAAAGAGAACTAGCTAGTGTCTAGACCACGCTGAGTCAAGACCAAGAATTCTGAAACCCATTCATTAATGGACACATCTCCTTAATATGCTGCCTAGGAAGTCATCAAATGACTCCATAAGGTTTACTAAACTCTGGCTATATGAGGGCCCGCCTGCCTTCCTTTTTGTGCTTGTTTATTTCCTGCTGTATGGGGCACTAGGGAAAATAGAATTTGCCAGAAAAGTGAGCTCCCAAACCATTTCAAGGTCTGGGAACTATACCATAGTGACCATAAGGATGGCCATGTTGAGCAAGCATAAAACCAGCCCTTCCACAGAAGGAGCATGCACAACATGTACTAGAAATGCCTTTCACAAACAGCTTCAGGAACTTGTTATAGCTCAGTGGTCGCACACTTTCCTAGCCTGTATGCAATGAAGAAACCAGAACATTTGGGCTGCCGTGACCGTGCATTCAATCCTCAGCTGCATAGAACACCAAAACACCCAACCCACACAGCTTTATAGAGATATAGTTGGTATGTCACACATGTTTTTTGTTTTTGTTTTTGTTTTTTGTTTTTTTGTTTTTTTGGTTTTTTTGGTCTTTTTGAGACAGGGTCTCCCTGTAGCCCTGGCTGTCCTGGAACTCACTCTGTAGACCAGGCTGGCCTTGAACTCACAAAGATCCGCCTGCCTCTGCCTCCTGAGTGCTAGGATTAAAGGCGTGCGCCACCAGGCATTTGACTTCTATGCACATCTGCTGTTACCACCAAAATAACAAAACCTTTCTGTCCTTCAAATGATTTGTTTTCTGTTTATTCTTTTTTTCATTTTCCAAAACTTTATATCTAGGAATTCATATATCATGTACTGTTGTTTTGGTCTCACTTATTTGACTCGATGTAATTATTTCTCTTAAGGGAAATCTGACACCACAGCGCCCACCTACCAAGTTGTCCACATGGACTTATTCCCAGTGACAGCCACCAGTTATTGAGTATGTGTGTTATTCACAGGGAGTCCAGGCTGAACTTCTTGCAGCAGCCATCTTTATTATCATTACCTGGCCAGGGAACCTGGTAGCTCAGAGGAACCCAGTGAGGATACATTCAAACACAGGTCTGTCTCACGTCAAGACTGCAGTATTTCTATCTCCGTGATGGCCAGAAGCAGTTCTGGCTGTGGAAGGAACACAGAGAACCCAGCCAAACTCATGGCTGCAACAGTTCAGCAGTAAAACATTGGATGAGACACTTGGTGCTTGGTTCTTCATTGTAATTAATGAGGACATCATACCATGTGACCACCTTGTTCAGATAAACACGTAAGAGAGGGCATTCGAGTACCAGCCTCATTTGCTCCACAGTTTTGTTTCTTCATCATTGGTAATGTGTTGTAGTTCCTCAGAAAAGAAGCTGAATAAAGGTAGATGTGGCCCCATTTAGTATTAAGCAGGTACATTGTATTAATAGCAATAGTTACTGGTTATTGAGGAAAACGAGAATAAGAAAAAATGTGGAAAGTCATGTTGAAACTTATATGTTACTGTCCTGATTCAACAGATCCTTGTCTGGTTTCAACTAGATTTAATCAGTATTTGGTGAGCATATATTCATGTGATGAATAGATGAAGGGTGTGTGTGCTGTTTCAATGGTAGCACCAGCATGACTCAGACAGGGGAAGCCAGATCAAACCGGACCATGTTATATGCACATATCCCATTGAGATCAGGCTTGGAAAGTCCCTTTCTATCCATTATTCTCAAGTCTAAAATCCAAAGGTTGTTAAACATCTATTCCCAGTCATCACAACAATGTGGATGAGAAGCATCCCCTGTTCTGCTGTCTGTCTGTGGGAGAGACCTCTGTCTAGCCTTGTCTAAGCAGTGCCAGAAGGGCATGATACATACAGGTGAGCCCCCAGAAGGTGGTGATAAAGCCAGAGCAAAGAGCCATGAGACCCTGACATAGACTGTAACCATGTGGGGCAATAATTATCACTGATTTGTTTTGAGTCTTTAAATCCACTCAAACGTTTCCTAAGAGTTACTGCATCTGCAAGTATGTCACGAAAGTGGACAGACAGGACATGGCACCATGCTAAGAGATCTCCCAGGTAAGAGTGTGTCCGGCTCTCAGAGGAAGAAACCATAGTCAGGTAGCTACTGATTTTGGATAAAATTTCATAAAAGATGAACAGCATCTTCAGTCCCTTTTCTCATTAGCCCATATTCCTGTCACTTGAGGCTCATATAGCTTTCCTTTGTTACAGCAGCTTTATTATCTCACCAAATACACACATGGTTGCATATTTCAGTTGTGAGTCCTATCTAGTAGCATAGCTGATGGGAACAGTTCAGTTTGATGGGTGTGACACTAAAGTTCAGCCAAGTTAAGGGACCTGTCCATAGATCGCAGGCAAATGAGCTGTTTTCTCTGGACATTAATGAAGCCACATGTTTAGATCAGAAATGCTTTGTACAAAAATGAGTGTGAATCTGAAGTATCCCAGCCCACACTGTGGATGGCCAAGCCTTGAAGCTGTCGGCACATCACCCTGTAGTCCCCAAGTTTAACTGTGAAGAACATGTGATCTGGCTCTTCGCTTCCTTTGGGATGATCCTAAGGGTATCCGGAAGAGTCTCTATTCTTTTATGTGTTTCACCTTAGATGTATCAGGCGATAGAGGTGTGTGGAGTGGGCTAGTTGTTTCTTATGGGGGGAAGGTCTGAATGGCCCTCTTGGTAAAGATAGGTGGACTCTGGAGCTGATGGTCTTGGAGAGATTCTCTAGGACTTCTACAGCTTGTCTTGTCTGAAGAAGTAGGGTCACTTGAAGACTAGATTCTGCTCCTGGCTCTGCCTCCTTTATAGCTGTGTGGTGTAGCCAGGACACTTCATCTTTTTGGACCTTGCTTGATGTCCTCATCTACACCAAGTGCGACTTTCAAAGCTTCCTTTTGAGCTTTGTGAGAGGATAAAATGATACCCTCCTTGTGGGTGGGCGAGCACTTTGGACCTGTTGCTAACTGTTCATCGTGGATTCTCTGCTATTTGACTTTTTTGTGAATTCTCTTGTCTGAAGCAGCAGTTCTCCAAGTATGGTCTCTGACCCTGCAGAGCAGCCTTACCTGGACAATGGTTAGAAATTTGAATTGGGGGCTCACAGTTGAGGCCTCTACTCCAGACCTACTGAATCAGTACTTCGAGGGGAGACTGAGCCATCTCTCCTGATGCTTTGGCTGCAGTCCAGTCTACAGTGACCTTCCAGTGGTACCTGCTGTATTCCCAGGAACAGAACACAGACAAGACTGGAATATTGGCCCAGGCTCCCAGCCCCACCCAGAATTCCAAATTCTATTCAGCACTAACAGGAGATACTGCACGCTCTTAGCTATTCTGAAGAGTCCCTTGGACTGTGGCAAACCGCTGTGATTGTTATTTCTTGTCTACCTCTTTTCCTCTGCAATTCTCTGCCAACAAATGTTGAAAGCCTTCCCAGAGTCAGCCAAGTGGTGTCGTGTTGGACAAGCCTCCCTGTTTTTTTTTTTTTATCCATGTTCTTGTTTGCCTGCTTAGAGTGCCCAGGAACCTCCACCCAGTGTCCTCTCCAGATGGCTGGCACATTGGCCTAGTCTCTCCTCATTGGTGACAATGTGGCAGCAACATGCTATCTCCTAGCTCAACATCATGACCTGCTGCCCTTTTACTGTCAGAGATGACAGGGGGTGCTGAGGAGAGCAGGTGGCAGGGGCTTTGGATAATCTATTAGAGTTGGTGGCTCTTGCAAAACCATTTGCTCCAGTCCAGAATTTCCCTGCAAATAACTCTCTGTCTCAACAAGCTGGGGTCTGTTATCACTAATTATTTTTGGATTAGGAAGGGCTAACAGGACTTGGCCTTGGAAGGTCAGAATAATTTGAGTAGATAACTAGATTGCTGCATTCCCTGGGGAGGAAAGGATCTCCAGTCCAGGGTTTCAGTAGTGCTGACTGAAAGGAAACAAGGTGTTTGTTTTCCTCTGATAAGTGCTGATAAAAGACTATTTGTATGATTTTCCAGTGTTAACTGGAGGGTGATGTTCCTGTTGCTGCAGCCTGTGGGTTCTAGAGGAAAGAAGAAAGGAGGGAAGACCAGTGATTCAGGGGGACTTTTACCATGAAGATGAGAGGTAGTGGGGGCTAATCAAGGCAGTGGCGCCACGAAGGCAAGGGTGTCCAGCCAGCCAGACTTTTAATTTCTGTTCCCCACTCAGGGCCTTGGGCATGCTATAGAAGTATTCTGCTGAGGGACATCCTTAGCCTTAGAATCCTTTTAAGTGCCTGACGGTAAAAAACTCAACAATGATTAGCTCTAATTCTTGCCATTGAAACTATAGTTGTGGTTATAGCAAAGAGGAAAGTCTAGCACTACGCCCAGGTTTCCTTCTCAAATCTGTGCTAAATGAATGGGTTTGGGTAGTGGAAGAAATGACGTGAAAGAAAACTCTCAAGACTACAAAGAATAAAGGAGAGGCAAGGAACAGGAGATAGAGATGCTTTGGGCTTTGATTATTTTCCTGGGTCTTGGTCTCTCTCTCTCTCTCTCTCTCTCTCTCTCTCTCTCTCACACACACACATCCTTTCTTTGATGACATCAGATGTCACATGTGAAGATATTCAGTACCTTTTCTGCTATTATGGAATACTCTGTGCCAAAGTTGCAGTCCTGCATATTTTCATTGGCTTCTGGGTTATTTTCACAAGATACTTTAAACCTTTTTTAAAATTTATTTTTATTGTATGCATAGGAGTATTTTGCCTATATGGGTTTGTTTTTTGTTTGTTTGTTTGTTTCATTTTGTTTTGTTTTGTTTTGGCCTTTTTGAGACAGGGTCTCCCTATAGTCCCAGCTGGCCTGGAACTTACTCTGTAGACCAGGCTGGCCTTGAACTCACAGAGATCCGCCTGCCTCTGCCTCCCGAGTGCTAGGATTAAAGGCGTGCGCCACCATGCCTGGCTTAAAGATGGTTCTTAGCCGCCATGTGGGTGCTGGGAATCAAACCGGGATCCTCTACAAGAATAGTCGGTACTCTTAACTGCTGAGCCATCTCTCCAGCCCCTTTGCCTGTATGTTTGTAAGTGCACCACTTGCATGCAGTGGCTGCAGAGACCAGAAGAAGGTATTAATTAGATCCCCTGGAACAGGAGCTACAGTCAGTTGTTAGCTGCTATTTTGGAGCTGGGAACACAGACACTTTTCCCTTCATAGCCAGACCTTAGCTTCTTTCCTGCTTTCTTTGGGTCACACTCCAGACCACCATCCTACACTCACGGCTCACAATGAGTAGTCCAACTCCAAGCAGAAACAGTAAGTTCATTTACTTGGGAGCTCTGCATTGAGAGGTATAGTCCCAGTAACCTAGCATATCTGCAAAAGCCTCAGCTCCCTAGCCAGGCATAGGCCAAAGGGCACCTTTAGAAGGGCCTTAGCAGAAGCAGAAGCGGTCTGCTGCTGTGTAAGTATGAGGCCATACCTCTGGAGGAATTCTCTCTACTGTGGATGTCTGTCTGTGCCTGCCTCTTTCTTCTCTCTGTAACTCTCAGTGCTGAGAGACCCATCAGCATCAACTTTAGAACTTGTCATTTGGATTGGAAATAGACCTATTTTTCTAAATCAGTCTAAATGGCCCTTTCCTGTTTATGGTGAGACATCAGGCCGCTAGCGTTCAGACGGAATTCCAGCACCGCCACTTATTAGACAAGTGATTTGGGGCAAGTATCTTAACTTCTTTTACAGATTTAGCTCAAAACAGAGGATAAGAACATTTTTAGAATGGATTGGGGAGGAGATGGGGGAGTCTGAATGTGATCAAAAGCATTGTATGAAATTCTCAAAGAAGAAATTATTTTAAAACAACATGTTCAAGTGTCATGTGTTAGGAAAGCCTTCTCTGAGTGACGTCAAAGGAGGAGAGAGCATACCTTATTATCTCCAGGATATACGATCGGTCAGAGCAGTGGGCACCACCCACATAGCCCAGCAAGTTCTGCTCTGAGCCTTCCTTTCCAGCAGTCCCTGAGTGCATTTCCATCTATGGTGAGCCGCAGCCAGTCAATTCAAGTCCAGAAACCCAAAGGGAAGAAGCTTTGTTCAGAGACTGGGCAATTGTGATTTGGAAAACTCAGACTCAGAAAGCACTGCTTCAGTACCCCCCTCCCCAACCCAAGACTGTCGAGGGCTTTGAAAGAGAGGAAATCTAAGATAAAGGAAATTAGATTCAGGAAGGGGACTGACCCAAGAGAGTTACTCCTGCACATCTGTAGGCTGTGGGGGTTGGTTGCTGGGACAACCTCTAGGTCAAAACGCTCCCTCACTTGCCGCAGTCGTGACTGTATGCAGCATTCATGGAGATGGTGGTTTGTACAGACTTGACCGATTCAAGACTTCCCACTTGCAGGCAGCTGCTCTTCAGACACGCGTGAGTCGTGGTCCCCTAAAGAGCCCCTTGCTCCATTGCCAACTGCTCTTCCTGTGCTACTTTTCCTCCTGAACGTCTTCTGGATCTCAATCACCTACATTTATCGGACTTCCATATTAACTGCCACAGGGAATGCGATGCTTTCCAGGAAGACTGTGTTTTCTTTACATTCTGCCTTGGTACAAACAGGATGTAAGGAGTTTATAGAAGTGTTTACATTATAAGGAATATAGGGAGCTGGAGAGATGACTCGAGGACTCAAGTTCAATTCCCAGTACCCACAAAGGGTATCTTATAACCACCTGTAACTCCAGTTCCAGGAAATCCAACCAACATCCTGTTCTGGCATATACATACAGACAACATATATGTATAAAAATAAAAAATGAAAATAAAATCTTTTTTACAAGTGTGCTTTTAAAAAGATATATAGTTAGATAACTGCGATCAAAACAAGGAACTTGATTATAGATAAAACGATGCTGGATCCTATACAGTATTTGGTTTGAAATATATAGATTTGGTTCTAAGCTTTCTGGTGGTCAAAGGAAAAGAAATGGCTTTAAATTTCAAATTTTAAAGAATATTTAAAAATTTTAAGTAGCTATGAAAAACAAAGTTGATATGGGAAATCACAGAAGGTGTATAATTTATTTAAAATATGTGCATGTTTTAAAATTTTATGTGTGATACGAAGTTTTACTGCTGCTCTAATTAAAGTGGAAACTTTACATCCTGGGCTTTTTTATAGCCCATCTTCCTTCAGTGACAGTAGACATCAAAATTTGGCCTTCTGGTCCAAAATGGAAATCAATCAGCGCTGAGCTGAACTTGTAGGAATTTTCAAGACCTCCCCAATTGACAATGCTTTATTCAATTAAGGAGCATATATTATTCCTTAAGGAATTGAAACAGCGTGGTGAAAGTTCTAGCAAAGCATTCTAGAACTCCTGGCAAGCCTTCACAAGGAACACAGTGCGCCCTACTCCAGTAATGAAACTTTGCTAATTATAAAATCCACGAAGTTGGATCCTAGAAGAAAAAATGTTTTGCACACTTTACAAATAATAAGCCTCTGTGGAGTGAGTGCTGACTCGCGTATTTCAAGTTGTGGCTTATTTGGGTATTCATAAGAGTCGCTCTTTGCTGATTACGTCAGCACAACCTCTTTATTGAATTATGGATTGGGTATTTAATCAAGGTTCCCGCCTTATTATTAGCCATGTAGCATTCCATTGTTTCAGTGGAAAATGGAAAATGGAAAACCTGGTTCACAAGAAACTCCATTGCCCCCCTCATAAATAAAGCTTTACAATGCAGTCTTCTTTTATATCCCCATAATCCTTATTGGCCAGAGAAGTGAGAAGAAATTATGGCCCTGTGCTAATCAGCTGGGGATGAGGCATGTCTCTGGGTGCCGGAAAGCTAAGCTGGACCCTGGCCTCCTGCAGTTTTGTGTTTGTCTCTTCTAAGTTAAACTTGGACTTGGAATGGGGGGAACGACACTGATGTACACTGGAAAGAACTTAAATCCTAGTGTTGTTCAGTGAGGGGGTTTGGCTTGGTTTAGTTTTGGGAATCTAATTATATGGCTGCATCTTAAACTTACACAGAACATTTAAGAATGCCATTACTCAGAACCAGACCTCAGACATGGGGTTAGCTGGTCTAGGAGGACCTCCGCACCTTTCTGTAGTACCAAGGTGACACTGATATACAACCTAGGCTGAGGACCACTGATTTCAGCTCCTGGGAGTAAAAGGGTTGATGAGCAGTGATTTGCTGGCTATGAGCTGAGTTCTGAGCCACACTGGGCTTCTGTGGATAAAAACTCTCCCCCAGAGTTCTCCTTCTGGTCTGGTCTGACAACTTTCCCTTCTCAAGGCTGTTTGGAGATTCAGGTATGGTTCTGTGGTGGAGACCCTTCAAGTGGCAGGCTCTCCATGAAAGCTTGTTGTTATTCTCCTCCTGCCCTGGGAATGTTGCAATCTGCAGTCTTTCTTATTTCCTCTATAACTCTTGAAGTTCTGGTATTACCTTTGAAGATCCATTTGCTAAATGTTCCCTCTCTCTGCCTAGAAGGGTGTGGGTCCTTGGGCTGGAGAGATTGGCCTAGCGGTCAAGAGCACTGACTGCTCTTGCAGAGGACCCAGGTTCAATCCCCAGCACCCACATGGCGGCTGAGAACCATCTTTAGCTCCAGTTCCAGGGAATCCGACACCCTCTTCTGACCTCCGTGGCATTGCACGACACGGGTGCACAAACCTACATGCAGACAGTACATTCATACACATACAAAAATAAATTTAAAAAATTAAAAAAAAGTGTGGGGGTCCTAACAATCTCCATGTTGTGGCCTCTCCCTGCCCATTACTCCATTGCCAACTTGGACCTGGTCCTTGGGTCTCCATACTTCTGTTCTGATGCCCCTTTTGCAGCCAGTGTGACAGTCATAAGTGGGGTGATGACTATCACAAGGAGAAAGAATCCCCAGGGTGCTCCTTGCTGTGGGATCATTAAGGAACTTCCAACATGCTTGGGATACACTGAATATCAGAGGGCTCCTGAAGATGCTTTCTCAGTAGTTCTGCAGCTGTAGGCAGAGTGAGCCTGGCATGGAGAAGGGATGCATGCCTAGAGCAGAGCAAGAGCTTGGAGGGCTCACGAGGATGAAAGCTCTAGGATCCCAGGGTAGCATACAGAGTCAGGACAACCTCTGAAAGACAGTTGGAGAGATACCTAGTAACCTTGCTTTATCCATCTCTGTACTTGGTGCCAGAGCATGTGTTCAGTTATGTCTGCGATTATCATGATCTTGAGATGGGAGGGGAAGAAGAATCAGTGGTGTTTGACATGGGTCATGGAAAGGGGTAGGAAAGATTTGGGTGAGCACACAGGGTATAATCTCTCTCTCTCTCTCTCTCTCTCTCTCTCTCTCTCTCTCTCTCTCTCGTGTGTGTATGTGTGTGTGTGTGTGTGTGTGTGTGTGTGTGTGTCACTTGATGTTGGAAGCTCATATCAAAGCCCCATGTACTCACAAGCACAGATGCAGTGGAGCACCTGATCCAGGTATGCTTCTCAAGAGCAGATCTTAAACCACGTGTGAGGGATGGGGACTTCAGACAGGTGAAACTGCTATTGCTGGTGGAAGAAATGGAAATGTTTTCACTGTGCAGGATCTGTAGGTCACCAGGCTACTACTTTTGCTAATCTTGGATCTTTACTATGAAACTTACAATGATAGTGACAGCCAGAGTAAGGAATCACAGTTTTCTCCTGTGAAGACTTAAGAGAAACATTTTAAGCTGTATGCAAGGATGGATGGGGACTAACTAGCATGCTAACACAGACATTTGAAGGTGGCGTTCCAGCCGCCCAAGGGAGAATGAATCTGCAAGAGAAAGAATGGACAGGGTGCAATGGACACTATTTCCTTTCCCAGCTAATCAGGAGAGTGCATTCCTCCAAAATACAAGTTTCTGCATGATTTAGATTATTGAAATTTACACCAGGGGCTCACTCATATTTTCCCAACTTGGATTGGAGGGGAGCAGCTTCTGTAGTTTGACGATGGGTACTTACCTAAAGGGACGTGCCCAGATGTGCAGAGGCAGGGTCTCTAGTCCATTCTTTACCTCTGTTTCTGTTATAGGCTCTTGGTTATTTTTTGAAGTATTAGCTTTTTTATTTCTTTCATAATAGGAAGACAGGTGGAGAACAGTAGTTTTATAGTTCATAACTTTTAAGAAAATGGATCCATTGTTGGATAGACCTTTCCCCACCATCACTGTGGTTTCCTTTATCATCAGCATCTGTTGCAGGCCCTAACACACAGGTTTGTGCACCTCTGGAGGTTCCAACCACTGTTCATCATGGCATCCCTCATCTGCACTTTCCTAGCTCTTTGTGGACCGTTTCTTGTTTTCTTAATTCTGTCAACTAGCACTGTGTCTGTGACAGACTGTTTCCTCCTGGAAATAAAGAGTTCCTTAAAGAAAGGAGCTATTCACTTTTTTTCTTAAATGTTTTCCTATACTCTACAGAACTTATCCTGCAGTTGAGCTAGACTTTGACTCCCAGGTATTAGGAACAACTAGAGGTGCATGGCATGAGCAATATATCCTACGCTCCTTCCAATGTCCTAGATATAGCGGTTCTGATGATTTTCTTTAGATACTTGAAATTGCACTCCACAGTCAAGAAAGGCATGGCTTAGATTCAAACCCAGGCTTGCTTGGCTTCCCAGCTGGCACAGACTTCTTGTGCAGGCTCTCATACATGTACACTTAATTCCAGGCAGCAACCTGTATATTCAGTTAGCAGTATGAATTATCAGTGGGAACCATTTTGAGACAGCCCACAGAATTCCCCTTAATGAGTTGCTTTGCAGACTGCATAGATGGCTTCCTTTTATGGTGCTTCCAATCCTTGTTTGCAGTTTTTTAGGTAAAGAGAGACAAGGAAGCATTCAATCCAATTTTCCCAATTAGGTTGTGTAATAGATTGTCATGGGCATTCTCATGAGAAGTGTTCAATGATGGTGTCGTGAAATGCATTGATCAGCACTTTCTTAGAAGGCTCATTGATTATCAGGTCTGTGTCAAGCAGAGAGGTTGCTGTGTGGCGTCCCATCTTGGAAGACTTAAGCTTCAATTTTTCAAGGCGAGTCACAGATGCTTAAGTCAGGCCACTTTCCTTGTCTATTCAGGGAGACTTGCGACTTGCTTTGGCAGAGACCCACCTTTGGGACTTGGCATTGGTACCGCTGTACTCCTTTCCTTACAGCTGCTTGTTCTTGTGTGAGCATCACCTCCCCTACTACTCTAGGAGTGCACTGCATGCAGAGCACTAGCTCATCTATCTTGGAAACACAGTGGTCACCGAGAGAAGCCTAGAAACTACATAAAGTTGCCTATATAGGGTGACAGCTATTAGCATGGTAATTACAAATTTGCCATATACTTGAGAGCCTAACACATAGGTAAAGGGAGAAGATTCGACCAGTTACTGTGTCCTAATGTTCCCCCTTATAGCTAGAAACAGATCGAGTTATTTAATACTCAAGGTTGCACAGCTAATACATGTGAGAGTTTGGATTCAAACTTGAGTCAACTAGCGTCACATCCCTTGCTAAGAACCCCAGTTTTATTGTGATTTTCAATTATCCTTCTGTTGATTATAACGTGAGGTTCAATTGGAGAACTGGGGTGGGTGCTTCTTGAATTACTCTACATCAAAGAATTACCAACAAAGCTTTATGACAAATGCAATTACAGTATATCACCTTGGGCTTTGTGTGAGAGTGTGTGTGTGTGTGTGTGTGCGAGTGTGTGTGTGTGTGTCTGAATCCCTAAGAGAGGATAGAAAAAGGAATGCCTTTTTTCAAAAGTGCCATTCACCTTGAGAAAAGAGAAACACCAATTGGTATCACAAGTCCAGGAATGAGAGAAATGCCTATTTTTCTATAGCAGGGGGAGGTAGAGGAGAGAGGTGTTGAGAGGTGTTGGGTTTGAATTGGGTTTTAAAGGTGAAACAGTAGTTCTCCATGCAGAGGATAAGGCTACCTTTGTTCCTTCCCTAGGAATGAATAGAATGTTGTGTGGTCTGAGTTAAGAAGAGGAGAGTAGGCCACTTACGAGCCTTTCAGTGCAAGTGGATGGACAGGGCTCCCCGACATGAGTTGTACCTAGGACCAGAGTGAGTGTACAATTCACTGTGCTGCGTGAGGAGATTCCAGGGCCCACAGATGACTTCAGGAAAATCATTGCCTGCCTGTCCACGGATCTTGAAATTTCTCCATCAGAGCCCTGCTTTTTTGGTATAAGCCTTGGCCTCAAGCTAAAACTCAAAATGTACTGGATTGCTGACATGTGAGAACACTGCGCAGGAACACTTACCGTGATTAGTGCAGCCACTTCAGCCTTTAGAGTGCCTACCCTGGGGACATATCAGAAGTGGGAGTGGTATCATGAGAAAATTATTAGTCCAAATAAAACCTGGGTTAAAACTAGTGGAGAAAATGGAGCAAAGAGATCTTCGGTGTCTGGGGGGAAGAAAGCAAAGATCTGATCCCTGGTCCTGTTGCCTCGCGAACCCTGTCGTCCAGGGTCTTGTCACTTTAAATCACATTTGCAAACTGAGTGTGCTTGAAATCTTAGTAAGGTTCACCCCTGGGTAGGAGCAACAGTCTGAACACACTATGTGAAATGAGGGCTCTTACCGAGTAGCTCTTAATATACAAATATACACATTTTTTGTTGCTGAAGCAGCATAAAACAAACCTATAAAAGAAAGACTAACTCCAAGCCCAGAACCCATTTGGGGATAAGCTTGTTGTCACCCCCTGGTTGATGGGTTAACATCCTAAGTATCAAGGTCTACCACCTTTCACAATTTTTTCCTGCTTATTAAATAGGCCTTGCCTAGCAGCACATAAACCAACGCATCATAAGTCACACTGAGGCTGACAGAGAACCAAAACTTCATACTCCCTACACACAGAGAAAAAAGGAAGAAAAAAAGTTCACATTAACAGCTAACCATTTTCTCAAGTGCGCACAAATGTTTCTAATGTGTGTGTTTTAGAAGGATTTCATTGGCCTCCCTCCAGCTTGCCAACCAGGTAGGATAAAGGATTCGAGGTGATTTATTTTGATGATTTCAGTAATAAAACTCAAGGGGAAAATTGGTTCATAGTGAAAACAGCCACTTTTCATTAAATGCTGCTAAAGCCTCCAGAATGAATCTAAGACAGTGGCTGGGTCTGCCATTTGAATCAGGAACACAGACAATTTGCATCTGACATAAATTTTCATAGGGTCCTGTTAAGAACACATCAGGCCTGGAATGAAAATTAAATTGACTTCTTGCCCGTCGTTGCCCCCCTCCCCAGCTCTGCTCCTTCCTAATGGCAGGTACAAAGGATGGGATGCAGCCCTTTGGGGCTTCCCAGTCACAGAGATGTGTAGCAGACCACTGCTTGAGGCATTTCTCCACATTCACCTCAGCTGTCTGCATCAGACTCTCCTTTAAAGAAAAGCACAGTGGCCTTTTTCAGCAGCACAGCCAGCCAGAACAGCCCTTCATCATCAAACAGGGTATCCTGCTTGGCTCCTAATCAGTCCCCAAACCCAGGTACCCATTTGCTTTAGTGAATTTGCATTTGGAGACAAGTTTGAAAGTCTAAAATCTGATGGTGCCACTCAGGTTGATGTTCCATAAACAGTGAGTTCTCACACTTCCTCCTCCCCAAATATGTAAATTTTGGTTTCCTTTCACCAAAGGCAAACTAAGAACCCCAGTGTGGTCCGCACTTTAGTTCCAGCTCTTGGAAGGCACATACCTGGAGACCAGAAGAGGACACCAGGTGCCCTACACCATGATTCTCTGTCGTATTCCCCTCAGGCAGGGTTTCTTGCTGAACCTGGAACGGGGCTGGCAGTAGCAAGACTCAGCAGTCCTTGTCTCGTGTCTCCATGACTGGAGTCACAGCTGCATCCGACCGTGCTCATTGAGTCCTCTGACCAGCTAACCCATCTTCCCAGCCTCAAAGTAGAATGTTTTGTGTCTCATTGGTAGCTGTCTTTCCCCTTTTAGGAAACAGAGAGGTGGGAGTTAACTGTGCCTTTTTTAAGTACCACACACACCATCTTTGGTGTATTACATATACAGTTGCCTACTATTTTCCAGATTTTGTGGTATAATACTAAAAACTAAAAATATACAGCACTGACACAATCAACCTGATGGATGAGTGTTTAATAGACACCCGGAAAACAGTCTCAAGTCAAGATGTGACCAGCATTCCAGGTTTTCCACCAACTTCTCTATTTTCACTTCCTCTCACAAAAACTCTCATCTTTTTTTTTTTTTATCTTTTGGTTAGGTGGGGTGATTTTGCAGGGCTGAGCTACACCCCCAGTCTTCTCTGGTCTTTAGTGAGATGCACCTCCTTACTTTCGTCATAGCTTCATCCTAAACCAAAAAAATCAGATACTTTGAGTTTGCTCGATCTCATATCTCCGTACAATACAAACATGACGTGTTTTGCTCCCTTCCACTTTGTAGCTTCTCCATCTTCGTATCTTTTTTAATGTCTGAATCTGTGCTGTGACCATTTCTCTTTCATTATGTATACTCTCTTTTTCAAAGATTTATTTTTATTTATAATGATATATATGTGTGTTTATCTATATGTCCCTATGAGTGTGTCCAGAGATGGGCAGTTATAAACTGCCCAAAGTGGGTACTGGAAACCAAACTTAGGTTTTCTGCAGAATAGTACTCACTCACTCTTAACTATTGTGCCATCTCTCCAGCCCCTATGTATAGTCTTCTACAAAATTGGTGCATGGAGGCTTACAAGGGGGTTGCTGGGTCTGAGGGTATGTTTATCTTGTTTATCTTGACATAGGCTTGTATATTTTCAACTTCATTATACATTACCAGTTTCCTGCAAGTGATTGCACCCAGTCCTACCAAATGGTCTTTTTCATTTTTCTCCGCCCTTGACCATACTTATTTTTTTAATCCTCATATTGGGAAAATAACTATAGCCCTTTTTATAGATAAAGAAATGCATTCCCAAATTTTGGAAAGCAGGTCATAATGCACATATAACATGAAGGAAAAAAAAGAATGAGTCAATAATTGAATAGCAAAGGAATTCCAAATACTCGAAGTTAACTGCATTTACCTATACCATGAATTCAGAGGGCTACAGAAACTGTGGCACTTTAAGGTCTGATGTAGCTTATATTTCATCATAATGAAAAGAAAGCATGGAAAACAAAGTGAAAATAAATACAGCCAAACAAAGCACACTTTTATGGGTGTGGGCTCTGCCTAGACACTGGACTGAGCAGCTTCCATAATTGCTCTTACGGAGGCTGTGTGCTTCAGAGGTCTGACCGATGTGCAGCAGAAAGCAAAGGCTGGTTTGGTTTGCAGGGTCCTGGGGGCTTTATTCTTGCTGTCTGTCTACAACTCAGTTCTAAATAGACCTTGTGGATATAGGGAAGGAAAAAGAAACTCCTTTTCGCTCTATCCCCTTTGCTTCTTTGGTGGGAACCCGAGGCTAACAAAGGCAGAAAAGCCAGAGGAAGCAACAGAGGCTTGCTACCAGGTCCACCACCCTGCATGCGAATGGAAGGGCTTGAAGGAGAAATTCACAGGGATCCTCAGAATCTGGGCTTTATGGAGCACCCTGACAAAAGAACAAATGGTTGGAAGAGTGACAAAACAAAGGACTTTTCTAGAGCAGTAACTTATGTGGAACAACTATAGGGAAGCCAAGGCTACTCAGCAGTAATGTCGGCATGCATGTTCCTCAAATGCAGTCCTTGGACTGATGGGATGTGTGATTGTTTGTCTCCAGGGACAGACTCCATGCCTCCTGGTAGATATGGGAAGGGCCACACTGCAGGGTGGTTTGTTTGTTTGTTTGTTTGTTTGTTTTGTTTTGGGAGAGATTTTCTTATGTCTGTGTGTCAGTTCCTTTCTACTGAACAGTGTCTGTATTTGCAGAGTGGCATATGTCGGGGTCACAGAGTCTGCTAGCCTTCCTTGGACACAGTTCACATTACAAAGATTAACCTGCTACTTGGAGGTGTTTACCCTGGGAGGTAGCCTATTCCAGAGCAGGGAGAATCAGTAGGGTAGCAGGATTTATGTTTAACAAACAAAGGACCCTTCTATAACGCTAGTTAGTCTTAAAATGAATATGGGGTTTCAGGGGGACCCCAGAATACACCTTTCTGTGGTTTATCTTTTGTCTGAGCCTTCCAACAATCTGAGGATGGAAATGTCATCATAAATAAAGAATCTTTGCCTTGAGAAAATTATGCAACTTGCCCCAGATCACACAGGGAGACTGCAACAAAGATTGCATTTGAATCCAGTGTGTCTTCACCACTAAACCAAAATGCTCCCAATCGCAGAAACATTCAAGAAGCAAATCCCATCCAGCTCAGATCTCTGGACCCAGAGCTGAGGAGCTTTCCTGAGCATGCTGCTTTACTGCAGTAGGAGGTGTTCTGACGGCTTTCAATGAAGCGTCCGTCCACTCAGTTGCCAGGTAGCAACATTCTCTGCGCTGTCCAACAGCAACTCTAAGAATTCTCACAGCAGATATAATGGAGCTGAATCATTGAAATGTGTAGAGGAAGACTGCTATCTATCTGGAGAGTCTCCAGGATCCGCCATTGGCCATTGTTAGGCTATTCGGCCCCATTATTTCATAGCAGACATGCTATTTAAGTGGTTAATATTTTCCTGATGTTCACTAAGGAACTAAAAGTCATAGCTGAACTTAAGCTATCTTTATTGTGGTGCTATAAATATGACTGTACTTGAAGTGGGTTGAATATTAAAACCCACAAATAAATGGTTTGACACAAGCAGAATTATACAGTGTAGAATTGACCTACTTTGTGAGAAGACTTTCCCCAGAGTTCCTTAGCTAATAGTATGTTAAGCCAACAGAGAAATCTTCCCACTAATGGAACTTACCAGGGAAGATCGAAACCTGTAGTTTGTCAGGTAATCAAAAAAAAAAAAAAATTGTGGAATCATGAAAAATAAACCTATGTTTTGAATACCTTTAAATTTAACCTTGACGGAAAATATGTAATAAATTTTTATAATGTTACAGCTGTTTTAATCCCAGTGGCAAGACAGCTTCTGATCTTTCCTGATGTTGAAATGCACTTTTTCTCATTAGAATATGTGCTGTCTTTTCAATAAGATTCCTACATATAACACGTTGCTTATGATTTCCAGTTTGGGCTTCTTTAAAGTAAAATAAGGCTGAAGTCAAATGCTCAGGAATCTAGTGGAATGTCTGGATCTCTGTACTTTTGCCTCATTCTTCTTGGGAGCATATTCTCTTAACCTTCCTCCCCTTCTTTTAACACACATATTTCACTGATTTATGGCATGCTTAAATAATCAGATGTGAGCTGGGCATAGTGGCACACGCCTTTAATCCTAGCACTCAGGAGGCAAAGGCAGGGCATATCTTTGTGAGTTCAAGGCCAGCCTGGTCTACAAAGTGAGTTCCAGGACAGCTGGGGCCACAGGGAGACCCTATCTTGAAAAAGACCAAATAATAATAATAATAATAATAATCAGATGTGACTTTATCAAGAACTTCAGTCACAAGCAACTTTGGAATGTGATGTGTGGGATTCTTGGTAGCACTGAACCTCTGCTTCTGAACAGAGTAGATCACATACAAGCGGCCTATTTCATGGCATTGGGCTGACAGAGGCCAGTGCTCGGTCCCCAGCACTCCCTGCCCCGCAGACTGCTCTGGTGCTCGCTACAGTTGTTGAAAGGATTCAAGAGAAAGTGAAGATGGAAACAAAGCCTCTTCAGTACAATAGAAAGGAACATAGTGGGCTCTTTAAAAAATGTAACCTGGGGCTGGAGAGATGGCCTAGCGGTAAAGAGCACCGACTGCTCTTGCAGAGGACCCAGGTTCGATCACTAGCACCCACATGGTGGCTGAGAACCGTCCGTAACTCCAATTCCAGGAGAACTCCAGTTCCAGAGGAATCCGACACCCTCTTCTGACCTCCGTGGCAGTGCACGACAGGGGTGCACAGACCTACATGCAGATGTACATCCATACACATACATAAATAAATAAAATTTTAAAAAGTAAAAAAATAAAAAATGTAACTTATCAGGGCATGGTGGCGCACGCCTTTAATCCTAGCTCTTGGGAGGGAAGAGCAGGCGGATCTTTGTGAGTTCAAGGCCAGCCTGGTCTACACAGTGAGTTCCAGGACAGCTGGGGCTACAGGGAGACCCTGTCTTGAAAAGACTAAAAAAAATTTTATCTTAAAATTTCCCTTTTGTGTGGGATCATCATTGACTTAAGACTCATTTCCCTTTGGATTCTGAGACTTGAAAGGATAAACGGCATGTGTTAGTCATTCCATTCTCTCTCCTGCCTGGCTTAGCACCCAGCAGGCCTTCAGCATAGAACATCCATTTTGGCCAGAGAAGGGTAGGGCCGGCTTTTTGAGGGCAGGTCATCCTTCCAGGAGGTCTGTGTCTGAGGTTGGGGTGCCAAGGGCAGACCTTAGGAGATGGCATGTGGAGAAGCCAGTGGTGAGTCTGGAGAAAACAGTGCAGACACCAGTCTAACAGGGTGGTTGTGCAATCTGCTAGAAACCAGGACCTTGCACGCTGCCTCCTGGGGTTTCCCTCCCTGTAGTTTCCTTCTGTCCCTGCACCTGCTGAGGCCCGCTTGAAGTACTTCTCTGATGCAGGGTGCTTTTCTGTGCTGTCAGGTAAGAGGGCACTCATACTAAGAACAAAACTGAGTTCCAACATTGGGACGTTTTAAGGATATGGGCCATATCTTCTTTTAGACATAAGTATAAGAAAAGGCAAAATAGAGATGTCATTGGAAATTCTATGAAATTCCACACTTTGAAATGACACAATCAAGAGCTCTACAATGTCCAATGTGGACTAAAATTACTATAATTTATTTATTTATTTCTCTTTCCTTCCTTCCTTCCTTTCTTGTTCCTTTTTTAAACATTCCGTTATTAATATGTGTGTGTGTGTGTTACTTTCCTGTGCTGTGATAAAACACCATGACCAAGGCAATTTATAAAAGAAAAAGTTTATTGTGCTTACAGTTCCAGGGGGACAGGAATCCATCATGGTGGAGAGGCATGGCAGGAAGAAGCTGGAGCAGATAGTTGAAGGCTCACATCTTGTAACACAGGAAGGAGAGAGAGAGAGAGAGAGAGAGAGAGAGAGAGAGAGAGAGAGAGAGCTGTGTGCTCTCAAAGCCCACTCCAGTGACATGCTTCCTCTAGCAAGTCACCACTTCTTAAACCTCCGAAAACAGCACCACCAACTAGTGCCAAGTGGCACCTATGGGGGACAGTCCTCCTTCAAAGCACCAGAGGATAAATCGGTGCCATGGCACATATGTGGGTGTCAGAGAGGGATTGAACTCAGCCTTGGTAGTAAAGACCTTTGCCCACTGAGCCATCTTGCCAACCCCAATTCTTCACTTTTAATGTAAAAGAAAATTCTCTACTTGCCAGTAACAGGAATGATAAAAATCAAATCCTTCTCATCTAAATCGCATCTAACAATTTTATCAAATAAAACAATTGGGCTCCATGCCAAGTACAATGAAATGAAATCATCTTTATGAAATTTCTACAGAAAGATCATTTTTGCTCTGGATTTTACTAATTTGAGTTAGCTTTTTAGGGCTAGCCAGGGGATGACTTTCCCTTTTTTGTTTGTTTTTCTCTCTGACAACTAGATTTTCTTGACTTTGGAGTGCATTTGTGTTTAACAAGACCTTGACTTTGTGTTCATGATTGGTTGGGCAGCAGGTACTAAGGGCTGTGGTACCCTTAGTGATGGTACCACACTAAGTGATGGTACCCTTAGTGATCCCCATGCTGGGGATCCTTAAGTACTTGGGACCATTCATTGGAAGCTGTCAGTGGAACAGACCACTAGGATTTCACCATGGCCTTGGCGTGCTGACTGGAGGAACACAATGAGGCAGGCACAAGGTCAAATGTCACCTCTGCCTCTCTCCTCAGTGCATTGCCCAAATGCTTTGTTCCCACTGAACAACTTTGCAGTTGGCAGGGACACACGATATCCTTTATGAAACTGTTTGAAAGATTAAATGATCTAACGTGGACAAATCACCTGTATTAGTGGCTGTATTTCTCTAAACTCTTAAAGTCTTAACTCTCGTGAATTGGTGTTCTTTGAAAAGGCCTCATTTTTGTTAAAGATTCTGTAGACTGATGTATGGATTCGAATTCTGTGATGTAGCGTTAGAATGTTTCAGATTGAAAGTCAAAACTATCTTGGATTATCTTTAAACCTCACTTATCACCCATCTTTTACATATGTGGCCTAATAGCCCTTTTTTTTTTTAATTAGTTTTTTATTGATGCTTTGTGCATTTCATACATTTTTTCCAATTCAGTTCAGGCTTATTTCCCTTTCCCTCTCCCCCCACCCCCACCCCATCCCAGATCATGCATTCTGCCATAACTGTCCTGCATCTTTCTCTCAGTTTTTTTTTTTTTCATTTTTAGCTATAAGTGATAATCCATGAGTACAAGCATCCTTCATGCAAAACCTATCTGCAGGCTGTTGTGCCCAAACCCCTACAGCCCCACCATCCAGTGGGGGGTGACAGGTTGTTTGTTCAATCAAGTTGATCAAATGAGTGTCCAGACTACATTGCTGTAGTTTCACCATTCACCCCAATCGCAGCCCTTACATTCTACCACGCCCCCTCTTCCGCAGGTTGTTCCCTAGGCTTAGAAAAGGGGCACAGGTGGATGAGAGGTAAAACAGTCCACTCTCTCTGGAGCTGTTGACTTGGACTCTGGTCAATTCTGGCTGTTTCCTTTCATGGGCTGACAGTTTGTCCAGGAATAACCTTTCGATCCTACTGCTGCCCTGGCGCGTTATCGGCCTAATAGCCTTTTAACTATCATGAAAAACCATTGGTATGTATTGACAGAACACTGACGTCCACCAACTTTAAAGCTCAGAATCTTCTAAGATAACATTCGAAATGTATAGAAGAGATCTCTCTGCTCTGCCAGAACCCACCTTCCTCATAGCCCCAGCGAAGTATTTAATAAATGCATTCATTTATGACTTTGTCTTGTTCTATGACTCCAAAAATCTATATAATCTTTTGTGTGGTAGAACATGTTGTTCAGGCCATGTTCCTGAGCCATTGTCAGTCATTTGTGGCTTAGGGTAAAACTACCTCTTGTTACCTTGGAATAAGAAGTATGTTTGCATGGACACTCACTCTCAGTACTTTGGAATATGACGTGATTTGAAGCAAGAATCTGAAATGATGGACTTACTTAAGCTGAGGTTATTGAGGCAGGCCTTACTACATTAAAAGAGAAAATTTGAACCTGCCAGACAGGACGGTGGGAAGTGGACAGCAGAGATGAGGGTGATATGTGTGCAGGAAAGGAACAAAGAACAGCAAAGCATTCTGAGACAGGAGAGAGGCATAGCACACAGTTGCCTTCACAGACTTGGATGTGATCCAACCCAGCCAGCACCCTTGATTTGAGACTTCTCACCTCAAAAACAGCGACATAATAAACCTATTTTAAGTCACCCAGTTTATGGCACTTCATTATAGAAGCAAACTAATCATTTGATTTTTTTTTCTATTTCATTTTTGTAAACTTTTTATTGAATTTTTAGTATTTAATATCTCAATCAGTCTTAATAATCTTCATACTGCTTTCCCCAGTGCCATCTTCCAATAGCCCCCAACTGGAATTCATACATTCTGTCATATTAGGCGTATTATGTCAAGTTAGTGTTCCCAGAGGGTCCTCAGTGCAAGTTCATCTACTGAGGTCTGGTCGACCTATCTAGAGTCCCTAGCTTTAAGATCACCTCCAGGAATGGAAACAGTTCTACAAGTGCCTGGGACCCTGCTCAAATGAACCGACAGCAATGGTGTCAGGAGGCACAAGACCCATGCAGACTCAAGCAGACAGAAACCCAGCATAGACGTGGGGAAATAGGCAGCAGACCCCAATATTAGCTGAAGAAATATTGGCAGCTAATCCTTTGATTTTATTTCCTTTCTTTCACTGTGTGCCTCTTCCTCCTGGCTTCTTCTGGGTCTATTCAAATTAGCCTGCCTCAGGATGGCTCAGCAAGGATATAATCCCCAGTATTCAATACTTCCCAGGCCTGGTATTCCGGAGAGCACACAGAAGTTGCCCTCTTTCCCTATGATATGTAATAGGTATTTTTTTAATCCTCTGGGTAGTGCCTCCAGTAATCTTCTCCACACACATCCTGCTGTGGAAGATTTGACGGTGAACGCAGCCTCATGAGGCCCACCTGAAAAGGAACAGAAGATGTAAACATGTCGCCATTCTTGTCATTTTGAACAACATTTTTAAAAGCATCTCCGAGAGTTAGGAGAAAAAAGGTTCTTTTCTTGGGGGTCTCCTTTTCCTCCTCTGGCTGGGAAGGTATTTGCAACTGTGGAGGAGAGCAGATTCCCTGAAAGCCTCCTGAGTTCGCATTGTATTAAGTGAGCAGGATCGCCTCACTTAGCCATTCATATTAATTGAGCAATTTCAAACTTTAAAGTGAAGTTCCTTTGGGGTTTATGATCAAGGCGGTGTCCCAGCCTCTCTGGCTTTTCCCTGGAATTGGCCCTATTTGGTACAGCTTTGTTTTTGATTGATGTCACGTGGCAAACCCTCTGTCTGGCTGAACAATGGCCTCAGTATCACATCTGTCAGCAGCTCTATTGTAAAGAAATCCCATCTCTGGGAGCTTGAAGCCCCGCATCCGCTGGTTTAGGGGAAATTTTCCCATACACAATGCAAAATACAGGCTTCTTCTTTCTACCAAGTAGTATTGAACCCTCTGCCTTGATCTGAAGCCCTAGGATCTCAGCTCCTTCAAGTGTTGTAGGCTGCAGTGAGGGAGCTGGGGCCCTGCAGAGCAAGCTGCCTGCAGGCTGTGAATTCCAGCAGAGAGAAGGTTTTGAAGTATCAAAAGCTTCACACCTGTGGGTGATTTCCATGGAGAGTCAGAGAGTGAGAGTGACCTACCCCTGACCCTCCAAAACTCACATCAGTATACCCACCTATCCAGGGAGGGAACACGCTCCTTTCTTTGCTTAGACTGCTGGAATACAAAGAATAGGAGATGTGTGTGTAGGTTTGTGAGAGAGAAGGGACAGCGGGGGCCGTGTCAGAGACCTGTGTTCTAAACCTGCACCTGCCCTGCTTCTAGCTGGGAGAACTCTTCAAAGCTCCTACCTCCCTGAAACACTCTTTAGTCATAACATCGGATAATGACAAGTATTTGACATGACAGATCTCCCTCTGGAATCCTGTGCAACTGTGACGCGGATATGCCTTGCACTATGTATCCATCTGTCAGCCTCCTCTCTCCCCTCCATCTATCTACTGCCACATTTATCAAATCATTACTGCATGCCAAGTGCTTGCTAAGTATATAATATTCATTAGTTACATGGCTCAAAAAGGCACTCTTGTGGTAGTAGGTTAAAAAAAATCACATTACTTGAGTTCAAATAAATCTCAGCTAGCTATGTGACCTTGGCTAGGTCCTTTGGCCTCTAGAAGTTTAGTAACAACATTGTATCATCATTGAGAAAGAAAGAGAGGGAGAGAGAAATAAAAATGCTTTTTGAGCCGGGCTTGGTGGCATACGCCTTTAATCCCAGCATTCAGGAGGCAGAGGCAGATGGATCTCTGTGAGTTCAAGGCCAGCCTGGTCTACAGACCAGCTGAGACTAAAGGGAGACCCTATCTCAAAAATACTAAAAAAAAAAAATGTTCTTTGAAAAGTACTTACCACAAAGAAAGCCTGGAAGCTAGTGTTATTTATTTATTTATTTATTTAATTATATTTTAATTATGTACATTTGTGTATGCGTAGTTATGGGAATGTGAGTACAAGTGCCCACAAAAGCCATAAGAGGTGGTTGGATCATCTTAAATTTTAGTTAGAGGTGGTTGTGAGCGACCGGTAGGGATTCTGGGAGTCAAACTCCAGTCTTCTGTAAGAGTAGTTTGTATTTTTATCCACTGAGCCTTCTCTCAAGACCCAGTAAGTGCTCTCCAAACATTACTAAAAACAGTAATATGAGGTTATTGAAGAGTGAGTTTCTCTATAACCGATAAAGGGATGCATTACTTGTTAAGGTAGTCTGACAGCCTAATCTGTAATTAGAGTTTAATCCTATTAAAAAGAGTCGATTCATGAATGAATTAGTTTCTGAGGTTTAATGTGTATATTTTAGTTTTAGTCTAATGATTATGAAAATTTTCAGTGGGCACTGAAAAGAAAGAGCATCTAGCATTGTCTGAGAGTCAGCAGAAGAAGGGTGAGAAAGCAGCATTTTGGAAGGAACTAAATGCATGGCTTAAGAGAAAACTGGTATGTGACAGTAAAAACATCAGAACTAAGAGGCAGGGCATGGAGATATCAAAGCAATGGTACAGAAATAACCTAGCAGATGGAGTAAAGAGGAATTGCTCCCATGAGAGAAAATGGTGCTGGGCTATACACAGATGTGGACACATGTGAGCGGAAGCTGAGGGACCTGGATTTTACCAAGCTTTAATGGGCTAAAACAAAGAGCAAATGCTGGGAAATTAGAATGGAAATTAGTAAATTGTCATTTGATGGGAAACACTGTGATATCTTTTATGGCAAGGATCTTGTCTATGAAGTTCACCTCCAGCTATCTGTTGTTTAGGAGGTCAGCATATGGCAAATTTTGGACAATATATTAAAAATGGACCAGCTTATATTTTATTTGGTGTGGGGGAGAGTGAAAAAACCAAAGATAACTGTTGAGCAATAGAATACCATTATTCTAAAGAGAAATCTTTTCATTCTTTATCATTTAAGTTGTAAGAGAGAGAAGTTGTAAACAGTTAGATGAGTAGACCATGGGATAGCCAAGGTCACCTATGAGAAGTGGAGTAAATGAGGTGGCCCTGAAGACACTTCAGAAATATTGCTGGCAATTCTTAGAATTTGCGTGAAAACTACTATAAAGAAGAGAAGAAATCAAAAGACTGAGTGAAGAGTAGAATACCCATGATTCATTTGACTTCATTCACCTGCACAAGGCTGGCCCATTCTTCTGAACACAGAAGACTGCAATGAAGAACAAGAATCACAGTTTTCACAAAATCTGTATAACCCACTGAGTGCTGTTGCTAATGTTGCTACCATTGAACTCGGACAGATGAATACTCACAGTGAAACTGACCCTTGAGTGGGAAGACAGCTTAGGTAAAGGGCAAACTGGTCATCTTTGTCATCTATATACCAAATTTGGTTTTTGTACAGAATTCAGATGTGAGCATTTAGAAAGCTGGTAGAAACCTGAGTGCCAAGCCCTGGAGAGGGGTCATTTGGGATAGGGTAAGATTGCCAAGTGGAAAAGGAAACAGTAGATTGCCAGAGCGTGTCCATGAAGGAGCTGAAAGGAAAAGTGGACAAAGAGGAGCCAAAGAGAGGACCGGGACAGTCACAGGAGTGCACACGAGGGGCCTTGTCAAGATGGTGTGGGTGCTGAGGGGTAAAGTTGCAGCAAGAGACCAAGGAGGGCAGGCTGAGGGAGGGCTGCTGGAGAAAGAACACTCAGAAACTTCCCTCCATGTCACAAGTCACACAAGCTGTGTGTTGGCCATCTATGTTGGCCGTTTCATTGCTTAGTACAAACAGCACCAGACCATTCAGTTTGTAGACTCAGCAGGTCCTGATCACCTGAAGAGTTCTCAGGGCTCATTGATGCTTCTCCTCCAAAAGTGGTAAAAATTGCCATTCCCAGCCCCCACTTTCCTTACTTCAACCAGACATACCCACTCTGTCTATAATTCAGCTCTTATTATCTCATGTCATGATGTTATTGTGTGCCTGATCAAAGACATTTGGAACGCCCACAGAGAAATCTGAGGTGACATCCAAATCTCTGGAATCTGCTTTCAACCAGTGGTGGATGTGCTGGACAGAGCTGGGACTTTGGGATCAGGTGCTATCAGATTGCTCAACTCACGGGCCTCTTTGAGTCCCTTTTCTGTGCATGGATCCTATTCACAATGTGATCAGTACCCGCCTGGCTTAGGACAGATGTCCAGGAATGTAAGGCAGTTAGTATTATACAGAGTTCAACTCGTTTGTTGTTCATTTGCAATAACGTTTTTTGGCACCAGTTTTGCCTTTAACCTTGGTTGAGTGTGGTTCCCATCGTCTCCCCACTCCTGTTGCAGATTACCTTTTTTGAACCTGGTATTAATGCCCCCTCCCTTCCCAAACTTCATCTGAGGACCCTGGTTCAAAGTCATCTTTTCATGTTTGAAACCGCTATAACAATTTTCAGTGTAATATTCCTGCTGGCTGTTCCTGGGGTGACCTGGGCCATGACATCTATTGTTCTGCACTGGTTTTTCTTTCTTGATTTCTTGTTTCTGTCTTCAGAGGTTTATGGATTACAACTCTGACTTGATTGTAAATCCCTTGAGGTTATATAAAGGCCATAAAATTTACTATGTCTACAATTTGTTGCTCTTTCTCCTCTTTCTGTGCTTTTATTTTTGAGGGAAAAATTCATTATTTGGAAATCTGAAATTGAATTAGTTGGCAGCCAAATGAGATATGCGTGTTATGGAAAATGCTGCCTGTCCATTGTAAACTCTGAAAAACTTAAAAATAGCAACACTATCTCATGTTATCCTGGATGTCATATGAGACATAGTAATTGGTCCTTTGTTAGAATATTATTCACCACCATCCTGGGCCTTACTGGGTATGAGTACAGTGATGAATATAGTTGACCATCTCCAGATCCCAGAGATAACCAAATTCAAAACTTAAATATTGGACTTCAGATTTTTAGATTTGAAGCATTCATATGAGAGACAGTCAACTTCCATAGTCTATGCAAATCTCCAAAGCTCCAGACTGGAAGAACTTCTGGTCCCAAATATTTCAGATAAGGTAATATTAGCTTCAAGGACTCCATTAGCTAGGAGTCCTTGAAGAGATTTGCTCTGGAAATCTTGCTTCCTTAGTCTTCCACTAAAATATTTCTTAGGCTTCCATCCATCCATCCACCCATCCATCTATCCATTCATCCATCCACCCATCCACCCACCCATCCACTGATCCATCTATCTACCTATCTGTCCATCCACCCATCTATCCATATATCCATCCATCTATCCATCCATCCATCCATCCATCCATCCATCCATTCCATCCACCCATTCGCCCACCCAGCAACCTATCTACCCATCAGTTCACCCATCCACCCACCCATCCATCCATCCATTTATCCATCCATCCATTTATCCATCCATCCTTCCACTCACCCAGGTATCCACCCATCCATCCATCCACCCACCCATTCACCCATCCAACAGCCTATCCACCCATCCTTTCACCCATCCACCCATCCAGCCACCTATCCACCTATCCACCTATCCATCCATCCATCCATCCATCCATCCATCCTTCCACCCACCCATGTAGCCACCCATGCATGCATGCATCCATCCATCCTTCTACCCATCCATCCAGCCACCTACCCACCCATCCATGCATCCATGCATCATCCATCCATCCATCCATCCATCCATCCAGATTTTTACTTCTCCACATGTGCTCCCTCTGTGCACTGGTGGGAGCACCATTTGTTTCTCCACAGGGAGAAAGCATAGTTAGAGCAGAGAACACACAGGCGTGGAGAGCAGCCTGGTTGGATGACTCCTGGAGGACTTTTATGGCTCTATTGGTTCTGTGATCTCTGGACAGGTGTCTCAACCTCAAACACCCCCTTTTCTCCTCTGCACAAAGTGAGATCATAATACTTCTTGGGGTTGGTGAGCTTTTTCTTTGAATCAAATGAAAAGTGATGCAGATGAAATAGCTTCCCCTGGTCCTGGATCTGAGTGGGGGCTTATAACAGGACAGTCCCACCCTCTTGCATGAAAGGATCCCACCCCTATGTTTTGACTAGATTAAACAAAAAGGAATTTAATACTTATCTTTCTTTTCAACTGTTGTTTAACTATTATTGCTTGTGACAAAAACTTGTCACATATTCTCCCTGATGATTTGCTATTATAGTTTCAACAGTCATTAAAATCATTCTTGCAAACCATTGTGACTCTTAAGAAGGAAGGTGCTTATGGAATTCAGCAAGGCTGCAAGTAGATATTGGTGATTTTCTGATCTAAAAGACCTGTCTATTCTCCCTCGTTTGTAGAAAATGGACAAACAGAACTTGTGTGTGAGGTAAATGCCTCTTCTATATTAAAGTCATTGAAAGCTAAACATCTATAGGGATAAACTACAAAACTAGACAGTTTGCAAAATGAGAGTCATCTCAGCCGGAAGTCCATTTTCCACAGTTCTTTCAGCAGATAGGACGCTAAAGAGAGGGGGGAGGAGCACATCTCAGAAGCAATGAACTGAGACATGATCCTACACATTCCTTCATAGGCAAGTATTCGGTGAGGATCAGGTAGTAGGTCAGGAAGAGAAGATGCAACAGAGTGTCCCACACCTTCCTGGTGTTCCCTTTGAGCCAAGTTTTCAGGTTTCTTCTGCTTTTTATGAAACTGTGGTTCTCTGACTAGCCTGATCAGTTCTTAACTAATTCCATGGCCTAATTCCCAAGTATTGTAAAACTTCTAGAGGCTGGAAAGATGGTTCAGTGATTAGTTCGGTAGATGGTACACTTGGCTATTCTTCAAGAGGACCTTGGTTCAGTTTCCCTCACCCACACTGGATGACTTACAACTGCCCTTAACTCTAGTTCCAGAGGATCCAGTGCCCACTTGTGGCTTCTGTGGATACTGCACACACATAGTGCACACACAAGCAAGCAGAGGTGCGCACACACACACACACACACACAGATCCCCAAAACAAAATACACACATAAATTTTAAAAATTAAAAACAAAGTTTTCTAAATATATATGGTTAACCAAAATCAACTTGAAGAAAATTAAATATTAAAATAGGACATATCATGAAGAGCCAAGGAAGAGCAGGGACTCCTGGATTTGGAGTTAGGGAGAACCCTGCCATTGCCTTTTCTCTGTGGTTCTTTCAGAACTTCTTTCCTCTTTCCCTTACCATAAGATTGGCCCTGACCCACTGAAGGAGAAGATGACCACCTCAGATTCTACATTTCCATGCCGTGACATCCTAGGGTTCCTCACAAGCAACTGTTGGCTTCTCCCTGCCTCTGCCTCTACTTCTGCCTCTCCTTTATCTGGGCCTCTCTCTCCTGCTCTCACTCTCTGGCTTTATTATGATCTCGTTCTCTCTGCTTCAATATTCAATTCCCAAGGATACAACTCTCACTGATCAATAGATCATGGACCAGGTGTCACTGTCCAGTGCAATCAAGAGGAGCCAGAGAGTGGGTCACATTATATAAGCATAGACACTGTGTTGCTCCCGTTGGCTGTTCAGACATTGAGATCTGGGCATGGATCACAAAAAGGCATCTGTCCTTGATGAATAAGCCAGGTCCCAGTTATCCTTCAGTCTGTGAGACAGAAGCACTACAAATGGCAGAGACTGTGGCACTTCTATGTTCATGTTAAGAGTCAGCCATAGTTTTTCAGCATTGACAAGAGTTCAAGTGAAATCTAGATTTAAACTGGCAGGAAAGAGACTCATATCTTTGCTGTTGCCAATAGCAGGATGCCACTACCTTTTAATGGAAAGAGGTTGGTTTTGGCTTATAGTGCCAGAGGTCCAAGGTAGGGGTCATATTTAACATTTGTCTTTTTGCTACCAGAGTCCTGAGAAAGCACAAGGCATCACATGGTGAGAGGAATGGAGTGCCTGTCTGTCTCTTCTGGCCCTCTGATTTCTTGCATGAATCAATCATGGGTCCCACCCCAGTGACCTTACTTAGGCCTGACCACCTCTGAATACATGAATTTTAAGGAGTCCTGGGGGACACACTGAGACTATGTCTAACCCATAGCAATAGTCTGATATTTTCTTATGTCCTCCCCTCATTTGCAAGCCTCAAGTGGGTTCTGTCTGTTCCAGGAGATAAATGAAGAAATGAGCACCCTAACATGGCAGCAATTACCCGTGGTGTCTGACTTACTTAGGACTCTACTGTGTGACCTAGTGGCTGTTTTGAAGTCACCTTTCTCTGATCCTAAATCTCACACACTGAGCTCAGCTGGAATTTGAAAGGTGGAACATTTAACCATCACCTCCCGGAGCTAGGTCTCCATCGGGAGTCACAAGGACATCCTGTGGGAAGCTCCCAGGGTAGTCCCCTTTCCCCTGCCCCCTGCACTCTGTGAGTAAGCCCTATCTGCTCTTCCTCAAATCCAGTTTTTTTTTTTTAATCTGGGAAATTTCTTTACATCCCCAGCCATCGCCCATTGGATCGCTCATCAGGGTTACCAGCCCTGCTTGCACCCATTTCCACACAGAGCAGTGAGAACACTTTGGGGAATGATGTGCATCCCACTTCTGCACAGAGCCCCCCAGTGGCTTTCCATGGCACATGAAGCAAACCTGCACCTGACCTTGCTTCATAAAGCAAGAAGTGAAAGAATTCTGCTTCTGCTCTGAACTCTACCTCCCTCCCCATCCTGTTAGTCGTCCTGCATGACCAGACTTGCGTCTTTTGTTTCATAAATGAGACAGGTGCAGTCCCTCTCAGCATAGTTGCCTTTCCTTGCTCATGTGCCCTTTCAGATGCCATCTTCCTAGAACTGCCTTCCCGGCTCAGCCCACCTACGTTAATTGTTCCCTGTCCTCTCCAGCTACTCCTTGTCCATCGGACCTCTCTATCATCTTTATAACACTTGCCACTATCTGGAATGATCTTCCTCATTATTTATTTACTTACCTACTTCTTCCCTTCCCCTTCTTAGATCAGAAGTTCTAGGAGGACAGCAGGGATCTTCTCTCCCTCCCCCCTTGTTGATGAGTATCCCCTGGGATTCAGACTAGTGGGACGTCACCATGTCTTTAGGGAGTGAAAACATATTAGGCTGACTGCACTAGAGATCTGGCAAGCCAGGGCTGGGCCTGTGCCCTTGCATCTATTATGAGTCACTGCCAGAGACACTTAGTCACTGTCTATTCCCACACATCCCCACTTAAACTCTCCATCACTGAGATTTATCTCCGAGTTTAATCAAATGTAATTTATACTGCAGCCTCGTCAGTAAATAATTGATTTGCCCTCTCTGTTGTCTTCATCACACATACTTCTTTGTACTCTAAAGAAATAATTTAATCAGTCGATAGTATACACAGCTCTCTTGTTTGGAAGGCAGATGGAAGATAAAGTATAAGTCTGGTTCACAACAGAATATACCAAGACCAAAATTATCTTGCAAAAGGTACTCAGCAAACAAGTTGGCAGCAGAGGCATCCAGTTGAATCCCATTTTTTTCTAGTAGAGATGACCTGTGGACATTGTAGTACCACAGATGTAAATCTCTGTTCATTTGTGATTAATTAACCTCTGTCTGGGCCTTAGAGCAGGCTTTCAAATCCCAGTATGGATGCATGGAACAGGGGTTTCACTGACCAGTACTGCCTTTGACCTCAGGCCTGTGGGGTCCCTTATTGTCCTTCTGTCAGGCTTTGCATGGCAGCCTGTCCAGAGCTCACAGGGATTCTTTTGTAATCCACCTTCCATGGCCTTTTTTTGTGTCTTCTTCAGAAGATGTCGGGAGAAGTAAGCTTTATATCTGTTTTCACACACTTGTCTATTCTGAGCCTACGTCTTTCTGGAGCTGGGGAAGAGGAGGGAACAGGATGAAGCATCAGCATTAATAAGTGTGAAAGACACCATGTGTGCATTCTCCTGGGGAAAATACATCTTTTTACTGTCTTTGGGAGTAATTATCAGTATAGTATTTGTATGCTGTTTTAATTGGAAACATTGTAACTGTCCAATAATAAGGGATTGGTTGAATAAATTATGATACATCTACATGATGGGATATTGCAGCCAAGAAGAATCAGGCTACAAAACTATCTCTTATGTAACAGAGAAAATGTATCATTCATTGCCAAGCTTTAAAAAGCAGCACGGATGAAGTTGTAGCTCAGTGGTAGAGTGCTTGCCTAGCATGTGTGAGCCCTGGATTCTATCCCCGTATTGACAGCATATATAAATGAGTGTTTATGTGTGTATACAATTCAGGGAAATCTGTAGGAACATGTATTAAAGTACAGTCTTAAGTATCTCCAAGTGGCATTGTAAAGACCTTCCCCTTTTCTACTCTTTCTTGCATTTTCTACATTCTATTTTCTACATTCTACAAGCATGCTTTATTTTATAATTAGAATCCTATTAAAAACAAACTTTTAAATAATGGAAATTGTAATAATTTTAAAATCTTCAAAATATGAAAACAAGCTTATCTTTCCTGGTGTTCTGCCCCCAGGACTTTGCAGGTGGCCAGTATCTGTTGTCACTTGCATTTGTCAAAAGGAGAAACACCGTGAACTTGAGAATGCAGATACCACAGCAAGGCCCACTTTAATGGCAGCAAGGTTGCCTTGGGCTGGCATCACCCTGATTACTCTTACAAATGTGACCCAGCTACTAAGAACAACCTTGCCAGGGGGCCCTAAGTGGCTCTTGGTCACAAAATGTTGGCTTGGAGCTTCTCTCGGCTTCATGAGACATCAGTATCAGTCCATAGCATCTGAACCCTCTGTGCAGCCTCCATGCCCTCCTCCCACATCCTCAGATTGTTGTCAGAGCTTGCTGGCTGGGCTCTCCACATCAAGACTGTCTTGTTCAGAACACGCCTTCAAATGCATTGATTTTTGCCCTACCTTTGATTGAGTCCCAGGAAACTGCTGGAGGAAGCTTGTTGGAGGGTGCCCCAGTGCCCTAGCTATAAACACTGATGGGGTAGGAAGGGTGGTATATCATGGCCACATTCCTAGAAGAGTCCTAAGCTATAGCTGACCTGCGGAGTTGCCTCCTGTTTAGGCATGGTTTCCACTCCTTTCTTCCAGCCCCACCTCAATTTGCCAGTTATTGATTAGATGCAGGTACAAGGAGAAGTGGTCATTCAGGCAAGGGGGACATGGCTTTTGGATAGACATGACTCCTCCTCACCCAGGGCAGGGTGCTGAGAGCAACTCTTAAGAGCCCCTGTGAACCAGCATTCCTCCTGGGGGCCCAATGTTCAGTCTTAGAGCAGAGCCTGAGTGTCCATTCCACCCGCCCCCTGTAGTTCCTGGGAAAGGAAGTGAAAGCATCATGAAAAAGCCCAGGGCAGCTGCATAGCTGCTGCTCTGGTGCTCTGCACGTGGAGATGCATGTGGTTCTTACAGAGATGCCCCAGGATGAGAATCGTAGACATTATTAAATTGCAGACATTATTTTCCTGTTGACTTTGTATATATGTATGCTCATGAGTACGGTATAAGCACATATGTGCATGTGTGTGGGGAGGCTCGAGGTCAATTTCATGCATTGCTCCTCATGTGCCATCCACCTTGTTTTGCGAGGTGTCTCAGTCAGTCTAGAACTCAACACATAAGGGAGATTGGCTGGCCAGTGAGCACCAGAGAGGCACCTGTCTCTACCTCCCCAGTCCTGACATTACAGGGCATGCTATCACACCCAGCTTTTTTTACATGGGTCCTGGGGGTCAAACTCAGATCCTCATGGGTGCATGACACGTCCTTTACTGATGGAGCCATCACCCTGGCTCTATTGTTGACTTGAACATGCTTCACTCTGCCTCACCGTTACCGAGTCAAACCACAACCCTTTGGTTCTCAATGATAGGCACAAACAATAAATACGACTGAATTCTGACCTAGCCTTTCTGCCTTCTACAGTCCTGTCGTCTTAGTCTCAGACTTCAAATCTACTTCCTCTGATATCTTTTGATTAACTGTAATTCTTTCAAACTCTCCTTCTTCTTTTCCTTTTCCTGGATCTGTGATCTTGGGTCAGTCTTTACCTCCTGGAGTCTCAACTTCCTCCTCTTATAGGAGAAGAGATTAATAATGCATATCATGCTAGATTGTCCTGATGAACAAAAAGGCTGAGGATAGAGAACTTAGATGTTGTTTACAGCCCATCTCAAGCCTTGTGGTGTGGTGCCATCAAGAGATTAGTGATACTTACCTAGGTGAATACCTTATACTTAATGTTAACCCAGACTAGTTGTTATCCTCCTTGCCTTTTGCCAACCAGGGGAAAGACACAGCCCAGAGATAAAAAGATCCTAGAGGCCAGCGGCTTTGTGCATCCCTAGCCTCTCACTGAAAAAGTGTGTAAATATAAAGCTGAAGATTTGCAGCCCGTCTTGTCAGCCCTTGGCCCAAATTAGCAGGATATATCATGTGCCGCAGCTTCCATGTAAGGACGTCAGAAGGGCTGGGCGATGAAGGGTTATAGCTGTGCTCATTAAGAGATTTCCCCCACAATTTTTTCCATCTTCTTTTTTTTCATAATTGGAAATGTGAATAGCCATTTTCCTATATTCCTGTTTGTCTCACAAAATGGCAGTTGAAGTGCCAATCAGCCTGACTGGTAGCCTTTGTGCCTGTCAGCACAGTGAATAAAATCTAAAACTTGGTTTTGCAAAATTATAAACTGTTATGCATATGCGTGTGGATAGGTGTGGTGTCTGGAAACTCTAGAAGGATAGTAAAAACAATTCCCCTTAGTAAATATATTTGCTTATCAAATATGTGTTGAGTACCCACTATGTGCTGAGTACTATTTCAGCTTTTTGCAATGCTCACTAGACACATAAGAAGAAAACAATAGCCATCCAGAGGTTTCTGGTCTACCAGGTGGTGGAGTGAACATTGCCAGGCTGCTTCCCACTAGGTGCTCACACTGACCAGGCATGAGGATCTCTTCAGTTTTCTTCATAAAACTTACAGGTGGTGTTTGAAGATATGTTAGTAGAATATCATTGTTCTAAGCCTTTGTTGGAGTAAAAAGGTGGTTGAAGAGCTTTTGTATTTCTGTCAAGAGCTTTTCAATAATAATGTACACTTTTTATTTATTTATTTATTTATTTATTTTTATGTGTATGAGTGTACTGTCTGCATGTAGGCTGGTGCACCCGTGTCATGCAATACCTCGGAGGTCAGAAGAGGGCGTCGGAGCAGTCAGCACTCTTTACCGCTGAGCCATCTCTCCAGCCCCATAATGTACACTTTTAAAAAGTTTAAAAAGATCCCTTACAAACTAAGAACAATCAGAAATAAATAACATTGATTTCCTTTTGTTTCATTATAATTGGGTTGGACACTGTTGAGGTCAGAGGAGAACTTTGTGGAGTCGATTTTCTCCTTCCACCTTTATATGGGTTCCGGGGATTGAACTGACATCTCTAGGTTTCTGTGGCAAGCCCCTACTGCCTGCTGAGACTTCTCACTGGCCCCCAGTAGTAGTAATGTTTTGTCAGGGTATAGGTAAAAAGAGGCCACCTACAGCTACATTGTGCTAAATTACCTGCTTGTCTGTTTACAGGGAAACCTGGCCTTAGGTGGGATTTGCCTGCATTAGCAAACCCCTAAGACGGCCCTGGGATTAAAGACTCTAACAAGTACTCCTGATATTTACAGAACATGAGGCAGAGGGTCTGAAAGCAGGCCCTGAGATATGATGTCACTCTGGGTATAATAACAGGATGCTGTGGACAAATAAACAGGTTCTTTTCACCATCAGACAGGAACCTCCTGTCCATTATTATAGTGTGTATATTTAGCCCATCAGGCTTAAGTGGGGTTTGCTAGCAAAATTAGGCTGGGGAAAATCAATCAGATGCCAGCCTGGAAAGTCCAGTGCGTCTCATCAGCATGATCACTGGTGTGTGGTGTGTGCCGGCAGGATTTAGGCTGCAGAGTGTTAATCAAGTGACAGCTTGGTATAGATGTTAAATGGAAACAGGTAGTCTAGGGAAAGGTCATCAGCCTTTGCCCCTAAGGTTTAAGGATAGCTGCTGGTGGCTGCCTTGTGTCCCTTTTCCCTTTAATCTAGTGGAAGAGGTTTGTGCATCAGCCTCCAAGTGTGATAGAGTGAGAACCATCATCAGGGAAATGTAAAGAGTAGTCTCAGAACAAAAGTGCCGTCGCTGATACCATGCCGCTGAAGGATGCTGCCTTATAATGCTGCTTCTGAATCTGGCCCTGTCTCGCCATCACTGGGCAAGCTTTAAGTGCAGATCCTGGGGCTCAAATGAGGTGCTCTGAAAGTAAGGCTTGGAAGCATAGTACCACACCATATGGAAAGTTACATGTGGGCTCCAGATGCCAAGCACATGGAGCGCTTTTCAGAAGTACTGGGTAAGGATGTATTTAAGAAAGTGTGTGCATGAATCATAGGTTGAATATTATTTTAGCTCTTTAATTAGTTTACCTTTTAGCAATAATGACAGGAACCATGCTCATAAAAACACATTTTAACAGCCCCCTATGTGTGTTTCTCCTCTTGTTCTGCTTGCTACCCAGGTAGTTAATTACAGAAAATCAGCCTTCCTTCCTACGCAGCTAGCATACAGAATCATTTGTCCATTGCAACTCAACACCTGGATAATTGCAAGATGGAATTCTAAGTAAAATAAGTTGTCTCTATGTATGGGCCCTGAATTCCCCCACAATCTGTTCTGAAATTGGAGATAATAGGGCTCTTCCAGCAAGAGACAACCTGATATTGGACAGGCTGGGGAAAAAAAAAACCCTTTGAAATTTTCTTATTGTCCAGATGGATGGCCTGTGATTCAGAGAGGGGTGCAAAGAAGGGGGGTTTCTCATTGTTAATAATTCACAAGGTGATCTCCCTGTTGCCTTTGGAATGGGACATCCTTTTCCTAATTGCAGCCTTATTCCCAGAGGCTCCCAAATTCCCAAACATCTGATACCACTAATTCTGATGCAATACAAACTTTTTTTTTGTCTTTTTGAGACAGGGTCTCCCTTTAGTCCCAGCTGACCTGGAGCTCACTCTGTATTCTGCCTGCCTCTGCCTCCTGAGTGCTGCGATTAAAGGCATGCACCACCACGCCTGGCACAGCACAACTTTTCTTTTTTTTTTTTTTTTAAATGTAAAAATAGGCTTAACATTTATTCAAGAAGACAATAAAGGAAGAAAAGAGGGGCAAAAATATGAAAGACGCAGACGTCACAGCGGGGATAGCCCTTGTTTGCTCAGCATCATTTAGGCCTTAGGTTCAGTCCCCTATGCCACCAAAGTAGTAGATTTTTTTTAATTTTATTTCTGTATGTGTATGAGTGTACTGTCTGCATGTAGGTCTGTGCACCCGTGTTGTGCAAAGCCGCGGAGGTCAGAAGCGGGTCTCGGATTCCCCTGGAACTGGAGTTCTCCTGGAATTGGAGTTACGGAGAGTTGTCAGCTGCCATGTGGGTGCTGGGGATCGAACCCGGGTCCTCTGCAAGAGCAGTCGGTGCTCTTAACCACTAGGCCATCTCTCCAGCCCAAAAGTAGTAGATTTTTATTTTTTATTTATATTTATTTATTTATTTATTTTGGTCTTTTCTTTTTTTTTTTCTTTTTTTTTTTTTTTATTGATGCTTTGTGTATTTCATACATCATTTTCCAATTCAGTTCAGGCGTATATCCCCTTCCCTTCACCCCACCCCACCCCTACCCATCCCAGATCATGCATTCTGCCGTAACTTTTCTGCATCTTTCTGTTTTTTTTGTTGTGTTGTTGTTGTTTTCTTTTCATTTTTTTTAACAATAAAGTGATAATTTGTGAGTACAAGCATCCTTCATGTAAAACCAATTTGCGAGCAGTTTTGCCCAAACCCACTACAGCCATGGGTCCCATCATCCAGCAGGGGGGGCTTGTAGTTCAATCAAGTTGATCAAATGAGTGTCCAGTCTATATTGTTGTAGTTTCACCATTCACCCCAATCGCAGCCCTTACATTCTATCGCGCCCCCTCTTCCAAGATTGTTCCCTAGGCTTAGAAAAGGGGGCACCGGTGGATGAGATGCAAAACAGTCTACTTTCTCTGGTGCTGTTGTCTTGGGTCTCTAGTCAATTCTGGCTGTTTTCTTTCATGGGCTGCCAGCTTGTCCAGGCATAACCTTTCAATCCTACTAATGAAGCACATGCAATTAGATATATAGGTATTTAAACAGTATAATATATAGCCTTTCGGTCCTACTAATGAAGCACTCGCAATTGGATATATAGGTATTTAAACATTACTAGTTGTTATGGTATGGTTAAGCTACGCACTTAAGCAAAATATATTAATACAGGAGCTCTGACATCAACAATGGATTACTCTACCAAGGAGATGTTGGCCAGGGGATCCAAGCCCCCACAAAAGGTAAAGGCTCCTTGCCTCCAAACCGGGATATCTGCAGGAAGAGAGGCGATAAGGCCCTGCTGTTGAAGACCTGATATAAACATGGGAAAGATGTATGGAGACCGCACTTGCAAGCATATGGATGGCCTCTGGAATGCCAGAAGAGTGTTACCAAAGGCCACTAAACCAATAAAGCAAATATAGGTCTCCTTGAGTCAAGCAAGACCCCTCCGTCAGCACCAGCTACACCTCATCTGCCTGGAAATACTGTGCAGCAGTGGCAGCCATATGACTGTATATCCCAAATCTAATTGGCTATTGGCTCTCTCCTTGGAGGAATAACCCACAGCTGATGCCACAAGCTTACATCCTCTAATGGTTAGGAGATGTTATAAACCACACGATGACCCTGTCATACTTAACAGAAGAAAATGTAATTCATGGATTAACATACCATCCAAACATCTGTGTATATACCAATGTAACAACACAACTTTTCTATGGTAGCTCTGGGCCACTCATGCTTTGTGTGTATGGGATTATAAGATGAGGAGGAGGAGGAGGAGGAGGAGGAGGAGGAGGAATATTTATATTTATGGAGGGACTGCCACATGCCAGACAGCGTGCTAAGAGCACGGATATGTCAAACTTGCATGGTCTTTCTCACCATCCTAGAGAAATCCAGACAACAGTGGATTCAGATGGAGAACCCAATACAGGTGGAGTGAACTAATTTTCACAAATAGACACAAAGCAGTTATTAGACTACAGTTTATACCACACCTTCTTATACACAGGGTCAACAGGTGTCTTTCATTAACTCTAGTAGTTTGCTGTCACACAGTGACCTTGCCTCCCCATGTTTCAGTTCCCTTCCTGAGCATGTTAGAGTCCTTGCCTACAAGGTTGACGCAAAGGTAATTCATGAACACACAACACACATGCTTATTTTCAAGGGTCATCCACCTTTCACTCCTTCCTGAATCTGACCCTCTGTTGTGACTGAATATTTGTGTCCCCCCGCCGCTGCCATGTGTCATGATGTTTGGAATTGGGACATTGGGCAGATAGTTAACTTCAGGGTGAAGTCAGAGGGAGGGATCCAGAAGATAGGATAAACACCCATTAAGAAAGGGGAGACCCAGAAATTACTAGTACTTGCTGTCTCTTTCTCCCTCTCTCCCTTCCTCCATCCCTCCTTCAATCCCTCTTTCCCTGCTACCCTCTATTCATTTCTTTCTCTCTCTGAACTATACCCTCCAAACACTATGAACAGGAAGCTCAAGAATAAAGAAGGAGACAGCCAAGGCAATGGAAAGGTTGATAGTAGCCGTGTGCCAGCCTGGAAGGCACCGAATCTCCCAATGTGTTGGTCTTGGGCCTCCCCACTCCTTGACACATGAGAAATAATGTTTTGCTGTTTAAGCCACGTAGGCCATACTATTTTAGACAAGACACCCTCTTCGAGAATTAAATGTCCAGTATATAGAAATGAATAGTCAACTGGATATAAGAAGTGTTTTAGAGTCGACCTCCACTAGACTGGGGAATACTATAACTGGAAAACATTAGAAGAATTCACAGGCTCACTGACCACATCAGGAAAAAGAATACTTGGCTCTTGCGTAGATTTCCCTGGCCATGCACATTATAATCTGGAACAGCCCAGGAGATAAAGAAACAATAGACTTATGTGTGCGATACCTTTATTTGGCCATTAATGGTCTTTAGCCATCAGCTGGAGTGGGAGGCTGACTCTGACTCCAGTGGGTTCTCTGGTCAGTCTGCTCCTGTCATAAAAATGCTAATCAGATCTCTCCTTTGAATCCTGATTTAGATCGAGGTGCTTGTTTGTATTGAAGTGTCTGCAGGGTAGCTTCCAGGGTGAGACCTCAATATAGGCAGTACCTTCTGCTGCAAGACAAGGAGACCCATGTTCTTCCTGATGGCATCTCAAAACAAGGAGTTAGCTCAGTGTCTGAGGGCTCAGCCTGATTTAAATTCAGAAGAGAGAGTCATTCGTGAGCTAGAAGGTGAGCAGATTGTCACGAGGTTCAGAGGCATTCCCACCCAACTGCATAAAGCAAAGCCAACATTCAAACCATTATGGGTGTGACATTTACCTTGTCCCATTATGACTTTCATTCCTTGAAAACTAAATGAATCACATGGCTGAAAGAAGTAGGGTTTTTACCATCACCTTAGAGGCTTGTCCACAGTGATCCTGACTCCTAGAACCTACTAACCAGCTGCTTTAGAATAAAGACATAAATTCCCCATTTATTTAGTTATGCAGCAGACCTAAGGCCCTGTAGGTCTGCACTATATCAGGTGCAACACAAGGCACAGCTGAATCAGTCCCCTATAGAGCTCAAGCATAGAGAGGACAGACAGGTAAACAAAGTCAGTAAAATGGCATGCATACCAAGACAGATGCTGGGAAGGGATGAAGTAAAAAATATACCTCTGTGTTTGGAAAATGCTAGGCCCTGGGGATACAGTGGTCAGGTGATCCAAAAGAACTTGTGCCTCAAGAGAGTTCCTAGACTGATAAGGAGTACTATTAAGCAGATTAGTATAAATGGGAATAATCCACTGTGAGAGTGCATTGGAATTAACGACGATATTCTGTGTTCACCTTGAAAGGGACTTCTAGATGGCTCTCAGGGACAGAGGACTCAGAGCATGTGGGAGTGTGTTGAGATTCCATGTGTTAATAGGAAGGGGCCAGAGGGTGGAGGAATGGGGATATTTTCTGAGTCTGAATAATCGTAGGTTCAAAAGGGCAGACTATAGCATGTTAACTTTTCATGAAACTCTGTAGACCACAGCATGCTAACTTCCTATGAAATGCCTGACTGATCATCTTCTCAGGAAGAAAGATTTGTTTTGGTTCTTGGTTTCAGAGGCTCCTGTCTGTAGTTGTTCCTCCCTGTTGTTTGGGATCTGTGGTGAGCCAATATATCATTGTATGATGGGAGAAACTCTTATCTTCAGGTTGTTGAGAAGTAATACCTTTTCCGAGGACATGCCCAGTAGAATCAATTCCCTTCTGCCAAACCTTGTCAAAGTTCCAGCCACCTCTGAACAGCACCATCAGCTGGGACCAAACCTACAACACATGATTCTTTAGGAGCTAGAGGCAACTATTATAGTTAGGATCATAAGTATCTCCTGAAGACCATATAGGAAACATGTGCTGAGGATTTGATCTCGGTGAAGGGCATTGTAGCAAGCATGTGAAGAAGAAAGGGAGATATGGACTCAACTAGATTGGTGAATGAATCAAGGACCCAATTTGGGGGCGTCTTGTAGGATGTGTCAAGGTTGGTTTTAGTTACAGGAGGGGAGGATAAAACAAGAGAAGTGCTTTGAACAAAGAAAACCCTCATAGCAGCACTTAATCTGAATCTGAAGTGTATGTGAAGGAGACAAGGCAAGTTAGAGAAAGGACAAGGGGCATGAGGATGTATGGCTGGCATTTGAAGAGTGAGAGGTAAGATGCAGGAAGGGGTGGGATTGTGTACAGGAAGACAGCCGTGGCAAGTGGGACAGAAGAAGAAGACGGTGGCATTTTAAGTCAGGTAGTGTGTGATGAGATGGCATTGGAAGTGAATCCATTTGGTCCAGTGTGGGGCCTGGCTTAGGGTGACATGGGGGCACACCACTGTCACACCTGTATGCAGCCCACCGAACAGTGAATTAAAGGCAATAACCTCTGGGGTCCCCAGGACTCACAGGGGAAGTTAGCAGAGAAGAGTCCTTGGAAATACACGTATCTCGTTACCATTGTCAGCTTTCCGTGGCTCCCTGAGGAATTTTCAAACTGTTATTTCTCAGTCAGAGTGATGTTCATGAAACTGTGAGATGCAAATACTCCCCTGGGTATGCAGATAATATACTGGGACAAGAGAGGAATATGAGACATCTATTTGTTTGTTTTTTTTACTAAAAGGTTTTTAAGATAAAGTAAGAAATAACATAAATGAATGATAGCCAGCAGTTCATGAATATCACTTATCTACAGATAGGCCTATTTTTGAGTTATAGACTTAAAACTGTTTTCCTTATGGAAATCTATAAAATACCCTGGAGACTGAAGTTCTGTGGATTTAGGACTACCTGGGTTTATTTCCTGCCACGGACCCATCTAGATGTATGAACTTAGCATGACCTCTTGGTGTTTCTGCTTTCAGCTCTACACTGCAACTACATGAGTTTGCCATATCTGATATAGGTTCAGATGAAGGTAGGACTCTGGATGCTAGTTACAAATAACCTTATGAATGACTACCACTCAGAGATGCTTTAGAGACCATTTCTTTCCATGAACACTCACCACGCACATGGGAAAGAGAGCCCCCAAGAGGGTGAAGGGATGGTGTGCACTCACGTAGGTGAAGGGGTCATGACCACCCTGGATCCAGGCCTCTCGCTTTCAGCCAGTTACTGCTTTCTATTCAGGGATCTTGGTTTCCAGGCAATGGAAGATCCTATGTAACCCCTTTGGCATTCAAATCAGTGACATATTGAAAATTCAATTATTAAATTACACAGAATTTGGATTTATATCACACACAGAACATGTCCTGTTTGGTGCTGGTTTAGAACATGTCCTGTTTGGTGCTAGTTGTTCATTATTGTTTATGAAATTAAGTAAAGATGTCCCTGAGAGCAAAAGGCTTCAAGTCACGCAGTTTTCCTGTGGTCTGACCAGGACAGCACAGATGAGGTAGTGTACCTGCCTCCTGCCTGATTCTCCAGCCCCAAGGCACCACGACCAGCCAGCCACAGATGAACCCATTATAGTTCTATTTCTTCAACTTAAAGGGATCAATTTTAAAAGAACATTAAAAACATTCTTAGACTTTCAAGAGCACAGAATTGAAATCTGTAAAAATAATCTTTAAGATATCTTATTACAAATATATAAGGTTTTTTTTTCCCCTTCACAGCTGGTAAAATGTTTAAAAGTTTATCACCAATTCGAGAAGCTCCCAAATTGGAAAACTGTCATTCAGAGGACCTCAGGTTGAGAATCATCATTGTATAAGAGAATTGATTTAAAGCATCTCTTCTCTCTCTTCCCTGTATTTTCAGCTCACTTTTTGAGGATTATTTACCTCTTAATCAACTCAATCTACCTGTTGCTGAATTCACTGCTGAATCTCTGAACATCTTAGAACATATAGTAGGCATTCAGTAAACATATCAGAACACACAGTACTCATTCAACAATTGAATGAATGAATCAACGGAGAGCCTTAAATGTTCAGAAGTGTTGCCTTTAATATATAATCCTAGGACATTAATAGAACCCTGGGATATTTATAGCTCTTCTGGACAGAACAAGTGGTAGCTTGGATTCCCAAACTCCTTCCTGATTCTGAGAGCATCATTTTAGCATCAGGCTCTATCACTTTGCCTCACAAGCACTGATTGGCTCTGGTCCACCCTGGAATGGTTTAATCCAAGTCTTCCATGTGTTATTTTTACAAGGTCCTGAGGTGGTTCAGAATACAGAGAGAGCTGACAAACGCTGTATTCCTCAGATACTCTTCTCTCTATTTCCCCTGCACAATGTCTCCCTGGCAACTTCTGTGACCCCTGCCTATATTCTCCCTAGCCTTGTCCTCTTCCTAGTTCCCTCCTCACCAGTCAAAAACAGTGTCTTCCTCCTTAGCTCCATATGGCCTGTTTACCTGTGTACCCTCTTCTGAAAGTTTGCTTCCTCCAAACAGGGGAGGGGACTTTTCAGCCATATGGCTCTCCCTGAAGACTGCATAGTTCCTAGGTAGAAAGCCCTGTGAGGCAGGAGAGTAGGCAAATAAATGATATGATTTGAGTACCCACACAGTTTACATCCTAATTGGGTATTTGGGCTAGTATTGAATGCTGCTGTTAACAGCAGCACCACAGCAATAGACGTAAAGTGAAGACTGTCTTTGTCAAACCAGAAGTGTTATCACTTAGGTAACAATAGCCAACATTGAGCTTACTCTTTATCAGTCACTGTCTTGGGTTTTATCAATGGGTCATTTCTTTTTTAAATTTTTAAAAATTTATTATTTTTATGTGTATGAGTGTACTGTCTGCATGTAGGTCAATGGGTCATTTCTTTAACCTTCATAGAGATCCCATGCAGAAGGTGTTGGCTATGCTTTTATATGATGGCCACAGTGTCTTCAATTGTTAAGGGACATATCCCAAGGAACACATCTGAGCCAGTGGCTATGGACCCAATCCAAGGCCTTTGATCCCCAAACTCATGTTTTAGACTCTATGTCCTATTGTCTCCCAGTGAAAGAACCCAGGTCATAGAGCCAGACAAGGGTTAGAGTCTGCTTCCTGTACAAATTGAAATGACTTCAGCCATCTCTTTGCCTTCAGTTTCTTTGCCGCAGAGGGATGATGATAACAGTGCCTTCTTCCCAGAACCTGAGGGGATGAAGGAAATAAAAGTTGAAAACTTTGTTATGTGAACTTGTGAAGTACTTGCTTTTTCAAGTAAGACACTTACAGGTTTACTCTACTTTCTGTTGGATATATACTCCAGTAGCTGTGACACTATGTAGATGTTTTAACAACCAAGATTCGCCATCACATCTAGATTTAAATCAAGTCTCTGGGATTTAAATATGTATCTCCAAAGAAGAAATGCAAAGGAACATTGGCTAACCCAGATCTTCAGCCTCATTAGTCCTCAAAGAAGAGGAATCAAAACTTCAAAACTGCTAACATATAAAGGCAGACAATAGCAGACATGAGGAAGCCACATGGAAGAGAAGCTACAGCTCATTATACTTTGATAATGGGATGGCAGTGGTACAGTTCCTTTGGAAAAACAGGTTGGCAGCTTTTCAAAAGGTTAAGCCAGGCATGGTGGTGCATGCCTTTAATCCTAGCACTTGGGAGGCCGAGGCAGGCAGATCTTTATGAGTTCAAGGCCAGCCTGGTCTACAGAGTGAGTTCCAGGACATCTGGGGCTACAGGAGGCCCTTGTTGTTTCGAAAGGACCAAAAAAAAAAAAAAAAAAAAAAAAAAGATTAAGCATAGAGTTATGGTAAGACTTTGCAATTCATCTAGGAGTAATATTAAGAGATTTGAAACTGTATTTCCACACAAAACATTTGTATGCAGATTTAGGGGGGGTTCTCGGTTTTTTTTTTACTTATTTTTATTTTATGTGCATGAGTGTCTTGCCTGCATGTATGTAAGTGCACCAAATGCAGGCAAACCTGCAGAGGCCAGGAAAGGGTATCAAATCCCCTGGAAATGGAGTTAAGGAGGGGCAGTCATTAGCCGTCATATAGGTGCTGGGAACTGAACCTGGGTCTGCTGTAGGAACTACCAGTGCTCTTAGCTGCCGAGCTATCTCTCCAGCCTCATGCATGCAGGTGTTTATAGCAGTCTTATTCTTAGTACCCAAAATACAGAAACAACCTAAATATCCATCAGCAGACATAGTAGAGCCACACAATGGAATAATATTCATCAAGAAAGAAGGAAGAGAGGGAGGGATAGAAAAAGGAAGAAGAGAGGAAAGGACGGGGGGGGAAGAAAGGAGGAGACGGGAGAAGATAGATTACTAATACATGCTGAGCATGAGAAACCAGGCACAAAGAACGATGTGTATAAGATTGTACTGCTGTAAAATGTACAGAGACAGAAAGAGCTAGAGGGAGTAGGGAATGTCTTAGCTTCCTTTTCTGTTGGGATTCAATAACAGCACAAGCAGCTTCAGGAGGAAAGGGTTTGTTTGGGTTCACGCTTCCAGGTTGCAGTCCACCATGGTAGAGAACTCGCAGTGGCAGGAGCTTGGAGCACCTGGTCATAGAGCAGAGAGCAGTGAATGCATACTCAGTCTCTTTCTCCATTTTCGTAGCCCAGGTCCACGACCAGGGAACAGGGCCACCCACAGTGGGGAAGCCTTTGCAGTTCAGTTAACACAATCAAGATGATCCCCACAGACATGACTAGAGACCCACGTCCCACATGATTCTTGATTTCGTCAACTGATAATTAACACTACCAATCACGACTCAACTCCTTTTCAACTTGACACCCAAATATCCCTTTTAAGCTGTAATTTTCCGGGCTGGAGAGATGGCCTGGCGGTTAAGAGCGCCGACCGCTCTTACAGAGGACCCGGGTTCGATCCCCAGCACCCAGATGGCGGCTGAGAACCGTCTGAAGCTCCAATTCTAGGAGAACTCCAGTTCCAGGGGAATCCGAGACCCTCTTCTGACCTCCGCGGCGTTGCACGACACGGGTGCACAGACTTGCATGCAGACAGTACACTCATACACATACAGAAATAAATAAAATTAATAAAAAAAAAAGCTTAGTTTTCCACTCCTTGCCTCCATAGGCTCCTTACCATGTTATAATAGAAAATACATTCATCCTAGCTTTTAAAATCACCACAGTCTTTAACAACCCAGAGTCCACATCTGATCTAAGACTTGAGGCAATCTCTAAAGTATGAGTTCCTACAAAATAAAAAATAAGTCGCACACTTCCAACACACAAGGGCACAGAGTAACATTCTGATTCTAAAAGTGGGAAGCAAAGCAAAGCGGGGAGTGGTCGGACCAAGCAAGACTGAAAACCAGTAAGGCGATCACCAAATCCTGAAGCTCCACGTCTAGCATCCGGGACTAATGATGGAGTTATCTGGGCTCAGAATGCCATGGGCAGCCCATACCTGCTGCCTCCAGTACACCCCCCTCTCCCTTAGGATGGCTACACTCTACACTTGCAGCTACCCTAAGTGGACATCCTGTGGTCCCAGCACCTTCAGTACCACTGGATCGCCTTTGCGACTTAGACTTCGGAGTCTTTCTGCAGGTTTCTCCTCTGACCCTACCGCACTTTGCTTGTCCTCGGCTGCTATTTGAAATGACAGAGCATAGCTCTGTCACCCTTTGGCCTCCCCATTTTGAATTTCTCATACCTCCCAAACCAGTAGCATGTGGACAACACTGCCATGTTCTGCTGTCATATAGAGATGTAGCCCAGGCATCTTAGACCATAGCGTCTATGCACTGACCGGGGACAGTACTTCTCTAGGCATTGTCTTGTGGTGCAGGGAGTCCTTTCAGCATAGGCACTGTTCCTGTAAATGAATTTTGATCTTCATAAGATCAAGCTTCTAATGGGTGGGGGTTCCCCTCAGGGCACTTTTCCTATTGTTCTGGTACATTACAACTGCATCAGGCCGATGCTAATTCCCCAGTCTTAAAAGTTTGTCTCCAAACAAATTAGTCTGTTTTCGGTGGAGTAAAGTTCTCAGTAAGCAGAACAAAGCCAGATTCTTGGCCCAAATATCACAAGAATGACTCTAAACCAGTTTCTGATGAAGTCTTAGTTATTCTCTTTCAAACTTCTTCTAGAATGGCCCATTATACTCTTCCTTCCAGCAGAGAAAGACTTTTCTAGCCCAGAGTATGAAACTCTTTTTGCATTCCAACCATGGAATAGTTCCAGAGCCCCAAGAACCACATGGTCATATTTATCACAGCAACTTCTCAGAGCCAGTTCCTCTGTGTTAGTCACTTTCTTGTTACTCTAATAAAATACTGTGACCATGCAACTTAAGTGACTACTAAGGGTTTACTTTGGCTTACAGATCCAGAGGTATTCAGTCCATCAAGGCAGTAAAGACGTGGGAGCATGCAGGAAGGACATGGTGGCAGGAGCCAGAGGCTGGCCGGTCACATTGCATTCACTTAAGAAAGCAGAGGATAAGCAGGAAGTGGAGTTGGGCTGTAAAGCCTCATGGCCTCTGCCCAGTAACACACTTCCTGCCATGAAGCACCACCTCCTTAAGGTTCCACAGCCTTCACCACCAGCACCACCAGCAAGGGGCCAAGTATTCAGACACATGAGCTACTTCACACTCAAACCACAACAGTGAGTGGCAACCCTTGGATGTGGGGTATATTTTTAGAGTAAAAAAAAAAAATCCAACATTAGATAGAAATAATTTGTACAATTCTGTGAATGTGCCAATAACACTGTTTTTCAGTATACATTAGATGGATGGATTTTGAAGTCTCAGAAAGCTCCTATTCAAAACACCAGATCCTGCTGTTGATTTGGGGCATTTGCATAGTCTTCTGTGACATGGTGTTCATTACTAATCTAATTCAAAAAGCAGGTGAAAGATTAAAGGAGCAGTCACACCATGTAAAAGTCCTGCCAAAGTAATTGAGATGATAAATACTTGCTAATAAATAATGACCATGTTGGATTTTTCTTAAACAAATGGCCGCTGTTTTGTCCATCCTGAAATGTAGGCTTACTGTTTCCTTTTAGTCAAACTGGGCTGGAATAGGCTGCCAAGACCGACCTTCCCTTGCATGCGCCCTATTGGGATTACCCTCTTAGGGCTCTGATGTCTGTTATTTATTTTTTAACTAATATAACTGAGATCTTGTTCAAGATGTACTGATGAAAAATTACCCTTTTAATGGTGGAGTATTTAATGAGAAACTGGATTTTCAACTACATAATTGCCCTTCATACAAATTAGATTGGCCCTGGGTCCTGATCTAAATTGGGCTCCCCACTTTCCTCTAAATGGTCTAATATTTTCTTATTAATCTCTGCCCTTTCCACCTGCTCTGGCTCTGCCTCTTCCTGTGAGTCTCTCTCCTCAGCAGTAGGCTGTGCCCTGACACATGTTTCTTCAGGCACTTCGTATGTGACTCAAGGGCAGGTTTTCAGTGTGACTGCTTTTCTTGAAGCTGTTCATCCTGTTTTCGAGCTCTCTCCATCTCTCAGTCCATGGTGCCATTATATTTATATTTAGGAGCAATTGATTCAGGCCAGGTGATTTCTAGTATAAAGTTAGATGCTCAAAAGGAAGTTGGATAAATGAGAAGCAATTAGTAATAGTTGTTCAAAGAACAGGTTTGGAACATAGAACTCATGGAAACCCATAGTTGGGTGTTGGCATTGGACAAACCTGTGTAAGTCCTGGTAAGACTATGGACAAGTTTGATGGGCCTTTCTGATCTTCAATTTCAGTGTTGGTTTATAAAATCTAAGTAATGGTACCTGCCCAGTAAAGAATACCATAGATGGTCTAATTTAAAGTAGAATATTATCTTCCAAAGAAATATTAGACTGAGCTATAGATTGCCCTTACCAAGCTTACCATAGCAAGACAGTCAGAGACCTGCATTATCATAGGCCAAGTTGTTTAGACCAAAGTCCATAGAAAGTATATGGTAACAGATACTCAGCTCTAGTCTCTGCCATCTCTCCTCATAGAACTATGAGATTTAATTTTTATGTTCCTTTATAATCTCTGATTGTATGTTGATGCATTGTTTGCTTTAAGGAATAATTTACTCAAAGCTATTGATACACTGGGAGTCAGAGTACAGTGGTAAAATGAGAAGTAACAGCTGGGGCCACAGGTTCAGACTGGTCCCTACAGACGTCCCTTCTCTGGGCCTCCCTTCTCTCCTGCATGCTATCTTGGAAGTGCTTCTTTTATAGGTCTTATCCTGGTCACACAGCTACTATTTGCAAAAAGATTACTCTGAGGATCAAGGCATACTTCACATAAATTGTCTCCTCAAAGTTACTGTTCACAGTCCGTGAGGTAGACACCTAATTTTCCCTGTAACAAAGTCAAAGATAAGCCATGGCCTAGCCAACTTTGTTGACCCATGATGGCAATTTTTTGCACAACTAGCATAACACATTTTTATTTGCAGTCACCAAAACCTGAGTTTCTAGGGACGTCAGTTTTTCTTCATTTTTGTATTGAGTGATAGTGTTTAGAACAAAAAAGCTGCTTGGTAACAGATGAGTAAATGAACGAATTTAAAGTCAGGGTTCATTGGTGGGGAAGCACTGTGGTGTGGTTAGCTATTGTGTTTTTCTGCTGTAAGCATGTCCTCAGAAAACTAATTGTCAATCCCATGTTTAGAAGGGACTTGGTTTGAATATCCTGTAGAGGGAGGGAAATAGGATGACTTATTTCTGATGCCTTCAGCTCTAATGATGAAAGGGTCAGGAGTCAGAGGCAGTGATATTCTCAGAGATACAAGCAAGATCCTAGGGGACCCCAGGGTTTAAGAACCATAGTGCAATGCCTGGATTCTGGGCAAGGTGAAGTATGATAAGGTTATAGAGGTGCTTGAATTCCCAGGTCTTCCTCTTATTTCTGACTCTGTGAACAAGCTACCCAGATTCCATGAATGTCTTCATTTGGAAAATGGAAATGGGACTGGAGAGATGGCCTAGCGGTTAAGAGCACCGACTGCTCTTGCAGAGGACCCGGGTTTGATCCCCAGCACCCACATGGTGGCTGAGAACTGTCTGTAATTCCAATTCCAGGAGAACTCCAGTTCCAGGGGAATCCGACACCCTCTTCTGACCTCCGCGGCATTGCATGACACAGGTGCACAGACCTACATGCAGACAGTACATTCATACACATAAAAAATAAAATAAAAAAATTTTTAAAAATCTGTACGTTTATTTATGTGGGCATACTTGAATTCCTGGTTTATAATATGTAGCAAAATATTATGTTAAAATGAGAAAGAGAGAGAGAAAGCCTTTTGTAAGGTAAGCCAATAAAAAGTACCGTAAGAAAGTTGTTTCCCTGCATCTATGAGTTACCAGAAGTAGGATCATAAAATCATTTTTTTTTTCCTTACAATTGTTCAGCACCATTACTTGATGCAAAGAAATTATTCTGGGATTTTACTGTAAGGTAGTCCATGGAATTGAGTGTCAGAACTGCATGGACCCTGGCCAAAGTATCATTAAAAGTCGTTAATACTGGACACTCAGTGCTAATCCTATTTTGAGCAAAACTCATGGTTGTGAACTCTTAATAGGTGATGACTGTTGATTTAGCACCTCCCAGGTATTAGACCAAATTAGGAGCTTTCACATGCTATCTGATACAGTAAATACTCTATTGCATGGCTGTTCTAATTTCCCTCACGACTTAAATGGACAGAGCCAGAGTTTGTATCTCGGAACACTGTTTTATTTTTTTTGATTTGACTTTCCTGGAATGTAGGTGAAACCAGGAAGCAGACCTTGGAGTGGTGGGATCCTAGGCAGTGAGGGTCTTGGCACGGTTATTTCTGAACCCTCTTTCCTCTGTTTTCAGGTCAGGATCGCAGTGAAGCCACTTTGATAAAGAGGTTTAAAGGTGAAGGCGTCCGGTACAAAGCCAAACTGATTGGGATTGATGAAGTTTCCGCAGCTCGGGGAGACAAGTTATGTCAAGATTCCATGATGAAACTCAAGGTGCTGTGCAAACATTTCATTTATTATGAATATCTCAGGTTTAATATGAGTGAGGGAAAGAGGCGATCGCCATCTTTATGGGAAATAAGCTTATTCACATACTGGTGAATGATTTGCCTCATGGGTGAATCACCATATTTATTCACTGAGAAGAAACTTAAGTGGCTTAGAAATATTTACCGGGCATTTGCTTTTTGGAGTATTTTGTCAGCCTTTTCTTTGTTCTTTGCTTTCTGAGTGAATCATAGTTTTCTTGTGGTGTCTTCATTCTGAAACTCCTGAGAAAATAAAAGTACATTGTCAAATTCTGTCCTCTCTTAGATCTTAACATTTTCCCTATTTTATTTTTAATGAACTTTTTGTTATTTGTCATAGAGTGACAAAAGGTAAGGTGCAAAGCTGATTTTATTCAGCCCTGTATTTTTAACTTTTTACTTAAAATAGTTTATTAATATTGCTTTCCTTAAGAAGTACCATGATTACATTGAATGACTATATAGTTGGAGAGTGAATGGCAAACTCACATCACAGGAACAGTGACAAATTTCACATTATTGTTGAAGCATGGTAGAACAGTTTTTTTCAGTAAACTATATTTAAAAATTACAGTAAACATATAGAATTTCAGATTTATAGTCTAAGATATAATAGCATATTTTTAAGAGTTATATCAGTTTATGCAGGGTGTGGTGGTACACGCCTTTAATCCTAGCACTTGGGAGGCAGAGGCAGGTGGATCTTTGTGAGTTCGAGGCCGGCCTGGTCTACATAGTGAGTTCCAGGACAGCCAGGGCTACAGGGAGACCCTGCCTCAAAAAGACCGAAAAAAAAAAAAAAAAAAAAAAAGAGTTATATCAGTTTAATTATCATAGTACTTTCCATTTCTTCTCTCTCTCTCTCTCTCTCTAACTTCCCGGATTATGATTTTTATGTTTAGAAGTTCAATTAGGGCATAGGTAAAGGCATACTGAGGCTATAGAAGAGATTCTAGGTGCCTGGGAATGGGAGAGGTCCACCATGGAGGCCTGGACAACATGTGGAGACGACATGTGGACTGAGGAGCACGGCTGGGCCTCAGGGGAGGTGGGAGGTCCATTCCGGGGAATCAGTCCTCCCAAGACCAGAATCTGCAAATAACAAGGCCTCCCCCGGCCCAGCAAAAGGGGCAAAGCCTCTGCCATGCACAACCTGGGACCTCAGGGGAGGGGCTGTGGGCATGCAGTCACTCTGAGAGACTGAAACTGCTGCCGGCCTCAGGAAGTCCTCCGTGCTCTGCTCCCCCGTCAGCCTGCTGCCCGAGGGGTGCGGAACCATGGCTCATGGTCGGAGTCCAAAGCTTCAGGCTCAAGTGAGGGGAACACAGCTCTAGGTTCACCCTAGGTGACCACTGCTCCAGGTTCACAGGAAAGGTCCACACTTCCTGACTTAGGGGAGAGAACCACAGCTCTGTGTTCACAAGAGGGGATCAGGACTCCTCCATGTTCATAGGAGGGTATCCCAGCTCCAGCTCACAGGAGGGGACTACACCCCAGATTCATATGAAGATTATTCTTATACTTAAAAAATTATTCTTACTGTTTTTAATTTGTGGGCTGTGCAGGTGCCCATGGAGGGATCAATAAGTCACATACCCTGGAGATGGGGTTGTGGGTGGTTGTGAACCACTGGATGCATATTGGAGAGCAAACTCAGGACCTCTGCAAGAGCAGTATGTGCTCTTAACTGATAAGCATTCTCTCCAGCCTACAGTCTTGTAACTTTTGTTAATACACGCCAAACACTTCATAGTGAAGTGGAAGGAAAAATAATATCATTGGAGTAATATATAACTAGATATTGAGCTTTGTAATACTGTAAAGAGGTTTCCGATTTTAATTACCACAGAGTCAGCTTTCCACTGAGAAAATGGAAATAAATTAGAAAAAGTTAGATAGACAAGAAAAGAAATAAATTCTTTAAAAAAAAAAACTTAAAAACACACAAAGGAACAGTGTACTTCCAAATTTTGATGTCTATATATTGTTTGCTTTTTAATGTGATATAAAATATTAGAAACTTGCTGGGCATGGTGGTGCATGCCTTTAATCCTAGCACTTCGGAGGCAGAGGCAGGTGGATCTCTGTGAATTCAAGGCCAGCCTGGTCTACATAGTTCCAGGACAGCTGGGACTACAGGGAGACCTTATTTCAAAAAGACCCCCAAAAATATTAGAAACCGAAGGCCAGTGTGGGGGCACACCTTTAATCCCAGTACTAGGGAGACAGAGGCAGGTGGATCTCTGTGAGTTTAAGACCAACCTGGTCTACATAGTGAGCTCCAGGCCAGCTGGGGCTAAAGGGAGACCCTGTCTCAAAAAGACCAAAAAAATTAGAAATTGAAGTTCTCTACCAAGATTCTTATGTTTTATACATTTAAAACATACATAAAAGCTGGTCATTGTAGTGTACTTTTTAAATCTACATTCAGGAGGCAGATGCAAGAGGATCTATGTGAGATCAAGGTCAGCCTTGTCTACATAACCAGTTCCAGGCTACAAGGAGTGTGTGTGTGTGTGTGTGTGTGTGTGTGTGTATGTGTGTGTGTATTTTCTGAATATAAAGTTCTGATCATAAAATGCTTTGAAACTATAAGAAATAAAATGGAAATCATTCAGACAAGAGTAGAAGTTTTAGTGTGTAATTTTCGGTCTTTTGTCTTGTTTATCTCTAATATGTGAATTATACACATATGTAATAAATATTATAAAAAACATTATAGTTTATATAGTTTCATAACCTAATTCTGTTCTGGTTCATCAAATAATAGACATGAGCATTTTTTTCCACATACTCAAATAGTTTATGAGGGCACTCTTTGGACAGTGGAATATTTTTAAGTGTAAGAAAAAAGGAAGACTTCCTCAGCCCTACTCCAGGGGCTTCTTGCCTGTAACATGCTCTGGCATTGGTTTTTTGAAAAAAAGGAAGAAAAAAGGAAGAAAAGGAAAAAAGAATCCTGAATCTGGCAGAGTGCCTAAAAGTATTTAAATGAGAAAAAATTTAAAAACGTTGTCTGTATCACCTTTTTCATAGATGCTTGTTAAGTCTCTTAGATCCTGTCTACCTCTGTTATAGCTTTAGATAGCAGAATTTTTAAGTCTCTTAACTTTTTATGTTCTGCATCCATTACCTTGGGATTGGTTTTTTTTTTTGCCTTTTTTTTTTACTAACACACCCATAGGATTTTTTTTTTTTTTGCTTTTTGAGCTGTTATAGAAACAAACTTTCTAAATTAATGCATACCTAACTTAAAATATGTAGAAAAAAGCATTCAAAAAGAACAAAATTGTGATTTCCCAGACATTTTGCATTGGAAGAGTTAGTGGATTTTTTTTTTCAAATAATTAAGCCATGCTAGGAGATATCACAGCAACTCAATAATGAGTTCTTTTTTTTTTTTTTTCCTTCTAAACTCAAACCTGATGAATAGCGATGGCCGTCAGGCAGGAAGAATTCCCATGGCCAGCTTTGGTGCTGATGGAAGCTAACCTGGAGGATGTGATATGATATGGGGCCACAGGTAGCATCCTTGAATAAAATAGGCTATGCAGCTTGCTTACAGCCAAGGCCTCTATTTTTCTTACTCTTGCCTGACCCGCAAGTAAAATGCATATATTCATGCATGGGACCATATCATGCAACCCATCTGCCAGTATATGGACTTCCCAGGTAGCTGAGGAGAGACTGAGCCTCCTCTGTTCCACTTTGGACTCCCTACTCTGACAGAGCCATTGTATCCATCCCAAAAAAACCTTACTCACAACAAGGAAAAGTCCCAGACGTGGATTCTCACTATAGTTATTTAAATCTAGCAAATAAAGATTCCCTCTTGGCAAAGTTCCATTGAAAGACAACAGAAATGCCCCACCTTAATCCACCATGGACAAGGCTACCTGCTTCTTACTACCCAAGGCCATCAGAGGAGAGGAGTTTTATATCCTTGTCTTGTAGCATCCAGGAGCCTGCCATTCACTGAGTACCTTATTGACCTGCTGCCTTCTCAGAAGCATAGAAGCCAAAATGTATATAAAGCAGGAGGTTTCTCTGCTTCTGAAACTATCTCCCTGGGATTAACATTAGGCCAAACTAGCTAAAGCATGGCTACCCATGGCCACCAAAGTGTGTGTGTGTGTGTGTGTGTGTGTGTGTGTGTGTGTGTGTATGTTGTGTTACCTGTGCTGAAATGTTCCATCTGTTACCCCTTATAATCATGAAGTCCCAAAGCTCAGAGTTTGTCCTGCCATAGTGGGCTCCTGTCAGATGTGCTGGACATGTTGAGGGGTCCTTAGTTTCCAGACAGTTGTGTTTCATTATTTGCAAGCTGCTGAGAAGAATGTTGACATTTCAGCTCCCAGTGGTCTTTCTGTAGGAAACAGAAACATAAATGATTGATTCTGCATTTGGCCACCTTCCCAGGAAAGTTAGAGACAGAAATGCAAAATGCCTTTTAGCCTTGAAAAAGGGCTCACTTGCTCATATTAGACCGCATGAGAACTGAATAAAAAATGGATTTCCTTGGCTAGCAAGTTTTTTGCGGGGTTACAGAGGTTCTAGGTTTCTTTTGGTGAACTTGAGGGGCTCATTGCATATCTGCCATCAGACCATCATTGTATATCTGCCGTCAGACCATCATTGTAGTTCAGTGTACAATCAACAAAGGACTCTCACATATATCATCTTTTGATCTTATGAGCGGGAGATTGTAGCTAAGAAATCTAGGTTCACTGTATTTAACTATTTCTGCCAAAATCTTTGTTTGATTTAGTCAGCTCAGAATTCAAATCAACATCTCTAGGGGTCCAGTGTTTGACAAGAGATAGTTGAGCACTTAATTGTATTCTATTCTGTATTTGGCTTTAAATTATCTTGTTTCCTCAGCTCATTTTTTTTTTTCTTCTATTACTAAGCTGCTCTGCAAGTCAACTTTCAGAGTCCTTAGGTAGAGGGTAGTCATTGAAACAGTAAGCCATATGAGTCTCAAAGGCAGCCTGGAGAGCAAGTACAGAGATCAGAGGAGGAAAGGTTGGTCAAGGTTAGGATAATAAACAAGGTATGGGGGGGATACAAAGTTTAGGCAACTGGTTCACCTCCCCAGAAAGAAATCAGTGACAGGAGACCAGGGGGAGCATGGTAAAGAATTCATCAAACAGCAGTACTTTCAAGGAGAACAAAGCCCACCATGACTGCTGTAGATCAAGGTTGGGAAAGAAGCAATGGGAAGAAACCCTGACTCTGACTTCCAGACTGTGCCCTGCACAGGGGACCCCAACTGGAGGCTGCAGGAAGAAGCAGATGACACCAGAGCAGATGGTCTGCAGGAGGTGGCCTGCAGGATGTGGTCTGCAGGGTGTGGTCTGCAGGGTATGGTCTGCAGGGTGTGGTCTGCAGGAGATGGTCTGCAGGATGTGGTCTGCAGGATGTGGTCTGCAGGGTGTGGTCTGCAGGGTATGGTCTGCAGGAGGTGGTCTGCAGTATGTGGTCTGCAGGAGGTGGCCTGCAGGAGGTGGTCTGCAGGAGGTGGCCTGCAGGAGGTGGTCTGCAGTATGTGGTCTGCAGGAGGTGGCCTGCAGTATGTGGTCTGCAGGATGTGGTCTACAGGATGTGGTCTGCAGGAGGTGGTCTGCAGGAGGTGGCCTGCAGGATGTGGTCTGCAGTATGTGGTCTTCAGGAGGTGGTCTGCAGGAGGTGGCCTGCAGGATGTGGTCTGCAGTATGTGGTCTGCAGGAGGTAGTCTGCAGGATGTGGTCTGCAGGATATGGTCTGCAGGATGTGGTCTGCAGGATGTGGCATGGGGCACAAAATAGGAGAGAAAGATATCTCAATCCCCTCAGTTACTAGAAAAAAAAATGAATTTTAAGATGAACTTTTCCTTCTCCCCCAAGATTTTTTTTTGTTCTTTTCGAGACAGGGTCTCCCTGTAGTCCCGGCTGTCCTGGAACTCACTCTGTAGACCAGGCTGGCCTTGAACTCACAAAGATCCACCTGCCTCTGCCTCCCGAGTGCTAGGATTAAAGGCGTGCGCCACCACGCCCGGCTTCCCCCAAGATTTTAAAGCTAGGATAGAACACAGGCTTTGGGGAAGAGCATTCTAAGGCTTCATTCTCCACACTGGCCTCTTGTGTTTGCACATGTGCTTGACAAGAGATAGACAAGTGGTCACAGCATCATGTGCATGTGTCCTGCAGTGTGTTCTCAAAGCCCTTTCGTGTGCTTGTTGAAGCTGATTCTCACAACAGCACCTGAACTGGGCAAGGCAGCTTCCTCACCTTGCTGGACCTGACTGATCCTCTCTCTTCTTGTAAGTCCTCCATCCATACCATGTCCACCTGCATGGATCATTTTACAGTGCCTGACACTGCATGGAGTGGCTCACTAATGTCCATTATTAGCTAGTAGTGCTACTAATAGATGTGTGCTCACCTGCACCTCCCACCAGGAAGTCGAACTTCAAAAGTAAATGGTTTTACTCTTAACCTGAATCACATCAACCCTGGCAGGAGTCTGGATAGTAGACACATCTTTAGTAATTATCCAATGAGCTCTTACTGCCCCTGGGGGTGCCATCCTAAGTTTTAGGACTATAGGAATGAACAAAGTAATACCCCTATCTTTTGTGGGGTTTATTTTCTCATTGACTCATATGCATATATTTTGCAAATATTTGGGCAAGTGGGAAGTAGGTGTTTTGGTAAATGGAATGTACAAGAACGATAATGGAATGATCATGGAGAATACAAATGTCTTTGGGTAGCTATTAGAAATGATAGTCATAAATATGATGATCATATTTTGCCATGAAAGGGAAGGAGATAGGCAGGGAGGTCTAGCATATTTTCCTTTCTTTCTAAAAGCTAGAACTCATATGAAAATGTTTTCCAGAAGCATAAAAGCATAATCTTATTTAGAACTATGCTTAGTCACTTGCCCTTATATAAAGATGAAATCCATATTCAATATAAAATCCAGCACAGATATTAATATATGTGGATCATATGTTTTCCAACTCAAGTATTCTATCCTAACTCTGAGCCAGGTATTGAGGCACAAAGAAGGCATTCCATATATTGCCTAGTTAGATATGTATTTATTCAATAGTGGAGCATCTAGAATAAGAATTAGCTAAAACATCCAGCAGATGTGGGCATGTGATATAGAGATGCATGGGAGGGCACAGAAAGGGAGTGCTCATGATTGGTGGCTCTGTCTTATGGCATCTGATGAGCGTTTGGACCAGAGGGAATTTTCAAATGAAAACACTAAAGTAAAAACCATGTCCTTCCTTTCAACAGGGTGTTGTGGCTGGCGCTCGTTCCAAAGGAGAACACAAACAGAAAATCTTTTTAACCATCTCCTTCGGAGGAATCAAAATCTTTGATGAGAAGACAGGGGTAAGCGAAAGAGTCACATGGCATTGTGAAATTGAATTTGTCGACAGATGTGCCCCTAAAAAGCGTCTTCTTTCTGGGCAGGAATATCAAACAAGCATAAAAACACATAAAACATCTGACAAACTTGATCAGCTGTGATCATCCATCAAAGTAGGTCTCCTAGCTGACTTGGCCACAGTGTGACTGAACCTTGTTTCTTATACTGTAATTGTGATCAAAGTGTCATGGTCTCCTCCTAATCTAGTGGGAGATTGATGAGCTTTGAAAAGCGGTGGTAATGTGATAGCTTAAGTTAAATTTCTGTGTGTCGGTGTCTTCAATGGCAGGCATTGAGGGAGATTCCTAGAGGTCTTTTGACTTGGTCAAAACTCCAGACTGTCAAGTTTAGCCCACATACCTTGCAATTGGTATCATCAAAAGGAACAGTTATTTAAAAAAATATTTATATTTTATGTGTATGAGTGCACTGTCTACATGTTTATAAGTAGACCTATGTCATGTCTGTCATACCCACAGAGGTCAGAAGAGAGTGTCAAATTCCCTTAGAACTGGAGTTATAGATGGTTGTTAGCTGCCATGTGGATGCTGTAAATCAAACCTGGGTCCGCTGCAAGATCAGCCAGTGCTCTTAACCATTGAGTCATGGCTCTAGCCCTGTTCTTAATCTTTAAAAGCTTTTAAAAACTGATAAGTTCACTGAGTCTGCTAAAAGATGAGTTTGTGTTTTCTTTCAGCTCACAACTGCACTGAACTACCAGACTTATCCCCAGAGCTCACCCAACACTCTTAGTCTTGGTTATTGAATAAGAAAAAACAGAAAAAAAAAATCATTCTATGATCTCTTGTTCTGAACAAACAAGAATGTGTTTTTCCTTTTATTTGCTCAGTGTCCCACAACTTAGAAAACCCCTCCACACATCACCTCCTTTGAACTTCCCAAAGATAATGTATCAGACAATTTATAAGAACCCCAACTAGCCACATAATTTGACCCTGATCATTTTGTGTTACTATTTTTTGTTGCTTTTGATATAAGGGTAAAGGGCTGATTATTTAAAAGTAAAAAAAAAAATGTTTCCTTGATGAGAGATATTATAGAAAATTACTTCTAAATAACTAGTAAGAAAATAAATGTTGGCCCTAACACTGTTCATAATTACCAGAGGGTAGGAGCAGCCCAAAAGGCCAATGGATAAATTACATATAGCTATACATAGAATGGAGTCTGGGGAGCCTTAAAATGCCAGGATATCCTGTCAATTGCTTCAGTCTGGATGAATCTGGAAGACAGTGTGCAGTCAAATACACTAGGCACAAAATGCCATAGGATTCCACTTGAGTATGGCACCCAGAATGGTCAGAATCCTGGAGACAGACGGTCTAGTGATAAGTAACAAGGTATCGGATGTGTTACTTAATGGCACAGAGCTTTGGCTTGATAGTGATCTGGAAGATAGACGGTGGTGATTGTTGCTTTTCGGACATGTGTAAACAGGGAGCTAGAGACATGGTTCAGTGGTTAAGAGCAACTGCTTTTACAGAGGACCAGAGTTCTGTTCTTAGCACCCATGTCTAGCAACTCACGACAGTCTGTAACTCTAACACCAGGTCCACCCTTTTTTCTTTTCTGGGCTACACATGCAACCACACACACACATGTGCATACACACATAGACACACTCATGATACACATAATTAAAAATAAAAGAAAATCTTTTTTAAAGTATTTAAAAAGTATGAATGTGCTTAATGCCACTTGCCTATATATTTGCAAAGATTTAATGTTGTAAATTCTTTAGTATACATTTACCATAATGCAGAAAGACTAGTAATAGTGACATGCACTATTGAGTGCCTCCTCCATACTAGATATATATTAATAATTTACATACATGATTCAGTTTCATTCTCACAGCCATCCTGTGTGAGTCTATTGACTGCTGTTTCCATTCAATTTTTATTCCTGTAGTAAAACACTGGAGCCAGGCTGGCTTTATAGAGAAGAGAGGTTTATTTAGCTCAGAATTCCTAAGGTTCAACATCAGCTTGGCTGTGGTGAAGACCTCATGGTGTATGATATCCCAGCAGTATGAGCATGAGTAGGAGGAAGTGATCATATCTTGAAACAGGAAGCCAGTGGGAGACTGGAATCCCTCAGTTCCTTCTAAGGGCACATCCATAGGCTCTACCTGTTAAAGGGTCATACATTTCTGACATTACCATCTTAAAGACCAAACCTCAACATATAAACCCTTGGAGGACACAAGGGTTCAAACCCAAACCAAATCATGGCAGGTACTGTGTTCCAGATAGTGAGCCTTTTATAAGTCCCCGATCATATAACCACCACAACTACCCAGGAGGAAGGTGGTATCATTATCCCTGTTTTACACCTAAAGACAACAAGGACAAAAAAGTGCATACGACTGGCAAAAAAAAAGTTGTGGCAGAGACAGCTCAGAGCCCTGGCAGTTGGTTCAAGTGTCCATTTGGTCATCTCTAATGCCTGTTACATCTCAGGCTAGCAACTCTCCTAAGTTCATCTATGTTTTGTATGGTGAAGCTTCTATTACATTAACAAGTCCTAAAGCAGAAGACACAGCATGTTGGAAAGGGCCATACCTGGAAGACACTAGGGCAGCCTAGGGACAAAGATAGGGTTCAAAGGACATAGTCCTTACTGGAATTTCCACAGGAAATTCAAGGCAGGGCCGGGACAGTTTAGGACTAGCTAGTATGAATAATTTCTTCCAGCTCTAACTCATGGGCATGGTATCCAGAGGGAAGGCATCTGGCTCTGAAGTGATAAAGTAGACCAAAATTGCTCCTGTGTCAAGTGGGCTGGAGAGGGTCCCTGGCTTTGCACTGGTCAGATTACCTGTTGGTGGCATAGTCCTGGCCCACACCTTCGCTATGTCTATAAATTGACTAGTCTTGGCAAGGGTTATATCAAAACAGCATGATATGAGGAAAATTGAAAAATATTTCCTCTGCAGTGCAATGTTGAAGAAGTAGAGTGTAGATTTAACCTTAGATTGCCCTGAATATAAAAATCAATAAACCTAAACACTATATCACCAAGAAATGTAGGGTTTTCTGTGAATGCCTTGGTGGAGAAGTCTGCAGAAACTGGGTGTACTGAGGTCTGGTGTATAGCACACAGAATGACAGCAGACTAAGGCAGGCATCTCTAATGCCTGTTACATCTCAGGCCAGCAACTCTCCTAAGTTCATTTATGTTTTGTATGGTGCAGCTTCTCCTCTTTAAGAGGAGAGCACAAGAGCTGGTAGAACACTGGGTGGACTCAGTAGGATTAAGAGTTGGTGTAAGCCCTGCCTGCCTGCTTTGAACTATGGATTCTTCTGGTTCTCCCAGGAATTTTTCTCTTTTCTAAAAACATTATATTTTTGGAGACCTGTGCTCAGCTCTAAATCCCAAATTAAAAAAAAAAAAACCAAAAAACAGAAAGGACATTGGTAAGTCAGTGTACATCCTGGTGGGGAGGACGAGGGATCAAGATGGGCGATGTGGAACTGTTCCGTCTTCTCAGTGCAAATATGGCCTCTGGCTTCCCATAATACCACAGGTGCAAGAGAACATTTGTGTCCTTTGACATTCTTTGTGGGAGCCAAGTAATGTAGATGAAGGGATAGAAATGTATTTACAATGGTTTATATGCTCCAGTAGTATGTTGTTATGGTGAGTCTCTCCAGCTCCAGCCTTGACTATCACCATGGCATCCACCATGTTTAAAGGGACAGACACAGGAGGAGGAGCTTGGGAGATGTGATGTTTTTAGCTTGCTTGTGGACCGTACTTTGGGCTTTGCTACTCTTTTATGTCTTCCACCATCAACAAGGCTCTGCCCAGGTAATGAAAAGAGGTAGTTGACATTCTTAGCTTATATATAACTCCTCTCTCAAATTTGGTTTCACAAAAAAATATCATCGAACTTTGACATAGTATTTTTTAGTCTTTTACCTGACAAAACAAACAATAAAGTAAGTTATTTCAACCCGAAGCCACTTGGCACGGTGGAGAAAATGTTATACTCTTGGTGGAGTCAGGAATAGATGGAGTTGCATGTTTTCTGCCTGCCTTAGTCTGCTGTCATTCTGTGTGCTATACACTAGACCTCAGTACACCCAGTTTCTGCAGACCTCTCATATTAATGTGCTTCAACAGAAGTCCTGGAAATGGTCACAAACACTGAGTGTTTCATTCTGAAGTACAGACGATGAAACTTCAAAGAGCTCTCCAGGAGACCTAGACAACTTGTTTTGCATGAGTTTAAGGGATGGAAGCAGGATTCCTTGCTAGAGTATTGTGGAGGCAGTTTTAATAGATCAGTATACTGGTCTCTTCTAGCAGGCTGAGGTGCTCTGCAGGGAGATGGGACACCCTCTGTGTGAGAGAATTCACCATCACTGGAGGTAATGGGATCCTATGGAAAGGAGGAAGTCATGTCTGCAATAATTTCTGACAAGTTCTTTTTCTCCCTTAAAGTAGTATCTACTGAATTTTTTATTTTAATATGTGTATGAGTGTTTTGCCTGATTGTATGTAAGTGTACCCATGCATGCAGTGTTCAGGGAGAGCAGTACAGAACAGGACATTAGATCTCTTGGAACTGGAGTTAGGGATGGCTGTTAGCAGCTATGTGGGTGCTGGGAACTGAACCCTGGTCCTCAGCAAGAAAAGCCAGTGATAGTTACCCCTGAGCCATCTTTCTAGACAACTATAGATGTTCTTTGAGAACCTCCCTGGGAAGACATTGGACTGCACGTTGCTCAGCCTCCACACTGGCCAAGCTGGGGACTGGCTGGCTGCACTGTGCAGAGTGTGATCTCCATGAAGTATCTTGCTTTCCATGTCAAAGAAATGGAAAACTAGTCTTTGTCATTTAGAATGACAAGTCACAGTTGTTTATCTTGTCTAAGGTATTTTTTGCCCAAGCTTGACAGCGGGGGGCAGGAGTTGGGGGGAGGGGGGTTTAAGCCAAGAAAAGAAACATTTGCAGAATGTGACAATAGCTAGAATTTTAAAAGCCAAAAGTTGTCAAAAATGTTTTGATCCCAATTAAAGAGACCCTTTGCAGCAATTTACACCCTGTCTTGAATTTCAAAGAACTCCTGATCCTAATCCTTCTATGAGTAGATTTTGCTTTATTATTAGCAGTGTTGTAGGGAAATAAATCACTGTTGAAAGCTGTTCATATTTGCACACACCTGCGGCATTGCTAATCTGTGGAAGGGATCATAGAGAATGTGGAAATGTCACTCAGCCTTTCTGTCATTGGTAATAGGAGAAAGAGCAGACATAAAGCAAGAAAAGTGCTTCACAGTAAGAAAGTCATTGGTCCTCAGGACAGGCCGGTGGACACCAAGGCAGGAGGCCAGCATGTTCATTTCATAGAAAGGAAGCTGAGCTGCTGCGAGTGCCCCTGACCAAGTGCACAGACCCAGAACAAACCTTGCAACTCCAAGGCTGCTGCATTGCACTTACATTCACTCCCTCTTCTCCCCCAGCTTCGTGTCACCTCGCAGACTTATCATAACTTATGCTGTTAAAATAATATATATTTCATGTTCCTAAACAGGAATGTGTTTCTTAGGACGGAGGGCTGTGGTCTGCATCAGCTTTTCAAAATTTTGGGATATCCTTGTCACAATCCCATGTGTATTGTACTTTTCCTTTGAATGAATCAACACCTATTCAAATGCTACTGTATGCCCCATTCTATGAAATAGATGCTATTATTTATGACCAATTTACAGACAGGAAGATTTAGATCCAAATAACTTAAGTCAGACAGATTGTAAGCAGCAGAGCTGAGAATCAACACCACAGAGCCTAGTGCAGAAAGTTGAGGCTAACAAGGAGTTACTAATAACCCACCCAGTTTTATAGATGGTTTCCTTTAACACATAAGAGAGAAAATTCATATTATCTCCATGTGATTGTCACAGTTATTTTCATTCTGCTGTGTCCTGAGTGAAGATTAAAGTGGACAGGTAAAACTGGGACATCTCCACCATGGTCCAGCCTGGGCAGGTAGAATGCTGATGGTCTGACTCAGATTCTTGCCCAGTAGCATCCTGGAAGCCCATCTCTGCTGTGTACATCCCTCGTTCCTGGGAATTTAAAGATGAATAAGATATGGTCTTCACCACTGAGGCATTCAAAGTCTAGTGCAAAGGCATTCTCACAAGGTAAACTGACAGCTTCCAAGGCATAGTCATGGACAAAGTTGTCCATGCTTAGGGACTAAGACCTAGCTTTGCCTAGAATATTCCTGACATTTTTCACAGGAAAATACATACTGAATAATATGGCAGAGAGGTGGTGAATTATGAAAGCACTAATGGACAAGTCAGGGAAGAGAAAAAAGTATTTAAAAATGCCCAGATGTCTAAGAGGGAAAGGTAAGTGTCTTCATTCCTTATTTCCTTCAGGATGTATGTATTTATTGAGACTTTCTGCAAACACACAGATAAATAAGCCTGTACCTTCCTGTTCACCACAGTTGTCTAATTGGTTTGCAACGACTCTCACGAAGTGGGGGCTGGGGGTCCTGCTACTATTTATTGCAGTGAAAATAAAATGACAAGAGTTATTAAGAACCCACAAATGTAGACTGAATAAGTAAGGCATAGCAGAGGGGCGGGGGGGAGAGAGGGGAGAGATTGCCCTAGGAGGATTCAACCCCGGCCTTCACAATAAATGGGTAATTGTGTTTTAAATGCAATGGCTGCACTTAAATTTCAGGGCTGATTTAATAAATTCCTCAGAGTAAACCAAGTGTCACTTTAATTGAGTTTCATCAAAAATGGTCTGTTCCTCATTGGTTCAAATTATGTTTCAAGCATGCCTAGAGAGAGCAGCTGAGGTCAGTAAGGGAGACTACTCTCTGGGAGGGAGATGAGAAGAGAGACAGAGGGCTGTGGAACAGGTCACTGGGACCCAGGGATGCAGGGATCTTGGGGGTGGTCCTGTCATCCCTTTCTCTGGTTCTTATTGTAACACAATTAGAATTCAACTTCTTAAAAAGTATAGATTTTATTTCTTACTTTTATTATATGTGTGTGAATGTTTTGCCTACATGTAAGTGTAACACATACATACAGTGCCCACAGAGGCCAGAAAGGGTGTCAGTTCCTCTGGAACTGGAGTTATAGGAAGTTATTAGCTACCATGTAAGTGCTAGGCATCAAACTTGGGTCCTCTGGAAGAAGGACAAGTGTTCTTCATCACTGAGCCATCTTTCTAGCCTTTGAATTTAAATGTTTTACCCCCAGGTTTCCAATTGGTCCATCCTACCTCCCTGGAGAGAGAGAGAGAGAGAGAGAGAGAGAGAGAGAGAGAGAGAGAGTAAGAAATTGATGTGGCCACTTTTAGTGATCCCAGTTCTTGGGGTAAAGAGCAGTAATATAAGAATTTTAATTGTTAGGGACTAACACTGCCAATAATATTCTAACCATATTCAGGATAGATGTACATGACAGAAGATATTTTCCAGTGTGATATGACTTTCAAAGGTCTTGCCAGACATTCATGTAGATGAAAAACCTGTTTGTAATTACTCACATTGAAATCCTAGCCCTATTTCACATATCAGCAAAGAATTTTTATACCATATTCATGATAGTGAATTTTTCAGATCCAGTGTAAAAGGAAATTATACTTTATTCTGTTGGAAGCTTGTCAAGACTGCTCATAGTTGGGGAAAGCCATACCTCCCACCAGCAAGGGTTCCATCCTCTGCCATCCTCACAAGCATTTATTGTTATTTGTTTTCTTAAGAACAGACATTATAAGGCAAGATATGATGGCACACACTCTAATCCCAGCACTTGGAGGGGTGTGGTGGGCAGAGGCAAGCGGATCTCTGTGAGGATGAGGCCAGCCTTCTACATAAGGAGTTCCGGGCTAGCTTGAGCTTTAGGGAGATCTTGTCTTAAAAAGACAAACAGCAATATCAAAAGAATAGGCATTGTGATTAGGATGAAATGGAATCTTTTTTCTTTTTTTGGTCTTTTTGAGACAGGGTCTCCCTGTAGCCTCAGCTAGCCTGGAATTTGCTCTGTCTGTAGACCAGGCTGGCCTTGAACTCACAAAGATCTGCCTGCCTCTGCCTCCCAAGTGCTAGGATTAAAGGCATCCGCCACCACACCCAGCACATGAAATGGAATATTAATGTAATTTTAATTTGCATTTCCTGAAAGCTAGAGATGTTGACCAATTTTCTCATATGCTCAGTGTTCATTATATTTCATTGTTGATGAACTGTTCATTTCATTAGTCATTTATTGATTGGATTTTGTTTCATTTTTGTTTTGGTTCTTTACATATTGTAGGTACTAACCTTTTCCCAGATGCACAGCTAGAAACACATGCTCCCTTTGTTCTGCACATTTTTAATGTCATGCAATTCTTTGTCAATTTGTGATGTGTATTTTCTAGGCTATTGCAAGTCCTTTTCAGAAAGTCCTTGGCTATGCTATAGCTTAGGTGTGTTCTCTGTTTTCCTCCTAGCTTTAGAGTTTTCAGTTAAGGTCTTCAGTTAATTTTAAGTTGGTTTTTGTGCATGGTACGTACGAGACAAGGATCTGGTTTCATTCTTCTGCATGTGGACATCCAGTATCCCAGCAGTGTTTGTTGATGAGGTGTCTTTTCCAGTGTATGCTTTGGCAAGTTTGTAAAGATCAAGTGGCTTTAGCAATGTTGGTTTATTTGGGGGTCCACTGTTCTAGGTCCTGGTTAAAGATCTCTTTATGCTGGTTACTACTTCTTTGTTCTAGAAAGCTACCTACCACTAGATTTTCAAATTTTCTAGAATATATGTTTTCAAAGTATAACCTAGTGGTTCTTTGAATTTCTCTAATATGTGTGTAGTCTCCCCTTTCATCTCTACATGATTTGTTTATTCACTTACTTTTGGTTGTCTTGAAGTATACAAGGTTTTTTCCTTCTATTACTTCTTTATTTTTTTTCTTTTTTAAACAATAAGTAATAATTTATGAGAACAAGCCTCCTTCCTGTAAAACCATTTTGCAAGCAGTTGTGCCCAAACCCACATAGCCCAACAGTCCCACCATCCAGCTGGGGGTGGGGGGGTTGTATGTACAATCAAGTTGATCAAATAAGTGTCCAGTCTATATTGCTGTAGTTTCACCATTCACCCCAATCGCAGCCCTTACATTCTACCATGCCCCCTCTTCTGCAGATTGTTCCCTAGGCTTAGAAAAGGGGCACAGGTGGACGAGAAGTAAAATAATCTACTTTCTCTGGAGCTGTCGTTTTGGACTCTGGTCAATTCTGGCTGTTTCCTTTCATGGGCTGACAGTTTGTCCAGGAATAACCTTTCAATCCTACTAATGAAGCACAAGCAATTAGATATATAGGTATTTAAACATTACTAATTGTTATGGTAGGTTACTTTGGTATAGACACAGATGTTTGGATGGTATGTTAATCCATGAATTATATTTTTTCTGTAAAATATGACAGGGTCTTACTGTGGCTTATAACATCTCCTAACCANTGTGATGAGATGGCATTGGAAGTGAATCCATTTGGTCCAGTGTGGGGCCTGGCTTAGGGTGACATGGGGGCACACCACTGTCACACCTGTATGCAGCCCACCGAACAGTGAATTAAAGGCAATAACCTCTGGGGTCCCCAGGACTCACAGGGGAAGTTAGCAGAGAAGAGTCCTTGGAAATACACGTATCTCGTTACCATTGTCAGCTTTCCGTGGCTCCCTGAGGAATTTTCAAACTGTTATTTCTCAGTCAGAGTGATGTTCATGAAACTGTGAGATGCAAATACTCCCCTGGGTATGCAGATAATATACTGGGACAAGAGAGGAATATGAGACATCTATTTGTTTGTTTTTTTTACTAAAAAGTTTTTTAAGATAAAGTTCAGAAATAACATAATGACTGATAGCCAGCAAGTTCATAATATCCACTATCTACAGATAGGCCTATTATTTTTTGAGTTATCGACTTAAACAACTGTTTTTTCCTTATGGAAATCTATAAAATACCCTGGAGACTGAAGTTCTGTGGATTTAGGACTACCTGGGTTTATTTCCTGCCACGGACCCATCTAGATGTATGAACTTAGCATGACCTCTTGGTGTTTCTGCTTTCAGCTCTACACTGCAACTACATGAGTTTGCCATATCTGATATAGGTTCAGATGAAGGTAGGACTCTGGATGCTAGTTACAAATAACCTTATGAATGACTACCACTCAGAGATGCTTTAGAGACCATTTCTTTCCATGAACACTCACCACGCACATGGGAAAGAGAGCCCCCAAGAGGGTGAAGGGATGGTGTGCACTCACGTAGGTGAAGGGGTCATGACCACCCTGGATCCAGGCCTCTCGCTTTCAGCCAGTTACTGCTTTCTATTCAGGGATCTTGGTTTCCAGGCAATGGAAGATCCTATGTAACCCCTTTGGCATTCAAATCAGTGACATATTGAAAATTCAATTATTAAATTACACAGAATTTGGATTTATATCACACACAGAACATGTCCTGTTTGGTGCTGGTTTAGAACATGTCCTGTTTGGTGCTAGTTGTTCATTATTGTTTATGAAATTAAGTAAAGATGTCCCTGAGAGCAAAAGGCTTCAAGTCACGCAGTTTTCCTGTGGTCTGACCAGGACAGCACAGATGAGGTAGTGTACCTGCCTCCTGCCTGATTCTCCAGCCCCAAGGCACCACGACCAGCCAGCCACAGATGAACCCATTATAGTTCTATTTCTTCAACTTAAAGGGATCAATTTTAAAAGAACATTAAAAACATTCTTAGACTTTCAAGAGCACAGAATTGAAATCTGTAAAAATAATCTTTAAGATATCTTATTACAAATATATAGGTTTTTTTTTCCCCTTCACAGCTGGTAAAATGTTTAAAAGTTTATCACCAATTCGAGAAGCTCCCAAATTGGAAAACTGTCATTCAGAGGACCTCAGGTTGAGAATCATCATTGTATAAGAGAAGAGAATTGATTTAAGCATCTTCTTCCTCTCTTCCCTGTATTTTAAGCTCACTTTTTGAGGATTATTTACCTCTTAATCAACTCAATCTACCTGTTGCTGAATTCACTGCTGAATCTCTGAACATCTTAGAACATATAGTAGGCATTCAGTAAACATATCAGAACACACAGTACTCATTCAACAATTGAATGAATGAATCAACGGAGAGCCTTAAATGTTCAGAAGTGTTGCCTTTAATATATAATCCTAGGACATTAATAGAACCCTGGGATATTTATAGCTCTTCTGGACAGAACAAGTGGTAGCTTGGATTCCCAAACTCCTTCCTGATTCTGAGAGCATCATTTTAGCATCAGGCTCTATCACTTTGCCTCACAAGCACTGATTGGCTCTGGTCCACCCTGGAATGGTTTAATCCAAGTCTTCCATGTGTTATTTTTACAAGGTCCTGAGGTGGTTCAGAATACAGAGAGAGCTGACAAACGCTGTATTCCTCAGATACTCTTCTCTCTATTTCCCCTGCACAATGTCTCCCTGGCAACTTCTGTGACCCCTGCCTATATTCTCCCTAGCCTTGTCCTCTTCCTAGTTCCCTCCTCACCAGTCAAAAACAGTGTCTTCCTCCTTAGCTCCATATGGCCTGTTTACCTGTGTACCCTCTTCTGAAAGTTTGCTTCCTCCAAACAGGGGAGGGGACTTTTCAGCCATATGGCTCTCCCTGAAGACTGCATAGTTCCTAGGTAGAAAGCCCTGTGAGGCAGGAGAGTAGGCAAATAAATGATATGATTTGAGTACCCACACAGTTTACATCCTAATTGGGTATTTGGGCTAGTATTGAATGCTGCTGTTAACAGCAGCACCACAGCAATAGACGTAAAGTGAAGACTGTCTTTGTCAAACCAGAAGTGTTATCACTTAGGTAACAATAGCCAACATTGAGCTTACTCTTTATCAGTCACTGTCTTGGGTTTTATCAATGGGTCATTTCTTTTTTAATTTTTAAAAAATTATTATTTTATGTGTATGCGTATACTGTCCCTGCATGTAGGTCAATGGGTCATTTCTTTAACCTTCATAGAGATCCCATGCAGAAGGTGTTGGCTATGCTTTTATATGATGGCCACAGTGTCTTCAATTGTTAAGGGACATATCCCAAGGAACACATCTGAGCCAGTGGCTATGGACCCATATCCAAGCCTTTGATCCCCAAAACTCATTTTTAGACTCTATGTCCTATTGTCTCCCAGTGAAAGAACCCAGGTCATAGAGCCAGACAAGGGTTAGAGTCTGCTTCCTGTACAAATTGAAATGACTTCAGCCATCTCTTTGCCTTCAGTTTCTTTGCCGCAGAGGGATGATGATAACAGTGCCTTCTTCCCAGAACCTGAGGGGATGAAGGAAATAAAAGTTGAAAACTTTGTTATGTGAACTTGTGAAGTACTTGCTTTTTCAAGTAAGACACTTACAGGTTTACTCTACTTTCTGTTGGATATATACTCCAGTAGCTGTGACACTATGTAGATGTTTTAACAACCAAGATTCGCCATCACATCTAGATTTAAATCAAGTCTCTGGGATTTAAATATGTATCTCCAAAGAAGAAATGCAAAGGAACATTGGCTAACCCAGATCTTCAGCCTCATTAGTCCTCAAAGAAGAGGAATCAAAACTTCAAAACTGCTAACATATAAAGGCAGACAATAGCAGACATGAGGAAGCCACATGGAAGAGAAGCTACAGCTCATTATACTTTGATAATGGGATGGCAGTGGTACAGTTCCTTTGGAAAAAAAAACAGGTTGGCAGCTTTCACAGGTTAGCCAGGCATGGTGGTGCATGCCTTTAATCCTGCACTTGGGAGGCGAGGCAGGCCAAATCTTATGAGTTCAAGGCCAGCCTGGTCTACAGAGTGAGTTCCAGACATCTGGGGCTACAGGAGGCCCTTGTTGTTTCGAAAGGACCAAAAAAAAAAAAAAAAAACAAAAAAAGATAAGCATAGAGTTTGTAAGACGTGCATTCATCTAGAGTCATATTTAAGCGATTTGAAACTGTATTTCCACACAAAACATTTGTATGCAGATTTAGGGGGGTTCTCTGTTTTTTTTTACTTATTTTATTTATGTGATGCGTGTCTTGCCTGCATGTATGTAAGTGCACCAAATGCAGGCAAACCTGCAGAGCGGCCAGGAAAGGGTATCAAATCCCCCTGGAAATGGAGTCAAAACCGGTTCTCAGCCACCATGCAGGTGCTGGGAAACTGAACCTGGCCGTCTGCTGTAGGAACTACCTAGTGCTCTTAGCTGCGAGCTTATCTCTCCAGCCTATGCATGCAGGTTGTTTGGTGTTATAGCCGTCTATTCTTAGTACCCAAAACTACAGAAACAACCTAAAAATCCCTCAACTGACAAGTAGAGAAAATGGATAATATTCATCGAAAGAAGGAAGAGGAGGGGGGGATAGGAAAAAGGAAGAAAGAAGAGATGAAGGGACGGGGGGAAAGAAAGGAGGAGACGGGAGAAGATAGATTACTAATACATGCTGAGCATGAGAAACCAGGCACAAAGAACGATGTGTATAAGATTGTACTGCTGTAAAATGTACAGAGACAGAAAGAGCTAGAGGGAGTAGGGAATGTCTTAGCTTCCTTTTCTGTTGGGATTCAATAACAGCACAAGCAGCTTCAGGGGAAAAGGGTTTTTGGTCACGCTTCCAGGTTGCAGTCCACCATGGTAGAGAACTCGCAGTGGCAGGAGCTTGGAGCACCTGGTCATAGAGCAGAGAGCAGTGGACTGCATACTCCAGTCTCTTGTCTCCATTTCGTATTTAGGCCCGTCCACGGACCCACGGGAACAGGGCACCCACAGTGGGGAATCCTTGCAGTTCAGTTAACACACCAGCTGATCCCCACAGACATGACTAGAGACCCACGTCCCACATGATTCTTGATTTCGTCAACTGATAATTAACACTACCAATCACGACTCAACTCCTTTTCAACTTGACACCCAAATATCCCTTTTAAGCTGTAATTTTCCGGGCTGGAGAGATGGCCTGGCGGTTAATAGCGCCGACTCCGCTCTTACAGAGGACCCGGGTTCGTCCCCAGCACCCAGGGCGGCTCTTGAGGAAACCGTCTGACGCTCCAATTCTAGGAGAAACTCCAGTTCCAGGGAATCCGCGAGAACCCTCTTTCTGACCTCCGCGGCGTTGCACGAACGGGTGCACAGACTTGACTGCAGCCAGTACACTCATACACATACGAAATACATAAAATAATAAACAAAAAAAGCCTTGTTTTCCACTCCTTGCCTCCATAGGCTCCTTACCATGTTATAATAGAAAATACATTCATCCTAGCTTTTAAAATCACCACAGTCTTTAACAACCCAGAGTCCACATCTGATCTAAGACTTGAGGCAATCTCTAAAGTATGAGTTCCTACAAAATAAAAAATAAGTCGCACACTTCCAACACACAAGGGCACAGAGTAACATTCTGATTCTAAAAGTGGGAAGCAAAGCAAAGCGGGGGGGAGGGGGTTGGTCGGGCCAAAGCAAGACTGAAAACCAGTAAGGCGATCACCAAATCCTGAAGCTCCACGTCTAGCATCCGGGACTAATGATGGAGTTATCTGGGCTCAGAATGCCATGGGCAGCCCATACCTGCTGCCTCCAGTACACCCCCCTCTCCCTTAGGATGGCTACACTCTACACTTGCAGCTACCCTAAGTGGACATCCTGTGGTCCCAGCACCTTCAGTACCACTGGATCGCCTTTGCGACTTAGACTTCGGAGTCTTTCTGCAGGTTTCTCCTCTGACCCTACCGCACTTTGCTTGTCCTCGGCTGCTATTTGAAATGACAGAGCATAGCTCTGTCACCCTTTGGCCTCCCCATTTTGAATTTCTCATACCTCCCAAACCAGTAGCATGTGGACAACACTGCCATGTTCTGCTGTCATATAGAGATGTAGCCCAGGCATCTTAGACCATAGCGTCTATGCACTGACCGGGGACAGTACTTCTCTAGGCATTGTCTTGTGGTGCAGGGAGTCCTTTCAGCATAGGCACTGTTCCTGTAAATGAATTTTGATCTTCATAAGATCAAGCTTCTAATGGGTGGGGGTTCCCCTCAGGGCACTTTTCCTATTGTTCTGGTACATTACAACTGCATCAGGCCGATGCTAATTCCCCAGTCTTAAAAGTTTGTCTCCAAACAAATTAGTCTGTTTTCGGTGGAGTAAAGTTCTCAGTAAGCAGAACAAAGCCAGATTCTTGGCCCAAATATCACAAGAATGACTCTAAACCAGTTTCTGATGAAGTCTTAGTTATTCTCTTTCAAACTTCTTCAGATGGCCCATTTACTCTTCTTCCAGCAGAGAAAAGGACAAAGACTTTTCTAGCCCAGAGTATGAAACTCTTTTTGCATTCCAACCATGGAATAGTTCCAGAGCCCCAAGAACCACATGGTCATATTTATCACAGCAACTTCTCAGAGCCAGTTCCTCTGTGTTAGTCACTTTCTTGTTACTCTAATAAAATACTGTGACCATGCAACTTAAGTGACTCCTAAGGGTTTACTTTGGCTTCAGATCCATAGGTATTCAGTCCATTCAAGGCAGTTAAAGACGTGGGCGCATGCAGGAAGGACAGGTTGCAGGAGCCAGAGCTGGCCGGTCACATTGCATTCACTTAAGAAAGCAGAGGATAAGCAGGAAGTGGAGTTGGGCTGTAAAGCCTCATGGCCTCTGCCCAGTAACACACTTCCTGCCATGAAGCACCACCTCCTTAAGGTTCCACAGCCTTCACCACCAGCACCACCAGCAAGGGGCCAAGTATTCAGACACATGAGCTACTTCACACTCAAACCACAACATGTGAGTTGGCAACCCTTGGATGTTTTGGGGTAATTTTTTAGAGTAAAAAAAAAAAAACCAACATTAGATAGAAATAATTTGTACAATTCTGTGAATGTGCCAATAACACTGTTTTTCAGTATACATTAGATGGATGGATTTTGAAGTCTCAGAAAGCTCCTATTCAAAACCACCCGCTCTGCTGTTGATTTGGGGATTTGCATATTCTTCTTTGACCATGGTGTTCATTAACTATATCTAATTCAAAAAGCAGGTGAAAGATTAAAGGAGCAGTCACACCATGTAAAAGTCCTGCCAAAGTAATTGAGATGATAAATACTTGCTAATAAATAATGACCATGTTGGATTTTTCTTAAACAAATGGCCGCTGTTTTGTCCATCCTGAAATGTAGGCTTACTGTTTCCTTTTAGTCAAACTGGGCTGGAATAGGCTGCCAAGACCGACCTTCCCTTGCATGCGCCCTATTGGGATTACCCTCTTAGGGCTCTGATGTCTGTTATTATTTTTTTAACTAATATAACTGAGATCTTGTTCAAGATGTACTGATGAAAAATTACCCTTTTAATGGTGGAGTATTTAATGAGAAACTGGATTTTCAACTACATAATTGCCCTTCATACAAATTAGATTGGCCCTGGGTCCTGATCTAAATTGGGCTCCCCACTTTCCTCTAAATGGTCTAATATTTTCTTATTAATCTCTGCCCTTTCCACCTGCTCTGGCTCTGCCTCTTCCTGTGAGTCTCTCTCCTCAGCAGTAGGCTGTGCCCTGACACATGTTTCTTCAGGCACTTCGTATGTGACTCAAGGGCAGGTTTTCAGTGTGACTGCTTTTCTTGAAGCTGTTCATCCTGTTTTCGAGCTCTCTCCATCTCTCAGTCCATGGTGCCATTATATTTATATTTAGGAGCAATTGATTCAGGCCAGGTGATTTCTAGTATAAAGTTAGATGCTCAAAAGGAAGTTGGATAAATGAGAAGCAATTAGTAATAGTTGTTCAAAGAACAGGTTTGGAACATAGAACTCATGGAAACCCATAGTTGGGTGTTGGCATTGGACAAACCTGTGTAAGTCCTGGTAAGACTATGGACAAGTTTGATGGGCCTTTCTGATCTTCAATTTCAGTGTTGGTTTATAAAATCTAAGTAATGGTACCTGCCCAGTAAAGAATACCATAGATGGTCTAATTTAAAGTAGAATCTTATCTTCTCAAAGAAATATTAGGATGACTATACGATTGCCCTTACCAAAGCTTACCATAGCAAGGGACAGTCCGCGATGCATTATCATAGGCCAAGTTGTTTAGACCAAAGTCCATAGAAAGTATATGGTAACAGATACTCAGCTCTAGTCTCTGCCATCTCTCCTCATAGAACTATCGATTTCATTTTTATGTTTCCTTTATAATCTCTGATTGTATGTTGATGCATTGTTTGCTTTAAGGAATAATTTACTCAAAGCTATTGATACACTGGGAGTCAGAGTACAGTGGTAAAATGAGAAGTAACAGCTGGGGCCACAGGTTCAGACTGGTCCCTACAGACGTCCCTTCTCTGGGCCTCCCTTCTCTCCTGCATTGCTTATCTTGAAGGTGCTTCTTTATACGGTCTATCCTGGGGCACACAGGCTACTATTTGCAAAAGATATTACTCTGGAAGGGATCAAGGCCTACTTCACCATAAAATTGGTATCCTCAAAGTTATCTGTTTCACGTCGTGAGGTAGACACTAATTTTCCCTGTAACAAAGTCAAAGATAAGCCATGGCCTAGCCAACTTTGTTGACCCATGATGGCAATTTTTTGCACAACTAGCATAACACATTTTTATTTGCAGTCACCAAAACCTGAGTTTCTAGGGACGTCAGTTTTTCTTCATTTTTGTATTGAGTGATAGTGTTTAGAACAAAAAAGCTGCTTGGTAACAGATGAGTAAATGAACGAATTTAAAGTCAGGGTTCATTGGTGGGGAAGCACTGTGGTGTGGTTAGCTATTGTGTTTTTCTGCTGTAAGCATGTCCTCAGAAAACTAATTGTCAATCCCATGTTTAGAAGGGACTTGGTTTGAATATCCTGTAGAGGGAGGGAAATAGGATGACTTATTTCTGATGCCTTCAGCTCTAATGATGAAAGGGTCAGGAGTCAGAGGCAGTGATATTCTCAGAGATACAAGCAAGATCCTAGGGGACCCCAGGGTTTAAGAACCATAGTGCAATGCCTGGATTCTGGGCAAGGTGAAGTATGATAAGGTTATAGAGGTGCTTGAATTCCCAGGTCTTCCTCTTATTTCTGACTCTGTGAACAAGCTACCCAGCTGCCAGGAAGGTCGGCAGTTGAAAATGGAAAAGTGGGATCGGGAGAGATTTGGCCCTAGCTGGGGGAAGAGCGCCGACTGCTCGTGCATAGGACCCGGGTTTGATGCCCCAGCACCCACAATGGTGGCTGCTCGAGAACGTCTGTAATTGCCAATTCCAGGAGAAACTTCCAGGGCCAGGGGGAAAGCCGACCACCCTGTCTTCTGACCTCCGAGGTATAGCATGACACAGGTGCACAGAACCTAACATGAAGACAGTACATTCTACACATAACAAATAAAATAAAAAATTTTTAAAAATCTGTACGTTTATTTATGTGGGCATACTTGAATTCCTGGTTTATAATATGTAGCAAAATATTATGTTAAAATGAGAAAGAGAGAGAGAAAGCTTCTTTGTACGGTAAGCCAATAAAAAGTACCGTAAGAAAGTTGTTTCCCTGCATCTATGAGTTACCAGAAGTAGGATCAAAAAATATTTTTTTTTTCCTTACAATTGTTCAGCACCATTACTTGATGCAAAGAAATTATTCTGGGATTTTACTGTAAGGTAGTCCATGGAATTGAGTGTCAGAACTGCATGGACCCTGGCCAAAGTATCATTAAAAGTCGTTAATACTGGACACTCAGTGCTAATCCTATTTTGAGCAAAACTCATGGTTGTGAACTCTTAATAGGTGATGACTGTTGATTTAGCACCTCCCAGGTATTAGACCAAATTAGGAGCTTTCACATGCTATCTGATACAGTAAATACTCTATTGCATGGCTGTTCTAATTTCCCTCACGACTTAAATGGACAGAGCCAGAGTTGTATCTCGGAACCACCCCCCTGTTGTTTTATTTTTTTTATTTTTTGACTTTCCTGGAATGTAGGTGAAACCAGGAAGCAGACCTTGGAGTGGTGGGATCCTAGGCAGTGAGGGTCTTGGCACGGTTATTTCTGAACCCTCTTTCCTCTGTTTTCAGGTCAGGATCGCAGTGAAGCCACTTTGATAAAGAGGTTTAAAGGTGAAGGCGTCCGGTACAAAGCCAAACTGATTGGGATTGATGAAGTTTCCGCAGCTCGGGGAGACAAGTTATGTCAAGATTCCATGATGAAACTCACGGTGCTGTGCAACAACATTCATTTATTATGCAATCTCAGGTTTAATATGAGTGAGGGAAAGAGGCGATCGCCATCTTTATGGGAAATAAGCTTATTCACATACTGGTGAATGATTTGCCTCATGGGTGAATCACCATATTTATTCACTGAGAAGAAACTTAAGTGGCTTAGAAATATTTACCGGGCATTTGCTTTTTGGGTAGATTTTGTCCGCCCTTTTCTTTGTTCTTTGGCTTCTGAGTGAATCATCGTTTTCTTGTGGTCGTCTTCATTGAAATCTGAGAAAAAAAAGTTACATTGTCAAATTCTGTCCTCTCTTAGATCTTAACATTTTCCCTATTTTATTTTTAATGAACTTTTGTTATTGTATAGAGTGACAAACGGTCATGTGCAAAGTGATTTATTCAAGCTGTCTTTTTAACTCTTTTTACTTAAAATAGTTTATTAATATTGCTTTCCTTAAGAAGTACCATGATTACATTGGAATGTACTATATTTGGAGAGTGAATGGCAAACTCACATCACAGGAAACAGTGACAAATTTCACATTATTGTTGAAGCATGGTAGAACAGTTTTTTTCAGTAAACTATATTTTTAAAAATTACAGAAAAGCAGTACAAGTCAATCAAGTATTTTTTTCTAAAGCAAATAAAAAATAATTTAAAAAAAAAAAAAAATTCTGCCGGGTGTGGTGGTACACGCCTTTTAATCCTAGCATTGGAGCAGAGGCAGGTGGTGGATCTTTGTGAGTTCGAGGCCGGCTGGTCTTACATAGTGAGTTCCAGGACAGCCAGGGCATCCCGGGAGGAGACCCTGCCTCAAAACGACCAAAAAAAAAAAAAAAAAAAAAAAAAAAGAGTTATATCAGTTTAATTATCACAGTACTTTCCATTTCTTCTCTCTCTTCTCTCTCTCTCTAACTTCCCGGATTATGATTTTTATGTTTACGAAGTTCAATTCGGGCCATAGGTAAGGCATACTGAGGCTTATAGAAGTACTTTGTGCCTGGGAATGGGAGAGGTCCACCATGGAGGCCTGGACAACATGTGGAGACGACATGTGGACTGAGGAGCACGGCTGGGCCTCAGGGGAGGTGGGAGGTCCATTCTAGAGAATCAGTTCTCCAAGACTGGAATCTGCAAATGACAGAGACATCTTTCCCCTGTCCCCAGCATAAGATCAACACAGAGACAAAGCCATTGCTGTGCATAACCTGGGATCTCAGGGGAGGGGCTGTGGGCATGCAGTCACTCTGAGAGACTGAAACTGCTGCCGGCCTCAGGAAGTCCTCCGTGCTCTGCTCCCCCGTCAGCCTGCTGCCCGAGGGGTGCGGAACCATGGCTCATGGTCGGAGTCCAAAGCTTCAGGCTCAAGTGAGGGGAACACAGCTCTAGGTTCACCTAGGTGACCCACTGCTCCAGGTCACAGGAACGGTCCACACTTCCTGACTTAGGGGAGAGAACCACAGCTCTTTGGTCACACGAGGGGATCCGGACTCCCCATGTTCATCGGAGGGTATTCCCAGCTCAGTCTCCCAGGAGGGGAACACCCAGGCTTCATATGAAGAGTTTTTATACTTAAAAAATTATTCTTACTGTTTTTAATTTGTGGGCTGTGCTGCAGTGCCCATGGAGGGATCAATAAGTCACATACCCTGGAGATGTCGTTTGTGGGTGGTTGTGAACCACTGGATGCATATTGGAGAGCAAACTCAGTACCTCTGCAGAGCAGTATGTGCTCTTAACTGCCTAAGCATTCTCTCCAGCCTACAGTCTTGTAACTTTTGTTAATACACGCCAAACACTTCATAGTGAAGTGGAAGGAAAAATAATATCATTGGAGTAATATATAACTAGATATTGAGCTTTGTAATACTGTAAAGAGGTTTCCGATTTTAATTTTACCACAGGGAGTCAGCTTTTCCACAGAAGAAAATGGAAATAAATTAGAAAAAGTTAGATAGACAAGAAAAGAAATAAAACTTCTTTAAAAGCAAAAACTTAAAAACACACAAAAGTGAAACAGTGTACTTCCAAATTTTGATGTCTATATATTGTTTGCTTTTTAATGTGATATAAAATATTAGAAACTTGCTTGGGCATGGTGGTGCATGCCTTAATCTCAGCACTCGGAGCAGAGGCAGGTGGATCTCTGTGAATTCAAAGGCCAGCCTGGTCTCTACGTTCCAGGGGCACAGCTGGGACTACAGGGAGACCTTTATTTCAAAAAGACCCCCAAAAATATTGACCGAAGGCGTGTGGGGGGCACACCTTTAATCCCAGTACTAGGAGACAGCAGGAGGTGGATCTCTGTGAGTTTAAGACCAACCTGGTCTTCATAGTTGCGCTCCAGGCCAGCTTGGGGCTAAACGGGAGACCTGTCTCAAAAACAGACCAACAAAAATTAGCATTGAAGTTCTCTACCAAGATTCTTATGTTTTTATACATTTAAACACATACATAACAGCTGGTCATTGTAGTGTACTTTTTAAATCTACATTCGGAGGCAGAGGCAGGGATCTATGTGAGATCAAGGTCAGCCTGTCTACATAACCAGTTCCATGCACAAAGGAGTGTGTGTGTGTGTGTGTGTGTGTCGTGTGTTATGTGTGTGTGATTTTCCTGAATATCCAAGTTCTGATCCTAAATACAATGCTTTAAAACTATAAAAATAAAATGGAAATCATTCAGACAAGAGTAGAAGTTTTAGTGTGTAATTTTCGGTCTTTTGTCTTGTTTATCTCTAATATGTGAATTATACACATATGTAATAATATTATAAAAAACATTATTAGTTATATAGTTTCATAACCTAATTCTGTTCTGGTTCATCAAATAATAGACATGAGCATTTTTTTCCACATACTCAAATAGTTTATGAGGGCACTCTTTGGACAGTGGAATATTTTTAAGTGTAAGAAAAAAGGAAGACTTCCTCAGCCCTACTCCAGGGGCTTCTTGCCTGTAACATGCTCTGGCATTGGTTTTTTTGAAAAAAAAGGAAGAGAAGAGAAAAAAGCAAGGAAAAAGGAAAATAAGAATCCTGAATTGGAGAAGTGCCCTAAAAAGTATTTAAAATGAGAAAACATTTAAAAACGTTGTCTGTATCACCTTTTTCATAGATGCTTGTTAAGTCTCTTAGATCCTGTCTACCTCTGTTATAGCTTTAGATAGCAGAATTTTTAAGTCTCTTAACTTTTTATGTTCTGCATCATTACTTGGGGGTGATGTGTTTTTTTTTTGCCTTTTTTTTTTTACTAACACTACCCATAGGATTTTTTTTTTTTTTTGCTTTTTGAGCTGTTATAGAAACAAACTTTCTAAATTAATGCATACCTAACTTAAAATATGTAGAAAAAAGCATTCAAAAAGAACAAAATTGTGATTTCCCAGACATTTTGCATTGGAAGAGTTAGTGGATTTTTTTTTTCAAATAATTAAGCCATGCTAGGAGATATCACAGCAACTCAATAATGAGGTTCTTTTTTTTTTTTTTTTCCTTCTAAACTCAAACCTGATGAATAGCGATGGCCGTCAGGCAGGAAGAATTCCCATGGCCAGCTTTGGTGCTGATGGAAGCTAACCTGGAGGATGTGATATGATATGGGGCCACAGGTAGCATCCTTGAATAAAATAGGCTATGCAGCTTGCTTACAGCCAAGGCCTCTATTTTTCTTACTCTTGCCTGACCCGCAAGTAAAATGCATATATTCATGCATGGGACCATATCATGCAACCCATCTGCCAGTATATGGACTTCCCAGGTAGCTGAGGAGAGACTGAGCCTCCTCTGTTCCACTTTGGACTCCCTACTCTGACAGAGCCATTGTATCCATCCCAAAAAAACCTTACTCACAACAAGGAAAAGTCCCAGACGTGGATTCTCACTATAGTTATTTAAATCTAGCAAATAAAGATTCCCTCTTGGCAAAGTTCCATTGAAAGACAACAGAAATGCCCCACCTTAATCCACCATGGACAAGGCTACCTGCTTCTTACTACCCAAGGCCATCAGAGGAGAGGAGTTTTATATCCTTGTCTTGTAGCATCCAGGAGCCTGCCATTCACTGAGTACCTTATTGACCTGCTGCCTTCTCAGAAGCATAGAAGCCAAAATGTATATAAAGCAGGAGGTTTCTCTGCTTCTGAAACTATCTCCCTGGGATTAACATTAGGCCAAACTAGCTAAAGCATGGCTACCCATGGCCAACAAAGTGTGTGTGTGTGGTGGTGTGTGTGTGTGTGTTGTGTGTATTGTATGTGTTCCCTGTGCTGAAATGTTCCATCTGTTACCCCTTATAATCATGAAGTCCCAAAGCTCAGAGTTTGTCCTGCCATAGTGGGCTCCTGTCAGATGTGCTGGACATGTTGAGGGGTCCTTAGTTTCCAGACAGTTGTGTTTCATTATTTGCAAGCTGCTGAGAAGAATGTTGACATTTCAGCTCCCAGTGGTCTTTCTGTAGGAAACAGAAACATAAATGATTGATTCTGCATTTGGCCACCTTCCCAGGAAAGTTAGAGACAGAAATGCAAAATGCCTTTTAGCCTTGAAAAAGGGCTCACTTGCTCATATTAGACCGCATGAGAACTGAATAAAAAATGGATTTCCTTGGCTAGCAAGTTTTTTGCGGGGTTACAGAGGTTCTAGGTTTCTTTTGGTGAACTTGAGGGGCTCATTGCATATCTGCCATCAGACCATCATTGTATATCTGCCGTCAGACCATCATTGTAGTTCAGTGTACAATCAACAAAGGACTCTCACATATATCATCTTTTGATCTTATGAGCGGGAGATTGTAGCTAAGAAATCTAGGTTCACTGTATTTAACTATTTCTGCCAAAATCTTTGTTTGATTTAGTCAGCTCAGAATTCAAATCAACATCTCTAGGGGTCCAGTGTTTGACAAGAGATTAGATTGAGACTTAATTGTTTTCATTTCTGTATTTCGGCTTTAAATTATCTTGTTTCCTCAGCTCATTTTTTTTTTCTTCTATTTACTAGCTGGCTCTGCAAGCAAACTTTTCCGAGTCCTTAGGTTACGAGGGTTAGTCATTGAAACAGTAAGCCATATGAGTCTCAAAGGCAGCCTGGAGAGCAAGTACAGAGATCAGAGGAGGAAAGGTTGGTCAAGGTTAGGATAATAAACAAGGTATGGGGGGGATACAAAGTTTAGGCAACTGGTTCACCTCCCCAGAAAGAAACAGGACAGGAGCCCAGGGGGGAAGCCATGGAAAGAAATCATTCAAAAAGCAGCGTACTTTCAAGGAGACACCAAAGCCCACCATGGGATGCTGTAGATCAAGGGTTGGGAAAGAAGCATGGGAAGAAAAGAAAAACCCTGACTCTGACTTCCAACTGGGCCCTGCACAGGGGAACCCCAACTGGATGGCTGCAGGAAGAAAGAAAGCAGATTACACACCAGAGCAGATGGTCTTGCAGGAGGTGCCCTTTTTTTTTTTGCAGGATGTGGTCCTGAGGGTCTGTGGTCTGAAGTGGTTGGTCTGCAGGGGGTGTGGTCTGCAGGAGGTGGTCTGCAGTATGTGGTCTGCAGGATGTGGTCTGCAGGGTGTGGTCTGCAGGAGATGGTCTGCAGGAGATGGTCTGCAGGATGTGGTCTGCAGGATGTGGTCTGCAGGGTGTGGTCTGCAGGGTATGGTCTGCAGGAGATAGTCTGCAGGATGTGGTCTGCAGGATGTGGTCTGCAGGGTGTGGTCTGCAGGGTATGGTCTGCAGGGTGTGGTCTGCAGGAGATGGTCTGCAGGATGTGGTCTGCAGGGTGTGGTCTGCAGGAGGTGGTCTGCAGTATGTGGTCTGCAGGAGGTGGTCTGCAGTATGTGGTCTGCAGGATGTGGTCTGCAGTATGTGGTCTGCAGGATGTGGTCTGCAGTATGTGGTCTGCAGGATGTGGTCTGCAGGATGTGGTCTGCAGTATGTGGTCTGCAGGATGTGGTCTGCAGTATGTGGTCTGCAGGATGTGGTCTGCAGTATGTGGTCTGCAGGAGGTGGCCTGCAGGATGTGGTCTGCAGGAGGTGGCCTGCAGTATGTGGTCTGCAGGATGTGGTCTACAGGATGTGGTCTGCAGGAGGTGGCCTGCAGTATGTGGTCTGCAGGATGTGGTCTGCAGGAGGTGGTCTGCAGTATGTGGTCTGCAGGATGTGGTCTGCAGTATGTGGTCTGCAGGATGTGGTCTGCAGTATGTGGTCTGCAGGAGGTGGCCTGCAGTATGTGGTCTGCAGGATGTGGTCTACAGGATGTGGTCTGCAGGAGGTGGTCTGCAGGATGTGGTCTGCAGGATGTGGTCTGCAGGATGTGGCATGGGGCACAAAATAGGAGAGAAAGATATCTCAATCCCCTCAGTTACTAGAAAAAAAAATTGAATTTTTAGTGCAACTTTTCCTTCTCCCCCAAAGATTTTTTTTTGTTCTTTTCGATGACCGGCGTCTCCCTGTAGCCTAGGCTGTCCTGGCACTCCACTTGTAGAACAGGCTGGCCTGAAACTCACAGAGAGATCTACCTGCCTCTGCCTTCCGGATGCTGGGATTAAAGGCGTGCGCCACCGCCGGCTTCCCCCAAGATTTTCCCCCCAATAGATAGGATCTTAGAACACAGGCTTTGGGGAAGAGCATTCTAAGGCTTCATTCTCCACACTGGCCTCTTGTGTTTGCACATGTGCTTGACAAGAGATAGACAAGTGGTCACAGCATCATGTGCATGTGTCCTGCAGTGTGTTCTCAAAGCCCTTTCGTGTGCTTGTTGAAGCTGATTCTCACAACAGCACCTGAACTGGGCAAGGCAGCTTCCTCACCTTGCTGGACCTGACTGATCCTCTCTCTTCTTGTAAGTCCTCCATCCATACCATGTCCACCTGCATGGATCATTTTACAGTGCCTGACACTGCATGGAGTGGCTCACTAATGTCCATTATTAGCTAGTAGTGCTACTAATAGATGTGTGCTCACCTGCACCTCCCACCAGGAAGTCGAACTTCAAAAGTAAATGGTTTTACTCTTAACCTGAATCACATCAACCCTGGCAGGAGTCTGGATAGTAGACACATCTTTAGTAATTATCCAATGAGCTCTTACTGCCCCTGGGGGTGCCATCCTAAGTTTTAGGACTATAGGAATGAACAAAGTAATACCCCTATCTTTTGTGGGGTTTATTTTCTCATTGACTCATATGCATATATTTTGCAAATATTTGGGCAAGTGGGAAGTAGGTGTTTTGGTAAATGGAATGTACAAGAACGATAATGGAATGATCATGGAGAATACAAATGTCTTTGGGTAGTATTAGACTGTAGTCATAAAATATGATGATTCATATTTTGGCCATGAAAGGGAAGGAGATAGGCAGGGAGGTCTAGCATATTTTCCTTTCTTTCTAAAAGCTAGAACTCATCTTGGTAAATGTTTCCAGAATCTGACAAAGTAATCTTATTTTTAGACAACTATGCTTAGTCACTTTTGCCCTATATAAAGATGAAATCCATATTCAATATAAAATCCAGCACAGATATTAATATATGTGGATCATATGTTTTCCAACTCAAGTATTCTATCCTAACTCTGAGCCAGGTATTGAGGCACAAAGAAGGCATTCCATATATTGCCTAGTTAGATATGTATTTATTCAATAGTGGAGCATCTAGAATAAGAATTAGCTAAAACATCCAGCAGATGTGGGCATGTGATATAGAGATGCATGGGAGGGCACAGAAAGGGAGTGCTCATGATTGGTGGCTCTGTCTTATGGCATCTGATGAGCGTTTGGACCAGAGGGAATTTTCAAATGAAAACACTAAAGTAAAAACCATGTCCTTCCTTTCAACAGGGTGTTGTGGCTGGCGCTCGTTCCAAAGGAGAACACAAACAGAAAATCTTTTTAACCATCTCCTTCGGAGGAATCAAAATCTTTGATGAGAAGACAGGGGTAAGCGAAAGAGTCACATGGCATTGTGAAATTGAATTTGTCGACAGATGTGCCCCTAAAAAGCGTCTTCTTTCTGGGCAGGAATATCAAACAAGCATAAAAACACATAAAACATCTGACAAACTTGATCAGCTGTGATCATCCATCAAAGTAGGTCTCCTAGCTGACTTGGCCACAGTGTGACTGAACCTTGTTTCTTATACTGTAATTGTGATCAAAGTGTCATGGTCTCCTCCTAATCTAGTGGGAGATTGATGAGCTTTGAAAAGCGGTGGTAATGTGATAGCTTAAGTTAAATTTCTGTGTGTCGGTGTCTTCAATGGCAGGCATTGAGGGAGATTCCTAGAGGTCTTTTGACTTGGTCAAAACTCCAGACTGTCAAGTTTAGCCCACATACCTTGCAATTGGTATCATCAAAAGGAACAGTTACTTAAAAAAAATTTCTATTTTATGCTGTATGAGTGCACTGTCTACATGTTTATAAGTAGACCTATGTCATGTCTGGTTTCATACCACAGAGGTCAGAAGAGAGTGTCAAATTCCCTTAGAAAACTGGGAGTCTATTAGATGGTTGTTTAGCTGCCATGTGGATCTTTTTTGTTGTAAACAACACCGGTGGGTCCTCTGCACGACAGCCAGTGCTCTTAACCTTGAGTCATGGCTCTAGCCTGTTTCTTAATCTTTAAAGCTTTTTAAAACTGATAAGTTCACTGAGTCTGCTAAAAGATGAGTTTGTGTTTTCTTTCAGCTCACAACTGCACTGAACTACCAGACTTATCCCCAGAGCTCACCCAACACTCTTAGTCTTGGTTAATTGAATTAAGGAAAAAAACAGAAAAAAAAAAAAATCCATCTATGATCTCTTGTTCTGAACAAACAAGAATGTGTTTTTCCTTTTATTTGCTCAGTGTCCCACAACTTAGAAAACCCCTCCACACATCACCTCCTTTGAACTTCCCAAAGATAATGTATCAGACAATTTATAAGAACCCCAACTAGCCACATAATTTGACCCTGATCATTTTGTGTTACTATTTTTTGTTGCTTTTGATATAAGGGTAAAGGGCTGATTATTTAAAAGTAAAAAAAAAAAATGTTCCTTGATGCAGATATATTATATAAAAATTTACTTCTAAATAACTAGCTTAAGAAAATAAATGTTGGCCCTAACACTGTTCATAATTACCAGAGGGTAGGAGCAGCCCAAAAGGCCAATGGATAAATTACATATAGCTATACATAGAATGGAGTCTGGGGAGCCTTAAAATGCCAGGATATCCTGTCAATTGCTTCAGTCTGGATGAATCTGGAAGACAGTGTGCAGTCAAATACACTAGGCACAAAATGCCATAGGATTCCACTTGAGTATGGCACCCAGAATGGTCAGAATCCTGGAGACAGACGGTCTAGTGATAAGTAACAAGGTATCGGATGTGTTACTTAATGGCACAGAGCTTTGGCTTGATAGTGATCTGGAAGATAGACGGTGGTGATTGTTGCTTTTCGGACATGTGTAAACATGGAGCTAGAGACATGTTTCAGTGGTTAATGCGCAACCTGCTTTTACAGTAGGACAAAGTCTGTTTCTAGCACCATGTCTCGCAGCCAACTCACGACATTCTGTAACTCTAACACCAGGGTCCACCCTTTTTTTTTTCTTTTCTGGGCTTACCCATGCAAACCACCCCCACACATGTGGCCCATACACACATAGACACACTCATGATACACATAATTAAAAATAAAAGAAAATCTTTTTTTTTTAAAGTATTTATTAAAAAACGTCATGAATTGTGCTTAATGCCACTGTGCCTCTATATTTGCAAAGATTTAATGTTGTAAATTCTTTAGTATACATTTACCATAATGCAGAAAGACTAGTAATAGTGACATGCACTATTGAGTGCCTCCTCCATACTAGATATATATTAATAATTTACATACATGATTCAGTTTCATTCTCACAGCCATCCTGTGTGAGTCTATTGACTGCTGTTTCCATTCAATTTTTATTCCTGTAGTAAAACACTGGAGCCAGGCTGGCTTTATAGAGGAAGAAGAGAGGTGTATTAGCTAAGAATTTTCCTTAAGGTTCAACACAGCTTTGATGGGTGAAAGACCTTCAGGTGTATGATATCCCCGCTCCAGCAGTATGAGCATGATGTAGGGGGAATGAGGAAGTGATTCATATCTTCGAACAGGAAGCCAGTGGGAGACTGGAATCCCTCAGTTCCTTCTAAGGGCACATCCATAGGCTCTACCTGTTAAAGGGTCATACATTTCTGACATTACCATCTTAAAGACCAAACCTCAACATATAAACCCTTGGAGGACACAAGGGTTCAAACCCAAACCAAATCATGGCAGGTACTGTGTTCCAGATAGTGAGCCTTTTATAAGTCCCCGATCATATAACCACCACAACTACCCAGGAGGAAGGTGGTATCATTATCCCTGTTTTACACCCCTAAAGGACAACAAGGACAAAAAAAGGCATACGAATGGCAAAAAAAAAGTTGTGGCAGAGACAGCTCAGAGCCCTGGCAGTTGGTTCAAGTGTCCATTTGGTCATCTCTAATGCCTGTTACATCTCAGGCTAGCAACTCTCCTAAGTTCATCTATGTTTTGTATGGTGAAGCTTCTATTACATTAACAAGTCCTAAAGCAGAAGACACAGCATGTTGGAAAGGGCCATACCTGGAAGACACTAGGGCAGCCTAGGGACAAAGATAGGGTTCAAAGGACATAGTCCTTACTGGAATTTCCACAGGAAATTCAAGGCAGGGCCGGGACAGTTTAGGACTAGCTAGTCTGCATAATTTCTTCCAGCTCTAAAATCATGGGCATGGTGATCCAGAGGGAAGGCATCTGGCTCTGAAGTGATAAAGTAGACCAAAATTGCTCCTGTGTCAAGTGGGCTGGAGAGGGTCCCTGGCTTTGCACTGGTCAGATTACCTGTTGGTGGCATAGTCCTGGCCCACACCTTCGCTATGTCTATAAATTGACTAGTCTTGGCAAGGGTTTATATCAAACACAGCATTGCTATGAGGAAAATTGAAAAATATTTCCTCTGCAGTGCAATGTTGAAGAAGTAGAGTGTAGATTTAACCTTAGATTGCCCTTGAATAAAAAAATAAATAAACCCTAAAAGCAACTGATATCACCAGAAATTAGGGTTTCTTGAATGCCTGTCGAGAGGTCTGCAGAAACTGGGTGTACTGAGGTCTGGTGTATAGCACACAGAATGACAGCAGACTAAGGCAGGCATCTCTAATGCCTGTTACATCTCAGGCCAGCAACTCTCCTAAGTTCATTTATGTTTTGTATGGTGCAGCTTCTCCTCTTTAAGAGGAGAGCACAAGAGCTGGTAGAACACTGGGTGGACTCAGTAGGATTAAGAGTTGGTGTAAGCCCTGCCTGCCTGCTTTGAACTATGGATTCTTCTGGTTCTCCCAGGAATTTTTCTCTTTTTCTAAACAATACAGATATTATTTTGCGAGACCTGTGCTCAGCTCTAAATCCCAAATTAAAAAAAAAAAAAACCAAAAACAGTAAAGGACATTGGTAAGTCAGTGTACATCCTGGTGGGGAGGACGAGGGATCAAGATGGGCGATGTGGAACTGTTCCGTCTTCTCAGTGCAAATATGGCCTCTGGCTTCCCATAATACCACAGGTGCAAGAGAACATTTGTGTCCTTTGACATTCTTTGTGGGAGCCAAGTAATGTAGATGAAGGGATAGAAATGTATTTACAATGGTTTATATGCTCCAGTAGTATGTTGTTATGGTGCGGTCTCTCTCAGCTCCAGCCTTGGACTATCACCATGGCATCACCATGTTTAAAGGGCCAGACACAGGAGGAGGAGCTTGGGAGATGTGATGTTTTTAGCTTGCTTGTGGACCGTACTTTGGGCTTTGCTACTCTTTTATGTCTTCCACCATCAACAAGGCTCTGCCCAGGTAATGAAAAGAGGTAGTTGACATTCTTAGCTTATATATAACTCCTCTCTCAAAATTTGGTTTCCACAAAAAAAATATCATTCGAACTTTTTGACATAGTATTTTTTAGTCTTTTACCTGACAAAACAAACAATAAAGTAAGTTATTTCAACCCGAAGCCACTTGGCACGGTGGAGAAAATGTTATACTCTTGGTGGAGTCAGGAATAGATGGAGTTGCATGTTTTCTGCCTGCCTTAGTCTGCTGTCATTCTGTGTGCTATACACTAGACCTCAGTACACCCAGTTTCTGCAGACCTCTCATATTAATGTGCTTCAACAGAAGTCCTGGAAATGGTCACAAACACTGAGTGTTTCATTCTGAAGTACAGACGATGAAACTTCAAAGAGCTCTCCAGGAGACCTAGACAACTTGTTTTGCATGAGTTTAAGGGATGGAAGCAGGATTCCTTGCTAGAGTATTGTGGAGGCAGTTTTAATAGATCAGTATACTGGTCTCTTCTAGCAGGCTGAGGTGCTCTGCAGGGAGATGGGACACCCTCTGTGTGAGAGAATTCACCATCACTGGAGGTAATGGGATCCTATGGAAAGGAGGAAGTCATGTCTGCAATAATTTCTGACAAGTTCTTTTTCTCCCTTAAAGTAGTATCTACTGAATTTTATTTTAATATGTGTATTTGTGCATGTACACGTGTGTGCATGCATGTGTGTAAGTGTACCCATGCAGTTCAGTGTTCAGGGAGAGCAGTACAGAACAGGACATTTATCATCTCTTGGAACTGGCGTTAGGGCTGGCTGTTACGCAGCTAATGTGTGGGTGCTGGGAACGAACCCTGGTCCTCAGCAAGAAAAGCCAGTGATAGTTACCCCTGAGCCATCTTTCTAGGACAACTATAAGATGTTCTTTGAGAACCTCCCTGGGAAGACATTGGACTGCACGTTGCTCAGCCTCCACACTGGCCAAGCTGGGGACTGGCTGGCTGCACTGTGCAGAGTGTGATCTCCATGAAGTATCTTGCTTTCCATGTCAAAGAAATGGAAAACTAGTCTTTGTCATTTAGAATGACAAGTCACAGTTGTTTATCTTGTCTAAGGTATTTTTTGCCCAAGCTTGACAGCGGGGGGCAGGAGTTGGGGGGAGGGGGGTTTAAGCCAAGAAAAGAAACATTTGCAGAATGTGACAATAGCTAGAATTTTAAAAGCCAAAAGTTGTCAAAAATGTTTTGATCCCAATTAAAGAGACCCTTTGCAGCAATTTACACCCTGTCTTGAATTTTCAAAGGAACTCCTGATCCTAATCCTTCTATGAGTAGATTTTGCTTTATTATTAGCAGTGTTGTAGGGAAATAAATCACTGTTGAAAGCTGTTCATATTTGCACACACCTGCGGCATTGCTAATCTGTGGAAGGGATCATAGAGAATGTGGAAATGTCACTCAGCCTTTCTGTCATTGGTAATAGGAGAAAGAGCAGACATAAAGCAAGAAAAGTGCTTCACAGTAAGAAAGTCATTGGTCCTCAGGACAGGCCGGTGGACACCAAGGCAGGAGGCCAGCATGTTCATTTCATAGAAAGGAAGCTGAGCTGCTGCGAGTGCCCCTGACCAAGTGCACAGACCCAGAACAAACCTTGCAACTCCAAGGCTGCTGCATTGCACTTACATTCACTCCCTCTTCTCCCCCAGCTTCGTGTCACCTCGCAGACTTATCATAACTTATGCTGTTAAAATAATATATATTTCATGTTCCTAAACAGAATGTGTTTTTTAGGACGGCGGGCTGTGTCTGCACTCAGCTTTTCAAAATTTTGGGATATCCTTGTCACAATCCCATGTGTATTGTACTTTTCCTTTGAATGAATCAACACCTATTCAAATGCTACTGTATGCCCCATTCTATGAAATAGATGCTATTATTTATGACCAATTTACAGACAGGAAGATTTAGATCCAAATAACTTAAGTCAGACAGATTGTAAGCAGCAGAGCTGAGAATCAACACCACAGAGCCTAGTGCAGAAAGTTGAGGCTAACAAGGAGTTACTAATAACCCACCCAGTTTTATAGATGGTTTCCTTTAACACATAAGAGAGAAAATTCATATTATCTCCATGTGATTGTCACAGTTATTTTCATTCTGCTGTGTCCTGAGTGAAGATTAAAGTGGACAGGTAAAACTGGGACATCTCCACCATGGTCCAGCCTGGGCAGGTAGAATGCTGATGGTCTGACTCAGATTCTTGCCCAGTAGCATCCTGGAAGCCCATCTCTGCTGTGTACATCCCTCGTTCCTGGGAATTTAAAGATGAATAAGATATGGTCTTCACCACTGAGGCATTCAAAGTCTAGTGCAAAGGCATTCTCACAGGTAAATGGACAGCTATGAAGCATGAGTCCATGGACAAAGTTTGTCCATGTTAGGGACTAAGACCTAGCTTTGCCTAGAATATTCCTGACATTTTTCACAGGAAAATACATACTGAATAATATGGCAGAGAGGTGGTGAATTATGAAAGCACTAATGGACAAGTCAGGGAAGAGAAACACGTATTTAAAAATTGCCCAGATGGTCTAAGAGGGAAAGGGTAAGTGGCTTCATTCCGTAGTTCCTTCAGGTGGATGTATTTATTGAGACTTTCTGCAAACACACAGATAAATAAGCCTGTACCTTCCTGTTCACCACAGTTGTCTAATTGGTTTGCAACGACTCTCACGAAGTGGGGGCTGGGGGTCCTGCTACTATTTATTGTCAGTGAAAAAAATAAAAACATGGACAAGAGTTATTAAGAACCCACAAATGTAGACTGAATAAGTAAGGCATAGCAGAGGGGCGGGGGGGAGAGAGGGAGAGATTGCCCTAGGAGTGATTCAACCCCGGCACTTCACCAATAAAATGGGTAATTGTGTTTTTAAATGCAATGGCCCCGCAACTTTTAAATTTCAGGGCTGATTTAATAAATTCCTCAGAGTAAACCAAGTGTCACTTTAATTGAGTTTCATCAAAAATGGTCTGTTCCTCATTGGTTCAAATTATGTTTCAAGCATGCCTAGAGAGAGCAGCTGAGGTCAGTAAGGGAGACTACTCTCTGGGAGGGAGATGAGAAGAGAGACAGAGGGCTGTGGAACAGGTCACTGGGACCCAGGGATGCAGGGATCTTGGGGGTGGTCCTGTCATCCCTTTCTCTGGTTCTTATTGTAACACAATTAGAATTCAACTTCTTAAAAAGTATAGATTTTATTTCTTACTTTTATTAATGTGTGTGAATGTTTTGCCTCCATGTAAGTGTAAACAACATACAGTGCCCACAGAGGCAAAAGGGGTGTCAGTTCCTCTGGAACTGGAATTGTAGTTACAGATGGTTATTGGCCTCCTTGGGGTGTTGGGAACCAACCTTGGGTCCTCTGGAAGAGGACAAGTGTTTGCATCACTGAGCCATCTTTCCTGCCTTTGAATTTAAATGTTTTACCCCCAGGTTTCCAATTGGTCCATCCTACCTCCCTGGAGATAGCGAGAGCGAGATGAGAGAGAGAGCGAGAGTGAGAGGAGGACGAGGGAGGGGAGGAGATGAGAGAGAGAGAGTAAGAAATTGATGTGGCCACTTTTAGTGATCCCAGTTCTTGGGGTAAAGAGAGCCTGTAATATAAAATTTTAATTGTTCGGGGACAACCACTTGCCAATAATCTCTAACCATATTCTAGGATAGATGTACATGAAGAAAGATATTTTCCATTGATCTGACTTTCAAAGGTCCTTGCCAGACATTTCCTGTAGATGAAAAACCGTTTTGTTAATTACTCAACATGAAAATCTAGCCCTTATCTTTCACATATCAGCAAAGCATTTTTATTACATTATTCATGATAGTGAATTTTTCAGATCCAGTGTAAAAGGAAATTATACTTTATTCTGTTGGAAGCTTGTCAAGACTGCTCATAGTTGGGGAAAGCCATACCTCCCACCAGCAAGGGTTCCATCCTCTGCATCTCCCAAGCATTTTGTTATTTGTTTTCTATTAAGAACAGACATTATAAGGCAAGATATGATGGCACACACTCATCCCAGCACTTGGGGGGTGTGTGGTGGCAGAGGCAAGCGGATCTCTGTGAGGATGAGGCAGCCTTCTAACATAAGGAGTTCCGGGCAGCTTGAGCTTAGGGAGATCCTTGTCTTAAAAAGGACCAACAGCAAATTCAAAAGAATAGGCTTGTGACTTAGGATGAAATGGAATCTTTTTTCTTTTTTTGGTTTTTTTGAGGACGGGTTACCTGTAGCCTCATCTAGCCTGGAATTTGCTCTGTCTGTAGACCAGGCTGGCCTTGCACTCACCAACGATCTGCCTGCCTCTGCCTCCCAAGTGCTAGGATTAAAGGGGCCATCCGCCACCACACCCAGCACTGGAACATGAATATTTATTAATGTATTTTAATTTGCTATTTTCCTGTAAAGCTAGAGATTAGAGGATGTTGACCAATTTTCTCATATGCTCAGTGTTCATTATATTTCATTGTTGATGAACTGTTCATTTCATTAGTCATTTATTGATTGGATTTGTTTCATTTTTGTTTTGGTTCTTTACATATTGTAGGTACTAACCTTTTCCCAGATGCACAGCTAGCAACCCATGCTCCCTTTGCTCTGCACATTTTTAATGTCTGCAATTCTTTGTCAATGTGAGTGTATTTCTGGGCTATGCAAGTCCTTTTCAGAAAGTCCTTGGCTATGCTATAGCTTAGGTGTGTTCTCTGTTTTCCTCCTAGCTTTAGAGTTTTCAGTTAAGGTCTTCAGTTAATTTTAAGTTGGTTTTTGTGCATGGTACGTACGAGACATGGATCTAGTTTCATTCTTCTCATGTGGACATCCCAGTTTCCCAGCATGTGTTTGTTGATGAGGTGTCCTTTTCAGTGTATGCTTGGCACAGTTTGTAACGATCAAGTGGCTTTAGCAATGTTGGTTTATTTGGGGGTCCACTGTTCTAGGTCCTGGTTAAAGATCTCTTTATGCTGGTTACTACTTCTTTGTTCTAGAAAGCTACCTACCACTAGATTTTCAAATTTTCTAGAATATATGTTTTCAAAGTATAACCTAGTGGTTCTTTGAAATTTCTCTATATGTGTGTATGTCTCCCTTTCCTCTCTAATGATTGTTTTTCACTTACTTTTGGTGTCTTGAAGTAAACAAGGTTTTTCCCTTCTTATTACTTCTTTATTTTTTTTCTTTTTTAAAACAATAAGTTAATATTTTTATGATAACAAGCCTCTTCCTGTTAAAACCATTGCAAGCCGTGTGCCCAACACCCACATAAGCCCAACGTCCCCACCCTCCCAGCTGTGGGTGCGGGGGGCTTGTATGTACAATCCAAGTTGATCAAATAAGTGTCAAGTCTATATTGCTGTGTTTCACCATTCACCCCAATCGCAGCCCTTTACCATTCTACCATGCCCCCTTTCTGCAGATTGTTCCCTAGTGTCTTAGAAAAGGGGCACAGGTGGACGAGACGTTAACATAATTCTACTTTCTCTGGAGCTGTCGTTTTGGGGACTCTGGTCAATTCTGGCGTTTCCTTTCATGGGCTGACCAGTGTCCAGGAATAACCTTCAATCCTACTAATGAAGCACAAGCAATTAGATATATAGTATTTCAAAAACATTTTTAAAAAATAATTGTTTATGGTCGGTTTACTTTGGTATAGACACCAGATATTTGGGTGGTATGTTAATCCATGGAATTATATTTTTCTGTTATAAAATCTGTGACAGGGTCTTACTGTGGCTTATAACATCTCCTAACCACTAGAGGATGTACGCTTGTGGCATCAGCCGTGGATTCTTCCTCCAATGACTGCGAGACTTAATACCCAATTAGATTTGGGTTATACAGACATGCTTGCCATTGCTGCACAGTATTTCCAGCAGGTGAGGTGTAGCTGGTGCTGACGAGGAGTCTTGCTTGCCTCAACACCACAAAAAAAGGAGACCTATTATTTGTTTATTGGTTTAGTGCTCTTTGGTAACACTCTCTGGGTATTCCGATGACCAACTGTACACTTGCAAAGTGTTGTCTCAATACATCTTTCCCATTGCTACATCAGGTCTTCAACAGCAGGGCCTTATCGCCTCTCTTCTTGCAGGTTCCCAGTTTACAGGCACGAAGGCCTTTACCTTTGTGGGGGGGGGTTGGATCCCTCTGGGGGCCCACCTCTCCTTTGTCGAATAATCCATTGCTGAAATCAGAGCTTCTGTATTCATATAATTTTGCCTAAATTCACAGCTTCTTTAAGGAGGACCTTTAGACTTTAGTATTATAATTTGGTTCTGAATAGAGAATGATCATTTTCACAGTTCCTATGTTATTAGTCAATTAAAGAAGGCAGTTTTACCAGTTTTATAGGAGATTTTAGAACCTCTATAACAGTTGGCTCCAGTTTACACTTAGAGAATGACCTCATCATCATCATATTGCCTTCTTGTTCTATGAAGGAGATGGTAAGAAATCCTGTATTAAACTTTGCGGGCGGGCACCTCCTAGAGGGTAAGGTTTGTTAGGACTCATTATAAAACAGTTGTTACAAGTAGGAACCAAAGAGGGGTTTTATATTTGTAGCAATCTGAGGATTTCCTTCCTTTCAATGTTCAGACAGACCAACCTTTCTGCTGGCACTTCCTGGTACATACTACACAATGACAAAAGCTGTCTCTTTTCTTTCTCAGCGTTTAAAGTTGGTGACATTTTGACCGGTGGGAACATAAAAATCTTTTCCCGTAGTTAGTTTTAAGATTTGAATTGCAAAGTTTTTGACAAAAAAGGTTTCATCTATATCTGTATCTCCCTTTTTTATTTTAGGTTTTATCTTTTGTTGCCCATTGCGTCCTCAAAATAAAGGAGTTTGTAGTACACATTTCTAGTCTTCGGGAGAATCAAGGTGTGCAGGATTTCATTTAATTTATCCAAGCGGTTTTGGGTGACTATATGTCTGATTAACTTGGGAAGCAAACTTAATTTTTTAAGTTAAATCATCCTACAGGTAAAAGAGAATGCTACAAGATGATACTGTACAAAAGAAAAATTATAGAGAACATTTGTATGTGCCAATCCCAAAGTTATTGTTATACAGATTTTAAGTAAAACAAATGTGGACAACAATTTAAATTTCCAATGAACTCAGGTGCATTACCATTTTTATCAGAACCTTTAAACCAATGTTGTTTAATATACACATATTTACTTTTAATAAGTCCTAAAACACCAGGTAACCTGTAGTCAGAGTCTGGGCAAAATTGGATACTTGTTGAACTCATGTCAATTAAATGTGCATTAATCGAATATACACCTGTGTCCCTCTCCCACCCCTCCCACCTCTCCCGATTCACCATTTCAGTCAGTTTTCTGATGCAGTATTTCTGTTGTTGTTCTTTTAATATGCATCGCTCTCCACAAGAAATATTTATAACTGGGTTATTGACGCTAGCATCCACATATGAGGGATACCATTCGTCGTTTGTTTTTCTGGGACTGTGTTACTTCACTTAATATAATGTCTTCTACCTCCATCCATTTACCTGCAAAGTTCATGATGTTGTCTTTCTTTACCGCTGCATAGAACTCCATTGTGTACATGTACCACATTTTCTCTATCCACTCGTCAGTTGACTTTTGTCCTCCTTGAAGGAGTGAGCATCTCCTCATTTTTCAAGGTCCAAAGTTATCAACACTGAAAGCAGCAGCACTGCCATTGCTGTTTACCAAGGTCTTTGTCCAGATGCTTGATTAAATTAAGTTCTTTCAGCATTTCATCCTCCTGGGATTCAATCTGGGTCTCTTTGAAGTCACCATCCACACTAGTCACCAGTAAAGCCCCACTGGGAACCTGTGTAACCTCAGCAAAATGGCAATGTGGAGAAACAAATTCATGATCCCAGTATCGTGGTCGTGCTTCAACTAACTGTGTGGATAGAGATCAACTTTCAGTTTCAAAATTATTATTTTAATTAATATATTAAAATCACATTTATGATGTTTATACATGATGTTTTGAGCTATTTTATGTTGTAGATTAGCAAGCACACTTAAAATCCACTACCAGAAGTTTTTAAATGTGCAATATATTGCCATATATATATATATATATATATATATATATATAGTCAATATATTGAAGAATCAGGGACACATTCTTCCTTCCTCTGCTGTGGTTCAGCATATTTGAGCCTGAAAAAACACCTTACGATAGACAAATTAACAGGTAGAAAAACACACAAAGTAATTATGTGCACATGAGCACCCAGGAAGGTGAGCGATGAATAACTCAATGAGATTTAGAAACTGCAGGCAGTTTTAGAAACTAATTCAGAGGGGAGAAGGAAGTGAAGCTGTTAAACAATTTTTAGAGGAGATGAATGAGTCCAAAGAGCTGACAGAGGCCTGAGTTTGTTCATCTGAGCTGTATGTCCAATTTTCCTTTGTGATATGTCCAATTTTCCTTTGTTGATAAATAACATGGAGGAGATGGAGGCTAATTTGGTTCCCTCTTGCAAAATGGATCTGTACTTGGGTAGGAAAGGGAAATCTCTAGCATTTCTCAAGTCCCAAAGGCCTTCCATTTTAACTAATGAGCCCACCAAGGCACCACGTTTGGGAGTGATTCTGCATGTTTAGGTAAATTTTTATATACTTTGATCAATAAACAACTCCATGATTTATTTTTAAATTTAAAAGTCTTTCACAGCTTCATGTATTTATATAGTGAATTTTAGTGGTTTTGCTCCCCCCCCCCCATTACCCTCTCTCATTCCCCTCCTTCTTCCACTGAAACCTTTCTTCTTTCCAAGAAGTCTCCTTCCTACTTTGAGTCCTTTTGGCGTTTTTGAGACAGGGTCTCCCTGTAGCCCTAGTTGTCCTGGCACTCACTATGTAGACAAGGCTGGCCTAGAACTCACAGAGATTCTCCTGCCTCTGCCTCTGGAGTGCTGGGATTAAAGGCGTGCACCACATGCCTAGCTTCTGTTTGTATTCTGCATACTGAGTTTAATTAGTGTTGCCTGCATGAGCATGAGAGTGGGAGGTTATTTACTGGAGTGGGGGCGACTTTTCGGTAGTTTCACCACTCAAGAAAATGTCATGTTCCTTGCAGGATCAGCCATTAACTGCTAACAGTTCCTTAGGGAAGGTGGAGACTCCCAAACCTGTGATGTAATATTATAGGCTTAATCTTGTGCTTGTAACCACAGCTTCTGTGAGTTTGTGGATGCAATGGCCCTGTCATGTCCAGAAGACCATTTGTGGCCATCAGTATTCCTTATCCTGTCTCTTACATTCTTTCCAGCTCCTTTTTCTGAAATTCCCTGAGCCTTAGAGGAGACACAGTTTCCTTTAATCCACTTTGCCCTGCATAACAACCATTCTTTGCCCTTCTTCTATAGCTTCATCATTTTTAGAGTTCACAATTGAAAGAATGCTTGCCTTGTGTATTAGTCACTTTTCTGTTGCTGTGATAAACCATCATGACCAAGGAACTTATAAAAGGAAGAGTTTATGATTGACAGTTCCAGGGAATTAGAGTCCATTGTGTCGGGAAGCATGGTGGCCGGGGCTGGAGCAGCAAGCCGAGGGTCACATCTCACAATGAACACAGGAAGCAGAGAGAGAGAGACTGGAGATGCAAGGCTTGTTAAACTCACTAAGCCTGCCCCCAATAACGTACTTCCTCCAGCACGGCCACACCTTCTAAGACCTCCAAGAAGAGTGCCACCAACTGGAGACAAAATGTCTGAATACTTAAATCCTAAGGGGGGACACTTTCATTCAAACCACCACATTCCACTCCCTGGCCCCCATAGGCTCCTGACCATATAAAATGCAAAATGCATTTAGTCCAACCTTAAAAGTCCCCATAATCGGGGGCTGGAGAGATGGCCTAGCAGTTAAGAGCGCCGACCGCTCTTACAGAGGACCAGGGTTCAATCCCCAGCACCCACATGGCGGCCGAGAACCGTCTGAAACTCCAGTTCCAGGAGAACTCCAGTTCCAGGGGAATCCGACACCCTCTTCTGACCTCCGTGGCATTGCACGACATGGGTGCACAAACCTGCATGCAGACAGTACATTCATACACATACAGAAAAAAAAAAAAAAGTCCCCATAATCTTTACCAGTCTCAATTCTATTCAAAAGTCTATCATCCAAAATCTCTTCTGAGACACAGGCCAATCTCTTAACTGTAAGCTCCTGTAAAATCAAAAGGCAAATTACATACTCCCAACATAGAGTAGAACTGAATACACAGTCCCATTCCAAAAGGGAGAAATAGAGGCATAGTGAGGAAATACTGGACCAAAACAAGACCGAAAACCAGCAGGGCAAACGCCAAGTCCAGTAGCTCCATGTGTGACTTCTGGGACTTGACTTCCAAAGGGCTTAGATGGCTCAGCTCTCCAGCTTTGCTTGCAACATACATCTCTTTCTTAGGCTGGTACCACTCCCTGTATGCAGCTCTCCTTGGCAAATACCTCATAGGTCTGGCATCTTGAATATCTTCTTGGGGTCTCTGCTGCCAACCAGGATTCACATTCACAGCTTCACACAATGGCCTATCAGAGCCTTCTTTATTCAGAGACACCCCTGCTGTACTCTGCCTGGCCTCTGTGGCTCTCTGAAACCATGGAGGAAGAACTGATGACCCCTTCACTCTTGCAAACTTCATGCCTCTAAAGCCAGCACCACATGAATGAAATTGCCAAGTTTGGCTGCAAGTTCGGGATGGACTCTCTACTACTTTAACCACATTTGCAAATTTTCTCTGCCTTGGACTTGTTGGAGTAAAAAACACTTTCAGAATTTTCCTTTCAAAAATTGGAGGCTTAGCTGGGTGTGGTCTTGCTCTGAAGGTACTAATTCTGTTGTTTACTTGTAATCTGAGGACTTTCCATAATCATTTATCTCCTTATCAAAAGGAACCTCTCCTTCACATGCCTTGGCCCCACCTTTAATCTTCCAGTGCAGTTTTTCAGATCAAACTGTACATTCTGCATTTCTTTCTGCCCCATCTGCTCTTCTTTCACTGTAGATCTGCAAAAATTCACCATCAATAGCCACACACCATTTCACATTAGGTGTCTTGAAATATCCTCTGCAAAGACATTAGTCCATTGCTTGTTCTTTTTTTTTTTTTTTTCTTTTTAAAAAAATTTTTTTTTTTTTAGTCCATTGCTTTTCAACTTAGCATCAGGCAAGCATTTGAGCTGTGGGCAAACTGCTGCCAGACTCTTTATCAAAATATCCCAGTTGCTGCCTAAATCTTTATTTTCCTCTGGAACTACATTTTTTACAGCAATACTTTCTTCCAGGCTTCTACTAGAATGGCCCCTTAAGCTCTGCTTACAGTAGTCAACAGCTTTTCTATCTCAAAGTTCCAAAGTCTTCACATTTCTCCAAACAGCCACATGGTCAGGTTCTTCACAGCCAACACCCCACCTCTGGTACCAAATAACTGTATTAGTCACTTTTCTGTTGCTGTGATAAACCTCCATGACCAAGGGAACTTATAAAAGGAAGAGTTTATTTGAGCTTACGATTGATGGTTCCAGGGAATTAGAGTCCATTGTGGTGGGAAGCATGGTGGCCGCGGCTGGAGCAGCAAGCCGAGGGTCACATCTCGCAATGAGCACAGGAAGCAGAGAGAGAGACTGGAGACCACAAGGCTTGTTAAACTCACTAAGCCTGCCTCCAATAACGTACTTCCTCCAGCACGGCCACACCTTCTAAGACCTCCAAGAACAGTGCCACCAACTAGAGACAAAATGTCTGAATACTTAAAGCCTATGGGGGGACACTCTCATTCAAACCACCACACCTTGCATGCATGAAGTCCTGGGTTTGATCTCTGGTACCACCTCAACTAAGTGTACTGATGATACTTGGGAGTTAGAGGCACGAGGATATGTAGTTCAAGGTCATTCTTCGCTACATAGTAAGTTTGAGGCCAGCCTTGGAGACATGAGATGCTATCTCAAAGATAAACTAACAGAAAACCCAATTACCTAATTTTCTGTGCCAGATATTAGCCACATGTAAAGGAAGTGGGCCTTGTACTACAGTGGATTCAGAAAGGCAAATGCTTATGGTTCAGAATTGTTCAGTCACAGATGCCAGAGATGAGAGGTCCTTAAGGCAATCAAACAACCAAATATAAATGAAAGAAACCTAGAGAACAAGCAGAAGTGACCCTGAGACCACCCTACAAATTATTTATAAAAGTCTGTAAGAGAGCATCACTGCTCAGATCTGAGTCACTGCACAAAGCTGTTCCACTCAACCTCAAAATCCAGGGCTTCCTCAGGCCCCATGACTGTCCTAGATCTGTTGAATATCAAAGAAATAAGACCCCTAAGAGGAAAATCTGGGCCTCTACTTCTTGTTGGTGTCATGTTGGATGATATTAGACTTTAACTTAACACAATAACAATATTGTTGTAAGTTGGCCCTGTTGGGAAGCTACAGCTGAGAGATAACTTAGAAGACAAAGTCTGTAATTCATGTTCCCAAACTGTGGATGCTCACAGTACCCAGAAAAGTAAAACTGTGAAGCTTTCAAGCTAATTTGACCAACTCAGAAATGTATCATTCCTTTGATAGATACTCTTATCAGTCTTGTTCTTTAAAGAGGTAAGGACATAGCACTTTCTGTACTCTATGCTCTAACATGCTTATTTAATTCAATCCTACAACAGCACAGCTAAGAAGAAATTATACCCATTAAACAGATGAGGAGATTGTGGTCAAAGTGGTTCAGCAGCTTCTATAAAAGCAAATATCCAGCAACAGTAGAAATGGAAACTAGGTTGGCATGTGGGTTGTGAAGACCCAGGTTCTTACCTCCCCTGTGGAGTCTGTGCTCCCTCTAGCCTCCCCAGGGCCTTTTCCAAGCAGGCAGATGTTCATCAGTTCCCAAGAGGAACGCAAATCATGCTAGCCCTTGGCTTGTTATCATGCCAACAAGGTCTGGACTGAAGGTTTATCAAGTACAATTAGTCTCAAATGCTCATAGCTCAAAATTAGTGTAACTTTGGACTGGGTCATCAATCTCAAATAGAAAACAAACACAGGCAAAAAGTGGGTAGCTCATAGGTCCCCATCTGCTAATAATAAGGTTAATTTCTTTAATATTTTATGTATATGAATGTTTTATCCACATATTTGTAAGTGTACCTGTGCATGCAATGCTTGCAGAGGCCAGAAGAGGGCTGTCAGATCCCCCTAGAACTGGAGTTACAGAAGTTGTTAGCCATCAGGTGGGCACTGGGAACTGGACCCAGGTTTTGTGAAAGAGCAGCCTGTGCTCTTAACTACTGAGCCATCTCTCTAGCCCCTGTTCTAGTTATTTTTAATTTAAGGATTCTTGTAACTTTTTAATCCTGTTCCAGCAAGCCCTTTGGGATAAAAGAATAAGGACCAGGTGGAGATTGGTGAGTCTTCATTTATAGCTTTTTTTGGTCATTGGTCTTTTGATAAGATATGGAGAAGAAGTGTTACTTATTACTGCCTTTTATTGAGTACAAATTGCCAGATATAGTTCACTACTTTTTCTCATAAACTTTTGGTGACATACATCTAACTAGCACATTAGGAACTCCATTTCACAGGGGAGATTACTGCTACTTCAAAGGTAAATTGACCACTATTAAATTTTAATCTATTACTTCATTCAAACACATTTATTGATGCATAAGTTCACTGTTTGGGGCAGAAGTTTACTGTTTCAGTCAGTTTTTTGAACAAGTTGTTGTTCTCTTTAATTTTATATTGCTCCAAAATATGCAGGGTGGGGGCCATGGAAGAGGAAATGGGTCTGAATTTAGTTAAGAAATGTTGTATGAAATGCACAAAGGTTCAATAAAAAATTAAGGAAACAAGCCAGGCGTGGTGGTGCACGCCTTTAATCCTAGCACTCGGGAGGCAGAGGCAGGCGGATCTTTGTGAGTTCAAGGCCAGCCTGGTCTACAGAGTGAGTTCCAGGACAGCTGGGACTACAAGGAGACCCTGTCTCGAAAAGACCAAAAAAAAAAAAAAATTAAGGAAACAAACATTTATTGAGTACTTACTATGTGCTATGAGGTGCTCACAGGGATTTGGATGCATCTCTTAGAAGGAGGAGTCCTGCCTTGTAGAGTTTACATCCTAATCTAGGGACACTGGGAAGATACAGTAGACATTTGTTCAGGTGCAGTCTACTAGGGAGTAATGGGTGCCGTGGAGAAGAGAATCGGCAGCAAAGTGGAGGCCATTTCCACTGTACAGCTTCTTTGTCCTCCCAGAAGAGCCCAAGACATGTGACTACTGTAAATCACTACCAGTAGTGTATTATGGGAGCTTCCTGTAGCTTTGCAGGTCAACTGTGTAATAGAGAAAGACATTTCTGAAAATTTTCATCCAAATATGAACAGCTGATACATTTAATGAATCAAGCTGTCCATTTGTGCATTCTTGCTCTATTTGATGGCTGATTGTTTTATGGGAGGTTTACTGTTTATTTTTCTATCTTCCCTATTTATTTTGAATTTTAATTTAAAACTCATTTTCTGTGACTATGCCCTAGTGTTTAACAAGTGCTTGCATTTCCCAAACTCTTTCCTTGCAGGAGCTGTGTGTATTCAGAAGGCAGGGCTGTGATTAGGCACAGCACTGATGACTCCGTGCTTCTCCTGAGCATGGTGCAGCCTAGACCAGTGGCAAATGGTTTATGGTTCTGGTTCCAATGAAAGAAGGTCTTACTGAGGCCCAGGAGGGAGTTGTGGTGGGAGAAATCAGGCCAGATCCATCTCCTTGAGGGTGGGAGTTTCTATCTGAGGTAAAGGCAGGAAGGAATCAGTTGATCAAGAAGGTCCTGGGGCCTGATGTGCATGGAGGTGGAGCCGGACTAGGTGAACAGTATTGTAGGAAAATGTCTGGATTTTCTGTTAAGAGAGTTGATTCTCAACTCTCACTCCATTCCTAGTGTACAGGTTGTAATAACAAAACAGAAAGATAATTGGAGTGTAGGTAATTATGATCACATGTGGTGTTTTGGCAGATCTTCTTATAAACACTTTACATACATGTCATTCCGCACTTTGAATCATGGAACCTGTTAGCAGCTCTCAGTTCTCCTTTGAAGTAAGAGAAAGGTAATTAACTATTCAATCTTCAAAATTCTCTTTCAAAATAGATATATTAGCACTTCTTTCAATAGAGGATGATTCTAAGGTTCTGAGAGACGCAGAGGATTGCCAAGATTTTTCACCCAGGGTGTGTCCCTGCCCACCACATTACTTTATATTGCCACAGATTACTGACTGCAAGAAGGAAACGGAGGTAGGAACACTGTCTTATTTGATGGCTAAATGTGTCTAGAACAGAACGCTTCCATGACTTCCTGTAATTTTGCATACATTACTTCCAGGATTTAGAGTGACACTAGTTCAAGGTCTTTGAAGCTTTATATCTGATACTCAGCCACTATTTCCTAGATTTTTCTATGCTTGTCATAGAATAAGAATTAGCTGATCCAGGGATGGTGGCACACACGTTTAATCCCAGCACTCATGACACAGTGGCAGGTAGATCTCTGTGAGTTCAAGGCCAGCCTGGTCTACATAGCAAGTTCTAGACCAGCTGGGACTACAGGGAGACCTTGTCTCAAAAAGACTAAAAGAAAAAAAAAAAAATCCAGGCATGGTGGTGCACGCCTTTAATCCTAACACTAGGGAGGCAGAGGCAGGCGGATCTCTGGTCTCCAGTTCAGCTAGAGCTACAGGGAGACCCTGTCTCAAAAACAAACAAACAAAGAATAAGAATAGCCATGCTAGTATATAAAAAGCTCTGAATTCCTCAACAGAGGAAAGCAAATGCTAGGTTGTTAGTGACTTGTGGGTAGATCTTGTATCTACTCTCCCAAAAGATGTTTATGGAATTGTACTGAATTCTTTGCAAGTAATTGCAATGTTGTAGGCATTTCTTTGTTCATTAATTGGACCTCATGATGGTCATCCTGATGGGTCAGAAAATGGGAGCTTCCATAATGGGACCCAGAGCTTCCATATTGGGACCCAGAGCTTCCATTATGGGACCCACTTTCTTTTAGCTGTTTCTATTCTTCCCAGGGTTCCTCATAGGTGGGAAATCACATAAAATATTGTAAAGCTTACATCCAGCACACCGTATCTCCACCAATCATGGTATCCATGATCTTGTGGCTGAGGTAACTGATTCTCCTCCATTTTCCTTCCTGTTTTGCCGTCCACCTTACTTGCCTTTATTCCATTCCCTTCCCCTTTCTCCTGCTTTCATATACATGTGGTTTTTTTTCTAAGAATTTCTCATGAAATCATGGAGCATTTAGCATGTGTAAACTACGAAGTGTAATTTGTCATGAAAGAAGTATGGTTAAATCATGTAAGACAATAAGAGATGAAAGAAGTCACATTTGTGGAGCATCTCCTCTCTGTTGAAGACTGTCTTTTTTTTTTTTAATTTTATTTATTTCTGTATGTGTACGAATGTATTGTCTGCATGCGAGTTTGTGCACCCGTGTCGTGCAATGCTGCGGAGGTCAGAAGTGGGCGTCGGATTCCCCTGGAGACTCTTAATAATATAGGACAACTCCCGCACAATGGATGCTCTACCTGATTAACCCTGCAGCATATGACTCTTGCCTCTTCCACTCATCCTCTACTCTGCCTGTCCAGGGAATGATTCCTTTCAGGATCCTATAGACTCTGTCGCAAAGTTTTATTGCGTGGTACCCTGGGCTCTGGATTTTGTGTAAGCATGGTTTGATCAAGAGACAAGATGATCCAGTTAGTCTGTAGAGCGGGTGAGGTGTTGAAGAATGACCTGTTGCCATGCACTTCCAAGCTGCGATTGTGTGCTGAGTAAACTACACACTGGGCCATTTTGTCCTCACGGCTGCAGGGTACACACTGCAGGTGTTACCAACCCATTCTACTTGACAAAGGCATGAACATCCCACAGGGAGGGGAGGACAGAGATGCTTTAGCACTGACTACAGAAGCCTGATATTTGGTTTGTCCTCTGAGCCCAGGTCAGATGCAGCAGCGAGCAGCCACATACACTGAAGGCAGCAACTATACTGTGACTTCAGCCAAATGTTCCTGGGGGGACCACCCTGGCACTTACACTTCCTCTCCAGCTGCCTTTGTCACGTAGCTTAGAGATTTGCTTGCCAGAATAGATTTGACTTCTTCACCTATTTAGAAAATCAGGAGATTTGAAATTGTAAAAAATGTACTAAGATAATCTGGCCTCCTCTATATTTAAATAACAAATGTCAGCACCTCCAGAGACCAAGGTCTGAATTTTTCATGTTGTCTAAGAGATGTACAGAGTACCTAGAAATTATGTATTTAAAATTTTGAAAATAAAGATTGTGCTGGCAATCGTCTAAACTCAAGACAGCCATAACCTCACTTCTGAGAGAAAGGTAGTTCATCTTCTATACAAATGGCCCCGGCGAGAATGTCTGAGACTCCAATACAGAGATGCATCATCTTGTGACTCTGCCTGTGGACTGTGATGTATGTACCCATGTGAGCAGACACGTACACTCTTTCATGTTTATTTCTGCACTGTCAAAGACTGTGCCCGTGGTCCCCCCTTATTGGTATCCTATGGCACAGCCACTCTCTTACTTAAAAACTTCATCTGCTGCAGTGATAAAAAGAATCTCTTAGGTTTCAGAATCTCTTTGTAGTGTTCAAAGTACATTCACTTGTTTCTAACAATGGATCCTCACATTAACCTTACAAGGTGCATATTATCCACGCAGTTTTATGCATCATAGATCTGGAGCTCAGAGGTATTAGCTGTTGGTCCAAAGACACACAATGATAATCGATGAAGCATCATCCTTATTTACATGTGATGTCTTTTCTGTCCCTAAATGTAGGATATATTTATGTTAGAAAATTTACAAATATAAAGAATAAGGAAAGAAATACAAATTACTTAAAATTCCAGTACTTACACAGGAAACCCAACTAATATTTTGGTGTAGGTTACCACCCATCTTCTTTATAATTTAAATATAAAATGATAAATAATTATACTTGCTGCTTTGTAATCTACTTTTTAAATTATCCACATTTCCTTTTATTGAATATTTCTCTATTCTACAAATCATTTTCAGCCATTGAAGGATCGTAGCATGTGGGTGTGGGCACGTCATAATTACCATAATTTAATACAGTATTGTTAGCCATGAAAGTTGCATCTGCATCTTCCAATGCATCTGTGTACATATCTGCAATTATTTCTCTCAGTTAAAATCTAGGATTGTTGGATCAGAATTTATGTATATTTTTAAGACTTTTGATCTTTCTCTGGTCAAATTATATTCTGAAAAGCTGTGCTCCCACGTGTCTGTTCCTTGTGTATTTGTCAGCATGGAGTAGTACTATTATTTATTTATTTATTTGTATTTTTGAGACAGGGTCTCCCTTTAGTCCCAGCTCACCTGGGGCTCACTATGTAGACCAGGCTGACCTTGCACTCACAGAGATCTGCCTGCCTCTGCCTTCCAAGTGCTGAGGTTAAAGGCATGTGCAACCACACCTGGCTTTTTTTTTTTTTTTGGTATTTTATTTATTTTTAAAATAGTTTTTAAATTTTTTGATATCATACCTTACTTGAAATATCTCTGATTTTACTTCAGTACTTGCTTATAAATGCCATTGTGGTCAACCATGGACCTGGAGAGTCTGTACTCTATATTTAATGGATTCATATTCCATTAGCTTTACCAACAGGTCAGGGGGACACAGAATTGGTTGAATTAGAATTTCTCATAGAGATTGGCTTCTCAGTTCCTGGGGTTTTACTCACCTGGGCTGCCATATTTTTCCATTGGTTGTGCACTTTGGCTGGCCTCTATTTAGGGCAATATCATTCATTCACCAAGAATGCATAAATGTCACCCAGAGGAGAAAAACTCAACTGTTCCCATTACACTAAGAGTTCTGATCTTCATGCAGTAGTAATTTTATTTTTTATTCATTCTTTCACATAAAACTGTGTCATCTTGGGGATGTCACTATCTCTTGGAGCCTATTTTCTCCATTATACGTTAGAGAAGGGAATGGCCAAGCTTTGGGCTCTGATGCAGTAATGCAATGGAAGGGGGGAATGCATGCAAAGCTTCTGTGCATATTATGAAATGTTTCACAATGATTTGCCTTCTTTTCATCATAACAGAAGAATTAAGTTGATACACAACAAATATTCATGAATGAACACCCCGTCTGATATCCTTCATTTTAGATTTGTGTGATTTATGGAGAACAGCTTTGAAGAGCACTGGGGATGCTGTGCGGTTTGTCTGGGTTCATGAGCAGAGGGCTCTCAGTACTGTCTCCATTCATTATGGTTTTGTCCTGCCCGAGGCATCTCTGTGGCTGGCACAGAGGATGGGGCTTCAGGGACATGGGTGAACTTACCACCTCATGAGATCTTCTCTAAGCTCTGAGTGTTTTATATACAGACCTTCCTCTGTGTCTCTTCATGAACCCATGTGGACATGATTGGGAAAGTTAGGGTTCAGCATTCCAGAAGGCTAGATCCCACGTGGGACTCCTGCCAGCACTTTGGAGAAGACATTTACATTTATTGCTTTGCTGCCCTCTTCTGTAAAGACATAATTTTTCTAGCAAACCTTTACTGAGTACCCACTGTGCACCTCCCTCCCCAGCAGGACACATGGGCCAGGTGTCCAGTGAACAGCTAAGTATCCACAGTGAGCCAGGTCATGGCATGGGATTCTCACTGCAGCTTCACATATGTGTGCTTGTCTCCAAATGGCCTGGCAGGCAAAGCATAGAGATTTCTATTGAGCTAAGCCGGTAAATGCTGATGAAATAGAAGCACAGTGTAGTGACACTGTCCAGGGGGCAGGTTCACAGAAGTGAAGACATTCTCCCTCCCTCTCTCCCTCCCTCCTTCCCTCCCTCCCTCCCTCCCTCCTTCCCTCCTTCCTTCCCTCCTTCCCTCCCTCCCTCCTTCCCTCCTTCCCTCCTTCCCTCCTTCCCTCCTGTTCTAGTTTGTCTTCCATTTCTGTGACAAAACACTCTGAACTACACCCACTTGGGGAGGAAAGGGTTTATTAAGCTCACATCTCCTGGGTCACAGTTCATCACTCAGGGAGCCCAAGGCAGGAACTCAGGGCAGGAACCTGGAGGCAGGAGCTGAAGCACAGGCCATGGAGGAGTGCTGCTTACTGGCTTGCTCCCCTGGCCCATGCCCAGCCTGCCCTCTTATACAGTACACAACAACCTGCCCAGGGTGGCATCACCCATAGTGGGCTGGGCCCTCCCATATTGCCCAACAATCAAGACAATATTCCACAGATGTGGCCAGTCCAATGGAGCCAATTCCCCAATTGAGGCTCCCTCAACCCAGGTGTGTCAAGTTGACACTAAAGCTATCCAGCACAATTGACCCCTTGTCGACTTGACACACAAAACACATCATACTAAACCACCACCTTTCCAGTTCTTATCCCCAAAGTATGATGTTAACATAATCACAACCTAAGACAGTACAACCTTAAAAGCCCCACAGTCCTTAAAATGTCCAAACACTTAAAAGCTCACAGTCTATTAAAAGTCTCTTAACTGCAGGCTGCTGTAAAATCCAAAACAAGTATCTTATTTCAAAGGGAAGAATCAGGCACACTCAAACAAAACCTAAGTCCAGCAAGTAGCTCAAGGCTGGACACCTGGGATTCACTCACAATCTTCTGGGCTCCACCGGGTTTCAGCAGCTCCCCCTCTCCGACTATGCCATCCGTGGCACACACAGCTCATCTCGCAGGCCCAGGCCAACCCCATCTCACACCTGCTGCTGCTCTTGGTGGTTGTCCCAAGGTCCTGGCATCTCCAAAAAGCTGGAGTCGCCACTGAAACTGAGGCAGCACCCCCACCAATGGTCTCTTCTGACCTCTCCTGGTACAAAGCCTCAGCTTCTCTCCATGACCCCTGCAATCCTGGGGTCTTCACGGCAACCGAGGTGCATTTCCACCAATGGTCTTTCCTGACTCTCACAGTGCCAAGCCTCGGCTGCTCTCTGTGACCCCCTCAAATTTCAACACCAGAACCATATAGGAGACTCTTACACACTACCAAGTCCTGCTTCTGGCTTGACATGGAGTCTCAGGCCCCTTCTGGAACACAGCTTCTGTGTGCTGACCCTGAAGAAATTCTTCCCAGAAGATTTCACCACAGTGATGCTGGTCTCTTGTTACTTACAGCTGATTTTTCAGCCCCAGCTAACCAGCATCAATTGTCCCAATACAACAAAGATTTCCCTTCAGGTTCTGGTCTCTTGTTACTTACAGCTGATTCTTCAGCCCCAGCTGACCAGAACCCACAGATTAAACAGTCCTGATGATCTCGGCTTCCCTTTGAAACTAGTAAGTTCACAAGCCAGACCTCCATCGTCTACAACTCTTTCAGCGTAACTGTTCCAAGTTCCACAGCCATGATCTTTAGGCATTCAATGATTTTTCTAGCCCAAAGTTCCAAATACTTCCACAATCCTTCCCCAAAACACCAAGGTCAGATCTGTCACAGCAATATCCCACTCTCTGGTACCAATTTCTGTTTTAGTTTGTCTTCCATTGCTGTGACAAAACACTCTGACTGACACCAACTTGGGGAGGAAAGGGTTTATTCAGTTTACATCTCCTCGGTCACAGTTCATCACTTAGGGAGCCCAAGGCAGGAACTCTGGGCAGGAACCTGGAGGCATCAGCTGAAGCACAGGCCATGGAGGAATGCTGTTCACTGACTTGCTCCCCTGGCTCATGCCCAGCCTGCCTTCTTATATGGTACACAACAACCTGCCCAGGGTGGCATCACCCATAGTGGGCTGGGCCCTCCCACATTGCCCAACAATCAAGACAATACTCCACAGATGTGGCCACAGGCCAGTCCAATGGAGCCAATTCCCCAATTGAGGCTCCCTCAACCCAGGTGTGTCAAGTTGACACTAAAGCTATCCAGCACACCTCCCTCCCTCCCTCTTTTCCTTTGCCTAGAAGAGACCCCCAACCTCCATTCCCCTACCCAGTTTTAATTTCTTCCTTTATCTGATTGATGCCAGTTTATCAATATGTCTCTGAGTTCAAGCAGTATTTCCTTGGGAATTCTTCCATAGTCTAGAGTAGATATACCTCTTCTCTATTCTTCTACACACATCACACTTTTATTGTATAGAGTTCACAAGGCATGTTGAAAAAAAGTGGCTATGACTCAAGTTACCGTCAACAGATGATAAGCAAAATATAGTACATATGTATATAATGTGCGTACACACATATATATATATATATATATATACACACGCAAAATAATATTCTATAGCCCTAGAATGGAGGGAAATTTGACATATGCTTCAATGTGGACAAACTTGGAAAACATTTTGTTCAGTTAAATAAGGCAGTCACTGAAGGAAAAATATTATATGATTCATCCTACCTGAGATTCCCAAAGCTGTCACATATATAGAGTGGAAGGTCAAGTGGTAGATAGCAGGAGCTAGGCATGGTAATGGAGTGACTGATTAGTATCTAATGGGCATGTAGTTTCAGTTTGGGAAGATTACAGTATTCTGCGCACGGATGCTGGTGATGGTTGTACAACAATATGAATCTATTTAATGCTGTTGAACTAAACATCTCAAATGGCAAAAATGATACATCTCATGTTACATGTGTTTTACCACAATGAGAATGTGCTAAGATTGGCTGCTGCAAGCAATGCATCTTCCTGTAGTTTTCCTTTCCTGTAGAGTGAAGATGATTGACTTTCAACAGGGTGTGTGCAGTGCTGTGCATATTTCGGGCAGATAGAAGGTCCTCGCTTAAGGAAAAAGTCAGTTATGTGAGTGAATATAGAAGCTGTTGTCATTGCTGTGTCGATATAATGAGTCCTCATTTTACACATAAGGAAATTCAGATTCAGAGGTGAGTGGCGAGCTTGCCAAGCTCACCTGGGTGGTAAATGTTCAACTCGGGTTTGAAAACCAGGTAATGTCAACTCCAATCCAAAAATATTCTTTTCACTGTGCCAGCCTTTATCTGCCGTCACTTTCTATACGCAGTTAGCTGAACAGGCAGAGATAGAGCCACAAAAGTGAATGTGAAATGCCACATCGTACATCGAAAATGAATTCACAAGATGGCAGAGCAGCTGGAAAGGACAGGGGGGAAGGAACCTGGCCAGGAATCTCCACAAGATATAAGTACTTCCCATTTGCTTTTATTTTTTTCCACCTTCTTTCCATGTAGGCAAACAAATAGAATGAGGAGATTGATTGAGCTGTCAGATGTTCCCCAAGGGCTGTGTAGATTCCCGTCTTTAGGTAATTTAACCTAGAAGGGGGTTTTGCTGTAGGGAACAGCCCACAAGGCTGGGGATTGACACAATGATTTAATAGGCATCTTCCTGCCCTAATCGCTGGTCTTTCTTGTGGGAACCCCCTTCCCTGGCTGCATTAAAGTCTCCATTAATTTGTTTATGTATAAATTCAAGCTGCTTGGGTTCTGTTGCACTTCAGAGAGGTTCTCGCTCAAGAATTTCCAGCTTGTACCACCCATCGGGATTTCCTGATAAGAAAGATGCATTATACATTTTATTACCTTGTCGACAGAGTGCATGTGACAACTATAAAGTACATTCATGTACAGTATGAATAACTGTCAGGGTAATTGATAAAGCCGCCTGTAATAAGGGTAGCTGGATTGGCCTTCCTAGAAGTTGCGGACTCTTAAGTGCTCAGAAGGGGAGGGGTACCAAATAAATCCAGTCTTACAGAAATCACTGGCACTTTAAAAAAAAATAACCAACCAAGATCTATAAGCCTGCCTTTCACTTTCAAGTGTAATTATTTTATGTTGCAATTCATATCTGCTGACATATTCGAATCAACTCGAATAAAGACGTGCCATAAATCTTGCATTGTTTGAATAAAGCACACATTGAGGATGGAAGATGGTCTGGTGTGGAGAGGGGCTGCCTGAGATTGAAGCTGCCTGAAGAGGGCTGGACCCAGTTGAGACAGACGGTATCCCAGAAGCCTGTGGCCTCAGTTTACACATCCAAAGCAGCGACGAGCTATGTCCATTCTAGCTGCTATTATTAGCAACATTTATAATAATAACATTAATAACAACCAATATTGACATTTACTGCACACGTAAGCCATAGCAGATACTGTGTTTACTAGTATTTCATTCTCTAAAGAGCCTTAGGGAGCAGGATCAGCTAGACCTTCTGGACAGTGTGGAGCCCACAGGACTGTTGAGAAGATTAAATGGGGCAACACGCCTGCAATACCAGCAGTTGAGTACAGTGGACCACACTTTAGTCAACCCCAGGACTGGGGAAGTAGAGGCAGGAGGATCAGGCATTCGAGGTGTTGAGTCCAAGGCCACCTTGGCCTGTGAATCCCTGTTTCTGTCTGCCTTTCCCCAGAGAAAAGGAGAAATGGACATTGTTCATTGTTTCTACTTTACAGGTAAGGAAAGCCAGACACACAGAGGTGAATAAACATACCCAAGGTGGCTGACTGGAGTTGAGCCCCAGCCTTTAATGCTGTGAAGTCTAAATGCAGCAGACTATTTCTGTCCCCATCTGCCACCCGTCCCCACAGCAATGTCACACATTGGTCCCTGTCTTTCTCTATTTCTTGTCACTGTAATAAAATATCTGAGGCAAAGTCATTTTATTTATTTATTTATTTATTTATTTTATTTGTTATGCGTATGAATGTACTGTCTGCATGCAGGTCTGTGCACCCATGTCGTGCAATGCCTTGGAGGTCAGAAGAGGGTGTCAGATTCTCCTGGAACTGGAGTTAAAGACGGTTCTTAGCTGCCATGTGGGTGCTGGGAATCGAACCCGGGTCCTCTGCAAGAGCAGTTGGCACTCTTAACCACTGAGCCACTCTCCAGCCCCCCAACAGCTTTAATATCAGATTTCTCTTGAGTCTACTGGGTTACTTGAAATATACAGCAAGGAGGAAGAAGCAATTAGGTGGCTTTAGAGCTTCTGACTGCTATGAATTAACAGGTGCGCCAATGGGAAGCTCCATTCTACATTCTGGCATGTATCTTTCAACACAGAGAAGAATTAGCATTTATCCTGATAGAGCTCTGAGTTATATCAGCCCAGCCCCATGCAAACCCTGACCCACACACAGCAAAATGAGGGGCAGAGGCTGCCATACAGATCTAATTTGCATCTACAAGGCTGAGCCCAGAGGCTCCAGGCTTTGGCCTCTGCCTTTTCCCTCTTCTCTCTCCAATTTAGAAGCACAATAGGTGAGAAGACTCATTTGCCTGACAAAGCTCACCATTCTGCAGGGAAGGTAGGTCCTTTCCCTTTTCTTTCTTTATTACACTTTATTTTGTAGTCAGGGGCTCCCTGTAGCTCCAGTTGGCCTGGAAACCACTTGGCCGCCACTGCACAGAGATCCACCTGCCTCTGTCTTCTGAGTGCTGGAGTTAAAAGCATGGCTTTTAACTATGCCTGGCTTCCTTTTCTTTTCATAAGTAGGAATCTGCACCACACATGCCAAGTTACCCTTGAATTTACAAGCACAGAGAAGGCGCAGTCCACTGTCTGGCCTTTTCTGGAGTGAACGTGGTGTCCAGCCGCTGGCTCTTCAGTGGCAGCAGTGTTTTCCTTCTGAGCTTAGTTTTGCTTATGCCTCCACTCTGAAAATACTTCTAAAATGTTGAGGTCCACTTCCTTTCCATTCCTAATTATAAAGTGCTCATGAGATGACAGGAGTTTAAAATATTTTATTTATTTATTTATTTATTTATTTATTTATTTATTTATTTATTATGTGGTGCTAGAGACCACACCCAGGATCTCCCCCCATGAGTCAAGCAAGTGCTCACCACCTGGCTTCCAGATGGATGATAGGCTTTTAAAAAAATTGATACAGGGGGCTGGAGAGATGGCCTAGCGGTTAGGAGCGCAGACTGTTCTTAGAGAGGACCAGGGTTCGATCCCCAGCACCCACATGGCAGCTGAGAATCGTCTAACTCCAGTTCCAGGGGAATCTGAGGCCCTCTTCTGACCTCCACGGCATTGCACAACACATGCGCACAAATCTGCATGCAAACAGTACACTCATACACATAAAAAAATAAAAGAAATTGAAAAATAAAAAATAAATAAAGCTGTTGGGCCATAATCTTCTTTCTTCCCTACCATCTTGTAGCCATCAGCTTTGTGTGCAGGGGAGAGAATTGACAGCAAGCACCTGATTTTGTCCTCAGGCTCCCGCTACACTTATATGAGTGAAGGAGGTGTAAACTCAGTCCTTCAGCCACACCAGGCATGCTTTAAGTGCTATGGAGTGCTAGGGCTGGCATACTAGACAGTGTAGACAAAACATTCACCTTGTCATACAATGTTCTCTGGATGTTAGCCCAGGCAGCCCTGCAGTGGGCCTCACTCTCTGACCTGGGATGAAAATATGTCCACTGCTTCCATGTCCCTAGCCTGTGCTGACCCCACAGAAGTACTTCATGATCCCAAAACATCTTTGAGATTTGGCATAATTTAATATCTGAGAAACTTGTCCAAAGAGGCAGGGCCAATGGTAGCAGGGCTGGAACCATCTGTTGAACGTTGATTTCAGGCATCCATGCACTCCAGGCACTGTGGTCATCCGATTCGGTTCAAATGGTCATCTTTGGTGAACCTGTGAAAGCAAACAGAGCCGTAGAGCTAGGCTCAGTGCTAGAGTGTGGTGGGATGATGTCAGTCATCCATAGGACATGCTTACACATGCTTACACATAGGACATTGTTACACACTGAGCTAAGCCGTGGGTTGCATCTGACCTGTTTAATTCTCCTAAACATCACATTGTATAGATGTACTTATTATCTTTTCTATACATATTTTTGAAAATAAATTTAAAAGCACAGGTAGAAGAGGTAAGGACCATGGGGATTATCAAATGGCAGAGTGTGGAGAGGAGAACCAGTAGTCTGACTGAGCTGTCCTCCCACGACACCTGGGCTTCTTTCTTTCTTTTTTTTTTTTTTTTTTTTTTTTTTTTTTTTTTTTTTTTTTTCTTTTTCTTTTTATTACAGAGATCAAATTTTCTGGGATTGAAAGCAAACTCCACATTTGCACTTTGCAGTGTATGACAGTTAACTTGTTTTCTCTCAGGATTAAGGCGTGCATATGTGAGAATGCCACTTTACTTCTAACTCCATAGAATCAGTACTACTGTGCCTTTGTCAATGCTAAGTCAAGGGATGGCTCTTGTTGGGAGCAAAAGGTATATACATGATAAGCAGAGATGACCATGCCAGCCTTGAACCAAGGACGTGACATAGTGGTAGACCATCCCACTCCTGTTGAAGGGGAAAATGACCACTTAATCCTTGAAACACATTTTGGAAATAGTATGCCATGAAAAATGTGCTGTGGGTTAATAACTCATAAATTTCTCATCGTATTTGGGAGTCAATGCCACTGCGCAATTAAGGGGCTTCTTTCTTAACTCACTTCCATCATATTTTAGTCCAAGTCTCAGTAGAAGTGTTAACAGCCTCCTCTCCACATGAAGGACCTGGGTGAATCCTCTGCTTGTACTTCGAAGGTAAACAGGGCAAGCTATCTGGGCAGATTGGATGCCTCTGAGCATAGGAGCTTATCTGGTCCCTAGAGAGCCAGCCTTGAGCAAAGGCCCACTGGTTCCCTCCACTACTGAAGAGCTAATCGATGCAGCAAATACACCTGATTGACTTCTTGTCACAGCCTCATTTGACAACAATGGACAACGTCTTCTGTAATCTGAAAACTGATTACAGACCTATGATCCTGATTCGCTTGCTTTAAAAAAAAAAAACATAAATGGAATTTCTCTCCAAGAGCAAAAGCTTTTCTAGTTGATTCCAATACATTTCCAAGGGGGTGGCTTTGCCAATCCTATATTAAATGAATCTGTTGAATTATAGTAACGGAACCTGAAGATGCAGCAAAGAAATTAGAACCAGCCACATTCTTTATTATCCCATTTATTAAGAACTCTGAACCTAGTGAAAAGATGAAGAATTGTCAAAGTGTTTATGGCATTTTCTTGTATAAGTATAGTGGTCTATCAGCAGATACATTTTATATTTTATGTGTAAAGGCAATGTATCTGAAATCCCATATACAGAATGACTGGGGAGAATAGATAAGAACCCCCTGAATGGCCCCCAGTTTAACATTCACATTTTTGTCAGAGAAGAGAATTTAAAGAAGGATCACCAAGACAGGGAGACCAGGTCAGTTTCCATAGAGACTGTGTCTTACAGTGATGTTAAGGTATCACAAAACAGTAGGAAGTGTTCAGCCTAGAGTTGAATTCTGTTCAAGGAGAGAATATATTTGAATTCTGTGGTCATCCTCTTTGTCTTTGCATTTGTGACAAAAGCCAGGGGGTTCACAAAAAGAGGTCTGGATTTGAGGCTGAACTGTACCAGGCAGCTGAGAGAGCAGGCTTTAACACCAAACCTATAGATTCATTTCCTGGATGGAGAGCCAGCATTGACTAACTGTGGCCTATAGGCCAAAGCCATCCCATGCATGGTCACAATGGGAAGAGATCTTAATGCAGTCTCAAAAAAAAAAAAAGTAAAAAATAATAGCTTTTACATTTAAAGTTACTTTTTTAACTAAAAGAATAATAATTCACAGCATGTAAATAAATTATATGAACATCAAACTCCCATGCCCACAAGTAAAAATGTATTACAACTTCATCATACGCATTCATTTGCATATAATCAACCCGTGGCTCCAGAGTTCAGCTGCTTCACAGAGGCTGTGTGGCAACAAAGGATTTACTTTCTGGCCCTTCACAGAAGTTTACCACTCCTGATCTTGGATTTTAAAATTTAAGATTACTTAATTGTACCCCAATTCCCTCACCTGAGAGAGATAATGATAATAGTAACGCTCTTTGTCAAATGTGCTAATTAAATATGATAATAACTATAACTCACTTAACACAATCTTTTTTTTTTTTTTTGGTCTTTTTGAGACAGGGTCTCTCTCTGTTGCTCCAGCTGGCCTGGAACTCACTATGTAGACCAGGATGGCCTTGAACTCACAGAGATCTTCTTGCCTCTGCCTTCCAAGTGCTGGGATTAAAGGCATGTGCCACCACACCTGGCCCAACACAATTTCTATATATAGAAAACACAAAAAATATTATTGATAAGCACGTTTTTGGTTGAGTTAATAAATCATTGAGCCTCCGTTTCCTCATCTGTAAAATAAAAATAATACCTACATTATAGGACCTTTAGAAATAGGCTGCTCTTTTCACAATAGCAAAGAGCTGGAATCAGCCCAGGTGTCCCTCAGTTGACAAATGGATATTGAAGATGTGGTACATTTATACAATGGAGTTCTATGCAGTGGTGAAAAAAGATGACATTATGAAATTTGTAGGCAAATGGATGGAACTGGAAGCTGTTATGCTAATTGAGGTAACACAGTCTCAGAAAACCAAACGACATATGTTAACCCTCATTTATGGTCCTAACACCAAATCCTTACATGTAAGTCAAAGTGGGTAACTAACTGGTCAGTAAAGATAACATCACATTGACTGTTATCACTATAGATACAGCTTGAAGTATATGTCTCTATTTTCCTCTGTTCTAACATTTATGAGAAAGAACAAATTTTTTTAAGATTAAAATATACATCAACTCACTATGTAATTTCGGAATATAAAGTTATATATTTTTTTACCTGTATACAAGCTCACAGTTAAACTGTGAGTCCCTAAATATGTTTTGCAATTAACCTATAGTTTGATTTCAAACTTTGTAAGTTTGCTGTATGTAAGGAGTGTAAAAAAAAAAAAAAAGCTAAAAGTAGAATCATGAACATCAAAGACTGGGATAGATGCTCCCAAAGCACAGAGTTGAAGTGTTGCTTGGAGTCCTGGAGTGCAAGAAGGCTGGAACATGCTTCAAGTAGAAAACGCATTGTTTTATAAACTTTGTTCAAAGCATAAAATGCAAGCTCTTAGCTGTGAATTTGTTGCTAATGAAGTAACAATATACTGAATAAGGATATGGTGTTTTCATAGCAAAACATATATAAAGCAAGCTATATGGGGATGGCTTTATACAGTAGAAGCAGGAAATAAGAAATTATTGATAAAAGCTACAAACTTTTAGTTAGACAAAATGAGTAAACCTTGAGAATCTAATGTCCAACATGGTAGCCATAATGAATAATTTTGTAGTATATGCTTGAATCATTCTAAGAGGGTCGATTTTAAATGCTTTCATCAAAAAGAAGGAAAACAGTAACAAAGTTACATAGTGACTGACTGATTGATTGATGAATATTTTGTGACCAGAGACCTCCAGACTTATGTCTGTAATTCTTTTTTAATATTATTGTTATTATTATTTTGTGTGTATGAGTGTACTGTCTACATGTAGGTTGGTGCACCTGTGTCAGGCAATACAGCGGCAGTCAGAAGAAAGCGTAGGATTCCCCTGGAACTGGAGTTAAAGATGGTTCTTAGCCGCCATGTGGGTGCTGGGAATCGAACCTGGGTCCTCTACAAGAGCAGTAGGCGCTCTCAATTGCTGAGCCATCTCTCTAGCCTCACGTCTGTAATTCTTTAAGGAGAAATAGTACATGGGGCTGGAGAGATGCCTCAGTGGTGAAGAGTACCAACTGCTCTTGCAGAGAACCCGGGTTCCATTCCCAGCACCCACATGGCAGCTAAGAACCATCTTTAACTCCAGTTCCAGGGGAATCCGACGCCCTCTTCTGACCTCTGCCACATTGCATGAAACCTACATGCAGACAGTACACTCATACACATAAAACAGGGGAATCCAAGATCCTCTTCTGACCTCTGCAGCATTGCATGACCCGGGTGCACAAGACTACATGCAGACAGTACATTCATACACATAAAAAATAAATAAATAAAATTTAAAAAAATTTTAATTTAAAAAATAGTACAATATTTGATAATGTAATGTTTAAGGAAACTTTAGAAATAATAATCTTAAGTGACAACTATGTGTATGTAGTTTTTAATGTCATTATTTGATTTGGAAGCATAGTCAATAAAACGTTTTAAAAAATAAAAGGGGGGTAGTCATGGGGGGAGAGCTGGAGAGATTAAGAGCACTCACTGCTCTTGCACAGGACCAGGGTTTGTTTCCCAGCACCCACATGGTAACTCTAGTTCCAGGGGATCTGTTGCCTTCTTCTGAGCTCTATGGGCATTGCCTGACACTGACACACTTACATAGATACAGGCAATACACTCATACACATAGAATAAAAATAACAAAGAGAGAAAGATATGGTCATTTTCTAATCTGTTTTTTTTAGTAGTAATTTCACAAGTAGGAAAACCAAGACAAAGAATGGTTAAATGACTTGAGGATCCAACTCGGGAAGTTAGCCAGAGAGTTGGCTCATGGAAAACCCCATCCCCACAGCCTGAAGCTTGAACTAAATAGCTGTGTCATCTGGCCCGGTGCCTGCACCCATTCCTTTTCCTCTTTCCTTTATGTTCACAGAGTCCTCGTGCCTGTGGTTTCCATGATGCAGTTCTACCTTATAATATAACTAGTGCTCCATGTTTGTCTCTGCATAAATGTAAAATGTGTATTCCTCATTATTTCTTTTTTTTTTTTTTTTTTTGGTCTTTTTGAGACAGGGTCTCCCTGTATCCCCAGCTGTCCTGGAACTCGCTCTGTAGACCAGGCTGGCCTTGAACTCACAAAGATCTGCCTGCCTCTGCCTCCCAAGTGCTAGGATTAAAGGTGTACGCCACCACGCCCGGCATCATTATTTCTAAAACGTGGCTCTTTTGAGTTTGGAAACCTATCTTTCATCATCTTTGTCCCTCCTACTGTCCAGCATGCTCCCCAGGCATTGTTAGTGGCCCGTTTGTATTTCCTAATGGATTGATTAATAAATGAACAAAATGAGATCTTTGATAATTAATTGCACATCTTCTTACATGAATCCTTTTGGTCTTTAAGTGATATGCATTGCTATATAACATTTGGTGTATAGTTGGCAAGAGTACTCAGAGTGAGCCTGTATTACAGCTGGTCCTTTGGGCTTACAAGACTTAAGAAAATACTCCTGGCTGAGAGAGACCTGCCCTGCTTGCTATGAACCCCTGTGAGGATGCTTTATTCCTAGGTGTTCTTTGGCTCTTCAGGGTTCAGGGGTTTTCTCATGTCCAAGACAGTGAAGTTGAGAATTGCATCACTCCATCTTGGCAATGATTGTGCTGAGTAGAATAGGAGCCCATCCTGGAGGATGGGAGGGGCCACACAGAAAGCTGCCTTATTATATGCTGACATAGAATGGCTTGATCAGGAGATTCACTGTGGAGTAACAGCACTGATTAGTTTAAAGTGTGTCCTTGACTCCAATTCTGCACACGGGTCCCTGAAGGGACTTGACACACTTAGTCTCCTATCCTAGAAGCAAGCCTGTAGACAGGTAGAATGCAATACTGAAGTTAAATAGATAATTTTTCTTTCCATGTTAGACCCTGGAGTAAAAGAAAGTATGACAGCACTAATTTCATAATGACATCGCAGACTCTTCTGTGTTAGACACTTTTGATAGATCTATAAGTGTTTAATGAGAGTATTATTATTCTTATTTGTCAGACACTGAAACTGAGATCCTTGTGGTAGGAGCTACATACATTGAGTGTTTCAGAGCCTGGAGCAGGATTTAAGGTTTTTTTGATTCCTGGTCACATACCCTGACCTCACTACAAATGAATTCTAGATGTAGGGCAGGAATTATGCAGTCATTTTTCTATTCAACAACTATTCATTGATCACCCATAATGAGCACTGAGGATTCCTCCCTGACTGAACAAGACAGACAAGGTCACAACCCCAATACCATCTGTCTCATCGGGAGCGTCGGGCAATAACCATGTAAATAAGTAAATAAAATAATTTCAGGGAGGGAGAAGTACTCTGCTGTTTTCTTTGAATTTAAGGTGATATGATGGGGAGTGACTTAAAGGAACAGCAGAAGTGGATTGAAGGGATCAGAGGACAGGACGTGTCCCTAATGAGGGTACTCAGGGAGAGACCTGAGTTCTAGAACAATGAAGCAGGACATGTGTTGGGCAAATGCTGGGAGGTACTTGTGGACATGGTTGTAGAACAGGTGGTTCTCCCCCTGTTAGAGGAGGGAGTGTCTTTGCTCTGATGGTGTAGCTAGGACTGTGCCATTAGTTCAAGAGGGACCCAGGGTGGGCTGGGTCCTCTATTCCTCCTGCATCTGTTCATCCTTAATGCCTGGTTCTGATGGATCTAGTCCCAGAAACCTTCCCTGACTCCAGCCCCAGTATGCAGTCCTCCTGCTCCCTCAAGCCCTTTACCTGTATTCCTCTTTGATTATTCTCATCATATTCTTCATGTATCTGTTTCTGCTCATTTTCTCAAGACCAGAGTGTGCTGTAGAAATCACAACAGTAGTGCTGGGGTTGGGTAGGTTCGGGGTTGAGGCCCAGCTCTTCTACTGTGATGTGAACCAAGTTTCTTTATCTTTCTGGATGTCAGTTGCTCACCTGCAAGTGGGTGTAATTATGGAGCCTATAGCACGAGTTTATTTTGAAAATGAAGTGATCTCTTAGAGCACTTTGTTCATAATAAGCACTCAGTAGATGTAAATAACTGCTGTGGGTGTGGTGATGCTGTGCTTTACAGCAGATTGTCCATTCTCTTTATTAGACTAAAGGTTTGAGAGACAGAACTGTATAGAACCTACCTGTTTCTGAACTATAAATGGTGCTAAATAAACATTTTGAGTGAATTAAATGAAAAATTTCCCCTTTGTATATAAATGCTATAATTTGGGGCTGGAGAGATGGCTCAGTGGTTAAGAACACTGGCTGCTCTTGCAGAGGACCCAGGTTCAATTCCCAGCATCCACATGGCAGCTAACAACCGTCCATAACTCCAGTTCCAGGGGAATCCAATGCCTTCTTCTGACTCCAAGGACATCGTATGACACAGGTACACTTACAAGTGTGCAGGTAATACACATAAAATAAGAATAACACACATAAAATAAGAATAATAAATAAAAGATATTTTAAAAATAAAAATAAATACTATAATTTATATTGTCTCAGAACTGGGTAAAAGCTTTGCTGTCACTAAGAATCCAGCTACTTAATCAGTGAGGTATCTAGGCCAGCAGCAATTAGAGGTAAACCTGAAGCTACAAAACCTAGTCACAGTAGATCTGAAAACAGCCTGTTCCCTGCACAATGCCAGGGAAACACAGAGAAACTAATGGGAGCCTGCTCTAAGATCAGAGAAGTCAACTGTCCTAAGATGAACTCAGGCTTACAAGATTCTGTCGGTAGCACATTTGAGCATATGGAAATGGGGCAGAGACTGCTGTTGTACATCACTTTACCCTAGCAGGGGACACACCCAGGGACAGAACAGATGCTCTGTACGCATGTGATGAATGAGTGGACACATGTGGCCTCTTACTGATATCTCATTAACCTAACCTGCTCCTGTGGAAACCAATGCTGGGGGCAGTCTGGCTCCTTGGCTGGTATCACAGAGTCTTTCGTAATCTCAGCCGTCACTGTCATTGTGGCTTGTCTGGTGAGGAAGATGGTAAATTTCTGCCTCTCTGGGAGGTAATATGCATTGATCCAGTCATGATTTAAAAGCTTGTGAACACTTAAATGACACCTGGGGTTATTGACTTCAGCACAGCAGAATTGTGTTTAGAAATTGTTTAATGGCCTGAGATTCATGTAATCATTCTGCAAATACTTAGGGACACCTACTATGTGCTGGGTACTTTTTCCTGTTCTCCTTAGGAATGTGAAAAGTAATAGTGTCTTCCTTCTAGGGTGGCTGGGAGGAGGGTTGAACTACACATGTGGGTCACAGAGTGCAATGTTCAGCAGGAGGTAATTGCTTAACATTTTTAATTAGTATTTATAAAATATATGTATCTGTGAGATTATGGTAGTGGTTGCAGTGATGTAGAACACTCAAAGTCATCCCAGCCAACTTTAGTTTTCACATTACCAAACTGCTGATCTTCCTTAGTCTTTAATTTATACTCGGATTTCCATTCACACAGATTGTTGGAAAAGCCGAGCTTTATAGTATGCAACGGCATTTGTCTTCCAAGTCATTTAAACAAGAGGTCACTAAAGGGGATCTGTTTTGCATGTTGAAAGCACAGCTCTGTGTCTAGTGAGCATGTGTGCACTGGGGAAGTTTCTTGAAAGCTCACGGTATTATTGGGTACCAAGTACAAAGTACTGTGGGATCACACCATGAACCACGGAACAGGAACATGTCAGAATCCAGGTTTATAAACTGGAGGCCCTGACTGCTGGCCCTCAGATGAGAAGTCTGGAGCTGACTGCACTTGCTTCTCAGAAGAGGGCCCCAGAAGCAGCCGGAAATGTCAGAACAGGACTCAAACATCAGCCCAGGTATTCAAAATGGCAGCACACGATGGACAATCTGAGCCAGATCTCATGTGACTGTCACTACCATCTAGGTATTACTTTGACAGACTATCACAAGTTGAGTAGAAGTGGGAACGTGGACCATGCACTGAAGCCAAATGAGTTACCCAGATGCTTCCCCCAGTAAGGACATCGAGAAAGACACTGTTGTTCACGTGCTGCCCTCTTTACACCTGCAGACATGCGAGGTGATCAGATAGATTGGCCAACCTCACCCACCTAGCTCTAGTGACATCAAGAGTCAGGACCAAGAAATTTGTCTCCCTAGTCATCTCTCTTTATGAGGTTTGTGTCCCATGCTGTGCACATGGCTAGAGGTGGGAATGCAGTCTTAACAAGACAGTAAGTAGTGCCTTGTCTTCAGGCATTTAGCATGCCCAGCGACAGAGACAGGACACTAAATGAATAGTCAGAAGAGTTCTGGGAACGGGAGCCACACGGAACAGTACTGTGGTAAGGAAGAGGAAGAAGCCCCTCTGGATGGTGATGAGATGTTAGGGTGAAGAGGAACTGTGCACAGAGCAGGGACAGTGGGCTTCGAGAGCTGGATATGGGTAAGGGAGTGGGCATTGCTTATATCTAGTATGAAGGACTGGCTTGTAAGAATCCATTCAGTTTAGTCAGCACTCCTTACTGAGTTTTGCAAATAGCAAAACTTGGCAAAGGCTTTTTTAAATTTCTTTATTTTATGTGTATGAATGTACTATCAGCATGTAGGTTTGTGTACCCGTGTCATGCAATGCCTCGGAGGTCAGAAGAGGGTGTCGGATTCCCCTGGAACTGGAATTCTCCTAGAATTGGAGTTACAGACGTTTCTCAGTCACCATGTGGGCGCTGGGGATCGAACCCGGGTCCTTTGCAAGAGCAGTTGGCGCTCTCAACCGCTAGGCCACCTCTCCAGCCCCGCAAAGGCTTTTGATCAAATAGAGTTACATCGGGATAAATCATTGTCCTGCGATGTTTTACATGATTTTACCCTATAGCCTTAATCAGAGAAACTATCTGGAAACAATCCACACACAAGGGTTCAAAGTGAAATAGGATGAAAAATGCCCATCCAAACCTGACTGTGAACAATAGAGGACTGTCTCTTACATGCTGGCCGCAGGGCCTTGGAGCTGAAGCTCCTCTTCCCCACACTCTGAGTTAAATGTAGTGCTCCAGTTTAGAGATACAATAGCTGTGCTCTATGCTTAGGTGCAAGGACCAGGCTCCTGCAGCTTAGAAAGAGGCAGAGTTTAGCTTCTTCCCCAAACTCTTCGTAAATATGACTATACTGCAGCTGCTCCTTCCGATCCCATCCACAGCACACATTGACTTGGGCTTTCGTGTTCTTACCAGAGTCTGAATATGAATGGCCATTGCAGGAAGGAGCCTCTGGACTTCCGTCAGCTGAAACACATTTTCCACAGACTGCTGGTCCTCAGGTCTAGTTTGGATTCATTCATGCCGTCCCAAGGTTCTTGCTGAGGACAGTGCTCTGTGTTCTGGATGTGAATCATTTGTTCTTCCTCATCAGCACGTCTCAAAGGGCTGGTTCTGTCTCTGTGCTGCCTAAAATCTAGCACGGGCTCAGGAATAGAATGAAGACTAATCTGTTTCACTTTAAACTGACCAATAGATTGATTCTTAATAACCTGAGAACATCACTTTACATTCCTGGTCCTCAGTTATCCTATCCATAAATCAAGGACATCAGACAAAATGATTCAACTTCATGATATCCTGGCCAGCTCTGTGCAGCTAAAACCCTGCTTCCCTGAAACTATGTAAAATTAGTCTTTGACATGCTCTGTGCTATCCCTTACCTTGCGCCTTTCTGTTTTCATTTATTTATTTTTTTGCAATGTATGTATTTACCAGTCCTTCCCTCCACTCCGGGTCTATCTTTGAGTCTTTACAACAAGAGCAGGGTTTCATTCAGGTTAGTTTCTCCCAAGTTTAACACAGGGAAGCAGCTCAGGAAATGAAGACTGAGTGCAGACTGCACTCGTATTCCTTCGCCATCTTTATGCCTCTAAATAGACCTCCTTTTTCTTACTATCAAATCAAAGGAACGCCACTCTACATGTCTCCGGCTCTTTTCTCTCTGAAGCTTTATAATGTATGAGTGAAAATTCAAATTTTTGTGATTTGCAATCCCGCCTGGCTGTCCCTAGACAAGAAACTAAGAGAAAGCTCCACCCTACCAACTGGAGCCCTTTGGGGCTGGCTGACTCAGACCCACATACATCAAAGATGGTTTATGCTGGTAAAAGACCTGCGTACCCTGCCAAACTGGAGAAATGACCTAAAATTTGTGATGAGGCATTTAAACTGGACAAACAGAACACTCGCTCCTCCCACCCCCTGTGCAGGAATGATTTTAATGAGCCTGTGCCTTGTTGAGATTAAAGGAATTAAAAATTCCCCCCAAATACTCAATGCAGAGAAAAATCCTGGGGCTGGGAGAGAAGTTGTCAGAGGAATAAATGAACAGGAAGAGAGATCTCAAGACATCAAATAAATACCAAATAGCGGGAGCTCTGTATGCCATCTAAGATCTTGTTTCTGTTTTAGAAAAGGTTAACCCAATGTGATTACTGTTGCCTAAGAGAAAAGGAAAAGAAACTAGGAGGAACTGAATGTCTACCAGGGAGGGGGCCTCAGCAGACATGACAGCCCAGCATGGAAGATGGTGATCTTTACAAGGCACAGTTCAGGATCTAGAGGTCCATGGAGGTGAGCAGAGGTGAGCAGATAGATCTCAGTCTAAGTACTCCAGACAGAAGGCATCGAGCTGGGATGCAAGTGTGGGCTCTTCCCTATGCCAGGAGGAACAGCATTCAGGCCTGCTTGGCTCCACCCACAGTACTCATGAAATTAGAACTCAAAAGTAGAAAAGAGGGGAGGGGAGAGAGAGAGAGAGAGAGAGAGAGAGAGAGAGAGAGAGAGAGAGAAGAACTTAAGGGGAAAACCAAAGTAGCATGGTGACACCATGCCGAGTTTTGGAAGCCATCTTTCCACAGACTGTTTAATTGGCATTGTATTTTGAGGGTAGAGGAAGAAGAAAAAAAGACAGTGTTCAACCTGATTTACATGAAAATGAGAAGAAGGGGGAAAAGCAGGGTATTAAAATGTGTGAGTTGAATCCTTAGATCTCTGCATTCTGAGTGGCACACGGTAGAACTTCTAAATTGGCTACATTGCTTTAATTGAAATATAGAATTGGAATAACACATTGTGACAGGTACCTACAGGGGGGCCAGGTGGGGGGAGAGGATTGAGGCTGCTCGCACTTCTCCTTGGAGCAGTAGATATGGAGATAGGAGAGAGAGAGAGAGAGAGAGAGAGAGAGAGAGAGAGAGAGAGAGAGAAAGAAACAGAGAGACAGAGAGAGTGTACCAGAGAGAGATGGGGAGAGAAAGAGAGAGAGAGAGAACAGAGAGACAGAGAGAGAGATGCTTGAGAGGGCTTTGTTCTTTTCTAGCTCTTTGAGGCTTGCCTTTTTGAAATGTACATTTGTTCCTCATTCGCTCCAGGGTCCAATTAATCCACACCGCTGCACCCCCATTCCCAGCGTGTTCTTACTGTAGAGGTATTTTGCATCATCTTAGGGCATTTGTTGTACACTGGATGCAATGCAAAGAATGCGTAAAGCATCCAGGTTTGCCCACACAGACCCAAGCCCTCTGGATAGCCTGGGTCAAAGTCATGGGTTAGGTGGAGAACTCAGACTCAAAAGGTTCCCCTCTACTTCTGCATGGCTATGCTAATTTTCAAATGTAAATAGATATTGGAGTTTGTACAGAGGGTTTTTGACTTAGATGAAGCTCAGTTTAGGAATAAGGACAGATTATTATGAGGGTCAGAGACTAGATGCTGTCTGTCTCTCTGACCTGGCTTCCCAATGTGCCAGTCCATATCTGTTACACCTGTTGGCAGAGCTCATTCCCACAGCTCTTGGCACACATGCAACAAATGCTCATGATCTCAAAATCTCAAGCTTCCTCCTCCTAAAGCCTAGCCCCCATGTCACCATGCACTGTGTAGTTCAAAAGCCTCAATGCAGCCGTCACCAGCCCTACTTTACAAATAGGCTGGGCATAGGCAATGTGTGAGCTTCTCACGTGAGCTTTCCCATAAAACAGTTTATCTTACACAGACAGCTTTTCTATACCATAAGGTATAGATTAAATTAACAAGCCATCATTAAACTAATTGAAGCCCTTCCAGCCCTAATTCCCAGCACTCTTTCTCTTCACCTCAATCCATTTTATTGTTAAAAATAAGTAAAAGTTAATTTAAAACTTGAATTGTCTGCTCTAGGTTATGGCAAAATTCTTCCATAGCTGATCTGTGGGGAAAGACCAGTTATTTCTTTCCCTATTCATTGATGGCCAAGGAGTTGATACGATGGTACATGCTTTGGGCCAAGTGCAACACACTGTATTTGACAGAGACCAGACAGCTGTGCACTGTTTAGTGAAATAGGCCGGTGGAGAACACTGTTGATACTGTAGCAGAGCTTCACGTTTCTACCAACACTGTACTTACATTAAATCAGTAGCAGGGTGCAGAGCTTTATCACACTGCACAGCACAGAATGTGTGTTCAGAACATTACTGGTCTTACCATAAGAACAGATACTTCCCAGGGCCCTGTGTTTCTGGCTTTACTATTCATCCATCTCCACAAGTCAGACACTCAATGTGGTTTGAATAAGAAATATCCCCCGTAGTGTTATGTTTGAACACTTGGTCCCAGCTGGTGGCACTGTTTGGGAATGTTGTAGAACCTTCTGGACATGCCACCTCACTGGAGGAAGTGGCTCTCCTGACACTGCTTCCTGCTCACTTTCTGCTTCCTGATTATTGATTCGATGTGAACAGCTGCCTCCTCTCCTGCTCCTGCGCCATGCCTTCCCCACCAGGAAGTACTGCAGCCCCTCAAACTGGATGCCAAAATAGACTCTGTCCCTTAAGTTGCTTCTTGTGAGATGTTTTGTCGGAAAAATGGGGAAAATAACCAATAGAAGAGATTGATACCAAGAGCTAGGGCTGTCGCTGTGAGGAACGTGATGATGTGTTTCTTATGTGTCTAAAGTTGGCTCAGAGGGAGAATATTAGAAAAGTCCTAGAATGATGTAAGGCCATTCTGATGGGAGTTTGGAAGACCGAAATGCCAACAGAAGCAAATAGTAGAAGCCCAGCTCACGACGTTTTAGAGACGAACAAAAACTCTATTTGGAACTGAACTATAAACCATTTGTGTTATATTCTGGCAAAGAATCCGGCTTTATTCTGCTCCTGTCCTGAGAATTTGAATGAGGCTGATTGAAAAGTGAGGAGCTACTATGTTTGGCAGAGGACATCTCAAGGTACGATAATAGACAGGCTGTGGCACGATTACTGCTCACCGCTTGTATCCAGTTCTTCAGTGAAAAAGAACGAGTGGACGGAAAGTTATAGAAAATGTGTGACATGACAAGGGGGAAAAGCATGCTCAAACTTAAAACTGCAGACCTGACCAGTGCTGAAAAACAAGCTATAATTGCTAGAGAGTATTCCCATTAAAGAGAAACTTTCTCTATACTATGAGAAGACCCCACCTACCAAAGACTCCAACTTGTGAAAATGTAAATGGATTTAAAATGAGAGAGCCTGAACTGAGAATGCAACTGAAGGGATTCTCCATGTACAAACAAGTGTCTAGGGAAGTGTCTCCCCAGGGGTACTTGAACAGAAGCTGATGCACCTGTGGTCCAAGGCATCCAGGCTCCAACCTAAGCTGGCAGCAGAACTGGTATGGTCATTATGAGGTATTGGATTTTTCACACATGACAGATGCAGGATGGAATGGGTCATGGGGTCTTGCACCATATTTCTAGAGAGCCACTGAAGCAGGCAGTGTGTAGAAGGATCAGAGAGATCCTGGAAGACTGCTTTGTGAAGCTGAGACTGAAGTCTAAGTTGCAGTAGACACCCCAGGATGTCAGCACCACGGAACCTCTCTGAGGAAAGCTTTGTAAAAGGAGTGGGGCCAACCCAAGAGAGAAGCTCTGTGTGTGTTGCCCATGGCTGAACTGCAGGGGTGGGGCTACCCAAGCCCTCTGGAGGCCAATGCTTCCACCATGAATCCTAGATGCTAGACAATAAACTGTAGAATTTGGTGTTTTCTCTGCTGAGTTTTGTCCTTGCTTTGTATTTTATTCTGTGTCATTCTGCATTGGAAGTAGGTAACCTGGGTTTTGATGTTAAAGGAGTTCCCAGTTAAAAATTGCCTTGGGTTTCAGAAGAGACTGGACTTTTGAATGCTGTTGGGCTTTTAAAGACTATAGGAAACGTGAAAGTTGCAATGAATGCATTTTACACCATGAGATAGCCATAGCTTGTGAATGTGAACACCAAGAGCAGAATGTTATGATTTGAATATGAAATTCCCTCCATTGGCTTATGTGTTTGAACACCTGGTCCCCCGCTGGCTGGGAGGTGGTGCCTTACTGAAAGATGTGAATCACTGCAGTGGATCTTAAGGTTTTATAGTATGGCCCTACTTCCTATTCACCTCCTGCTTCCTGCCTGCTGATACAATGTGAGCAGCCTCTTCTTCCTGCTGTGGTGCCTTCCCGACCTAGGCTTGTATCCCCTGGAACTGTAAGGGAAAACAAACCCTTCCTACCTTAATATTGAGTATTTTGTCATAGCAACTAGAAAAGTAGCTAATGGATTGATCATAACTCTTAACCAAAGTGAGGCTCACTGAATTTGCTTCTCACCAATCTCTCAAATCCCACCCCCACGTTTCCTCAAGAATGTCAGCCCACCCCCCATCGTCTCTCTCTCAGACACCATAGGAGCTTGTTGCCAGGTGTGGTTACCATGGCCTCTTGGAGTCTCTCCAATCCATTCTGCAAATGCAAGCCACAAGGATCTCACTAACATGTAGCCACCACTCGGCAGCCATTGACAACTGGTTCTAGAATCAAAATCCGCAAATGCTGCAGCTCATAATACACAGTGGAGCCTCACTGCATGTGACCTATACATCTGCTCCAGGTGACTTTCAGTCATCTGGTTGTTTATAATACATGACAAAATATGAAATGGATGCTATAGTGCAAGATTTAGAGACTAATGATACACACAAAAACGAATACATGTACCCATTCAGTATAGACACATTTTGACAGGAGTTTCTTTGATAGTTGAACCCATGGACAGGGAGCCAGAGGGCCATGTGCATATAGGGGGCTTATTTCTCTCCTACTCAAAGCCCCTTTGTGACTTCTTTTTCCCCCTAGGCCCAAACATGTGACATGGTGTACAGAGCGCTGGGGCCCTAGACCTCTCCCCCTCCTGTCCCCCCCATCACACTGCTTCTTCTCTTCCTACCCCTCCCCGGGGCTTTGCTGTGGATCCCACTCCCTCCTGTGGACCCGTCCTCTTCAGCTTAGCATCTCAACCACCAGCTAACATGAGCTTGCAGCTCTCTGTGCCTGGGATTCCGTGGGAGGCAGAGGCCAAGGAACAAAGAAAAACACAACCATTTTGTCCATTGTCTCTTGAAAGGCATAGTGTGGGATGCCTTTGATCCGGTCATAATCATGATGGCCTCCATCTCCTCTGTGTGCCCTGCCACTGTAAGGAGCAAGCTGTCCCCTTTCCTTGGTCCCTGTCAGCTTCCTAGGCTAGAACTTCCTGGGATCTGGCCCCTGGCACAGAGTAACCAAGCCTGATTTCTACATGACACTAAAGTGCATTTTGGCCTCTTGTAACATGTGCAGTTGGAAACAATTCTGTGGAAAATGAACTTTTTGAGAGATGAAAAACATCTTCCTCATTTAGAATAAGAGACAGAGAAGGCCCTGAACTTTGTATCTTCATGCTACCCTATACTTTGTGTCAGCAGCCTCCACTGGAAACGGGAAGAGCTCTGAAAAGAGAATGAGAACCTCTGGATGAAAACGGTTGGGCAGGCGCTGGCGGCAAGAAAAATCCACATGCTGTAATTATAGATTTTTGTTTGTTTTAAATCCTGGCACTCAATCTGTGAGCTTGGTTTAATAATAAAATACTGGAATTATGCATGCAAGTGCAAATTTGGTATCATGTCAGTCAATTCCAAACACTATTTACAGAATGGTATCATTACAGTGCATTAATATACGGCTTCATAGCTTATTTCTGTATAAGATTCGTCAAATATCACCACAAGATGGTCGCTGGAGCCCTTCTCAAGAGTTTAAGCTTATCTCAACCATCTTTACAACCTATGAACTTCCTGCTGAACCAGTGTAGCTTGGGTTGTGCTGTGAGCAACGCGCATGGCAGTTGTTGGTAATAACTTGGAAAGAAGAAGAGAGGAGAACATGTGGCATACTGTGTGTGATGAAAGGCAACATCCTCTCATCAGTCTTTTCTGCATGTGTGATTCTGTCACTAAGAAGCTCACACTACATGGGCATTTGGTTGGTTATGAGGGTATTGCTGCAATAGATTGGGGATCTCATTGAGAGCTTTTGGCTAGTTGTCTCTGACATAGGAAGTGGTAGGCAGTCATGATCCATTTAATATTATTATTGTTGTTCTCTTTCTGAGACAGAGTCTCATTGGGTAACAGGAGCTGCTGTGGAACTGGCTTCAAACTCACTCTCTTGCCTCAGTGTTGATGGCTAATCTCAGTTTACAACTTGATAAGAGTCTAGGAGCACCCAGGAAACAAGCCTTTGAGAATCCTTATGAGGGGTTATCTAGATTGGGTGAAAAGACTTATGAAGACCCCTCTTTAACTGTGGGTGGTGCCAATCAATGTGTTAGGGTCCTGGACTGAATTCAAAAAGAGAGCTGAGTGCTAACATTCCTGGCCTTCTGCTTCCTGACTGAATGCATGTGTCCAGCCAGCCTCCTGCGCCTCTTCTCTACCCTCCTGACTATAATGGGATGTAACCTCTCAGCTACAAGCCAGAAGAAACCCTTCTTTAAATTGTTTCCCGTCGGGTTATTTTGTCATATCAATGAACATACTCAGCATCCTCAGTGCCAGGACTATAAGCATGTGCCAGCACAACCAGCTTGGCATTGCAATTTAAAACAAAGGTTGTGGAGCCAGACAGCAGCAGTTCAACTCTAGCCATACAGCAGACTAGTTCAGCAGATTTGTCTAGGGAATTAACTTCCTTGTGCCTCAGTTTCCACATCTTTAAGCTATGTTAACTTAATCCTAGCAATTTCCTCATAAAGTCTTATGTGGACTTAGTAAATAGAGCCCTAGAAAGCCTCCTGGCTTGTAGGCAGTACCCCTGGACTCTACCTGTCTTTCTTCTCTCTGTAACTACAGTGTCCAGGACAGTATTTGGGAGAGAGATAGTTACCAATCAGTACATGAGAGGTGGACAGAAACATAAAGAGCACGGTTGTACAATCCCTGCATTCATTATTTATTTGTAGCTTTCTTTTTATGTCAGTGGCTCTGCCAAAATCTGGGCCTCTCTTTTTGTTGGAACTTAAGGCTGCCGGAGACATTGGACCTGGTTCAGATAGCTATCAAGGGAGACAAAGAAAGAGGTTTGTACATCAGGGATGAAAGTTGGGCCTTCTCGAATGTGCAAAACTGAGAGCTGATGGAGAAGTCATTATTAACTCACACATTTAACACGATGTTTGCTTTTCAACAAAGGGAGACTAATTAATCTAGCAGTTGATTATGTGGCTCCCTTAATTTGTTACTGGTTTTCAAATACCAAAGTAATTACATTACCAAAGGAGGACAGTTGCTAGAAAGTCAGTTTACAAAAAGTCAGAAAGGGTTGTCTCTGGTGCTTCCAAGTTCTGTTGGGACGGAGCCTTGCATTTCGATCTGACTTGGCAGCAATTTGCAAGATCCCCTAGTAGAGGAGTAGATGTCAAATCCAGTTCTTGCCAGTGGTGGGAAAGGTAGCGTGTCTCTCATGGTGAGCAAGGGTGGAGGCACAGTGACGAAAGGCCAAAACACTGGGAAGATGAGCCTGTGAGTTCACAAGCAAATGGTCTACCAACCGTCCAGGACCAGGACCTCCAAAACAAGCCTGGCCCTGAGCTAGAGTTTTACCTGTCATTTTATAGTAAAGCATAGCAAGTACCAGCAGTTAGCTACTCAAGAGGGATGAAAAGAGACTTTTCTTAGAAAAGAAAGCAGACAAAAATATTTGCAGGAACATCATGGTTAACTTGACCTCAAGCTATGTTTATGTCTGGTGCTGACTGATGGAATCCAGTTGGTGTTTTTCTTATTTTTGTAATTTTTACTTTATAACCTTGAGTGATTCGAGGGAAAGGTAAATGGGAAGGAGGACTCACTATGCAGAGCACATAGTAGCACACATCTTTAATCCCAGCCCTTGGAAGGCAGAGGCAGGCAGAACTCTGCAAGATCAGGACTAGACTGGTCCATATAGTGACTTCATATAGGCTGGGACTAGGGAGACCCTGTCAGAAAACAAACAAACAAACAAACAAACAAACAACGCATAGGAAAGGCTAAACTGTGTAGCTTACTCATGATGTTTTATGGCTTCCTGCACCAGAGGGCCTGTGGAGGCAGAGGGCCTAGGTTCAGATCCTTACTGTGTCACTGGCCAGTGTTGGAAATGCCCCCACCCCCCATGGAGTCTGCCTCAGGAGGAGATTGTAAGAATTAACTGTATAGAATAAGGGCTGAAAATATTGAATATAATTAACAAGCACAAGGTACCTTCTGACCTTGTCTTCAGCCCAGGTCCTAGAGTTCTCTGCTAGGAATCCTATTTCCTGAACATCCCTGCTTCAGCGACCCCACACACTGGTCCTCGTCATCTGCCAGTACTTCCTGTCCACCACTTCAGCTCTTCAAGTTCCCATCATTCTTGAACTCTTTTTGTTTTTGCTATTTTTTTGAGACAGGGTCTCCCTTTAGTCCCAGCTGGCCTGGAGCTCACTATGTAGACCAGGCTGGCCTTGAACTCACAGAGATCTGCCTGCCTCTGCTTCCAGAGTGCTGGGATTAAAGGTGTGCGCCACCATGCCCGGCTCATCCTTGAAATCTTATCCAGTCTTCTCTGAAGCTTCCACGCTTCTGCCACACAGGATGGGCAACCCCCTCCTGTGCCACTTTATCTGTTGAAAATGCTGTGTTCCATGATTTAAGATATTATCTTTTCACATTTTAGCAACCCTGTAATCAGGATCTACTTTATAGCCTGCTGGGTCAGAAGTTCAGAGTCATACAGCCTATCCTATGACATTCTTTAGCATCTAGTATCCTTCCTTTCCTTGTCTTTGTAACCCAAACACTGAATCTCCTGTGTCCTAGCTTTCTACTCTCTTCAGTGTCCCTGGACAAAGCATTCGGATAATCACATAATAGTAAAGGAACAAACACTTCTAATTTTGTTGAGTAGTATAGTCTCTGCGTATGTGGTGACATCTCACAAATGACAGTAACAATTACTGCAACAGTATAGCACTAAGTATGTGGCAGTACCATTCAAAGCACTTACATTTATTAATTAACCTACTCATCTCACAATAATCTAATGAGGTAGAGTCTATTTTTATCTTAGTTTCACAGATGGGGAAACTGAACTTTAAGGGGATTAAGCAGTATGCCCAGGATCCTGTAGCTGGTAAGAGGGGCTGGGATTTCAACTCAGGTTATCTGACTCCCAAACCTGCTCACTTTTGTTTTTGAGACATAGTCTCCCTGTAGTCCCACCTGGCCAGGAACTTGATAAGTACACCTTGATCTCACAGAGATCTATCTACCTCTGCCTTCCCAGTCGGATTAAAGACGTGCACCAACACACCCAGCTGTTCATATCTTCCTAGTCACTCATCCTTAGATGTGGGATAGTAGATTAATTTCATTCTTTCTAGTCAAGCAAAGTCTTCCTTACTCTGTCACCCACAGTCTGTCTGGATGGCATGTAAATACCATCTTCCTAGACCCTCAGTTAAGACAGTTGCACATCTCTACATTTGTTCTTATTCCCTACAATCATATCTGCCTTTTCTGTACCATCAGTTCAGATACAAATCAGGCTTCAAACCTCATCCAAGGCCATTCTCATGGTGTATTTGGGGCCCACTCTGCCCCATAGGGAAGAACTTTCCTGCTAAATCACTGCTGCAGTAACCTTTGAAAATTATCTATGTCCCAACATAGGCAGATATTTTACACTGTGTCAGAGTTTATATTCTGTTAGCTTTTACTGACAGTGTTCATATTAAACCATCAACTACTTGAGGAGAAGTAGGTCTTAAGTAAGTCTTGGAGCCCCCCCCCCCACCAAGTAGTAAGGACTAAATGAATACTGTGTGTATAGAGTTGATTTCTTTTTTGAATACTTTTATTGATGATTTGTATATTTCATATATTACCTTTCAGTCCAATTTAGACACATTCCCCTCTCCCTGTCCTACCTCACCCCAGTTCAGGCCTTCTGCCATACATGTCTTGCATCTTTCAGTCTTTCCAAAGTTTTTTGCTGCAGAGGCTCGTTGTTTTGAGCTGAATCAGTCAATTCTTTGACCCATTATGTTGTTGTTGTTCCCTCCCCTTTGTATTGCTCCAACATATGCCTATATAACCATCATATATGTATCAAAATTATGACCTGAGAGAATAAACTGTATGTTAATTCCAGAATATGTTTAAGCATTCACATTTTTCCCTTTAATTTTGTATTACTCTAAGATATGAATACATACTTTCTACCCATATACAGTAATTACAGGGTCTGAAAATAAGTAGTAGGTCAATTCTAGAGCCTGTTAAGAGATCCACATTATAACAGCACAGTTGTGATAAAAGAAATATAACAATAATGTTGTTCAGCTTGCCTTTCAACTGGGGATTTGGTGTTAGCATCCACAAATGAGGGTAACCATTTTTGGAATTCACATTTTTCCCCTTTAATTTTATATTAAAGTATGCATACATACCGTCCCCCCATATACCATAATTACAAAGTCTGAAAATAAGTGGTAGGTTAATTCTAGATCCCATTAAGGTATTCACATTATAATGGTACAGTTGCTTTCAGGTACACTATATATNATATATATATATATATCTGGTGCTAGCATCCACAGATGAGAGATACCATTCGTGTTTTGTTTTTCTGGGACTGTGTTACTTCACTTAACACAATGTCTTCTATTTCTATCCATATACCTGCAAAGTTCATGATGTCATCTTTCTTTACTTCTTCATAGAACTCCATTGTATAGATGTACCACATTTTCTCTATCCACTCATTGGTTGAGGGGCATTTGGGTTGATTTCTTATGAGAGACCACATCTATATCATACAACCTGGAGTATTAATATTTCACTCATTTATTATTCAACATACATTTATTGAGTACTCATGATGTGCTAGGAATGGAGCTAATTACTGCCACCCCTCCAGCTACTGTGACTACTACTAATAGCAGCTGACATTTATTGAACACTTACTGTTTCTCAGATACTGTGCTAAGACACATAAAGTACCTTTATTCCATGCAACAACCTCATAGTCCACAGTTTACAGGTGATAAACTGAGACTTAGAGATACCACATGTTTTGTCTTAAAAGCATTGTTTTAGATAGCTTTAGTTTAGTGGTTCTGGTCTCTTGTTAATCACAGCTGATTTTTCAGCCCCAGCCAACCAGATGCCAAAGATTCTCAATCCAAAATATCCAACAGCCTAGATAGTCACTGGTTCCATTGAAACTTTGCAAGTCAGACCTCCATTGTCTACAGTTCTTTCAGCATTGTTTTCCAAGTTTCTCCAGAACAGCTCACTAAGCTCTAAATTCTCAATGGCTTTTCCAGTCCAAAGCTCCAAATCCTCTATAACCCTCCCCCAAACAACTAAGTCAGGTCCGACACAGCAACACCCCACTCTCTGTGCCAATTTTTGTCTTAGTTTGCCTTCAGTTGCTGTAATAAAAACACTGACCAAAACCAACTTTGGGAGGAAAGGGTTTATTTGGCTTACAGAATAGTCCATCATCAAGGGAAGCCAAGGCAGAAATTCAGGGCAGGAGCCTGGAGCACAGACCAAGGAAGAATGTGTTCAGTCTGCTTTCTTACATAATACAGGACAACCTACACAGCAGTGGCATTGCCTACACTGTGCTGGGCCCTCCCATATCACTTAACAACCAAGAAAATTCCTCACAGATGTGTCTACAGGCCAGTCCAATGGAGGGAATTCCCCAGTCTAGGTTCCCTCAACCCAAGTCTGTCAAGTTGACCACTAAAGCTATCCAGCACAATGTCCTTGATAAATACATTTAAAATAGACAGTGTTGAATTAGTATTTAAGGTAGCTTGAGTGACATTGCTGAGTTCCTGGAGTGGACAGAGAGGCACTGGTCCCCGGTCATTGTGTGAGGTCTCCACGTACTCACATACAAGAGAATCATTGCTGCCTACCTCAAAGTCACATCTCCTCCATGTTTCCAGCCCTTGCAGGTAGGGGCCACATATCTGTGCATAACAGCGACATGGGTCAGAACACATAGGCATCAGCCCTCTTCTGATTGGACGACTGCAAGGCTATGAGAGCTCTCAATCTGGGCTGGCTGTGTGCAATTTCGAGGGAACCCAAATCAACACAAGTTTGTATGTAGCTTAAGTGAAAGATGAGCCTTTGCTGTAACAGCCACTGCTATTTGATAGCTGACTTCACCTTTCTGAATATAGTAAGTCATAGGTCTTAAGGATGCAGGCTGTCAACAGTGTGTTTATACTTTAGTTTCCTGTGAGAAAAATTAATTATTGTTTACTTATCCTTTATTCACTTATGTACTATCTGCCTAGATATTTTAACATCTGTTCATTGCCAGATATTAGTCTGGGTGCTGACAAAAAGCCCCATCACCCCTGCCTTCTGAGAGCCAGGAGTCAGCCCGAGACACACAGACAAGAAAATTCCAATACAGCGTAATAAGAGGGTCAGGGGGAAGAGTGAAATGGACCCTAAAAAAAGGAAACTGATCCCAGTTTGGAGGTTTTAGAGCTATGCCTAGCTGGATGAGTTTATTTTTTTTTTGAAATTGAACAAATAGGTATTAATCAACTAACTCTTCTATGCCAGGTGCTGGGCTGTAGTAGCGAACAAGCTTCAGAGAATAATGAAGAAGGCAAAGTCTGCTAGATAGGTGACAGGATAGGAATTTGAGGGGAGGGGCTTCAGCTTTGGACATGGAAACTGTGGGTGTGGGCGGCAACTGCCAGCTGAGGTTGCCAGGCCTCGGCTCTGGCGGGGGTCGTGGTCAAAAGGGAGACCCCACATGGAAGGATGTGGGGAGAAACTGACAGGCTTCATTTCTATGTCAAATGTTGCCAGGATACTCAATTTTCCTTTTGCTGGATTTAATTTGTCTTCACGTTCTCTTGCTTGCAGCAGAGTTTAAATATATCTCTCAGAGAAGAGGTGTCTATTATTGGACTCAAGTGTTTTTATTTTAGGCATTTCTGAGAGCAGCGCTCTGAGAGCGGGCAGGGAAGACGAGGAAGTAAGCTTTTAAGCAAAGAGCTTGACAATAGAAAATTGATGTGCTTTGTGGATCTGGAAGAACCACTGGCCCTGGAGTCCAGAAGGCCTGGTGGAAGTCCCAGTCAGTGCCCTTTGTTCCAGCTGGCTGATCTTAAGCCAAGTACAGACTCCTGGCTTCTACATCCTTATCAGTACCTGCTGGTGTTAGCAGCCCGCTTCCTGCTGGCACATTAGACCAAGGTGATAGAAGGACTGTGTGTTGTGAGCAGGGTGACTGGTGAGAAGAAAGCACTCAGAGAACATCATCTACTGGCAGCTGTCGTTGCAGTGCCTGCTCTCCTTAGCTTCATCTTCTTCACCATCCTCATCACTGGGTTTATTTTGTGGGGAGCATTTTTCTTCCCTGTGGAAGCACTATACCTTCTGGGAGCTTTGCTTTCAGTCGTGTCACAAATTACAGTAGCTTATTGTCCCTGGCGTGTCATGTTGCAGATTCTCACCCTGACACTTGAGGGCCTCTTTATATGTGTTAAGACTGTTCCACCTTCTTATTGTCATTCACTTCCACCATAGCCCAGAATTCCCTTCTCTCTCTCTCTCTCTCTCAATCTCTCTCTCTCTCTCTCTTCCTTTATGCTTTTTAGACATGCTGCTTCCCACTTATCATAGAATGCCCCTCTGCTTGCTGTAATAGAATATGTTGAGTTCCTACTCTGTATCAAGACGAATACTTTATATAGACAATACCCTTACTCTTCACCACTAAGAGGCTGTGAAGACTCAGGAAGGTGAGACTTCTGCCAAACCCAGACAACTAGAAAGCCATGGAGGAAGGTTGGTGACATCTGTGTGTGGTGTGGTGACATCCCAGTCTTTGAAGGTGGGTTTCAAGACCATTGCCTCTATCTCTCTGATGTAGGGTGAAGGGTCACAGCCTCACAGGACCTCGGTCCATGTTAGCCAGAATAGGAAGACGGAAAAACTTCATATAAACCCGGGGCAGAGTAGCGTACCTGCAAGGCTCCATGCCCCTGGGGGCATCTCAGTGAAGAGGCAGTGCTGAGTGTCTGAGGCACATCTGCTCTCCCTGAATACTGCACCATATTTGGTCTTGGTCAACATCTGGGATGAACGGGGCAGGCCTAGTATTAGAGCCAAACAGGTCAGCTCAGCCTGAGTGAAAGACTGAGTTCCAACAGACGGGGAGGGACATTGTAGGTCAAGATTGAAAACCTGTAGTAACAGGAAGTCATGGGTAGGTCAGAAGCGAGGACAGTCGAGGTGAGTAACCGGAGGCTCAGATGAGGCCGTCTATACAACACTCAGCACAAGGGCAACAGAGGCTTGCTTTTCTGTGCTGAGGTATAGATAAGACACTTTCACTCTCAGCGAAGTCTTAGAAACCAAGTCCATAGAACTTTACTTCTGACTGTCACCTAGCTCAGCCTCCAGGGATTTGCCACTTACAGTCCTGGTGTGGCCTGGAAGAGAGTGTCTGCAGTGAGCATAGCCCGGCGACACAGTCCTGCGAGGAGGTCCCAGGAAGCCAGGTGCAGAAGAAGCTCCCTGATGTCCACTTCAAGGAAATTTTAGGGGGTAGAAGATTGAACTCATCCTCATCCTTAGGAAGAATGCAGGAAGTCCTAACTTACAGGTGGCATTGGCCAATCCTAGGATTACTTCATCCAACATTCCTACTCCCTCCTCCTACTTAAAGCTATTCTGTTTAGTAACCAAAGGCTTCTAGGAGCTAGATTTCCTAGTCATGCAAGGTATCTCCCTTCAAGCACTCTCCTTTTTTTTATGTAAGTTACTTTATTCGGTCACAGGACAGTGGGCCCCACATGGCTTTTTCCATATGGCTTCATTTTGGTTAGCTCTCCCTCCTGTGCCCTGGTTTTTCACCCCACCCCTCACTGCTGAACTATTTGTTACTGAAAGATTCAGAGAAAAGGGAAGACATGGCCTTCAACTGTGTACCCACTGGTGACACACCCACAGTTCCATGGATAGTTCCAATCCAGTGGTCACATAGATGGCCCTGGTTAAACTAACTGGGTCTTAAACCAAGCCAAAAGTCATGAATTTGGGAATGGAACTTGTAAGGACAACAGAATAGAAACAGAAGGGAATGTGGTGGGGTAGACTAGTCAGACTACATTACATACATGTATGACATTGTCAAAGAACTAATTTCCTTCTTTAATCTCACTTTAAAAAGTTTGTAAATACTTATTGCACAAGCATGAGAACCAAGTTCAAATCTCCATCCCTGTCAGGTATGGTGGTACACATTTGTAATCCCATCACTAGGGAGGATGGCATGGAGAGATCCCTGGAGCTCACTGACCAGACAGCTTAGCACACCTGGCGAGCTCCAGGTTCAGCAAGAGACTGTCCCGAAAGTCCAGTCAATAGGAGGAAACTCATGTGTGGTACTGTAAACAACCAAAGACATGTGTGTGGAGAGGTCATAGATCTTAGACAAAACCCCAAGGCTGTCATATCCCTAAACTAATGTATTAGTATACAGTTAAGTATCCCAGTCACCCACTCATCAAAGAAACTTCTTTTGCACCAGATGGAAACTATTTCTGAGTACCATAACTGCTCACACACAGACATTGTCTGTGAATTGTCAAAGCCTGAGTGGCACATCTATAATGCAGTCTATACACCTAAGCCTCAGGCAACACAAAACAAGGGGTAAAGAGGACACTGATGACTCTCTCAGATCTCATTAGTGAAGTTCCCGCATGCAGACACTGATGAATCTCTCAGCTCTCCTTAGTGAAGTTCCCTCATGCAACAGAGGGCCAGAAACACAAAAGGCACAAACAGCCAAAGTGTGGAGACTAGGAATCTGCAAAGTGTGGATTCTCAGATTGGACTCCTATATTAACCTTGACTCTCCCAGGGCCCAGGGACCATTTTGGAAGAAGGGGCAGAAAGATTGTAATAGCTAAGACGGAGGTGCATGACCATATGGAAATAGAATCATACAAGCTCCAGGGACTTTTCTCGTATGAACCTATAGCAGTAATGTCAGCATATACAAGACCCATGCAGACTCAAGCAGACAGAATCCAGCATGGAACTATGGAAATGGCTGCAGGACCCAATCTTAGCAGAACTATTGGCAGCTGATTACTGCTGGGTGCAGAAAAGCTGATCTTCTTAAAGTGAGGGACTCTAGATAGGCTGACCAGACTTCAGTGGATGAACTTGCACTGAGAAACATCTGCGGATGCTAACTTGATACAAATGACAGGATGAGGGTGTATGAATTCCAGTGCGGGGGGGGGTGCTGTGAGAGGGTGCCAATGGGTGAGGGGGTATAAAGGTAGATAAGATTGAGATGTTCTGTATGAAATACACAAAAATTCAATAATAGTGAAAAGATAAGGTGGAATGCAATTGAGGAAAGATAAGCAACATCAGCCTGTGGCTGCCACACATGTGCACCTGCATATATATATATATATATATATATATATATATACACACATATATATATATACACACACACATGTACACACACACACACACACACACACACACAAAATCACAGGCTTCAAGTTATGAAGAAGGAAGTGTTTGTGAGTTGGACTTAGAGACAGTCCCTTCCTTTGAAATAGGCAAGGAGAAGAGTCTCCTACCCAGTTTATTAGAAACTTATTATGAGCCTGGTAATTTGTTTTTACATATAATATTGCTTTCTTTTTAATTTAAGTTTTTAATTGTAGTTTTTAGTTGGCATAGAAAGTAATTGCATTTCATTCTGACATTTTCATCCATCCATCCACACAGAAATGAATAGAACTACCGCATCACTTTCAGTCCTCAGTCAATTGATGAGGAGCAAATTCATTAATCCCATTTTTAGATGACAAAACTAAGGCTTTCAGACCTCACACTGAAGATCAGATAACAAATGTCACTCCGGTGCTGACAAAATGGTTTCCAGGATGAATTGTGGCCATTAACCTGGAACTGGGGTCACGAGGCATTCATACTACACACATCATTTAGAGGATGAAAAAGCCCGGGCATGAGAATGTTCAGAGCAAGTAAGTGTCTCCTGCTACTTTGCAGGGTCCCCGGGTTCAACCATGGCTGCACCTCTGTGGCGCAGACAGGGACAGCAGGGAGCTGCTACCTACCTTAGCCTCCAGCTGAGCCCAGGTCTGCTTTCTGCCCCATGTCAGGATCCAGAACCTGCACCAGCCTGGAACAGCACTCAGCTCCGTGACGGCAGAGGTGCTTCTGAAGTCCAGATCTGCTGGCACTTTCTGTGTTTCTGTCACTAGCTCTTCTTTCTCTCCTGTCCATGACATGGCTAAAGCTATTCCTCTCTGCTCCTCTGAACCACTCTTAGTTTGTTTCTGGGAAGGTCTGCTCATTATTATAATTATTATTATTATTATTATTATTATTATTATTATTATTTTGAGGATGGGAAAATAAACTCTAATAGTTTCCAAATTCCTCTCCTTCCTCTCTCGGGATGCCCCTAGCATGCACCCAGCACAGGTACCTGTCTCCTTTCTCACCCCATACCTTCTCTGAGAATGCCCCTCCCTGCTGGAGTGCCAAGTGGGTGTTAGTCAGGCTGGATCCCTACTAATCCATGCACACAGGAGGAGCAGGGGCATGCCAGTTTCAGTACTTCATCCACAGGGTCCCTGGAAATGAATGTTGAGCCAATGCATCTATACAATGGTGAGAAGGAATGTCCTTGGAGAGTCAGTGGGAGGAGCTAATAGTGGCATTGCTACTATACTAGGCTGGGGAGTTGGGGGCGGGGGAGGTGGGGAGGTTGGGAGGTTGGGTTGGGGAGTGGGATTCTGCATCTAATCCATGCACCATAAGCAGAAGAAATGCAAGCCAGAGTCTCTGTGAGAAAGCTGAATGAGTCAGGCAGCCTGGATTCAAATCCTAACTCCTCTTCCTGTCTCTGCAGAGTCAACAGCAGAGTCCTCTCAACTGAAGGAGGATTTCCCACAGTAGCCAGGAAGGAAATTGAAAAATATTCTGAAAGAAATTAAACCCAAAATCAGCAAAGGCCCAGCATGTCATATTTCTAGGTCCCAGGAATTATCTTAAGTTTAAGGATTGAATTCCATCAGCTTGCACATGGCTATAGCTCCGTGACACAGGGCGTGTCTCCATGGTCAGTGAACAGGGACAGAGTGGCCAGGACACAGGGAGGCTGTGCACAACTGCTTAGTACAGAGCCAGGACTGAACCAGGCATTCAGCTTCTAGGGTCTATACTCTTAACCTCAGCTCTTACTTATCCCACCAAGGGCATATATGTCCTATAGGCAGGGCTTAGACTTCTGCATTACAAGGTACTCGAACATGCTGGTTTCCAGGACAATGCTTCTTACATGTGAGTTTGGGCAGACTACTCATCCTCTCTGAGCTAAGTAAATACTCATGTCACCATGAGACAATAATATGAGATAACAAATGAGATAAATTAGAAATTGAAGAAGCTCTCCTCACTTTGCACATAAAACTATGAAGTGCTGTTAACTATTGGAAGCTAAGGAGTCTTGAATGATATGGGGAGATGTTTGTTTTATGCTCTGTGGCCAATGGAAGCAAATGGAAGCATTCTGTTTCTGTTTTTACTTCAAATCAAAATAGGGTAAGATGGATGGGTGAATGGCTGGAGACTGAAATAGTTTATCAGTAATTTAGAAGCTGTATCTCATTTATATATATATTTTTTATCAAATCTAGACCCATGTCCCCCCATCCCCCCACCAGAGCTCATGCATTCTGCCAAACATGCTTTTCATCTCTTTCTCAGTCTTTCTCAATATTTTCCATGTGGAAGTTGACTGCTTTGAGCAGAAGTTCACTGTTTCAGTCAGTTCTTTGATGCAGTATTTTCTGTTGTTGTTGTTGTTTCCAAAATGCATTATGTCCAACTGCTTTGTACAGAAGCTCAGGGGGCCCTACACAAGAAATACTTACAACTGGGTAATTGGCACTAGCATCCACAGATGAGGGATACCATTCGTCGTTTGTTTTTCTGGGACTGTGTTACTTCACTCAGCATGATGTCCTCTAGCTCCAGCCATTTTCCTGCAAAGCTCGTGATGTCGTCTTTCTTTACTGCTGCATAGAACTCCATTGTGTAGATGTACCACATTTTCTCTATCCATTCGTCAGTTGAGGGGCATTTAGGTTGGTTCCAGCTCTTTGCTATTGTGAAGAGAGCTGAAATAAACATGGCCGTGCATGTATCTCTGTGGTGGCGTAAGTCTTGAGGGTACATGCCCAGGAGTGGTATGGCTGGGTCGGGTGGCAAGTTCATTCCAAGTCTTCCAAGGGTTCTCCACACTGCTTTCCATAGTGGCTGTACGAGTTTACATTCCCACCAGCAGTGGATGAGTGTTCCCCTTTCCCCACAACCTCTCCAGCACTTGGTATCATTTGTTTTCTTGATCCTAGCCAGTCTTACTGGAGTAAGATGATATCTTAAAGTGGTTTTGATTTGCATTTCCTTAATGATTAGTGATGTTGAGCAGTTCTTGAGGTGTTTCTCAGACATCTCTAATTCCTCGCTTGTGAAGTCTCTGTTCAGTTCTTTGCTCCATCTATTGAGCGGGTCGTTTGTTTTCTTTTTTCTTTGTTTTTTGAGTAGTTTATATATTCTGGAAATCAATGCTTTGTCAGATGTATCTGCAGTGAAGGTTTCCTCCCACTCTGTGGGATTTCTCTTCACTTCCTTGATTGTTTCTTTTGATGTACAGAAGCTTTTGAGTTTGATGAGGTCCCATTTGTCAATTGTCGACCTTAATTCTTGTGCAGCTGCTGTCTGATTTAGGAAGTCTTTTCCTACGCCTATGTCTTGTAGTCTGCTGCCAACTTTTTCTTCTATCACCTTCAGAGTTTGGGGTTTCACGTTGAGGTCTTTAATCCATCTGGAGTTGACTTTTGTACAGGGTGAGAGGTAGGGGTTTAATTTCATTCTTCTACAAGTGGTGATCCAGTTTTGCCAACACCACTTGCTGAAGATGCTGTCTTTTCTCCATTGTGGTTTCTTGGCCCCCTTGTCAAATATGAGATGGCTGAAATTGTATGTGCTCAGATTTGGATCTTCGGTTTTGTTCCATTGGTCAACAGGTCTGTTTTTGTGCCAGTACCAGGCTGTTTTTATGACTATAGCCCTGTAGTATAGTTTAAAATCTGGTATAGAGATCCCTCCTGTGTAGCTCTTTTCACTCAGGATTGATTTGGCTATTCGGGGTCTTTTGTTTTTCCAAATGAATTTAAGAACTTTTGTTTCCAAGCCTGTGAAGAAACTCTTGGGGATTTTGATTGGGATTGCATTAAATCTATACAAGAGTTTTGGTAAAATGGACATTTTTACAATGTTAATTTTCCCAATCCATGAGCATGGGAGGTTTTTCCATCTTCTGAGGTCTTCTTCAATTTCTTTCTTTAAGGGTTTAAAATTTTTGTTGTAGAGGTCTTTGGTGTCTTTGGTTAGGTTTGTTCCTAGGTATCTTATTGTTTTTGAGGCTATTGTGAGTGGGAAGGTCTCTTTGAATTCTTTCTCCAGTTGCTTGTTCTTGGTGTAAAGAAAGGCCATTGATTTTCTAAGGTTAATTTTGTATCCTGCCACTTTGCTGAAGCTGTTAATCGTTTCTAGGAGTTTTCTGGTGGAGTTTTTTGCATCCCTTAAGTAAACAATCATATCATCAGCAAATAGGGATAGTTTGACTTCCTCTTTTCCAATTAGTACTCCTTTAATATCCTTTTCTTGCCTTATTGCTCTAGCAAGTGTTTCAAGCACTATATTGAAGAGGAGTGGTGATAGGGGGCAGCCTTGCCGAGTTCCTACCTTTAAAGGGAATGTTTCTGTCATTTCCCCATTTAGGATGATATTGGCTGTGGGTTTCCTGTATATGGCTTTGATTACATTGAGGAATGATCCCTCCAATCCAATTCCTTCTAGGACTTTAAGCATGAAGGGATGCTGGATTTTGTCAAAGGCTTTTTCAGCATCAATTGAGATGATGGTGTGGTTTTTGTCTTTGATTCCGTTTATGTGTTTGATGATGTTTATTGATTTTCGTATGTTGAACCATCCCTGCATCTCTGGTATGAATCCAACTTGGTCATGATGGATGATCTTCTTGATGTGGGTCTGTATGCGATTTGCCAGTATTCTGTTTAGAATTTTGGCATCTGTGTTCATGAGGGAGATGGGTCTATAATTCTCCTTTTTAGTTGTATCTTTGCCTGGTTTTGGTAATAGAGTGATGTTGGCTTCATAGAAGGAATTTGGGAGAGTTCCCTCTGATTGTATACTTCTAAACAGTTTCAGAAATAATGGTTGTAGGTCTTTTTGAAATGTTTTATAGAATTCTGCTGTGAAACCGTCTGGGCCTGGGCTTTTTTTAGTTGGGAGGCTTCTTACTACATCCTCTATTTCTTCATATGTTATGGGTCTGTTTAAGCTGCTGGTCTCCTCTTGGCCAAGCTTTGGTGATTCCCAAGATTTCAGATATTCATCCATTTCTTCTAGATTTTCAAACTTGGTAGAATATAGGTTCTTGTAATATTCCCATATAATTTTCTTGATCTTTTCCTTGTCCGTTGTGATATTTCCCTTTTCATCACAGATTGTATTGATTTGGAGTTGTTCCTTCTTTCTTTTTGTTAACTGGGCTAGAGGTCTGTCTATCTTGTTTATTCTTTCAAAGAACCAACTTTTGGCTTCATTGATTTTTTGTATTGTTTTCTTTGTTTCTATTTCATTGATTTCTGCTCTGATTTTTGTTATTTCTTCCTGTCTGTTGCGTTTAGGGTTCATCTGTTGTTGCCTCTCAAGTGCTTTTAGCTGTAGTGTTAGATCATTCACTTGTGCTCTTTCTGTTTTTCTAATGTAGGCACCCAGGGCTATAAATTTCCCTCTTAGGACTGCTTTTAAGGTATCCCATAAGTTTTGTTGTGTTGTATTGTCATTGTCATTCAGTTCCAGGAATGTTTTTATTTCTTTCTTTATCTCTTCCTTGACCCATTCATTATTCAAGAGTGTGTTGTTTAGTCTCCATGTGTTCTTGTAGGCAGGAGGGCTTGTCCTGGTGTTGATGTTGAGCTTCATTGCACTGTGGTCTGACAGGATGCATGAAATTATTTCAATCTTTTTGTATTTGTAGAGGTTTCTTCTGTGTCCCAGGATGTGGTCGATTTTGGAGAATGTTCCGTGGGGTGCTGAGTAGAAAGTGTATTCTCTGGTATTAGGATGGAATGTTCGGTAGAGGTCTATGAGGTCCATTTGGTGTATCATATCGTTCAGTTCAGATGTCTCTCTGTTTATTTTTTGTCCTGTTGACCTATCCAAAGGACTCAGTGGGGTATTGAAATCTCCCACTATGAGTGTGCTGGGGTTAGTCTGTGACTTGTGGTCCTGGAGAATTGTCTTTATAAAGTTTGGTGCACCAGAATTTGGGGCATATATATTCATAATTGTGAAATCTTCTTGGTGGATTGTTCCTTTGATGAAAATGTAATGGCCTTCTTTGTCTCTTCTGATTTCTTTTACTTTGAAGTCTATTTTATCCGATATTAAAATAGCAACACCTGCTTTCTTTTTGGTACCATTTGCTTGGAATATTTTTTTCCATCCCTTCACTTTAAGGTGGTGCCTGTCCTTGAAGGTAAGATGTGTTTCTTGTAGACAGCATATCGATGGATTCTGTTTCCTAATCCAATCTCCCAGTCTATGTCTTTTGATTGGGGAATTTAGTCCATTAATATTTAAGGTTATGACTGATAGGTTTGTGTTGCTTCCTTTTGCCTTATTATCCATTTGCGGTTTGGGTTTAGGTTTCTACTTCTGCAGTTATGCTTTTATTGATTTCTCTTTCTAGGTGCCTGGGGTTGGTTGCTCCTTTCTTCTGTTCTTTGAATTGCTTCAAGTATTCTCTGAAGGGTTGGTTTTCCGGACATGTATTCTTTCAAGTTGTTTATGTCATGGAAGGTTTTTCTCTCTCCTTCAACTATAATTGACATTTTTGCTGGGTATAGTAACCTGGGTTGGCATCTATTGTCCTTTAACACTGGGAATGCTTTGCTCCAGGTTCTTCTTGCTTTCATAGTTTGCATTGAGAAGTCAGTTGTAATTCTGATAGGTTTCCCCTTATAGGTCACTTGTTGTTTTTCTCTTGTGGCTTTAAGGATTTTGTCTTTGTTTTGGGTGTCTAGCATTTTAACTATGATGTGGCGTGGAGAATTTCTTTTCTGATCTTGTCTGTTTGGAGTTCTATGTGCTTCTTGTATTGGTATTGGTTTGTCCTTTTTTAGTTTGGGGAAGTTTTCATCTATTATTCTGTTGAAGATCTGATCAATACCATTCTCTTGGGATTCTTCTCCTTCCTCTATTCCTATGATGCGGAGGTTTGATCTTTTCATAGTGTCCCACAGTTCCTGGTTGTTCCACTTTTGTGTATTTTTAAATTTTTCATAATCTTTCCTTGAGGTTTTTAGTTGTTCTGTGTTATCTTCCAGGTCTGATATTCTTTGTTCTGCTTCCTCCATTCTGCTTCTGAGGCTTTTTCCATTCCTTTCCTCTTGAATGGATGATGTTTGATTTCCTTTTTCATTTCCTCTTCTGATTTCTTTAGTATTTCTACTTCTTTTTGGAGCTCCTCAATCTCTTCCTGTAGCTCTTTGCTTCCCTGGTTGGTTTTTCCACATGGGATCTTTTCAGTGTTTCTACTTCCTTCCGGAGTTTGTCATTCTCTCTCTCTAGGTCCTTCTTGAGTTCTTCATTCTCTTTTCTTAGTTCTTTGATTTGCTCTTTATAATCTTGTAGTTCTTTAAATATGTTCCCAATTATGTTTCTGATATCTGTGTCCTGGGCCATCCCCAGGGGGATCCCACTATAGGAATCTTCCATAGGGTTGGTAGAGCTTGGTAGGGAATTATCCTGCCCCTTTCCCATGTTGTCTCTTCTTCGTGTTCCTGGCATATGGACTTCTCCTTGCCTGTATTCCAATGTGAGTCCTAAATGCCTCTTCACTGCATTGAAGGCTTGCTTTGCTTGCCTCCTTCAGATGCCTTCATAATCCCAGTTGGGGGGAGGGGGGATATGACACCTGTACTTCAGCTGGTCTCAGGAGATCTCAGATCTCAAGACTCACACAACCCTACCTTTTATACCAGCTGGGAGGATAACTCCACCCCCACAGCCACAAAAGCCAATTAAACCAAAGACAACTGGATTGACTAGATTAAGTCAATCAACAATCAGCCTTGCTGAAGCACCCAGCTCCTACCTACCTTCCTGCACTTCAGCTGGTCTCAGGAGATCTCCAGCTGTATCTCAATTCATCTCAGTCTGGACACATTTAACAAAGGAAAGAGATAAGAAACAATACACTGTGAATGGGGGACTGGGGAGTGTGACTGGGGGTCCACTGATCCTGCCCAACTTAGGCCTGCAAACTCACCTCTTGGACCTTCCCTGCCAAATAAGCAATTGTCTCGTGAGAATTAAATCTGATCCTGTAAGAAAGCATCAGGCACCCAGAAGGTGCTCCCAAACTGGCTTTCCCCTCCCCACGGGCTCCTCCCTTCCTGTTTCCTGTTGTATCCAAGTGGTGGGAAACTGCCAGATGCCCCCCTCCCCCCCACCATGGGAACTGATTTCCCAGAGTGTGGTGAATAAACAGGCTGTATTTTCCTCCTTGTGTTTACCTGCTTATAGGTGCAACTGGTGAGGGAAGAGTCCCCTTCAGCAGGGGGCCTTTGTTCTATGGCAGTTAAAGGCGCCTTGCTAATCCTTCTGCTTCCCAGATTCTCTGGGAGTATTTTTAGCTCATCTCTTTTATATGCCTCACTCTGAAGATCTTATTATTCATCTCAAAACTCGACAACTCCTCTCACTTTGTCCCTCATCCCACTCTGATACACAAAGGAAAAATGAGTTGTGGCTGTCTCAAACCAAGTTTTGCCACTGCTCAATTAAACCCCAGGGACTACAAGGGTTTCTTTAGGCCCTGTTCCCCTGTAGGGGCCCCCACTCAGGGGTCATATGTGTCATAAGGACTCATGTATCTCATGTTCAGTACCATATTGTGCACTGTAAACTCAAGTGAACACATGCCTGCTGTGAACACAGACCAGCAGTCACAGGATGGACTGGGACAAAACTGAAAAGCGTGTAGCCAAGAAGGTAAAGCAAGCATTACAGCCCAGAGCCACAGACTCCACATGCATCCTTAAGTGCTGGTTATGCACCAAGACAGGCACGAGGTGAGGAGATATAGTTTGCAGAAGCAGAGAAGTAACTGCCTCCTGGGATACACTTTGAATAACTTTAGAATAGCATACCCATTATCATATACCACTGTATTCTGGGCAATGGGCTTGTTGTGAATGGGCGTTCATGTTCTCCTAACAACTCTGAAGTAGAGACAGTTATTCCGACCATACAGGTGAGAAAGCAGACTAATTGCCAGTGCCCAGCCCAGGGCCACAAAGCTGTGAGAGGCCTGGCCCTAGAGCCTGTACACTTAGCCAAGGGACCTTAGTTATTCTCTTCCCACCCAGACCACCTCAGAGTCTGGGGTCGTATCATAACAGATGAGATGGCGCATAAGTTACACTTGAAGTCTAGATCTCAAGATGTAGGAGCAGATTGTGAGGACTGTGTCATGTTGAAGATAAGCGCAGCCCGATGTTCATTAAAACAGAGGAACAGCTTTTACTCAGTAACTACTGGTGGAGAAAAGAGACATGCAACTTTGCTGTTTGTACAGAGGGGAAAAAAAGGATCATGGAAACAGGAGAATTTTAAAACTTACAGAAAGCTCAAGGTGGAGCAGGGCCTTGTGAAACCCACCTAGGTCTGTTCCCAAGGATGAAGGCTCTGAGCCTTCCTGAGAGGCTGGGAGACAAGGGTCTTCTCTCCAGGTGTTGGCTGCAACAAAGATCTGTTGACAGCTTGGGATTTTCTCGGGCAGGCATCCTAGGATCTTACTAGATTTACCTGATTCTATGCCAGCATTTGTTCATGTCTTTAGAGGTGGATCAGAGATTGGTCAGGAGAGGCTGCCAGGGGTGGGCACTTTCCTTCCTATTCTTCACAGCAGCACCGCCAACTGGTGAACCATTGACCTTCATATGTGTCCACAGGCAGAAACCCATCAGGTTAAGGAGAGTGTTTGAGATGATAGTGATTGCAGATCATGATATCAAGGCTTCAAAAAAGGGAAGGGACTTAGAGACTGGGTGGGGCAGCTAGCCAAGTTGGAGGCCGGAATGCCAGTCCTTTGATAGCTCACCCTGGAACTACCTGGGGCTTCATACATTGACCCCAGCCTCCCTCTTCTTTAGGTGACAGTGTCAAGTTGTTCTGCAAATTTGCACACAGATTACCTTGCACCGATGCATGCTTATGCTTATGCGTCACCCTGGGAACCCTCAGAATTCCCTGAGACCAGTGGCTTCTGCCCTGGCCTTGGCACTCAGTACATCCCATGCTTGAAGCGGCTGTCTCTCCTTATCTTTTTGTGTCCTGGTAGCCCTTGCTGATGAATCCAGCCACCCCAGTTGCTTGTTCTCCGAGCTCAGTCTCAGCATCTCTGGCTCTCTGAAAACCTTGTCCCTGGGCCAGAGTGTCTTCTTCTGCAGACCATGGGCTCCTGGAGGTGAGGGCTGACTCAGCTCGTACATATTCCCTGTTTCCTGAGCCTCTGTGGCATCTCACACATAGGAGTCTTTCAGTAACTGAAGGGACAAGCTAATTAACTTTGTGCCCAGAGTTGTTTCTGGCACTGTCAACTGCCACTCAGATACTAATGTCTTCTAAGCACCCAAGGTGGCCACACAGTGTGCCATGTGGTGCTCCAAGATGGCCAGAGGAGGACATCAGACATGACACAGACCTGTGGCTGACTTCCTTGCATGGCACAGCAGAGAATAAGCTGCAGAACCAAGGACAATCCCAAACTATCTAATTTCAGCACCGTCTCACCCAGATTTCTCTAAGAAGCTAACATCAAGCCATATGCTATTAGATCAGGAGACGTATCTAACTGTAACTGCCATGTTTTCATAAGACAGAAACCCTGTCACCTGTTGCTAAGGGACTTAGGCGGTCAGGTGGACAGTGTTCATCTTCAGTTCACAAACACGTTTCTAGACTATCCCCTGGGAGTCTGCTTTTTTTTTTTTTTTTTGGTCTTTTCGAGACAAGGGTCTCCCTGTAGCCCCAGCTGTCCTGGAACTCACTGTGTAGACCAAGCTGGCCTTGAACTCACAAAGATCTGCCTGCCTCTGCCTCCCAAGTGCTAGGATTAAAGGCGTGCACCACCATGCCCGGCGGGAGTCTGTTTTTATAACCCAGGGCCTAAGAATGGTTGCCAGGCTCAGCTATATGACCCCCTGCTCCAGCAGGGAGAGATCTGAGAAGTGGCTCTCATCCCGGTGACTACCTCAAGAGACACAGCGGGGCCCCTTGACAAGAAGCTAACCATTTCCACTATTCCAGGTTTTGACCTGACCTTGAAACTTTTCATTCCCTGGCCCTTACCTCCCTTGTCACCTTCAAAGACTACCTCTCGTGGCTGCTCATTTTGTGATCTAATAAGGCCACACTTCTTGGAGTTCCCTATGTAATGAGCGATATACCTGTGGGCCTCTTTGTTATCTTTCTGGTTGAAATATCTTAAGAACTACTTCCCCCATACTAACTTTTACATCTAAACTTCCTTCTAGTCTTTTCACTTCAGGCCTCTGTTCCTACCCAACTCTTTTCTTTATAGTAATAGAAGCACAATATTCCCTTATTCATCAATAAATCATTACTGACTGAGTACACACACACACACACACACACACACACACACACGCACATCGGACATTATACTGGGTGCTGAAGATGTGATGGAGAGCCAGAGAACAGCATGGGATTGCTTTCTTGGTCTTAGTCTACTGGAAGAATCAAATTCTAAACAAGGAATCAGGTTAGCATTTGAAAAATGGAAGAATTACAGATCAAGGTGTACACTAAGAAGACAAAGAAAGGGGTCTTTGGTGACACTAACAAAAACACTTGATCTGTGCTGTGGAGAATGAGAAGCTGAAGAGCGAAGGTGTCCAGCCGTTCCTTTGCGTCCCCAGCACCCCAGCACAGTCCTGGTAGGTAGCTTTGGGGTCAAGCCAGAGGTTCACTTACTAGAACTGAATCATGGGGCCCATGACAGCTGGGTCATTGTCAAAGATATTTGCTGTAGATAACAGTGGGATTTGTGTCTGGCATACAGGTGAAAATATGTGGAGGAGGAGGATGGGGGCAAGGAGGATGGGGAAGAGGAAAAGGAGGTGGAAGAGGAGGAGGAAAAGGAGGAGAAAGAGGAGGAGGAAGAAAAGGAAGAGGAAGAGGAGAAGGAGAAGGAAAAGAAATAAAAAGAGGGCCAGCTGGGCGAGCCAGGAAATGACCTGCTGTAGACAAAGGGGCAAAGCTCGGCATCAGACGGCATCTCAGCCCCGGCTTGTACTTCACCATTGATTGAGAATTGATTGGGCAAGTTGCTTAACTGCTCCAACCCCCAGTTCTCTCATCTCAAATGGGAAAGCTATATAAGGGAAGATAAGAATTTATGAATTCATGTCCATTTTACCTCTGATACTCTAAGGTAGTTTGGAGGAGATGGCTATAGGACTGTGTCTGATGCCTTTCCAAAGAAGAAGGGGGCAATTTTGTGCTAATTTCCTTTACTGACAGTTCATTTTCTGAGGCAACAACCTAACAAATCATGGGACCAATTAGTGTAAGAGAAACAATTGATCCTTGTGCTCCAAGAGCTTAGCCCACTGCCTCTGTGGTTTGCGGCGTATTTGGGGAATGCTGCACAGCACTAAATGGGAACTAATTGGACAGATGCAGCTGTAAATTGCAGGGCCCTGCACTATACTGCAAGCAAGTATAGTGACAGAGCAAGGCCTGACAGTAAGAGGAAAACTATTACTAAGCTTACCATTCCACACTGAAAAACGGCCAAATAGAGGCAGGCTCCTTGCTTTACAGATGGGAACACAGAGGCTCACTAGGGAGCAGAAATGGAAGGAGAGTCCTCAGAGTCAGTCTGCTCAGCACCAGTTTCCTTTAACCCTTCCCTCACTGCCATGTCGTTCTGGCACCTTTCTGAAGGAGAGAGGCCTAGAGACAAAATTAAAGTAGTTTAAGGATATTACATCAAAGTACTGCATGTAAGGCCTTGGAAAGCATTGGAGTGCTTTGTCTCCCACACCCAGAGCCTGGAACTCGCAGGCCAGTGTCTACAGGATGATTCTTTCTAAGCTGTGAGGTGACCACTTGTTCTGGTATCTTGCTGGCCATCTTTGCCATCCCTTAGATTATGAGCACACTCCCATGATTCCTGCTATGATCATTATGTGAGGTTCTCTGTGTAGATGCATCTTGATCTGATACCATTGGTGTCTTGTATAAAGACACCAATGGTATCAGATCAGGATTCCATCCTGCTCTAGCATGGCCTCATCTTAGCTAGGTCTGTAATGACTACTTCCAAATAAGATCACACCCTGAAGTGCGAAGGCTTAAGACTTCAACATATACATTAGGGAAGAAGAGTAAAACCAGGGCACATAATGTCAAGCACAGATCTTAGAACTAGACAGTAACCACCATTTATTATTATTTAAATTTCTTTATATATATATATATTTTTTTTTATCAAATCTAGACCCATGTCTCCCCCATCCCCCCACCCCACCAGAGCTCATGCATTCTGCCAGACATGCTTTTCATCTCTTTCTCAGTCTTTCTCAATATTCTCCATGTGGAACTTGACTGTTTTAAGCAGAAGTCCACTGTTTCAGTCAGTTCTTTTGATGCAATCCTTTCTGTTGTTGTTGTTTTTGTTTCCAATATGCATCACTCCCAACTGCTTTGGACAAAAGCTCAGGGGGCCATACACAAGAAATACTTACAACTAGGTAATTGGCACTAGCATCCACAGATGAGGGATACCATTCGTGTTTGTTTTTCTGGGACTGTGTTACTTCACTCAGCATGATGTCCTCTAGCTCCAGTCATTTTCCTGCAAAGTGTATGATGTCGTCTTTTGGCAACCACCATTTATTAGGCACCCCCGTGTGCCAGGCAGAAGCCCGGGAAGTTTATATAATCTCATTTAATCTCACATCCAATCCATGAGGTTATGTATGATGACATATTCAGAGAAGCTCTGTCTACATGACAAAAGCAGCTCATGCCAGACTCATTTCCAGTTCTTATTTGGTTCGAACCAAATTCACGTCTTGCCTCAGCACCCCAGTGCTTTACAAGGATTGATTGGTCTTAAAAGTCATCATTTGCCTCACCATCATCTGCTGTCTGCCTCACTTTGTAGATGAAGGTGTGGTGATCTGGGTACCCGGTTTCCCATTCCCAGCCTTCCTCCCATTGACGAACTGTAATCAGTCCACTTTCTTGCAAGTTTCTGTCTAGGATGCAAAGCATTCTTGTGACCAAGGCAGAGGTTAATTTCAAATTGGTAACAATGTAAAACGTAATTTTCCATTAAATATAATGACCTCATTTCTGCAGTAACTTGTGGCAAAACATGCTGTTTCATTTCATTCAACCACACTCATTTACCTACTTGCTACAATGATTTTACACCATGAGCTAAAATGTTGAAATCATTGGTTACATTAGTAAATACCTACAATGGTTGTTAGGATTCCTCATGCAGAAAGAAACAGAAATACAAATAAGAATTTTAGGAGAATGAAAGCACAAGCCATTAAAGTACACTCAAACTGTATTTTGGGGCACAGAGATTGCTGGAATTCGGATCCAACCATGCCTGGCAGCATTCCAGGATCTGCCATATTAGCTATGTGATCTGAAGTAAGTTCCTGAGTCTCCTTTACTTGAGAGTGAATGTAGGGGAAACCACTTGTGAAGTTATTGGATAGGTGAAACAAATAAAGAAATGGGGGTCATATTCATAGGGTACCTAATACAATGCCTAGAATGTAGTAGTAGTCTCTGAATAGTACCAGTTTTAAATATAGTAAAAAATAAAATCTGAATCCTTAGACATAATGAAAGAATCTTCTAAGTCCAGGGTCCCCCACACCAGCTATTCGAGGATATAAAGTGCTCCCATGGGGAGTCAACCTGAACATTCAAAAATGTGGTTACAAACAAGAAGTGACTTGTTGATCACGAAGCTGCCCGCGGAGCTGGAAGAGCTCAGCACAGTGGCGGCTGCATGCTCAGCACTGCCCAGGACGCTGTCTCTTTGGAGCCTTCTTGTGCTGAATGTTATCCACAGAGGCCTCTGTCTCACCTGCTGTCAGTGAATTCAACACAGTGGTCCGTGCCTGGTTTCTCCTGTTCTCTGGGAAAGAAGAGCACCCTAAGAATCATTTGTCCCCTACTATCATAGCTTTCACCTTATTATAAATGAAGATGGCAGAGAGAACGAGAATGAGAAAGGGGTCGCTCTAAGTTTTTTCCTAATTTATTTTATGAAAATGTCCAACCACACAGAAAATCTGAAAGGATAATTCTAAAACTTTAACCTTTCTCCATATTTACTTTCTCTGGCTGTAGATAGGTTAAGAGATCAATAGCTAAATAGATAGCTGGGTTAGGAATGGCCACACCTGAAGGCTCATAGCCGCTGGGATTTCATTGCTTCCAGGCCCTTTTGTGTAAATAGCACTAGGAATATATTTTTAAATAATAAATTCGTGTTGATATTTCCAATTCAAATTTAACATTACAGGATTTTTCCTTGGTTTAAAAAATATCCATGTCTCCAGGCTGGAGAGATGGCCTAGCGGTTAAGAGTGCTGACTGTTCTTGAAGAGGACCGGGGTTCGATCCCCAGCACCACATGTCAGCTGAGAACCGTCTTTAACTCCAGTTCCAGGGGAATCCGACGCCCTCTTCTGACCTCCGCAGCATTGTACGACACGGGTGCACAAACCTGTATGCAGACAGTACATTCATACACGTACAAAAATAAATAAAATTTAAAAAAGAATAGTGCTTCCTTTAAAAATATCTGTCTCATCTTTCTTTCACTGACCATCTTGCTTGCTAATAACAGTGTACTTTTGTACTTAGTTTGTTCTAATATTTCCAAAGCGATTATTAATAAATACAATTCTAACAAGAGGTATTCTGACAATAAACCAGTAGTAGTATCCTGTAATTGAAAACTGAAGGACTAAATTTCCATTAATGATAAGATCTGGCTTCTTAGATGACATTATAAATCGGAAACTAACACGGAGACCCTTTCTTTTCTTGTGACTTGATCCCCCAGGCATTCTTTCACTACCACTCTCTGGCCACTCATAGACTATTACTCAGTTAGCTCCAAGCAAGCCTCACGCAGGGCTATGAACACTATAGGTGCCCTGACCAGCAGTCAATGCAGTCAGTCTACAATGTAGAAACATTAGATTGAGAATCTTTAACTCAGTTACCTAGGAAAAAGTTCCTAAGAGTGTTCCATTGACCAGATATACTAGACACATTAAATAGTCTGTCTCCCAAGCCTTTAAGGAAGGGATCTTTCTGTTTTTATAGGCAAAGAAGCTGAAGCCTCATTAATAAGGTGATTTTCTCATGGCCACAGAGCCACAGCATGATTGAACCCTTTACATCATATCACATGTGTTCTGAAAATGGGGACAGGGCAGCATGATGTATAAAAAAATGCAATTTTCCCTTCCGTGCACACATCCAAGCACTCAGTACCCATATGCCTTTGCTAGTGGTAGCCAGGACCACATCCTGCTCATCTTAGCATCTCCAGAGCCTGCTGAAGGCAGGAGAGTAGACGAGGGGTGAGCCATGGTGATAGCCAGTCCAGAGACTGTGATGATGTGGTAGCTACACTCTTGTTCGTGGGCCCTCAGATATTGAATGAACCAGTGTTAGGAAATAACTACTGCGGCCAGAGTCCTTGTCGAGGTTGGTTTGTACTTCTCCTGGGCAGAAATCTGCCTTCAGGTCTCCTTGGTGATTGTGAAGTGATTCACACACCTAGCTCCTCTTTGCCTGTTAGAGAAATTTGAGACCAATTCATGGGTATAGAATGCTCTCCACTAATTAACCAGTTCATCTTCCTCCTTTAAGCAAAGACCTTGTGTACATCTTTCCTGATCTGTGTACTTATATCACATGATTAGAGAGCTACCAAGAAACTCTCTGTTACAGCTGTTTTTGTGTTATAAAATTTACAAAGGAATTAAAGAATGTTGAGGATTAAAAGGACATGAGTATTTACTGAGTCCTACCACCTGTTTTAATTGCTGAGGAAACTGAAGGCTTAGAAAAACAGACAAAAGAGCTTGTAGGGCCAGAGGAGGGTCAGGGACGGACTCGAACCCCAGATTTTGTGGACAGATTTGTTCATTCTGATTTTTCACCTTCAAATATGTACAAACATTATTTGTCAAGGCAGAAAATAGAATACCAGTTGCCAGCTGCAATGGCGGAAGCTGAAGGAGTGTACATTGATACAGAATGTCACTTTAGGCAGATGAAAATTCTGCAGGTGAATGATGAAAGTACAATGTATTAATGCCACATAATTGCATTCTTAAAATGCCAAATTGTATGTTATGTATATTTATAAAAATAAAAATACACATGTACTGAATCTTTGTATCAGGCACTGTTCTTTAAAGATTTCTTTGTTTATTTATTTATTTGTTTGTTTATTTATTCATTTGTATGAATGTACTGTCTGCATGTAGGTTGGTGCACCCATGTCGTGCAATGCCTCGGAGGTCAGAAGAGGGCATCGGATTCCCCTGGAACTGGAGTTAAAGACGGTTCTTAGCCGCCATGTGGGTGCTGAGAATCGAACCTAGGTCCTCTGCAAGAGCAGTGGGTGCTCTTAACTGCTGAGCCATCTCTCCAGCCCCTAGGCACTGCTCTTAACCAGTCAGGAGAGGGGAAACACTGCTGTTGTAGCTTCCCTGCCACTAGTTGTAGTGGTGGAGGCAGACACTCTTGCACATAGCTTCATATGCAGAATGGAAAACTGGGTGGTTCATCTCCCACCCACCCCAGCGCAAAGGCCAGAACCTGACTGGACGTAAAGCTGCGCCAGAAGCCTGGGCTCTGCCAGGAGATCCAGAATCTTCTGAGAAGGAGCATCTGAACTTAGGTCTGAACAGGAAGGAGATGCAGCAGTTGTTACGATGGTACCAGGGCCTTCCAAAATTCTAATACACACACAAACAGACATCCCTGTGTTTATTTGACCTCCCTGTGTTTATAAAAACAAACAAATGGGCCTGGAGAGATGGCACACTGGTTAAGAGCACTGGCTGCTCTTGCAGAGGAACCAGGTTCAATCTCAAGTATCCACAGGTGGATAACAGCCATCTGTAACTCCAGTTCTAGGGAATCTGATGCCCTCTTCTGACCTCTACAGGCACTGCATGATACAAGTGCATTTACATGCATATAGGCAATACATCCATACCCCCAAAATAAATATAATAAAATATATTTAAAAATCCAGGACCATACTGAACATTTTGTTTTATAATATGCTTTTTCTAGCTCAACAGGATGCAACACATTTATTTCCACAGCAAAAAATACCCACCTATTTCTGTGTCCTTTTGGCATACTATGTACTGTTTCACTGTGAAGAAAAGTGCATTTTCTTCAAATAGGCAGCAAAGTGTTAATCCTTGGACATTTCTAAGTTTTCTCTGTTCTCGCAGCACTGTGGGAAATATCTTGTACCCAAGTCTTTGTCCACAGGTTACATTATTTCTGGATAATTAATTCCCCACAAGAGGAATCATGGGTCATTTTGTGCATGATTTTAAGGCTTTGAAGCACAGTCCACCAGCTCTTCAGAGAAGTTGCACTTCCACCAATATCAAGAAGCCAGCTGTCCTCCCAGGAGTCTTGCAGGACTTTAAGCACTTTATGTACTAACTTATTAATCTTCCTAAGAGCACCCTAAGAGAGATGCTGCTGTTACCCTGTGTTTCATGTGGCTTCACATAGTGTGCATTTCTCCACATTTGCATCTCTTTTTCTCTTCATTCCAATGGTGGAAATGGCACATTTCATGTAACTCGGTTTTATATTTCCAGCAACATTTGGGGTTCCAGATCATTCTTCATATTCTGTGGAAACAAGGGCGATGTCTGAAAAAGGTCAGCATGGGGCTACAAAGCTGCACATCTGGCCATCTGTGGAGCTGGGTTCTGAGCTGGTTCTCTCTGCCTAAAGGCCTTTTCTTTGCCCAGTTATTACATGGACTCTTGAACTAGAAACCTGGTTATTTGGAATTTTAGTCTTATCCTTGAGAAAAACTTTCTAGAAGATTTCAGGATGCCATCCAGGGGATTATTCCTTCTGATCCACTCCATTTAGCACTTGATGATGGGGTGCTCAGGGGGCTGGTACAGAGGTTGCCTCTCAGCCTTGTTGGCACTGCAGTGCAGCAAACGCATCCAAAAATATGTTAGAAAAGAGAAAGGCCTTTTTAATGAGCCCAGGCCTCCCTTTGTCTTGTGAGGTTTTAACTACTGTAATTGCTTATCATGTGAAGGAGTGCAGTTTTCATGGATCTATTTTTATTCTGTGTCTCTGCTTATCTGATGTTTTGCTGTGTTTTGTTTTGTGTTCGCACACTTGAATCCTGGTGGGTATTTTTCCCATGAACAGTATTGCCTCCAGAGTATTCTCTCTCTCTCTCTCTCTCTCTCTCTCTCTCTCTCTCTCACACACACACACACACACACACACACACACACACACACATACACAATGATCATATGAAGGCTTAAGCAGGGTAGAATTTATTCCTTAAAAATAGCTAATGGTAAAGTTTGCAGCAGATGACTTTCTAATCCATACCGTATTTAATTGGCTGTATTGAACCATAGTACAAATTAAGTCTTCTCTGTAATTTATTCTGTCAGACAGTAACCCCCCAAACAATTTGATACTTCATTTAAACATTGGTAAATGGCTCATGGAAATGCAAAGAAAGGGATTTAATGATGCTAAGAATCCCTCTCCTCACAGAATGAATCCTATGTGAGATGTCATGAATTAACCCAATTCATCCATTCGATGAGCATTTATTGAGCACCAGTCTTGTACAGTACACATCGCAATGGCGTGGCCTGCCCTCCCCTCCCCTTTATCTCCTTCCTCGTCTCCTTCCTTCTGTCCTTCACTGTTCATTATGTATCACTTATTGTTCCAAGGAAAAGTTTGGTTTTTGCTTTTGAACTGAGGAGAACCAGTCATAAATGTTGCTCTGAAGATCTAACATTTTGTCCAAAGTGGACATAAAACATGCCCACAGAAATTCACAGTATCTGGTGCCTGGGACCTAGGTGCCTTCCTTGACACACCCTTTTCCTCACTTTCTTGGGGACTTTCCATTTATCCTTCAAGACATTTCAAGGTCATGGTCTCCTATGTCAAGGCTTCCCTAATGTCCCTTCCCCCATTATGCTCCCAACCTATGTGTCATGCCTTTTATCTGAATCTTGCCATGTTATATGGGGATCATAAGTTTTATGTTTTGTGAGATTGTGAGGTCCTTGGAGAAGAAACATGCTTCCCTCATCAGCATAGATGTACACAGCATGAAACCTGGAATGTAGCAGAAACAGTGAATACATGTGAGTGCATGACTACATGAATGGACAGATTTGGAAAGAATTTTAAGTTCAAAGCATTCTACATAAAAAGGGCAAGTATAATGCGGGGGGGAGGGTATAAACATGGAAATTATTAATAGAGGAAATGGAGGTGTCCAGGAAGCCTCTTTCAATGAGAATGTTATCACAGCTACACTTTGAAACACAGGTGTGATTTAGTTAATAGTATAGTTACATATCAAAGGACAGGGAAGAGGGGGTGATGGCTAGAGAAAGCCACACTGTGAAGGCACCAACTCCAAAGGGAAGGGAAGACTTCTGATTATTTGCGGGACAAGGTACCTACAGCTGGTGTGGAGGAGTGAGCGAGATGAAGTCCACAGTCTTCTTTGCCAACAACTTTTATTCATGATGTAAGGAAGATGCTGCAGAATAAGTGAATAAATGAAGCTGTGCCCAAGTGAAAAAGCGTGCCTGGAAGTTCTGTTTCTAAGACAGTTGCCTGCTTTAATTTTTACTGGTGCTTCATTATCTACAGTAAGTTCCTCTGCAGCAATAACTGGGTTTCAACAAGAAGTATGGAACAGAGATGGCTACAATTTGCCGTTCTTCTACCCTCACCTTCCACTCTGGCCCAGTATTCTCTGGCTGATCAGCCTGTGCAGCCTCCAAGAACAGTCTGCCATGGCCCAGAACTCCGTGCAGAAACATTCCCATGGTGAACCAATCCTTGTCACGCATGCCCAGTGGGGGCCTCCCTTTGCTCTGTGGCCTTGGTTTCTCCTCCGCACATACCATACAAAGGAAGGTCAGAACAGCATGGGCCAAAAATGAAAACAACTCTCAAAAGAGCCGGAAGTAAGCTTCCAGGTTGTGCTGCCTTGACTCGCTTCTCTACCTCCTGCGTAGCTCACCTTTGTGACCCTCCCGTCCCTTGCTTCCTCACCCCATCCCATGAGGTTCATCTTTACCTGTTGAGCTAGAGAGCCAGGCATCTACGGCAAGGAGAGCTGGATTCTCCATAACCCTGTTCCTGTCTTCTGCATCCTGTGCAGAAAGATAAGTGTTAGGTTCAGTAGTGTTCTGCCAATGTAAACTCTGGCCTTCGGTCTCTGCATGAATAGCCTCAAAGCCAAACTGTGTGATATTAAAGATTCCTTCTGGCTCCAAGAGTCTTTGATCATGCTGATAAAGTCTACTTGAAGACAGTGGACAGTTTTGAGGCTAAGTGAACAAGTGTTTGTATGGATGCTCTGAGTTCTAAAATGAGCATGGTTAATACAAGTGTGGAATTAGTCAAATCCTAATATATTTGTATTTCCAAGTCTCTGCATTATATCTGCATGCTGAAGGTTGGGGAAGCGAAGACTTCCCTCTCTGATGGTTAGTTTTTAAATAAATTAGACACTGGGAGAGAAATATTTATTTATTTATTTATTTATTTATTTATTTGTGTATGAGTGTACTGTCTGCATGTATGTTGGTGCACCCGTGTCGTGCAATGCCTCGAAGCTCAGAAGAGGGCGTCAGATTCCCCTGGAACTGGAGTTAAAGATGGTTCTTAGCCACCATGTGGGTGCTGGGAATCGAACCCAGGTCCTCTGCAAGAGCAGTTGGTGCTCGTAACCGCTGAGCCATCTCTCCAGCCCCAAGAGCAATGCTTTTTAACATGTCATAAAATTAACTACAGGAAAAGATAATGTTACAATATCTTTAAGCATTTTGTATACCGACACACACGGCTAGCACTTTGCAAGGCAATATTAGGTATCATCAGGCATTAAAAATGTTTTGATTTTAAAGCACTTAATGAGGATTCCTGGATAAATTAAAACATCTCCATCTGCTATCTTGCATGGTAGGTGATATTTTACCATTGCACAGTCATCTCCAAATCTAATTTCATCAGGAAGACTTCTAATCGCAGTTTAATTTTAGAGCAATATTCCACTTGGCAATCAATAAGGCACTGTCGTCAAACTTGGATTTAATAGGAAACGTGGATCACATCCTCCACATTATGCAGAGAGAAACAGACTTTCAGAAAAGGCAGAGAAGAAAAAGAATGTCTTTGTCTCCCATTTCCCCTGCTGCATACCATTCTAGCTTACAAAAGCTTATAAGTTAATGCCCCCTGAATATAAATCTCATCAATTTTATACCATTAACACCATGAAAAAGCTCCTGCTCTTTGAACAGTTTTCCTCTGCTAGCTAAATATGTCCTTTTGATAAAACAAAATAAGCATATTCTGACTGTTTTGCTAACAAACCTTTCCTCTACCAACTTTAATCATATCGAAATCCATTACATATTTACAGTTGTCATATTGCTAGCTGAGGGATTAGGGTCATGAGGCTGTCCAGGAAGAACTGGGAAGATGGAGAATGAAGAGAAAGGAAGCATTCTAAGAGTCATCAGAGGGGTGAGCTGATGTTGCATCCGGGCAGGTGAAGGCAAGGCAGAGCCTTCTAGGACAGTAGATGATTCATATCACGGGTGAGAAGCCCAGGACACTGCAGCGAGCTGAGGAACGCCAGGAGTCTAGACCTCAGGGGATGATGTCATCTTCATGAGACGCAGAAGCCCACTGAGCGAGGAGGTCCTGACGGCTTAAGCGACATGGGGATCCAGAGCAGGAGTGGAGGGACTCTCTACACTGGTGCTTCCTGAGGCTTCCATAATTTTCCCTGTGCTACTCACACGTCTTCCTCCCTCCTGTGATTCAGTAATAGAAAAGATTTTTGTCCCTCACAAAACTCATTCCTGTTCTTTTTTGGACTACTCATACCAAAAGTAATTCCTCAGATATGAGCTAAGGAACATAACAGGGGTGAGCAGATATAATTTCAAATAAACTTGGCTTCATTTGCATATACAAAAGGCATATGAGCTTATGAGGAATAATTATATATTGATATATATTTTCTATTTATTTTTTCTTTTTTATTGTCATATATATATATATATATTGTACAAGATTATGTTACAAATCAAATCTAGACCTGTGTCCCCCTCCCTAGCCCCCCACCCCACCAAAGCTCATGCATTCTGCCAAACATGTTTTTCATCTTTTTCTCGGTCTTTCTCAAAATTCTCGATATAGAAGTTGACTGTTTCTTTTTTTTTATTCTATTTATTTTTGTATGTGTATGAATGCACTGTCTGAATGTAGGTTTGTGCACCCATGTGGTGCAATGCCGCGGAGGTCAGAAGAGGGTGTCAGATTCCCCTGGAACTGGAGTTAAAGATGGTTCTCAGCCGCCATGTGGGTGCTGGGGATCGAACCTTGGTCCCCTGCAAGAGCAGTCGGCGCTCTTAACTGCTAGGCCATCTCTCCAGCCCCAAGAAGTTGACTGTTTCAAGCAGAAGTTATGTATTTATTTTTGTATGTGTATGAATGTACTGTCTGCATGTAGGCTTGTGCACCCGTGTCGTGCAATGCCACGGAGGTCAGAAGAGGGTGTCGGATTCCCCTGGAACTGGAGTTAAAGACGGTTCTCAGCCGCCATGTGGGTGCTGGGGATCGAACCCGGGTCCTCTGCAAGAGCAGTCAGTGTTCTTAACCACTAGGCCATCTCTCCAGCCCCATATTGATATATTTTTAACATTTTGGAAAATTGCCTTTGTAGGAACTTCAGATTTATTTATTTTTTATGTGTATGACTGAGTTACCTGAATGCATGTGAGTGTTCCTCATTTGTACAATGCCCACCAGAATAGAGAGTCGGATCCTCTGGAACCGGAGTTACAGTTTTTAGCAGCCACGTGAGTAGTGGGATCTGAACCTGGATCTTCTGCAAGGCAGCCCGTGCCATTAACTGCTGAGCCATCTCTCCAGCCCCTATATTACCTTTAATAATCCCTACAAAGCCAGGGATTTTGAGCTGGGAGCCTCTGGTCTGATACCTACCTCTGTTTCCTAAGGGAATAAACCGAGGTCCAGACAGACCTAATGGGTGGGTCTGCCTTTGTACAATGGTTAGAATTCAAGATACTCAGTGTAACAAAAGGGCCCTTCCTAAGGATCAAGGACAGATCACCAGCACCTGCTTGCACCTGTAAGCTTTTACAGAGTACTGCTTCATGAGGACACTGTACATGGGTTTGTTATAGGAAAAGAACCACAAAGATCACCATTGCCTACGAGGATGGAGAACATTATTGGTGGCATCTTAGATAAGAAAGGCAGAAAGGCCAATTTCAAGAGATTTCAGATTACTGATCATAAACCAAGTTACTTCCATTCAGCAAGGTGGTTTGGGCACAGGTTAGGCTCAGAAATGGCAGTTGTAGGAAGAAGACAAAGTCTGGTGGGGAACCGGGAAGACGGACAGGGAGTCTGTCATATAGAGAAAAGCCTGTGGGCACCTGTATTAGAGGGACCCATCAAGAGTTTCAGGGGTTTTATTATTACAAAGGCTAGCCTGATTTGGGGGGCTGTTTCACAGATGTAGAACCACTTCATATGGCCATCAAATGAGTTTTGAGGAAGGTGATAAGAACAGACATTGCAGACAGACAGAAGGACCCAACCGGTGACAATTTTCAGAGATGTGTGTATCCCCACCTCTACCCCAAGTGGTGGCGTTGAACTAAGAAAATCATCCATTGTTCCACATAGACTGTTACCAGCTGCCAGGAAACCCTGTAACCATGCAAACCTTGAGTTCTGTGAAGTTAGATACATTCCCTGGACTTCAGAGACATCCTCTCTCACTGTGTGCAAATGCTTGGGATTTAAGTGTGTTCACCATCAAGCCTGGGCTCTGTCACAAAGACCAGGAGCAGAAACCCAGTGGGCTGAGGTAGACCAGGAGGCTCTGGCGCATTGTATCAAGCCATCTCAGCAGATGCTTCCTTCACATTTGAACAGTCTTGGTATCTCTTTGATCATGGCACTGAGACTAGGGAGGGAGGCCTCCCTTTCTCAAGGGCAGGCTGAGCTCTTCTTCCTTCCATCTGAACCAAACAGCTTTCCTAAAGCCCCTTGGGCCTCAGACTTGGTAAGAACATATCTCATGTCGATCAATAGTTCAAGGTGGGTGTTCCCTGAAACATCCTCTTTCTTTTGTCACTCCCAGGCCCTCCAACATCATCATGCTGTCCATGAAATCTCCTACATTGCCAAGGACATCACAGATCACCGAGCCTTTGGATACGTCTGTGGGAAAGAAGGGAATCACAGATTTGTGGCCATAAAGACGGCCCAGGCGGTAAGTATTCCTGTCCAGTAAGGCTGTTTACCTTGTAACTCTGGAGGACAGCACCTCACTGCTGATTTTCTAGGGCTCGGCCTGACCATGTAGTGTGTCACTACCAGCAGTTACTGCTCAGATTCACACCTAGGAAAGATAAAATAGCTTTGGAGCAAAACAAAATGGTCATACCCATTCTGTTTTATTTTTTTATCCTAATGGGTGTTTCCTAATGACTAATTATTTTTCTTTTCTGATTAAGCTAGATAGAAGCACATACACAAATAAGTTTCCTTGTGTTCATAGCCCCATTTTAAAAGAAAATAAGAAAAAGCAAATAGCTGTTTTGCATATGGCCTGCCCTAATTTTATTGTGTTCGGAATCACTAATAAATAAAAGCACTGCCTTTTATGCTTATGATTATTATGAATTTGCAAATATAATTAGTTGAAGAAATGAACTTTAGCCTAGAAGCAATTTGCTAAACCAATATAAACAAGGTAGAATTAATTAAGAATGGAATGCTTTCAGTTTAATAGAAAAAGGAAGGGCTGTGGGTTGGAGTCTGCAAAAACAAAAATTGGTAGCTGCTCTTCAGCTGCGCTCCTTTATTAATGAACCTCCCTCCTTTCACTCCAGGCTGAACCTGTTATTCTGGACTTGAGAGATCTGTTTCAACTCATTTATGAATTGAAGCAAAGAGAAGAATTGGAAAAAAAGGCACAAAAGGACAAACAGTGTGAGCAAGCTGTGTACCAGGTATACCTGGGAGTTTATCCTGGTGCTCTGCAAGCCGGAGCTTACAGTAAACAGCTGGGAAAACTGGCAAGTCAGGCCCTTCTCCTCCCACCGCTCAGCAGAAATAGCAAAGATGAAAGGTCCTGGGTAGATTACAGGCACCCTAAGCAAGCCATTAGAAATGATCCCTCATCTTTGAGATGAGATATGGTGAGAAAGGGGAGCCTTTCATTCAGGGGATGATTCAGGGGAGAAAGACTGCAGACCCGAAGCCGCTTTGCTGTTGTTAACACAGATAGTGGGGTAGGGAGACAGTGGCCTGGTTTGGAGTTCCTCCACCTCTGCGCGCTTCCTGCATGAATGGCTTAACCAAAGCTGGTTTCTCTACTGTCCTGCAGTTTCTGAATATAATCTCACATCTCTTCCTTTGTGTCCTTTGCGCTCACCTTCCCTTCCCATGCTGGGATAGACAATTTTGGAAGAAGATGTTGAAGATCCTGTGTACCAGGTAATTTCTGAACCAGGTCAGAGTTTCGCATGCAGCATTGGCTATGTCCATGGTGAAGCTATTTTGACAGACACCCCAAGAATCTCCTAACTGCAATTCTTGCAGAGAAACTGAGATTATGTCTGAGGAACAAGGCAGCCAGCCACTGGAGGAGTGAATTCCTATAAGTACTGACAGAGTTTGGCCAGCACTCATAATAGGGGATCTGGAGATCCTCGTTCCCTTCATGCTTTTTCTTTAGCCCCTTCCATAGTCTGGAAAAGTTTGATCTGAGATAAATGATTTCAAGGGTCTTTTAACCATTCTGAGTTGGTTAGAGATAAATAATGAAGTAGTGTCTCTTAGGGAAGAATTAGAGATGAGGCTGACATTTTGGTGACATTTAAGCACAAACTCAAAGAATGGTTTGTGAGTTTTGGCAAGGTTTTAAGAATATCTCTGCGAAGCCGCAATGATGCAGCCTACCCTTCTGATTATTTGGCTCATGCCATGGGACTGCTGGGAAATGAAAGAATTTGAAATATCTCTGCCCAGGGCTTTCTCTGTACTCTCTTCACAGTCCACAGCCCAGGAGTGGGCAATGACCTCTCTGGGGGTCAAGTCCAAGGTTTGTGCACACAAAAATTTAGACAGAAAGGGAGAAGTGGCTTTTTTCTTCCCAGTGCTTATTTCTAAGGAAAGGAAAAAAAAAAACTAAAAACTTATCCCAACTTTTTGAATATGAAAGAAAACCTCCAACTTGTAGTTCTAAACAGGATACACAGGTGTTACATATGCATTGCATATGTATGCATACTTCCACACAGAAAATTACTACTGTTATGATAAAAGTAAAATTATATATAACATGATATATGTGTATATAAATATATATCAAATTTGATGAAGTATTTATAGCAGATGTGTGGTAAGCAAAAGTCAAAGCTGCATTTATTGACATGCCCTTGCTTCTGAGTAATGAAGAGGAAGGATGTGTTTATAAGACTAGCTTTACCGAATAGCTAATGAGCTCACAGAGAATGAAAAGTAGCGGTCTTTTGGAAATACCTCAGTCCTTTAAGTCTAAACCATACAGACCGAGAAGTTGGTGTTCAACATTTAAAGCAGAGTATAAAATAAGGTGATATTTTATGGACGAGGGTGTTGGGGATGTCTGAGCTCTTGAGCTTCAAAGAGCAAAGGGAGGCAACTAGGTGGTAGGTGGTGTTTACAAGGATGCAGCACCTCTCAGCAACCACAGAGACAAATGCCACTGAATGAAGACATCTCATCTCCAGAAGGACATTCAGGGGCCCAGGGCTCTGGCTTCAGTGCCCAGGCAGCAAAGCTCTGTGGTCTCCACTGTCACTTTGCATGCTTTCTCTTGTACTTGTTTCCACAGTGCTCCTTGTGATTTGTATCTTGGATTCCAAATGCTTTTTCCTCTTTTTTTTTCCTTCTGCCCTTTCCTCTCTGGCTGTTCCTGTAATAGTACATTGTTTTTGAGGCTGGACATGAGCCAATCCGTGATCCTGAAACAGAAGAGAACATTTACCAGGTATAAGATTGTTTGCTTCTCATCATGGCACAACCACCAGTAAATGCCAATATGCTGACCCGGGCTTGAAGAGCCAGGTTCTCTTGATCGTTCCAGGGTTGTGAAATGCCTTTGAGTGTACTGTCTTCTGGTTCCCCCAGCAATTTACCAGTAGTTTCTATGTCTTGGTGTTGAAATATCTAATGACCGGTTGGGTACAGTGTTTTAATCTGACATGGGTCATAGGTCTTTTAAGTACCACAAGCATTCCATGGAACTGAGGTTATGTGTTGGGGATTGCTGTCCACTATGTAGAGGGGTCTTTCACCTCCCAAAAGAATGTATGCATCCAGTTTGGTTAAACACCCAGCCCCGCTCCTGTAGATAAGGGACAAATTCAAAAATTCTGTTTGAAAACTGTGCAGAATATGAATGGAAAAAAAAAGTTCAGATGAAGGCTTTATCCTGCCTAAAGGAAGTGTACATTAATGTTCACAAATGAAGAGAATATTAAATACATCTTAAACTCATTCAGGTCTCAGAAACACACTATGGATATTTTAATCCTGCTTTTTAAAATTATTTATTATTTTAATTTTATGTATATGCCTGTTTTGCCTTCACATTTATAAGTGCACAACATGTGTATGTACAGTACTTGACAGAGGTCAGATCCCCTGAATCTGGAGTTACAAACAGTTGTTAGCCTCCATGTGGGTGCTGGAAATCAAACCTGTGTCCTCTAGAAGAACAGTCAGTGCTCTTAACTACTGAACCATCTCTAGCCCCTAATAATCCTGCTTTTATGGAGTGAAATTGAGGCTCAGTTGAGCAGCTTCCTTGGGGCTGCACAAACCAGATGTGAGTGAAGGTGGAGTTCTGGCTTCCTTGGAGGTCCCATCAGAGCGTTGGGTCACTGCAACACGGCACAGCCACACATCAAGTGAATATGATAATTATTCAGTAATGAGAATTTTAGTCTTAATCTGAAACATAAGTATGATGGGGGAGAGAAAGATGGGATGTATTTATTGAATCAGCAATTTTAATTTGCTTATTTATGTAGTCTTTTATTTTGCCATAGGCATGTGTTAATTGTGAAATCAAAGTAAAACATATTTTCAGTTTCTATGAAATGTGTAGAGTTCTAAATGATCAAATACAATGTTATTTCCCTCAACAACTCACCAGTCTTGTAGACTAATAGTTTGCTTATCCCTGTTGGGTCCATATGCATTCTTTTTGTTTGTTTAAAAAAATGTCTTATTTATTATTTTTGTTTTATTTGTACATGTATATTGCCTGCATGGGTATAAGTGCACCCATGTCATACAATGCCCATGGAATGAGAAGAAGGCATTGGGTCCGCTGGAAAAGAGAGTTGTCAGCCACCATGTCGGTGCTGGGAATCGAACCCGCGTCCTCTGCAAGAGCAGCCAGTGCTCTTAACCTCTGAGCCATCTCTCCAGCACCCCTCAATGCATTCTTACTATGATGTGCCATCACCACTAACTGCTGGTATATGGATAGGTTCAAGATGCCTCTATTCAAAATGCCAGGTCTCGTTCAGTTATCACCTCCAGAGTTTTTGTCTTCAGAAAGAAAAGTTGTGGTTGTCCCCGTGTCAGACTTGAAGTACTGTGCCACCTTGCAGCATCTGAACATGGGGCCAGAGAGCCATTAAGACACTCTCCAAGGAAGGGAAAGCTCCTTCCGAGTAAAATGCAATTTTTCAGTAGAAGAGGCTCCCAAATCCAGCTTGGCTGTAGTTGCCACAGGAACTGACAGCAGCACAGTGCCCGAGGTGCTAACAAGACCAGCCTTGGGCTGGGGCAGGGCTGGGCTGCCATCTGGGCTCTCTCACAGCCTGCCTTTGGCCCGTAGTGGCACACAAGGCACTTACTTCCTTTCAAACTCAGTTTCCCCAGGGATGAAGTAGAGGAATCCTTTCACTGTGTGGGGAATGGAAAGACCAGGCAGTGTCCTGGGGCACAGGATGAGGAGGCAGGCAGTGTCCTGGGGCACAGGATGAGGAGGCTGGCTATGCAGAACCAGGACCTTACTCCAAGTACTGGCTCAGCCATTTTATTCAGATGATCAATTTCCTTTCTCTCGCTGGGCCTCAGTTTCCCCACCTGTACAATGAGTAATTAAGGTCCAACAATCTCTCAGGATAGGCCCTTTTCTGCTGTTTGAAACACTTTTTTGCAATTAACAGCTTAATAATATGACTGGTTCTTTGCAAATGCATGCTGCCTTGCTTTATAAGGCAGTAGGCTCTCAGAAGTGGGGTAGGTCCCCATGTGTGCTGATTGTGCACCCCACAAGCAGTACTTCTCTCTCACCACACACCCCCTATGGTTTGAGTCATTTTTCCACCTTACAGATAAGGGAAGGGAGGCTCACAGATGTCAGGGATCTTGCTGGGGGTCACAGAGCTCAGGAGACACAGAATCTCCACAGGCAGGTCTCTCTGATCGTTGTAAACAAGCACATCAGTCCTGCAGCTCTTTTCAGATCAATGGTCCCTGTCTCTGGGTTTCACACTTAAAAGTGTGTCCATATTTTAAGTAGCTCTCTAAGAGATCACACTTGTTTTTGGTTTTTTTTGGGTTTTTTTTTTTTTTTTTTTTTGAGACAGGGTCTCCCTGTAGCTCTGGCTGTCCTGGAACTCACTCTGTAGACCAGGCTGGCCTCGAACTCACAGAGATCCGCGTGCCTCTGCCTCCCAAGTGCTAGGATTAAAGGTGTGCGCCACCACGCCCGGCATTTATTTATTTCTGTATGTGTATCAATGTACTGTCTGCATGCAAGTTTGTGCACCCGTGTCGTGCAACGCCGCGGAGGTCAGAAGAGGGCGTCGGATTCCCCTGGAACTGGAGCTCTCCTGGAATTGAAGTCTCAGATGGCTCTCGGCCACCATGTGGGTGCTGGGGATCGAACCCGGGTCCTCTGTAAGAGCGGTCGGCGCTCTTAACCGCTAGGCCATCTCTCCAGCCCCAAGATCACACTTGTTTTAACTGTGATCTTCCTGCCTGTCCAAGGTGGAACAAAAACAAGAAGTGACTATTTTTATCCTATTGGAAAGGCCTGGGGTCTTGTTCCTTCCTTTCCTGCACTACCAGTCGGCCTGGGCTCAATGCACTTAACAAGTCTACCAGTCTGCCTGGGCCTAAAGATTAGGGGGTTTTTAAGCCACCGCCATTAGAAACCTTATTCATTTTTTTAAGGGCTGGTAAGTCTGGCATATCTGTTCCCGCTATATCCATTATAATGTTTCTCCTCCTTCAGTCTCGGCTCAGGGTAGTCTTATTTTGTTCCACATCTTCTTTCTGGAAGGAGGCACACATGACCCGGAAACTAGTCTTCTTTCACTGTTTTGTGCCTTTGAGTAATGTACATCATTTTTCCATCTTGGTTTCCTGGGCTGTAAAGTGGGGTAGTACTGTCGCATGCACCGTGATGCTGAGGAGGTACTTGGTTCACAGCAGCTTCTGTGTAACCACTCACTGTCACCATCTGGTGATGATGTACTGAGTGAAAGAGAACATACACACCTCATTTCATTGGAGAGACCCACAGAAAGCTCCAGCCTCTCTTGACTTTGCTATTTGACTCTGACATGAGTACGAAGAGGCTCCGGTGGCCAGTTACACGTCCCCAAGCATGTTGAGAACCATAATCGTCCTTTGCTTTGTGTGCCTCAGAAAGCACTATCAGTTGTCCTTAAAACAACACAGAGCATTTTTACACGTGACTGCTTTTTACCCACTGACCTGCTTGCCACTGATAAGCTATGAGGAACGGTTTCCGTGACTGTCATTTTCAACATGAAGAAATTCCGAATGCCAACATCAGGGCCTCTGGTTCCAATCCCATGTCCTGGAGTACCTTAGAAGGCATGCCTACACAAGAAAGGCCTCAGTTTTCCAAGTGGGTATTTTTCATATTCATTTCCTCAAAACTCATTATTAACCTCTCCATGTGTGTCCAATAGCATATCATTTTAAAACAGTAAAGCTAGTCTTATGTCCCAGAGAACACGTGGCTGATGTGCCTCTCCATACATAATTATCATATGTTAAATTGAAAGTGTCCCCTGTATACAGTGCTTCCTGTGTAGTTTTTAGAGTCCTTTAACATCGATTAACTTGTCCATGCAGGAGAGTTTTTGTGGGCACTTAGCATGTGCCAGGCACCCAGAAATGTAGCAGTGATCACCTCAAGGTCCCTACCATGGAGGAGTTTATGGACATTCCCTTAGATTTTGATGTCAACCAGCTGAGGAAACAGGTTCAGGGAGCAACATGACCCCTCTGAGTCACACAGCCTATACCAGAGCTGAAATTAGAACCAGAACTTCCTTTTCCTTCTGGTCTGAAATGTTTAGCACTGGCACCATTGTGATACTGCAGCGGTCCATGCAATGGAACGGGTCACTTATGCAGAGATGACAGGCAGGGCCAGAGACCTTAGCACCTACTGCTGAATGTTTGACAAGGACACATTACATTTCTTTGCTTAGCATTTACAAATAGGAACACAAGGACAACAGCATATGTACACTGCCCTGAGCAAGCTTACAGACCCATAAACGGCATGTGCCGTCTTAAGTCCCATGGAAAAAAATAAGCCCAATTTACACTGTTCGTTTGCAGCCTGATCATGAGTCCATCTCCCCTGACAAGACAAGCTCTGCTGTGTACTTAGGGCCGTATCTGCCTTGTCCACTGTCCAGGAAAGTCACAGTGCATGATATGTAACAGGTACCTGGTAACTTTTACATTTCACTGAAAGACTGCACTGGAGATCACAAGAATACTGAATGAGACTCCAAGCTAAGCCTGCAGTAGCAGGTGGGGCTTCTGAGATGTCCCAGCTGAGATAAATCTTAAAGGACAAACAGGCAGATTGATATCTCACCCATGGGAGAGCCAAGTAGAAAAGCATTTTCAATTATGCACAGTTTGGGTTTCTTCATCGCATGGCTTGCTCTCCATTTGCAGGGATAATTGAGAGGCAGCCGTGGTTCAACTGTGCTAAGTGCCCGTAGTGAGCAGTGAATTACGGGCAACAGAACACTGTTCATTTTGCTCAGGAAAGGGTGAGTTAGTGAAAACAAAACTGAGGGCTGGGAATTTATTGGCCCTCGTTAACAAGGACTCTGTAGACATTCTGGGAGGAATCCTTCTAAATGGAGCCCAGTTATCAGGACCAAAGAAATTACATTCTTCATTGGTTACCTGCGAGCTGAGGCTCTGGAAGGGTATCTTCCACCCTGCCATGCTCACTCATAGTTCTGTTTTCTGCAAGAATGTGCAGGAGCCTCTGGGAATCCAGAGTGTAATATCAAAGAAAAAGATGTACCCTAAGCAGCTGGCTGAACAGCGTAGCAGTTAAACTCCAAGCTGCCTGGGTACCAGCTCCTGGCCGCCCCATTCCCAGACCACATCAGGCTCATCTCACCCTTCTCCATCTCAAGGAGGGACAGCTGTAGTTTCAGAAGACTTATTCTAAATCTTAAATCAGAATGTATGGAAAATATGAATGTCCAGAACCCTAACAGCACATGGGAAATGCCCAGCCCAGGTTAACTATACTATTAAGAATAAATGCCTTATTTTAGTAGCCAGACAGATCTGGGTCTTGAATTCTACCAGGCCTGACATTTAGGGAAAATTCCCTTCTATCTCTAGCCTCACTTTCTGCAGTTTCAAGTGGTGATGATGATGCTAGCTTCTTAAGGTTAATGTAAGATGTTTAAGTTCCATGAGCCTAGAAATAAAATTTGCAAGAGGGAGCTCGTATTCTTATTCTCGTGAAATGCTATAGCTAGCTGGTCCAGGCCTAGCAGACACTTCTCTTTCTTCAGTATCCCCCACATTTCTATGGAAGATTTACCCAGCAGGTTATTTATGGGGTGCCTTCTGGGTAAGACACACTGTACCTGCTTTCGAGGAGCACAGAGTCTGATGGAAAGCCTGTCTACTGTAAATCCACTGCTGCTTGGTCTCTGCAGCGCAGAGCAAGGCTGTGGCAGTTGCTGGGGAAGGAGCTGCTAATGAGTACCTCCAATCTGGAATGTTTCAGTGCAGAGCCTTTGACTGACACATTAGAGAAGTACTCAACACACTATTAATATCCTAAAATGTGTTTGAGTACCTACGTATATGATGTACCAGGAACAAAAGAAGTGATCACCTTAACATATTGCAAGGAAATATGGCGCATCATGTTTTCTGCTCATCTAATGTCCATTGTCCCATTTTGATTCTTACCATGACCTGGGCAAGAAGCATCTCTGATAAGAGAAGGGCAGCCGAGCGGGTTACCTACTCAGGATGTCAAAGGGAACAAGTAACTCTGGAAGAGCAGATGCATGAGAAGGGGAAGGAAGAAGGGAGGGAGAGATGGAGGGGCGTTAAATCAGTCAGGAACTTCTGGATCCTGGCGTCTTCTTTTCCCCGTCATATGGGCTGTTTCCTTGAGTAAAGTCTCCAGTGATTATCAGGTGGCTGTGTGTGATCCCAACAGTGCTGTGTATGTGTACTGGGATCATGATTGTTCATGGCCTAGACCTCAGTCTTAGCACTGAGATGTTTATGTTCAGTCACAAACTGTTTCTAATCACTTTGGACAAATCGTAATACCTGGACTTCTTTTTATTCCACTGTTTGATGCTTGAAGTCTCCACAGTCACCCGTTATTCTGGGAAAAGCTTCAGAGCTGAGCTTCATTATCTGATACCCATGGGCCATCCTAATATGATTTCCCTAAGGGAAGAAGTCTGACTTGAGGCCTTCACAGTTAAAGCCACCTCTTGGGGTTGGGCCCTAGACCTGTCTTAAGAGCCATGTCATATATACTCAGGCAACTTGCAGAAGAATCTGATTGCTTTGTTCTTTGAAAGTGGAACACCAGTAGTTTGACTTGGAATTTGATTTCTCTATAGGTTCCCACCAGTCAAAAGAAGGAAGGTGTTTACGATGTGCCAAAAAGTCAACCTGTAAGTGTAAGTACCTCTCCCCTCTACTGCTAGATTTGTGCAGAGGCTGTCTGTGACTCTTGATGGAAGCTTTTCTGGTATGACTATCACAACCCATATGGCTGTGCTGGGGCCTTCTCATGGGCCACAGGATCAGAGGAAAACTGGTAGGGATGACCAAAGAGCCAGTCAGGACAAAGTCTCATCCAATGAGTGGGGGTGGAATGGATTGAATTATGCAAACCACTGTGTGGAGGGACTCAAGGTCCCAAGCATTCCAGGGAAAATATCTCTGAGGGACACTTTGTCATGCCTGGTCAATTACAGAACAATGTGAAGTTTTCCACTCATCCAATTTGAAAGCAGTTGCAATGTTTCGGGCCAACAGAAGGGCCTGTAAGGACCCATCCCATTTAGCAGGTCTTATGAATGGCCTTGTGTAGCAGGCTTGCAGAGAACCAGCATTCGGGCAGGCCACACTGTGGACAATGCCCAGTACATCTAGACCGCCTCTGCTAAGGGGATGCCTAAGAATCTGACCCAGAAAGGAAAACCCAAAGCCCCCTGGTAACTACTGTGAGCCAGTCCTGGGCCAGAATCTGGATTATAGTCCTCCATCTGAAACTCCAAAGGCAACTTAATTCCAGCAGCGCTGGGGACCTGCCTGCTCCTCAGGTTTCGATTGGCCTAGCCCCCTTTACACAGCTCCCTTCAGTTCAGTTTGTGCCTGGATTGACTCACTTGCCTCTGACAGGTTTAGATACTTGAGATGCCTTCTCTATTTGCTGCCCTGGTTTTCTGACTTTATAACTATTCTGGTCACACCTTCTCCATGCTTAATAGCTCCAGGGGAGAAAAACCTCCTTAAGCTCTTTAGCCTGACAGGCAGGATGTCTAAAGGTCCCCATCAGCTCCCAGGTCTCGTCATCCCCCTCTGGCCCAGCCCTCCAGAGTAGAGGCATGCCCTCCCTAACATCTCCCATCTAGTTCTCAGGGAGACTTTTGGAAGGATTTCCATTCTGAGGACCGGTTACAGATTACCCCCATGTTTGTGATTCTGTACTTCTCCTTCCTCTGTGACAAGCACTTCTTCCCTTGGTATCTCCATGCACTTCCTGAAGTCCTTGTTAATACCCTGGTTGCTGAAGGAAATGACTATTCCAGCGGTGTTTAACACTCTACCCTGCAAAAGGAGAGCAGACAAAAACCCAGCATGGAACTGGGGAAATGTTAGCAAGTCCCAATCTTAGCAGAAGAACTGTTGGCAGCTGATTACTACTGGGTGAGGAACAGCTGATCTTCTTAAATTAAGGGACTCCAGATAGGCTGACTAGACCTCAGTGGATGAACTTGCACTGAAGAATGTCTGGGGTCACTAACTTGTCACAATAAACCTCAACACAAATGACAGAGTATATGAATTCCAGTGTGTGTGGGGGGGGTTAATAGGAGGGTGCCAGTAAGGAAGCAGGTGTAAAGGTGATCAAGATTGAGTGAGATGTTATGTATGGAATACACAAAAATTCAATTAAAATTTTTTAATTAAAAAAAGAAAATTCCTAATGCTTTAATTTAAACAGAATTCCCTATTCTTCAGAACCTCAAAAGGTCATTACCTAAGGTCTGAGAAGTTTTATTGGGAAACACCTGCCTGCATAAATGGGATCTACTGGTTCCCGCCTGCTGTTCCCAGAGTCCTGGAGCTATCCTGTATGATGACTTTCCTAAAGGCCAGAGAGAGGCAGGAGGTGTGAGCCTCAGGCTGTAGCTTAGAGACAAGGACACTGCTTCACTAGCTTCTCCTGAGCCCTGTGACTGTCATCTACCCAAAGGAGTTACTGATTTGAAATTGAGGAGAAAATTTGTGTTGGAAAATTGATCTCATTCACCTAAAGAGGTGCATGAAATCCCCCACGTCTCCCTCTGTTCTGGGATCTCACTGCCTTCCAGGCTTCTTCTTGAAGCCCTGTCCCTCTGAGAATGCACAGTCCCTCAGGGCAGCCCATGCTCAGAGAATCCTTGCCCTGAGCACTCTGCCAGCTGCTTTGTTACCTGTCCTTTATCCAAAAAGATAAGGGAACCAGAGGTAACCCTGCTGGTGCGTGCTAGCAGTTTCCAGGGAGCTGTGGGACTTCAATGAGTTTCCCATAGGAAGGAACTCCTAGGTCCCACGTGGTTTTCTCTTTCTTGGGTCCATATCTATACTGAGCCCAGGTAAGAGAATCAACCTGGGGCTGTCATTTAGGAAATCAACCATCAATCACAAAGGAAGAGCCTGGTCAGCAAGACTGAGATCTGGGTGTAGCTCTCCCTGTGGTTACTCGCTGAGATCTGGGTGTAGCTCTCCCTGTGGTTACTCACTGAGATCTGGGTGTAGCTCTCCCTGTGGTTACTCACTGAGATCTGGGTGTAGCTCTCCCTGTGGTTACTCACTGAGATCTGGGTGTAGCTCTCCCTGTGGTTACTCACTGAGATCTGGGTGTAGCTCTCCCTGTGGTTACTCACTGAGATCTGGGTGTAGCTCTCCCTGTGGTTACTCACTGAGATCTGGGTGTAGCTCTCCCTGTGGTTACTCACTGAGATCTGGGTGTAGCTCTCCCTGTGGTTACTCACTGAGATCTGGGTGTAGCTCTCCCTGTGGTTACTCACTGAGATCTGGGTGTAGCTCTCCCTGTGGTTACTCACTGAGATCTGGGTGTAGCTCTCCCTGTGGTTACTCACTGAGATCTGGGTGTAGCTCTCCCTGTGGTTACTCACTGAGATCTGGGTGTAGCTCTCCCTGTGGTTACTCACTGAGATCTGGGTGTAGCTCTCCCTGTGGTTACTCACTGAGATCTGGGTGTAGCTCTCCCTGTGGTTACTCACTGAGATCTGGGTGTAGCTCTCCCTGTGGTTACTCACTGAGATCTGGGTGTAGCTCTCCCTGTGGTTACTCACTGAGATCTGGGTGTAGCTCTCCCTGTGGTTACTCACTGAGATCTGGGTGTAGCTCTCCCTGTGGTTACTCACTGAGATCTGGGTGTAGCTCTCCCTGTGGTTACTCACTGAGATCTGGGTGTAGCTCTCCCTGTGGTTACTCACTGAGATCTGGGTGTAGCTCTCCCTGTGGTTACTCACTGAGATCTGGGTGTAGCTCTCCCTGTGGTTACTCACTGAGATCTGGGTGTAGCTCTCCCTGTGGTTACTCACTGAGATCTGGGTGTAGCTCTCCCTGTGGTTACTCACTGAGATCTGGGTGTAGCTCTCCCTGTGGTTACTCACTGAGATCTGGGTGTAGCTCTCCCTGTGGTTACTCACTGAGATCTGGGTGTAGCTCTCCCTGTGGTTACTCACTGAGATCTGGGTGTAGCTCTCCCTGTGGTTACTCACTGAGATCTGGGTGTAGCTCTCCCTGTCATTACTCACTGAGATCTGGGTAGAGCTATCCCTGTGGTTACTTACTGATATCTGGGTGTAGCGCTCCCTGTGGTTACTCACTGAGATCTGGGTGTAGCTCTCCCTGTGGTTACTCACTGAGATCTGGGTGTAGCTCTCCCTGTGGTTACTTACTGAGGGTAAGTAGCCTTTTGCCTTGCTGATGGTCTAGGTCATTATTTGTAAAAAGTTAATGCACATCTTTTAACTTTGGAAAATTGAAAGAAGCATCTGAAAAATCTTTAGCAGAGGATGTAAATTAGATTAAATGCGGGACAGTTCTGTGTGTGGCTGTGACAAGTAATAATGGTTTTTACTGAGGGACTCCAAATGATTGCACGCCTCTTCCTGGATGCTTTGCTTACACCAGACTGGGCAGTTGTCTCTCTGCTGTACTCTTCTACTTCTCTTTGCAATAATCACAATGTGTGTTCTTTTTCTGTTAATAGAACCATATGAGACACTGGATTTTGTTTCCCCCAAAACTTTGGGTGAAATCCTATCTCTTATAGCTCAGGAATCAACATTGTACCTAAAACTTAGTTGTCACTGAGTGCAAAGATAATGCCCCAAGCTATGAGAGAGGTCCAAGTTCAAATTCAGGCTTAACAACTGACTTTGTCACCTTCAGTGAGTCTGATATTCTTTTCAGTATTTAGCATTCTTGTATGTAAAACTGAGATATGAAAACCACGCTCTTTGAGTTCTGATTTCTTTAAATCACTCACTGTGTAGTATCAATTAATAGACACCGATTTAATATTGTTGCTTTGAAATACTTACCCAGAGTGGTTCCCTTTCCTCGGTACCTCACTCACTGAGGGTCTGCTGAGCACAGGAATCATACCGTATCCATGCCTGATTACCAGGGAGCATTGATACACAATAGATGCTCAAGTGAACAAGAGAATGAGTGGATGAATAAGTGAAGGAAGAAAAGACAGAATAAGTGAATGAGTGAGTGAATGAATGAATGAATGAACAGAAATGAAGATGAATTATTATGTACAGAATGAAGGAAAAAAATCAATGTCTTTGGACCCAAAGTCATGTCTTGTCAAACAATTAAGTTCTTTTTTCTTCTGGGACCAAAGGAACCATGTCACATGAAGCCAGTGTTTGTATCAGAGCAGCCCCATGCCCAGACCCTCCCTGCACTTAGTGTTCGGTAGCTCCTGCCCTATTCTGCCTGCAACCTCCACAAGTACCGTTGTTTTTCTTCGTAGCTTGGATCACCAAGCTGACAGATGGCCTCTGAACACATACACGCGCACACCTGCACTCACGCTCCTCTGCAGCAGGCAAAGCCAGAGCGTTCTGCTGACTTGGCAAAGTTATTTTGGGGTTTAGTTTTGTTTTCCTCCTGCCTAGGGATGGGCTCAGAGCTGGAGACCTGTGGAAACTGTTTCAAGTCTGAAGAAAGACCTGTGCATACTAAAATGTTAGGGGCACAGTCTGACAAAATAAAAAATCAGCATACTCCTTCTACGCAGACACTCCTGAAGCTGTTTATATGTCACAAAGAAGGCTGGAGAAAGAATGTAGTTGTACTGATTTTATTCAATACTCATTTGAAATCCACTGTAATCCCTGAGTTTAAGAGTGTATGAATACATCGTTTGCCTTGTTTCAGGTCATCCAGAATTAGAGATAACAATTACAGTCTTTCAATAATGAACCAGATTTAGCTGCAGACCGTCTCTCCAAAAATCAAAAGTTTCTATGGCAAGATAATATAAGCTATGAACAAGATAAAAGGAAACGAGTAGACCTTACCATCTTCCACTCGCCTGATTGTGGCTCTTGAAGCATCTCTGTTTTCTCAACATGATAAAGAAAAAGAACATATGCTTCTAAACTCATACATCAAGGAACATTGGCTAATGAGATGCTCATAAGTGATTCCAAAAATTTAAATTTTAAGGTTTTCAGATGTTTAATACATTAAAAAGTATACTGTAAATGTTTATACATCAATATAAAATATGAATCTATTTTGAGTTGTGACTGTATCTTACATAAATTAAGAATTTCTCAATTTTCTTTGACCTAAATATTCTTTTGGGACTTTTTTGTTGTTTGAGAGTTTTTGGTTTTTTGGGGTTTTTTGACAGGGTCTCTCTTGTCCCAGCCTACCTGGAAGTTACTTTTTGGACCAGGCTGGCCTGGATCTCACGGAGAGATCCACCTGCCTCTGCCTCCTGAGGGCGGGATTTAAATAAGCGCATACCACCATGCCTGGTGTTAAATACTCTTTTTATTTTTTATTTTTTCTCTTTCACATAGCTGTTTTATTCAAAAAGATCTTCAAGGGAGGAACCACAAGGAAGTATCTAGTTCCTAGCTTTCAGTATTTATTTTTAATATATATTTTGTACAAGATTATCAAATCTAGACCCATGTCCCCCCATCCCCCCACCAGAGCTCATGCATTCTGCCAAACATGCTTTTCATCTTTTTCTCAGTCTTTCTCAATATTCTCCATGTGGAAGTTGACTGTTTTGAGCAGAAGTTGACTGTTCCAGTCAGTTCTTTGATGCAGTCCTTTCTGTTGTTGTTGTTGTTGTTGTTTCCAATATGCATCACTCCCAAATGCCTGGACAAAAGCTCAAGGGGCCATGCACAAGAAATACTTGCAACTAGGTAATTGGCACTAGCATCCAGAGATGAGGGATACCATTCATCGTTTGTTTTTCTGGGACTGTGTTACTTCACTCAGCATGATGTCTTCTAGCTCCAGCCATTTTCCTACAAAGCTCATGATGTCATCTTTCTTTACTGCTGCATAGAACTCCATTGCGTAGATGTACCACATTTTCTCTATCCACTAGTCAGTTGAGGGGCATTTGGGTTGGTTCCAGCTCCTTGCTGTTAAATACTCTTTTTAACTATAACTCCAAATACATCTCAAGTGGAAAATCATTCCATTAAAGACTTGCTGGGAAGAGAAGTGTATGTCACTGCACCGGAACAAACACTATTGATACAAAGTAACCTACCTTAAAACTCAGAGGCTTGACAGTGTGATACTAATTACACACAGGTCCATGAGTTGCCCGTGTGTTTATCTGTCTGCTTTTCCCTGTGCTTCATGTCTGGGGTGACCCAGGTACAGCTCTGCAAATCCTTACCTGGCCTACTCACAGGTTTAGGATGTGCTTCACTGAGGAATGGCATAGGATAGCTTCAAAGAAGTCAAAAGCATTTTCTTCCATGCAATGTCTCCTCCTCCGAGGAGGTTAATCAGGTCTTAATTACACTATGGTGGCAAGTTTCAGGGTATGAATGGAGGCACACAGAGCCTCTGGAAGCCAAGGCTTTCTTTACCCAAAATCATTCGAAATTCTGTCTTAGGGGCTGGAGACTTGGCTCAGGGGGCCAGACATGGCTGCTTTTGCAGAGGACCTGGGTTCAGTTCCCAGCACCCACATGGTGGCTAACAACCATATCTGGTAACTCCAGTTCCAAGGGATCTGCCGCCGCCTTCTGGCCTCCATGGGCATTGCATGCACAAGCACACATACATGGAGGCAAAACAGTCATCACACATGGTTATACTAAGGTCATTTGGGGATACAAATTAGACTCTATAAGCTGTATATATGTGTATTGAAGAATTTTATACTATAAAAAGGCAAGGAACGTACAAGAGTGTGAAGTCTGTTACACAACTGATCTCTTGCTGTGTCCAAAATCACTATTGAATCCATAATAATAACATTGAAGTAGAAAATACACACTTTGGTACTCCTCTTTTCTTTCTGTATTGTCATCCCTTCATTTTCCTTTATCTGAGGTGTGCTAACCTCTGCTCCTGGAAACACCATCAGTTACCACTCTCAAGTGCCTTCCTCTCTCACCACAAACCTCTCCATCCTCTTCTCACACTTCAACATGGCCAATGAAATTTTCCTTGATTCAACACCCAAGATCCGGTTAAAGTGTTACTTTCTGTCCAACTTTCTTGAACCACTAAGAAAATTGCTGTTTTGGATTCACTTCCGCTGAGCCATGCAGCACTGTTCTCAGGGAACAGGTCTGTCCAGCGATCCGAACCAGGGGCTTTGCCGTCAGAACCACTTGGGTTTGGGTCTCAACCTTACTAGTTCCTAGCTGTGTGACATTCGCTGTAATATTAGCTTCTCCAAGTCTCAATTTGCTCATCTGGAGATGAGCTGGTGCCTGTTTTAGAGCATTTTGTGGGAGGGCAAAAGGAATCTCTATCAGGATAATGCTGAGTATGTTAAGAACTTGGAAACTCCAAGCTACCGTCCCATTTCTTTCATTCCCTTTTCTCTGCACTTTCTGGGGATAGAATCTTCCCACTGCTCTCTCTGAAGGAACTCTTCCTTGGATTTCTGCTCTCTCAGATACTTTGATGGCAAATTATATTCCCATAAGAAAAAGCATGTATACCAGTCAGTTTCTGTGGGTCTTGTAGGTAACACAAGCCCTCACCTCTCTCCTCGAACCCCAGAGATGTCCTCAGCCGCAGGACTCACTCTGCAGATCAGGGATTCTAGAGTTTAGGGTTGAAGTTAAAATTCCTTGTTTCTGGATGGCTTTCATCTCACCTTGACGAGGCCCAGCTGTGGACCGTGTGCCCCCCACCCCGCCCCCTGTTCTGCATGCTCCTTACTCTGTTTCCTTTAGGTGCTTCTGTCGCTTGCCTTTTCACAGACCAGTGACATCTTCTTCCTGATGTTCTACAGCCCTCCACCATTTTCTAGGAACTCCAAACTAAAATAAGATAAGAATTAATCCCCCCTTTCCTAGAAATATACATTTTTATCTCTTTTCCTGATCAGGACAGCAGGAAGCTTTGCACAGGAGCTAATCTCTTCTGTAATCTTAAACACATGAATATATTTTTATGGAAAGGTCTCAGAAAGCCAAAGACATACATGCTTAGTATACAAAATGTTAACTGCCTGGAGAAACGGGGAGATTTTAGGAAGGAGAGTGTGACTTGAGACAGCTCTGTAGATGGACAAGGTTAGAATAAGCCCGAGAGACAATACAGTCCCCATAGGCAGATTGCGGAGGTGGGGCTTTTGAAATCCATGTTGACTTTAGCTGGAAGCACTGTGAGATGATGGAGCCTCATCAATTCCCATCACAAGAAGAGAAGCGCAGATCCTCATTTCTGCCAGTTGATGATGCCAGACATGTTTTCTAAGAAGATACCCTAGCCTTCGGGTGACTGTCAGAAATGCACATCCCTGAATGAGAAGGCAGTCTGCCAAGTGTGGCATTACTGCATTCATTATTGAGAACTTTTTGCACTGCATTAACTTTGGAAAGCAACTCTCCTCCCACAGTGGGACCCCATGGAGAGAGGTGCACTCGGCCTGCGGAGCAACTTCATTACGCCTGATGACACTGAGCTTGGTGAGACTTAACCTTCACACTCAACTGTTTCAGTGACACAGATGTAAACCCTCATGTCATTTCTAATGAAAAATAGCACTTTTCTCTACTGTCCTCATTCCCCCATGTAATATTTTTATGCCTGAAAAAAGATCTTTTATCATGCACCTTATAATTGCACCATTTGAAATTCTTTTATATAGTCATATTAAGCATGAAAGGCTTACTGATTATCTGTAATAACCAGTCAGTGGATTTTATCAGAGTCTCCTCCTACCCCCCATCCAAGACTTCAAAAGAGAGTATCTTAAAAGTTTGGCTTAGTGGTAAATAAAAAGGACTTAAATAGTCAAACCTATAAGTTGCATTGGACATTAATTTCCCTGAAGTGAAAGGTGGATTCAGCACCTGAAAGGAGTGATCAGATAGCTCCCCCAATCCTCTCCTCATCTTGGTTGTGCTATTTCTCAGTTACTTCTGCTTTCTGAGACTGGTTTTGCTTCTCTGCGCAGGGGAAATGCTAACCATCTCATCCAACACCTTTGGCCCCTGAGAGGATCAGAGGATAATGTACATGAAACCATTTTCTGAAAAGAAGATGAAGGGCGCTTGTAGGAGACCCTAGGGAAGTCAGTACTGAGGAGAGTCATATTAGTAGTGGTTGGGATCTAGGCTAGATCTAAGTTTGATGGTCCAGCACTTCTCCAGAATCTCATGACTATTTTTATGATTAAGAGAAGGTGCACAAGTGAAATGACAAGGGCAGGAAGATCTGAGCTCAAGACAAGAAAGAACCTTCAGACCATCAGAGCTGATTTCCAGAGGACAGGGCAGACTTGTTGACACTTGCTTCCCTAAGAACATTTTAGCAACATGAGTGGAGGGGAATTCAAGTGGAGGAGAAACGTATCCCATTGTTCAGAGAGTGCTGTGCATGCTGCTCAATGCAGGTAGGAGGCCTCTACTTGAAAGCTTGCTAGGCACATGTGTGAGTGATGCATTGCATAGCAGATGCTCGTGTCTCGGGCTGCCAAGCGCCTTATGGAAGAGGGGGTGTGCCTGGCCTAAGTAGATCCCCACATTGCTACTCATTCCCCTTGCCTGACTGCCTCATAGGCCTCCCTTACCTTCCCTAAGAACATCCCAACATAAGTGGTCAACTAAGCTTCTGTGCCCTAGTGGGGCAGAAATCACCACCTGTTCCTGTTCCATTTAGGACCATGTACAGCTAAAGTGGTCACTGCTTACCTCCTAAGCTTCCTGCCAGTGTCTATGCTGCCAGATCAGATACAATAGTGGCCCCAGCCCAGTCTCCTTATGGCCCTAACCTAGCATAGCCCACCCAGACACACAGCAATAACTCATGGGTTTGTCCTGTGAAGTTAGAGGTTTATTAGGTATCATAATCAAGTCAGCTCCCTGAGCAAGCTTTGGGAACAGAGCAGGTGTCTTAAAAAAAAAAAAAAAAGACCAAAAACATTCCCCTTTGGTTTCTTTCTAGAGAGTGTGAGATCAGGGCCGCAGAGCTCTCAGTGTGCCCTGAAAAGCAGCTGCCCTGGGAGAAAGTGATAAAAATTCCCAGTGATGTGATTTGACATCCACCCTCCAATTCAGTTCCTTTCTTGGTTTTATAGTGCCAGGCACTAACCATATGTACTAAGAATTTAAGGCTAATTTAGCTGTGGAAAAAAAGTAGCTAGAATTTATAGAGCATCTGCTGTGTACCATGGACAGCCTGGGCTCTGGATTCAGTTTATCTTTTTCCCTAATCGCAGCCCTAGGAGGTAGGGGCAATTTGCATATCCTGAACATGAGGCTTCAAGGAACCTGTCACTCACATTCACAAAACTGTAAGTGGCCAAGCCAGGAATTGAACCTTAAGTTGTACAACTCAGGCATCCAACATTTTTGTTAAAACATATTGCCTTTTTGTTGGTTTTGTTTTTGAGACAGGATTTCATGTAGCCCAGGTAGCCCAGGAACCACCTGAGTCCAAGGATAACCTTGAACTCCTGATCCCCTGCTTCTAGCCCTGGAGTACTGGGATGAGGGTCATGTGTGCCACCTGCTTGGTTCCTATATTGCTAGTGATCAAATGCAGATCTTCCAGCATCCTAGGCTAGTGCTCTACCAAGTGAGTGATCTCTTCTCTTTCAGGATGTCAGTCAGTCCTCGGACTTCAGACCCCTCTCCTATTCCTCTTCGTTTCTAGGGTACTTAACAGTAGTCTTTCATCCTGAGGCCAGTACTCCTGGCTGGCTCTGAATACCCCTCTCCTCATTTAGACTGAGTTTCCAATGGTCAGCTCAGTTGAATTCACTCCTGTTCGTTTTCTCTCTCTCTCTCTCTCTCTCTCTCTCTCTCTCTCTCTCTCTCTCTCTCTCTCTGTCAATCACACTGCTTCTGTCTCCTGATGTTAAAGAGACAACTGCGAATACCAAATAACAAATCTCACTGAAAGGGCCCCACCTCTGAGGATCAGGAAACTTCTTGTTTAGCTAGCCCTGCCTCCCGAACTTCATACACTGTGTGTTTCTATACAAGGGCCCTGTGCTCCAGCAGTCAGCATGTGCCTGATTTTCCCTGCCCAAGATTTAATTCAGTTTCTCTGCTACAAATGTCGGAAGAGTCAATCCATTAAAGTGAAGAATTGCAAGAATTCTCCTGACAACTATTCTCTTCTTTCCCCCTGCAACTCCCATCTTTTATGGCAAATAAATTTTCATTCACAATTCAGCAGTTGGTTTTTCCTTTAGTTGGAAATCTGGATCAAGATGTTGCATAATTGGATTAAATCTAGTCTGAACATTTGTCAGTTTCACTTCCTCATTAAGCACCACATTGTAGAGAAATTATAATTATTGCAAGGCAGTTAACATAGATGTCACACAAGAGGAGGTCGTACGAAGTGAGGGGAAGGGAATCTGAATCTGTGTGTCTCCAGAAACGAAGCAGGAGGTAGCCCCACCCCACCCCCATCTGATGTTACTTAGGTAGTCTTCTTTCTGGTCCTGCTTGATGGCAGTCACCAGAAACAGAGTTCCAGACTCCACAGTGTCGGAGTGAGTAGCAACGGTAAAAAGAAGTTTCCGATTTAGCCTCACCCCAAATATAAGAATCCCTCACAAAGATTTGTGACAGGTGTGGATTGTGAGTGACATTCCTAATTACCGTCAGTTTGCATGACCACAGTGACAGGCCTTTGTTTCCTTTTGTAATCCCAGAGCTCCAATTGATTGGAAATCCTTTTTATTTGAGTTCTGTTATAAGTCCATCCCATCGCTCATGTAGACAAACATTTACTGTGACCCGCCTACCCTTCAGACAGTATTCTGTTCCTAGTGAAACTAAGATGGAAAAGACAGATTGTGGAAGAATCCTGATGGTCTCAAGAGGAGAGACATAGAAAAATATTGTGATCAATGTAAATAGTCAAGGCTGCGAGAAACTCTATACAAGAAGCCATGGGAGGAAGCATGGTGGAGGATAGGAAACTTTCCCTGAGGAGCTTAGTGAGGACTCAGCCCAGGCATTCCATCATTCCATCGGAGTCGAATCTTGACAGACAATTGGAGCTTGTCACTGGAGAGAGAGGAATAACATTCAGAGTACTATGACTAAAATGTCGAAGAAAATCTGTCATGGCAGGTTACTTCAAGTGACCAGGCTACAGAATGCCTGCATAGGAGTAAGGGACAGGGATACAGAAGGAAGACTGCCCCAGCAAGCCAAGGTCCTGAAAGGAGCCGAGAACCTGGGATCTGCAGGGAAGACTCTGCTGCTTTGGGGTGACAGAATGCCACTGTTAAAGCTGTGCTTCTCGGTGTCACTCTGGTGGCCTGGGGCAGGTGGCTTAGCAGGTGGGAAGACCATTAAGGAGCTAATGGAATTATCTAAGTGCATCTATCAGGAGAGTGAGGGATAGAACACGGGCCAAGTGGTTTAATGGAGAGAATATAACGTGGGGAGCTAGTTACAAGGTCTGAAAAGAGTGGAAAAGTTAAGCGAAACAGTCGGACAACCCAGATTAGTGATAGTTAGAAAATGGCTATTATCACCAGAGTCAGGGAAAAGGAAGGGAGTGATCTTAACACAGCCCAGGACCTGGGGTTTCCCACAGAGAAAGGGAGGGGCTGGCTGTAGAAGTTAAACTTCCACTGGAGACTCAGCCCCAGCCACAGTTACTGCTTTAGACCTCTCTGAATCCATTCGCTGCTTCACCCATCTTCCACTGTGAATCTGCAGGTAGAAATGTGTTGTCAAGGGAACTGGGCAAAGGAGTTTGTAATAATCATCCCCCTGCACCCCATAGAACAGTGGAGAGTAGAGAAAGGACAAAACTAAGTCCCAGGGCAGAAAGGTGAAGATGCTGGCAAGCAAGGACTTCTGTGGATCTGAAAGGCTTTATAGAACAAAAAGACAGATGGGTGGATTGGAGAGATCACACAGAGCTAGGGGTGCAACATAGCCAACACCGAAACCACACCTGAAGTGATGAACCTTGGGAGGTCAGGAACAGGTGGCTGGGACAACGTACCTGGTCTTTCCCTTTGAGCTCTGTCACCTTTCTACACTCAGCTTTGTGTCTCTAACTTCTAAGAACACATCAGCCTTTCTCCTAGCTGTCTTCCTGGCCTAGCCAAAGTCAGCAATAACCCCCTTCATCTTCCTCTGTGACTCTTATTCAGGCTGTTTCACATTATCACTTTGAGTGAAATCTAGCTCCTTCTTCCGAGATAGAAAAACTGGGCCGTTAATGGAGTCAAGCAGAGTTGTAGGCGGCTTACTGCTGAGTCACTCTTGAAACTTATTTTCCACAGATGTCTGTGGAGAAGGGAGCGAGCATTGCCTGAGCAGTTGCCTGGCGTCCTGTTTACTAGGTTGCGTTGGGAAAAATCTCATGTCTGAATTAAACAGTCATCATTCTATTCTTCTGCAAAAAAAATGTCTGCCCCTGGGGCCTGGAGGAGCACTCTCCAAACTTTTACTAAAACCCAAGAGCCTTTACACCATTGAAATATGTTTGGCAAATACTACAGAGTCAATGGAGGAGACATAGCTAAAGCTGAATTGGAGCCTCAACACTTGCTCTCCAGGTCCTTCTGAAGGACAGAATCTTCTAGATGTGAAGGCATTAAGAGAAGAGTATGAAACCCACCTTCACAGGATCCTGCTAGTTAATTCCGAGGACAGGAGAATTTGGAGGGGCGGGCAGTGAGCCTTCTGGGTACTTCTCTTCTTGTGCTTGCATAGACCATAGTTAATTCATGACTACAGGTCAGGATCCTACCCTTTGGGAGGCTGTGAAACAACAGAAAGAGCATGAAAATTGAAGTTAATCACAGCCTTCTGCTTCTTACCAAAGCAAGTTGCTTTCTCATCTAGTGACCAGTTAACAAGATGTGGAGAGCTACCGTTGTGGGGATGAACTAAGAAAAGAGATGTCATTGTTATAGTGTTTGTCATGAGCTTGTTACTCAGTTATTTTTAGGTACTAGTAGAACACAGTTAAGAGTTCGGGCTTTGCATCCTGGCCACTTGGGCACAGAATTGTTAGCCCTCAATCATCAGCTACACTAACTAAAAATTCTCTTTACTTCAATCTATCCATTTATAAAGTGAAGATAATGATAATGCTGCCTACCTCAGAGAGGTTTTATTTAGCATAAGTAAATAATGCATGCAAGCTGTTTGTAACAGTACCTAGCACACAGTAAGTTTCAATAAATATTATTGTGAACCATTGAATAGACAGAGGACTCTACCAATTGCTTTAAGACATATGAGCATGATAACACCAGGCACAGCTATAGTGAGTCTTTAGTCTGCTCCAGGGAGTAGAGAGTGGTATAGAGTCCTGAGTTGTTATGCCAACAAGTCAAATTGAACTGAAGACCCAGGATGGAACTGAACCTTTAGGAACACTACAGCTCTGGGGTCATGTATGGATCCCCTTGAGCTCCCCAAACAGAACACCAGAGACAGTAGAATCAAATGCCTTTGCAAGTTCCACAGGCTTATAGCCCAAGATCGAGGTCATGGCTGACTTGGCCACTGGTGACTGTGTCCTCACATGGGCCTTCTCCACTGTGTACCTGTGGGCTGGGAGAGGGAAGGAACGAGAGGGAGGGAGGGAGGGAGGAGGGAGGGAGAGAGAGAACACCACATTGATAATTAGGGCTTAAGGCTTTGGGTTATGAGTAGGGAGAAGAAGAGACACATTTAGTCCTTAATAGGCAGGGATGACAAACAGTTATAAATACTGGGCACCCTGCTATGCTAGCTACTATGTTATTTCAAAATTGTTTCAAAGTACCGTAAGCAGTAGGTCTCTTCCATAGCAAAAGGGATATTGAAGAACAGAGGCATCACTAAGCCCAGATGAAAAAGGGCTAACCCATGGCTGATGCCACAAGCCTACATCCTCTACAGGTTAGGAGATGTCATAAGCCACAGTAAGACCCTGTTATATTTATCAGGGGGTAAAAATGTAATTCATGAATTAACATATCATCCAAACATATGTGTCTATGCCAAAGTAACCTACCATAACTATTAGTGCTGCTTAAATACCTATATATCTAATTGCTTGTGCTTCATTAGTAGGATCGAAAGGTTACTCCTGAACAAACTGTCAGCCCATGAAAGGAAACAGCCAGAATTGACCAGAATCCAAGTCAACAGCTCCAGAGAGAGAGGACAGTTTTACTTCTCATCCACCTGTGCCCCTTTTCTAAGCCTAGGGAACAATCTGCGGAAGAGGGGGCGTGGTAGAATGTAAAGGCTGCGATTGGGGTGAACGGTGAAACTACAGCGATGTAGTCTGGACACTCATTTGATCAACTTGATTGAACAAACAACAAACTGCCAACCTCCACTGAATGGTGGGACTGTGGGGTTTGGGCACAACAGTCTATAGATTGGTTTTTGCACGAAGGATGCTTATACTCATGGATTATCACTTATAGCTAAAAAATGGAAAAAAAAAAACCTGAAAGATGCAGGACAGTTTCTTTGCGCAGAATACATGATCTGGGGTGGGGTGGGGGTTGGGGGGGAAGGGAAGGGAAATATGCCTGATCTGAATTGGAAAATGATGTATAAAATGCACAAACCATCAATAAATGAAATTAAAAAAAAAAAAAAAAAAAAAAAAGAAAAAGGGCTAAGGCTAATCTGCCTCTCTTTGACCCTAAAACTAGAGTAGCCTAGTTTATTCTCCAAACTGGGCCACTTTTGAAAGTGAACAAGGAATTGCTATTAACAGTTATGTCGGGACAAGTGTAAACATGCTCTACATTAAACCAGGATCTGGATTTTTGCTATAATATTCTACTTTTACTCTTGCTTATCATAGCGTTCTGCCCTACCCAAAGCTGCTATACTCCTTCTGGTGGACCACATGGCCTCTAATGTCAGAACATGTGAGACCCAAGCACAAAGCTGGCCACTGGGACTCCCTGTATGGAAGCAAAGCAGCAACTCCTCCGTGCGCAGGTGCTGGGCATGCGCTTGCTCCCTCTGCAAGCGTCCATCAAGTTACTCGGAGATCTGCTGCACAGGGTATCTGTTAACTGCTGCTGCTGCTGCCGTGAATCTGTCATTATTCCTCTAATACAGATCATTAACATTCACAGAATCTTAACTATAGCATCTTAATGAGCAGAGCTGTAATATACAGTTTCCCCATAAATATCCATCGGTGCTGATGCCCCTTCTCTCTTGATACAGTAATTCTGCTTTTCTGGATAAATCATCCTGTTGTGGTTCTTTCTTTCTCCCTAACTGCCATTATTAGTGGTTACAGAAGAGTAATGAACAGACTCTAGTTAAAAAATAATGAGCAACAGCTAAATGAAGGATCATGAGGCACAAGAATCTATACATATAGATTCATATATACAAGAATATATACATATATATATATACAAAGAGAGAGAGAGAGAGAGAGAGAGAGAGAGATATGACATTTCCAACTGAAGAAAGTAAAGCTTTTTTATGGTCTTTGAGACAGGGTCTCCCTGTAGCTCCAGCTGTCCTGGAACTCAGTCTATAGACCAGGCTGGCCTTGAACTCACAGAGATCCTCCTGCCTCTGCCTCCTGAGTGCTGGGATTAAAGGCGTGCACCACCATGCCTGGCATAAAGCTTGTTTTTTACAGCAGCATCTCAGAAAGGAAGCAAGAAATGAGTATTTGCTGAACCCTTGCTGGGGCCAGGGATGCACTTGTACTTCGTAGCTCTCGAAGGTCTGTGACTCCAAAGCCAACACTTCCTGGGCCCCTACCCCATAAGTCATAAAGCTTGTATGTATTGCTATGTGATGGAATTTTCAAAGTTCCCACAAATGGACTCGGGCCTTCCACTGAGTTTAGTGAAGACATTAACTATTATCTTGTCCAGTCTATGCCTAAGATTGAGAGGGAAATGCTGAGAGGGAAGCAAGCACATTTGCTTAGGCCTGAGACCTTTCTCCTATGAGAGTGGCCATCAGTACCAGCTGGCTGCGGCCCTCTACAGAGGACTAGGTTAGGGCAGGTTCATAACTGCAACTCCCCTTGGTATTATTATTATTATTATTATTATTATTATTATTATTGGTTCTTTTTGAGACAGGGTCTCCCTGTAGCTCCAGCTATCCTGGAACTCACTACATAGACCAGGCTGGCCTTGAACTCACAAAGATCCACCTGCCTCTGCCTCCCAAGTGCTAGGATTAAAGGTGCGCGTCACCATGCCCAGCCTCCCCTTGGTCTTATAACACGGATCATCCCATACCTTTTGCTGTCCTCACTATAGCCTAAGGCTTCAGAGTGCATGGTCTAAAGCTAGCCCACTTTGGTGAAAATCTGTCAACTGCCATTTTCTACCTGTGTGACACTGAGCAAGTTACTAGCCTCTTTATGCCTCAGTTTCTGCCTCTGAAAATGGGGATAGAAATAGCATCCACATTAATTGTGATAATTAAATGGGTTACTAAGTGAAAGCAGGACAGTGTCTGTTGCATAAAGAAGTCTGTCTAGCATCAGGTTGAATTACTATTACCCTGTGTGACCCCCACCAGGCCACGAAGGCCCAAGGTCTTAATATTCAGTATATTTGAATCTACCCTGAGGGTCACATAGGAAGGCTTTCATGATGTGACTTTTCTCAACTTTAAAAGAATTTATTTATTACTTTATGCCTATGAGTGTATATCGCCTGCATGTGTGTAAGTGCATCCATGTCATGCAATGCCAATGGAGGTCTGAAGAGGATGTTGGATCCTCTAGAATTGGAGTTACAGATGGTTGTTAGCCACTGTGTGGGTTCTGAGACTCGAACCTGGGTCCTCTGCAAGAGCACAGACAATGAGTGCTCCTAGCTGCTGAGCCATTTCTCCAGCCCTATTTTCGAAACTTTTTAAGGCTATACTATAATTCTCCCAATGATTGAGGGTGGAATATATTCAGATGGAATATATCAGGCCAAGGCCCAAAAGAGGGTCAAAATGTACATTTAAGAGGGCTTTCGAGGGGCTGGAGAGATAGCCTAGCGGTTAAGAGCACCGACGCTCTTGCAGAGGACCCGGGTTCGATCCCCAGCACCCACATGGCGGCTAAGAACCGTCTGTAACTCCAATTCCAGGAGAACTCCAGTTCCAGGGGAATCCGAGACCCTCTTCTGACCTCCGCGGCATTGCACGACACGGGTGCACAGACCCGCATGCAGACAGTACATTCATACACATACAAAAAATAAATAAATAATAATAAAAAAAAAAATTTAAAAAAAAAAAAAAGAGGGCTTTCGAATACACTGAATTGACATAATGACTCAAAGTTATGAACTCTTTGTAGGTTAGACAATCAATCAGGGACACTGAGTGTAGTCCTTTTTTAAATTTTTTTAAATTTTATTTATTTTTTTATGTGTACGAATGTACTGCTGTCTGCATGTAGGTTTGTGCACCCATGCTGTGCAATGCCGCAGAGGTCAGAAGAGGGTGTTGGATACCCCTGGAACTGGAGTCAAAGACAGTTTTCAGCTGCCATGTGGGTGCTGGGGATCAAACCCTGTCCTCTGCAAAAGCAGTCGGCACTCTTAACCGCTAGGCCATCTCTCCAGCCCCCTGAGTGTAGTCCTTTTACAAATGTTCTCAGAACTGTCTTTCAGGGCTAGTCTGTTGTTGAATATTGCCTCATCTGATGCTCAGAACTCCGTGATTTTTACATGTGACCAAGCCAAGATTTCCTTGGGGCCTTAGTTTCCTTTTAGTAAAATGTGGATCAGGTCTCTCCCCTGTAACCTCTTACCGTCTCAGTGCACAGCTGGAGAGGAACCATGATTGAGAGCCGAAGAACCAGACAAGGACTTGGCCCACTACTCCAAACCTTCCGCTAGTATTCTCACGGTTTTCAGAAAGTTGGAGATTTCAGTGTCTTCATCTGAAATGAAATAGGTTAGAAATGTCTGCAGTGTCTTCTGCTGTTCTGTAATCCATGAAACAGTTCAAATACGCACTACAAATGTTTCACGTTTTTTTTTTAATTTTTTTATTTATTTCTGTATGTGTATGAATGTACTGTCTGCATGCAGGTCTGTGCCCTCGAGTGGTGCAATGCCGCGGAGGTCAGAAGAGGGTGTCGGATTCTCCTGGAACTGGAGTTCTCCTGGAATTGGAGTTTCAGACGGTTCTAGGCCGCCATGTGAGTGCTGGGGATCGAACCCGGGTCCTCTGTAAGAGCGGTCGGCGCTCTTAACCACTAGGCCATCTCTCCAACCCGTTTCACGTTTTTGAACGATCACCTGTCACCTCACTGGCTGACTGTGTCCCTACTGCAGATCCTAGTGAAGATCATGTGTGTGTGTATGTGTGTGTGTCTGTGTGTGTGTGTGTGTGTCTGTCTGTCTGTCTGTCTCCATGCTGACTTCTACCTGAGTTGGTCCTGAGTAATGTTCAACACGACAATAAACCATTTATGTTCTAAACATATAACAACAGAAACCTCGCTATGGCTGTTCTGAGTGACATTGGCTTTGGTTCTATGAATGACACTGTAACAGAGAAACGGCACATGCTCAGTGGAAACCCTCAGTATGGCTCCCTTACTGTGACACCCTCCTCTCTGTACAGTGACTTGAATAAGTCTGCCATTTCTCTACCCTCTTTACTGGCTCAGAGGGGCACCTGGAAAGCCTCTCAGTGCCTGCCTCATATTGGACACTCAGGAAGAGTTTACTCATTAGCAGATTCACACCTTAAGAAGCAAAGCTGGGAAGGAAGACAGTTAGAGAAATGAGTTCCTAAGTTTGTAATCTGCCTTCCTGTGGAGAAGGAAGGGAAACTGCATTGCACCGAATGTCTGTGGAGCAGCAGGCACAGGCTGCTGGCTATTTTTTCCTTTGCTGTGACATCTCATTTGTGATTGCCTCTCATTCTGCCTCTGCGACTCCACGTAGTCTCAACTCCATCCAATATTTCTTGTTACCATTTGGGGACCATCTGGACCTCAGCAGTGGTCTCCCCGAGAAGACACAGCAGCATGGGAAATGGCAGGTTCTGAGGCCTGCCCTGTCTTCCTCCTGGGAAGTGGGCTGGGAGCCTGTCAGCCCGCTGACAGGAGCCAATTTCACATTCCTCTGATTCCAATTCACTCGCTTTGCAGAATCCTGAATTGATGCCAAACCTTGTTAGGAGTTTTTGAGGACTCCTTGAGTTTTGGCTAATGTGGACATAGGATAATAGATTTTTAAAAGAAGAAAAGAGAAAGGAAGAAAGAGTTAGAAACAAATAATTGCAAACTTTTGCAAACCTTCCCCCTTTGGTTTCTAGTTTTCAGAGCTCCTTGTACCTACACTGATCTGCTTTTTGGTCAAAAGCTACTTAAGAAAAGCAGTCATCTCTCAGATTGCCCCACCCCTGTCCAGCCAAAGGAAAGAATAGGAAGCTTTAAAGCCTCCTGTTAATGGCAGATCTTCTGACTCCCAGATAAGGTCACAGACTGGATGTGGGGTCCCCAAAGTCTGTGGCGCTCTAAATGTGGGGACCTTCCAGCCCTTCTCAGCAGCCTTACAGCCACAGGGTCTCCATGCCTAACCCTCACAGCTAACCGTCTCTTGGCTGTCACCACTAATTAGCCTTGGACTTCTAGTGGTCCTCCTGCCTCTGTCTGCCAGCATGCCTGGTATGATATGACTCCACCTTTTTTAATATGCAAAGGATGCAGGGGACAGAGCTCAGGACACTAAGGTGACCTCAGAGAGCTAATAGGAACAAGTGGGAACAGCACAGGGCGGAGGCACTGGCTCCACGTTCTCGGTATTCCCAACTTTCATCTCCACCAGGAAAACCAATTTGCTTAACATTTGGAAACTTAAAAGTGAGTAATATAATAGTTGTAGGAGTTGGAGAAGAGATGAAGGACACAGCGGCTTTCGGTTCAAAGTGCTGCTCCATTTCTAGCCCTTGCTAAGGTAAGCTCCTTCGGTTGCCGCTGCCTCTGTGAAAGGGGCATTGGTGCCTGTAACATGGCTGTGCTGGAGGAAGCTCTGGGAAGATTGCTGTCTGCACCCACAGCAGCCTGCAGGCCACCGCCGCGATGTGTCCGTTCCCTTTTGAAGAACCTGGGAAAGGAATTGGAAAGAAGGAAGGGGAGAAGGAAGGGGGGGGAGAAGAGTTAGGGGAAGTGGAAGGAGGAATGTAGGGGAAGAGAAGGGGAGAGAAAGTGGAGGAGGAGAGGGAGGGCTGTCCAGAAAGGGAGGGAGGGGAGAAGAGGAAAGGAAAGGAAGGAAGTTGAGGAAGAGGAAGAAAGGGAAGGGAAAAGAATGGAAGGAAAGAAGGAGAGACAAAGGGAGAGAAGGAACAGAAAGGCCAGGAAGAAGAGGAAGGAACAGAGAAATGAATGAGTGCTGTTTGCTTGGTAGGCACTATGGTTTGAAGATGGTCTGTGTCTCCCCAGAGTCCACTAGAATTAGAGTTTGATCCCTAGGGTGGCCCTGGAGCGAGGCGGGGGAACCCTAGAGGAGGGGGCCTGCCAGAAGGTCTGTAGGTCACAGGATGAAGTGTTTCTCGTGGGGCCCCTTCCTAGTTCTCCTGTGGTCCTTTGACTTGTCAGCGGAAGACTTTCAAACGGAGCAAGCCCACAGCCGTCCATTCTCTTTGTTCCTGCTGGAGATGCACGCACTTGCCCTGACACTCACTTCACCACTGCCACCTGCCCCTCAGGAGCCTCCAAAAACTGTGAGCTAAATAAATCTTTTCTCTTTATAAAATTAGTTACCTCTAGTGTTTCATCGTAGCAAAGCCAAAGTGACTAATACCGAGGGAAGGGTAAGCAGGAGCCGGTCATAGAAGAATCTGGGGATCGCTGGCCCAGGGAACAGAGTCAGCTTCTTGAAAAGAAGAATTGTCCAATGAGCACACTTAGCCTGCAGGTGCCTGCTGGTAAACTGTCCCCCAGTTCTGAACAGTGGCTAGACCGTTCTGGAATCTGCCCCATCACACCCTTTCTGTTTTCCTGTCCTATAAGGACAGGTATAACCTGTATTAGAACTCAGTGACTCCACATTTTCATGTCTACATTTCTAAAACACAGTATTAAAAAAAAATCCAGGGATCAGGTTTACAGCACAGCCTCCAGTGATGATGTGATGAGATGCAGATCACTAAATGTAACTGAGCCCAACACTAATAACAAAGGGAAGGAGAGGGCCTGCAGAAATGGCTCAGAAGTTTAGAGCACTGGCTGCTCTTGCAGAGGACCCAGGTTCGGATCTCAGGACCCACATGGCAGCTAACAACCATCTGTAATTCCAGTTGAAGGGACCCAAGGCCCTCTTCTGACCTCCGTGGCTTTTGTATAACATGGGTGCACTTACATTCATCTGGGCAATATACTCATAGACCTAAAATAAAAAATAATAAATAAAATACAAAGGGAAAGAGTTGTGAACTGGTGCCTGAGAATTGACACTGATGGTGTTTGGGGCAGTAGTAGAGACAGTGATACCTGTTCTGTGACTGTCATATCCATCTATTAAGCATCCGTAATATCCTAAGTGTCTATGGGCATAGGCTTGTTCTTCTGTCACAGGAAGGAGACACAAAAGTAAAAAAGCTGTTCCCATACAAGATTATGAATGAGAAAATTAACATACAGCCTTTAGCGTGTGCCTATTAAAGAGGAGCAGTGCGATACGAGCTCATAGTACTTTGGCCTCTCCATCTTTATCATTGAACACCAGTGCCCAACCTGGTCTGGCTGGTTGGAGAAGTCTGAAGCAGCAAAGACTTTGTGAGGGTATCAGTGGTTTATCAGGGATCGGAGGGTGGTATTGCTGTGACCAGAAAGGGGGAGAGGATGATACGCATAGTGAGGTCCAGGCAGAATAGCCAGACTCTGTCTCAAAATCTCAAAGAAAGCTAAATGCAACTTCAAGGAAGTGAAATGTACCTATTTCTTTGTCTAAGGAACTGTAGGTATAGCCCATGATGGGCACTTCAAGAGAAGATGCGATCATCATTACAAACATTCAAATATTTCCTTCCAATCTTCTGGAAGGCTCTTGAGACCACCTTGAAATGGGAGCTCGGGGCAGAAGGGCTCTTAGCTGGGAATGGAGGCCCAGCTTGGAGTAATTAAAGTTTTCAATCATTCTGAAGCCAAGTCCTCACACCAGTGCTGATTCTACTGTTAGACCAGAACATTGAGGCTATGTTGGACTGTGGATCTCCACATCTCACAAGGCCTGGCACACTTGGGCATTGAATGGAATTCCATTTTGTTTGACTGTTAGTAAGGCTTCATGAGTTTACACTTGAAACATGAATCTTAACTTCCATTTAAAACTCCCATAAGAATCTGGCTCTGCTGAGCCCAGGCAATTGAAATCTTGTATCCAGAAGGTGTTTGCTGTTTTTGAAAAACTGAATTTGATTTCATGGTACTGCCTAGACATAGTAAGGAATCTAATTCCCTCAAAGAAATGTTCTAGTTGATGCGAATGTGGGAGACTCTTTAAGAGAATGAAAGAGAATCCTTGAGGAAGGAAGATGTGTAGTGAGTGTTTAGAAGATGGTCATCACTGGAGGTGTGGCCGATTTCTTTTTTTACTATTTTATACATTTGCTTTAGAGTTCTCCTATCTCATGCAGTTTCTATTCGCCATGCATGGTTACTTAATGTGAAATTAATTCAAAGTCAGTTTTACAATTCACTTCATCAGCCCCATGAACCATATCTGTAGTAGCCATGTTCCTGATTGGTCAGGCAGATACAAAGCGCTTCATCATGGCAGAAAGATCTGCTGGATAGTGCTCCTCATGGAGGACGGTGCTCCTCATGGAGGACGGTGCTCCTCATGGAGGACGGTGCTCCTCATGGAGGACGGTGCTCCTCATGGAGGACGGTGCTCCTCATGGAGGACGGTGCTCCTCATGCAGGAGTTGCACATAGGTGCTCCCACCCTCATTGTTCAGTAACCCAGCCTAGGTTTTCTTGGAAGCAGTAGAAAGTGTCTGTTTTCCTCTTTGCTAAAGGTGGTAGGGAGCCTAAGTTGCTAGATACCCTAGAGAGAATTAGTCTTCATTAGCATGAGCCTTGCTTGTTAAATTGTGCACCTGGGAAAGGTAACATGTATTCGATGCCTGCAGTCACTAGGTGGCCCTAATGGTGCCCACCTGCGTTCATTTACAGATCACTTTAGGTTAATCCATTCTGCCTGGGCTCTCTAAATGGATAATCAAATTGATTCTTTTGTAGCCTTGGTCTGAGCCCCAGTTCAGGTCTAGAAGCTTTGTGTCCTCCAGAGCCACACTCCTTTCCACCTCAGACTCCAAGGACTCTGAATAACACCCCCCCACCCCCAGCTAGGACCCTCGATTTGTTGTCACTACATCTCCAGCACCTATCTGGGTCCTGGCAGGTGGGATGGTCCCTAGGGAATGTTTGATGGAAAAAAATAATTAATTCATTACCTAATCAATCAAGATGCTCTTGGTTTTCCCAGTAGGATGTTTACTGATTATTCCTGAGGAGAGTTTAATCCCCAACAAAGCAATTTGAAAAGCTAGCTACCTGTCAGAGTCACTGAGGAGCTATGGAAACCCAGGGAAGCCAGGAACGTCCCCAGAGCAGTAAAATCCTAGTCAGCAGTTAGGGCTCCATCTTGCAGTTTTGCTAAAGCCTTCCCCAAGGGATTATCCTGTGCCACCAGGATTTTATTGTGAACCATAGCAAGTTCCTGACTTGGCAGCCATAAATACGATTTCATGGTTTTGAGATTTGTACCCTAAGTCCGATCTCATCCACAGTCATTTTGATAGCAAGAATGCCATCAATCTGGCTTTCCTGCCTGAATTCCTCAGTTATGGAGCTATAGTGTCCCCACTATGTGGAGGCAAACTCTGTGGGAACTTTATTTTAATGTCTCCCTGAAGGTTCAGGGTAGTACTGTATTAAACACACACACACACACACACACACACACACACACACACACACACACACACTCACGACAGTATAGTCTCTTAAATTCCTTCACTGAAAGCTAAGGTTGGGAGTACATTGCTACTGTTGGATTTTTAAAAGCAAAATACAAAGCTATACGCATGCTATACAGTAAATATTTTTTTTAAAAGAAGCAGAAGAAAAACTCAAGAATTGAAGATACATGAAGTGAAATCCCTGTGTAAAGTGCAGTTAAAGCCATTCCCAGACCAGAGAATACATTCCAGGCCATGAGTCTCAGCTAGGAAAAGGAGTGTTGGCTGGAAGGGCTGCCCACTGGTAGGATGGAGTGCACTGGGTGGAAGGAGTCCCAATATATGCCTGAGCCAGTGTTAGACAGCAAGGGATGGAATGGTATTAGAGATGGAAATGGAGTCAAGATCAGACTGAGGGTTTTTTTTTTTTCTTTTCTAGTTCCAAATAACAGTAGTTTAGTAACATTAAAAAAGTGGATATATTGTTAAAATGAATCGATAGGATGAGAAGATATGATAATGGATATGATTTATTGATCATCTACTTTGTCTCCAACACCAAACAAGGCTGTGTACACACCTCAGTAAGCTGAGAGTGATGTCCCTGTGTCCTACCCTAAAAGTGAGAAGAGGCAGGTAGTTGACGTCCAGGGTCACATGGCCAGGAGGCAGAGGGACCAGGACTTGACCACACCTGGGAGAGCCCGAAGCAACATATTTATTGGGATGCCTAGACCAAGTCTCATCTAAATGTGCAGAAATTACCCATCACACCTCATCTCTTCACCTCCCCAAAGGCCACCTCTTCTGTCACCAGGAAGGTGACAAGCACATGCCAACACGGCCGATCCTCCTGCGTTTTCATTATGTGGGGCATGGTGAGGCTTTTATGAGACTCCACCACAGGCTGTTTTTCAAATTTATTTAATTCATCCATCATGTTCTGAAGCCATTTGCTTTTTTATATTGGACAGATGTAATGAGATTTTGGACACTAAAAAATGTTTTTATTAAAAGTTATGACCCAGAGCTAGTTGGTAGGGGCCCTGCTATAAATCCCCAGGAGTATGTGAATTTATAAGGGATGTAGTGACATAACCTTAACCTTCCAGGCCACACCATAGATTACAGGATCACACAGATTAATGCTGTCTCATCATATCCCCACACCTCTGGTTAAATAATAACAGCGATTATTATTATTATTTGTATAGTTACCTGATGTGATGGTTTTTCATCTCCTTGTAGCCACAGGTGAGTCACAGTGATCTGGTATCTCCCTAGTGGAGACAGTACTGATGGATGTTTTGAACAATAGTAGTCTGGACGCTCTGGCTTTCTGTCTTACATTCTGTGGTTCTAGCTGAGGGAAGTAGTAATCACTATTTCTGCAGACAGTGTAGGTGATTCCTGCAAATGTATTTTAAGATTTGGGGTGACGGTCTCCTCATCTCTTCCTTGCCAACACAAAGCTCTACTTAAAATTCAGAAAGGATAGTGTCACTTCTGCTCTTTTACAATAACTCCATTTGAATGCTAGTAGTCACAGGTTTGTATTAACATTGGAGTACTTGGAAACCATCCAAAGGATAATTAACTCATATGTATAGACCGAAGCGTGGTCATTAAAATATGCCTGTGAAGCATGGTCATTAAAATATGCCTGTGAGTTAGATATTATATATTATCTACAATATGTAATATATATAGTAAAATTAAAAGTTAAGAGAATAGTTATTTTGGGCCAGCTGCCAGCCCCTTGTAACACATGCATTCATTCATTTATTTTGAACATTGTTATATGCTAGACCTATGAGGAGCTGCTGTGCCTTCAGGAATGAATGGTGTGCATGAGAGAGCTGCCAGTGGAACAAGAACAGTAGAAGTCCTGGGGATTCCCAGAGGATAATGTCAGGCTCAGAGGGAGAGGAAGGTCTCATGGAAAGGAGAAGTGGCAGAGAAGTAGTAAAAGCCAAGCCTGTTGGGATGAGGAGAGGAGCCTGCTGGTCAGAGAGCAGCTGGCACCAAGAACAGGCAAAACTAATTGCTGATGATTATGTGTGTGCATGTATAGCTACATGTGTATATGGGTGTGTGTGTGTGTATATATATATATATATATATATATATATATGAAAATATCATAATGAAATCCATTATTTGTAAGCCAAAAATAGCTCAAAGAATGAATAATAAATACAGAGTTGAACTTGGCTGAATCACATGATGGCACATTTTCCTTTTAAATGAAAAACATCAAGTGTAGGCATCGTGCTCTTCCCGATAGACATTGCTGTGCATGGCTGGGTGCGTGCGTAATTGCAAAGATGGACTCTAGACTTATAGACCTGCTCTTGCTGTGTCTCCCAATCAGGCCCGTGCTTTATCATCTGGTTATGCTAGAAACATATTCCAGGGTTTTCACTGTACATCAGAGTCAGCTCCCGCCTACTGAGACCGCGGGAGTGTAAACCATAGATAGTGTCATCATTAAACTCATAAATCCATGTCATTTGTGTGTCACTCACTCCACCCTCATTCATCATCATTTGCACTTGCAGAACAGCCAGCTGTTGGAGGATTTTGAAGAGCGCTTTGCTGCAGCCACACCGGTAAGAATGAGAGGGCCCTGTCTGGCTGACTGCTTCATGTCGTTGAGCCATCACCCATTTCATGCTCATCTGTTGTGTCTTGTGGTTGCAGAACAGAAACGTGTCAATGGACTTTGATGAGCTTCTTGAGGCAACCAAGGTAAGGCCTCGAGGATCTTGTAAAATGAGGGTTCTTCTGGTTATTCTCATGTCTCATAGTAACCTAACCCCTCTGTATGATTGACAGCTCTGTCCTGTTCTGTGCTGTTTCAGTGAGTGCCTATTTCCATGTTCACGAGTAGAATAAAGGTGGGTTCTTCTATGAAGTCCAATACCAAGAGTATATACACACACAGGGCTGTGTATGTGCATGTGCCTGTAAGACAAAGTGTGTTGGAGAGGAGACAGCTCCCTTTGTATCATTCAAGCAATATCGTAGAGTCCCTGTAACAAATCCAAACATTCTGACAGAGAAAAGAGGGGCAATAGAGAGGAAGAGCCAGCCTCTACCTTGGTCAAACTCATAGTGTTCCCTAATAAAACGATGATTGGGATAAAGAGGGTAGGATTGGGGAGGGTTGGGTAAGGGCTGGATTAAGTTAGATCAAATTGGATAGGGAGGGAACTTTCATGACAGAGCAAGATTGGTTTAAGGTTAGGGAGGACAGGGCAGGGGAGATGTGGGTCCAGTTGGGTTAGGTAGGGTAGTGCAGAACAGAGTTGGTTTGGATGGTGTTGGGTTGAGTAGGGTAAGGCAGGTCTGGGTTGTGATGGGTAGGCTAAGGGAGAGTAGAGGAGGACAGGGCAAGGTAGGACAGCCTCAACTATCCTCTCCCAGCAGGGTGGAGGGGAGTCTAATCGGGTACATTGTAATGTAGTGTAGTAGATTGAGGAGAAGCTGCCAGGAACAACGCTGAGACTCAAACTCGGCAAGCCTGCTATTGATCTGGTACACACCTAGCACAGAAGTACTAGTCTACAGCCAGTCTCATTTCAGGTGAGTTCTTGTACATTTACATTAGAATTCATAAGACAGAGATTGTCAACCTAGGCAGCACAATAGCATCGCTAGGAGGCCTTTCAAAGTCCAAGTGACTACACTGTGCCCCACACCCACCAGTTCAGCTTCCCTAGCTAGGGAGCCAGGCAAGTGCCCCAGTGCTATCAATACGCATCCAAGGCTAACAACCAAAGACTTAGGAGCATCGGGTATGCTGTTCTGAACAGTGAGGTAGAGTACAAATTGAGAAGGAAACTCTTCCCCCTAATAACAGACAGTAGCATGTTTGTTTGTATCCTGGTGGGAAAGACGGGGGGCAGGGGGTTGGGGGGAGGAATGAGCAAATCCAGAAGGAGCCTGTGTAAAGGACCTGAGTGGCCTCTCCTTTCACAGCTCCCTCCCCGTGCTCTGTCCTTCTCAGTGCCGCAGCGACTGACCATATTGGTCTATGTTTCTACAAAGCGGCCAGTTTATGTAGAAGCAGGAGCATTCCAGCCACGGCACTGAGCCCCTGCACTGGGCACAGTAGCCAATGTATGACAGGAATTCCTATACATTTGCTCCTCAAGGATCTCGGGGACTCCTGGTACAAAAATACAAGAAAGGACCTGTGGGAATGTGTTGAGGGGCTGAGTTCATGGCATCTTAGCCATCGTTCTTCAGCTGTGTCATTAGGACGCACACCCCAGATGGGTTCTGGGTCTGTTTGCCATAGTCTAGTTGAAAGAAGGACCAAATGACTCAGCTTTTTTTATTCCCCCCGGAGTTGTGCAGATGTGATGTTTTGGATGTTGACCAGTACGGAATTGTCTGTAGTCTTTTTGTTGTTGTTGTTTATTTTTATTTTTATTTTTTTGGTCTTTTCGACAGGGTCTCCCTGTAGTCACAGCTGTCCTGGACCTTGCTCTGTAGACCAGGCTGGCCTTGAACTCACAAAGATCCGCCCGCCTCTGCCTCCCAAGTGCTAGGATTAATGTTTGTTTATTTTTTAAGGCATTCTACAATATAATAGCATAGTTGTTTTTAGATCACATTAATGTTGCTCAGTTTGCCATACAATTCAGTAATTGGCACTAGCATCCTCAGATGAGGGATACCATTCATCGTTTGTTTTTCTGGGACTGTATTACTTCACTCAGCATGATATCTTCTAGTTCCATCCATTTACCTGCAAAGTTCATGATGTCATCTTTCTTTACTGCTGCATCAAAGGACTCATCTTGAACACAGTATTGTACATACTTCTGGTTAACTATCACTTGTTCAAATCAAGGGTCCCGGGACAGGGACAGGCCCATTGGACATATTGAGAGGCTTTGCCTAAGCATCTCAGTTCTTACTTTGGCCATGGGCTGCGTTTGGCTCCAGCCAGCGTCACTCTCCCTCCCCCTACTGTTGGGAAATAACCAACATCCTCAAAAAGAAACACATCTGCCACTTACAGCCACATCTCTCTACCAGAAGACATTTGAAATGCCTGTGTTGCTAGAACATTCCTCTACCCCTCTACCGTGAGATGTGACACTACAGATGACATCTCTTGGAAACGCTGGGTTTGAGTTGGAATTCCCATAGAGGTGGCCTGCCACCATCCAGCAAGGCTGACCAGGGTTTGGTGAAGCAACAGACAAATAAATAAGGGGCTGGTCTCCCTGCCTGTCAGATCCATCATATCTACTCTGCACTGACTGGTCAGGGGCCAGTTGCTGAGCCGGAGCCACAGTTAGCTGATTTATAAAATGCAAACAGTGGCCAGGGTACTGACTTTCTTGGGCTCAGTGGGTGTCAGACATGACGATAATGTATGGGAAATCGTATTCTGAGCTGTAAAGTGTTTTACAAATGTGAACTCTTAGCTTTATTCTCTTGAGGCATTTAAAATGATGAATGAGGACAGTATTTTCAGATGGAAAATAGTTTATTAGGTTACAAATAAGAGGACTGGGGTTCACATGGGGGGAGGGCTTTGAAAATAGACACTATTTCAGATTCTAACTCATACATGGTTATTCAGATTATTTTTAATTTTATGGCCCAAGAACCCCTTTTTCCATAAAATTTAATTAACTCTGGTTTCTATTTAAACAGCAAATCCAATGAAATGAAATAACAGTCTATGTTTTATGCCTCCCCATGTTTTTCTCGTTTAATCCTTGAGTGAAAATCATCTGGCAAGAGGAAGGCTATATCTCAAGAATGAAGGTTATTTTAAAAGTTGTGCTTAAGGAGAAAATTAGCCAATAAATTATCTTTACGATGTTAGTAAAAGCATGCCAGGAGTTCGACACATTTGAGATGTAAATTGTGTGACTTAATTATTAACTTCATTTTAATATTTTCCGAATGCTGAAAATAGTTGTGGGCCAGTTTATAAGCATGGAGATCCAGTGCCAGAGAAGCCCGGATGCTTCATCTGAATTCATTAGGGAGCATTAGTCCTTTAGGAAACAGTTAGAGGACCTAAAGGGCATGGCTTCACCACATGGGTACATGCCGAAGAAGGCTTGCAGAAGAAAACGTGAAACCCCAGCATTAGGGACACACCCTGCGTCTGGCTGTAGTATTCCCATTGGCTGCTGGAGTCTCATCATTCCAGTGGGAACCTGCTCCTAGAGTCAGCAGGGACGGCTGGGGAAAGCACACAAGGACCACCACAGTCCTGCTGCCCTCTTGTCTATCTCCTCTCCCAGGAGAGGTTCAGGCTGGAAACCAAACCGCTTCTCCACCCTCCAGTGCTATTTCGGCTCCCTGGTGAGTTTCATCTGGCTGCAGGGCCCCTCCTCCTCTTTGTCACAGGGCTGCTTCACTGCGCCTCTCCTGCAGGATTTGGATATAAGCTGATTCCTTTGGGAAACCCTTGCTAAATTCTCTCGGTGCCCAGAGAGACTCCTGTCACCCTCCCTTCCAGGTTACCTTGAAAGGAGCTGCATCTGTAGGCTGCCATCCCCAGCAGACCACACATTCCCTGCCTTGATTCCTAGCAGTTTGCTACTTGTTATGTTCCTAGCACCTATTGCAGTGCCCAGCACCTAACACTTCTTGAATGTGTATGGAAAGAATATTTGTGTAGTCGGGAAGAAAAGGGATACTTCCTGTGTGCCAAACTCTTGTTCAGTTCCAGAACCCAACTGGCAGGGCTCACAGGGAGTGAAGGTGAGGTCACACAGCTGAGCTTCATTCCTGAGCCTTTTGTACTGTTCATCCAGCTTTCCTCAGACATCAGAACAAGCCCTGCTATTAAAGGTGCTATATTTATTCCCTGTTGGAAATACTTGGACCAGAAGCATTTCCAACCTTGAAATTTGGGCATATTCTGGATGACATACATTATACCTTGGAGATGGAATAAAAGTCCAAACACGGCATTCATTTCTGTCTCATATACCTTATTTGTAGCCTGAAGGTAACATATACAGGGTGTTTAGTGTGCTACGGTTTTGACTATGACTCATCACAGGTGTGCAATTATTCACTTGTGGCATCGTATGAACACCTAGAAAGTTTTGGATTTTGGAACATTTGGGGTTTTGAGCTTTCAGATCAGGGATGCTTAAACTGCAATGTACCATGTAAGGAGATGTTATTGTCTCCATTGTCCAGGAGAGGAAGTGGACCTCTGGGGGGGCTTCAGAGGTTGCAAGTGGGAGAAGCAATATACGTGCTCAGCTCTGGGCCTTGTTCTGACCTCAGTTCTGGCTTGGTCATCAGAGGGGATGGGCATTCCTTTTTTATGTGCACATCCTTGAGATCCAGCCATGACCTGGTGAAGGCTGAATGTTTGTCCAGAGTAGCTATGCAGCCAGACTCTCCCTATACTGTCTATTAACTGGGGTTTTATGTTCCCTCAATTAGAAACCCTCACTTAAGATCTGCAGATGAGTAGAGAGTGGTTTTTGCTCAGTGAACAGGTTTGCACAAAGCATGTGATTATATGCTTTGCATGATTAAGTCAGGCTATTTGGTTCCTGGCCAGAGACTCCCTATAGTCTCTGAAGCTGGAATTGTATGCAGATTAATTTCTAAGTGTATCTTAAAGGGGTTCTTCCGCTGCTGTGGCCAGCCTTATGCACGTACACTGTGTGATGGATCAGAAGATGGATGATTCAGTGTCTGCGGGGAGGGAGTTCCTGGGAGTGATTGATAGTGTATATACTGGGCTGGTTTTGATGTTCTTCCTGGTATTAAATGAAATGTTTGCTTTCCATCCAACTACATTTTTTATCCCAAAGATAGACTTTCAGAGAATGCTTATTTGACTGCATGCTCTTTGTATAGAAAATTCAAATCCTGACCTGGGTAACCTTGTCTCTAGGAGAATCCTCTTTGAGAATCAACTTTCTTTATCTGTAAAAATGAGAGTGAGAATTTCTACCTCTCTGTTGAGAGCATTTACTGAGAAAGGGCCCAGAATTCGTATTTTGCCATCCTTACAGGTTTGGAAGACTCTTGCATGGGTGGGGTCCACTCTTGAGAGAATCATAGGATTGCATCTGTGCCTTCATCTTTTGAAGAAGACAACAGTACTGGCATTTGGTGATGCATAAGTATACAGAACTGTCATCCTTGCCTATAGCTAATGGGTAGCATGATCAAAGCTGGATAAACAGCTAGACCTACGAACGCAAACTGATTCTGGTCATATCTAAAAGTGTTGCCTTTGGATCATGGGGTGTAGTAATGAGTGCCTGCCTTACCATCCTCATAGCTGTGAAGGAGGAGAGCACTGGTTTTCCATAGTACTTTAAAGCAGATCTACCAGCATCCACTTTCCAGGTGACATGATTTTCTCTTTGTCTTTACAGGCTGTGACCCAATTAGAACTTTTTGGGGACATGTCTACCCCTCCCGATATAACCTCTCCTCCCGTAAGTATGCACTGCCCTCGGAGAGCTACATACACCCTGGATCCTTTTTCCTCCTGCTGCACAGTAGCAACAATCTGGGCTTTAGTGAAAGAGGCTTGCTGGTAAATTTCAACTCTGGCTCTTACAAACCACATTCCTTGTGTATCTCAGCTAGTGATTCAGAGTCTCACTTTCCTCTACTTTGAAATAAAAAAGGAATTGGGATAAAGGTCTCTGGTTTGAAGAATAAGTGAAACCATGCATCAGCAACCACGGGACATTACCCTGGCTTCCTCTTCAGGTTCTTAAGAAGGGAGACAGGAAAGATATACAGTTTGTGCCTACCAGGAGCAAGTGGTTAAGCTGGGAATATGGGCAAGAAACTCAGCTGGACAGACACGAGCAGGCATGTGTCAGCAACTTCCTGATCCTCGAGAGCACAGGAAAGGAAGCTTCCGCTGCCTGATCCTTCCCTTCCCTCTCACCTTTCCTCCTCCTCCTCCTCCTCCTACATCGCTTTGTGTTCTTACTGCCCACCGGCTTGTCTTTGAGCCCTGTGAACCATGACCTGTGCCTCCCTAAGCCACCCAAGAAGATTTGAATTCCCAGCATAGCTTGGATCAGGGCATCAGAGCCACTGCTTGCAAGATGATGGAGACCACTGGGAACCTTCATTTAAAAGTAAAAAGAAGAAAATAGAATTAAAGTCAAAACGGAATATGGACCCCAGGGCTAGATGCTTTCAGAAGCAACCCTGAGCCACTGCAGAAATTAAAGCTCAGATGAGCCCCCCAGTCCCTCCCCTGACTACTCCCCAGAGGTGGCTGGAGAGAGCAGTCAGCTGCACCTGCTTCTCTGAGGCTGCTGGCAGGAGACTGCTCCTCTGGGCAGCATACAGTTGTGCAACAGAGACGTAGTGCTGTGGTTCATTGATGAGATGTGCCTCACAGAGAAGGGGCCAGAACCTCAACACTGAGGACAGATGGCCCCAGACCCTGCAGCCCACCACTGCTGCCACAGGGAATCAAGGCTCAGCTTCCCTGCTCCCAGAACCCCAGTGATTCTTTCTGTCCTGCTTCATCCCCATGGTAACATCTTCATCTGTAGAACTTGGAGGAAAGGACCTCTAGAACTAGGAAGATCTGAAGCATTCTTCCAACTGTACCCCCAAATTGTACAGATGAGCCAACTAAGTCTCACTGAGGACACATGACTCCTCCAAGGTCATGTGGGGGGAAGAGAACAGTGCTGACTACATGCAAAAGTGCTTAACACAGTAGCTCATTACTGTGTTTCTGGCCCTGAACCCAAGTGCAGTCCAAACGGACATTTAATAACCCTCAGAGCAATGCTATTCTTCCTGGAAGCTGCTGGTCTAAAAATGGCCTTATCTAATTGCCACAGTTTCAGGATTAATTGCTTGCCCCAGTCTGTTCCCAGGGAAGGACTGGGAGCAACAAGGCTGTTATGGCATCCAACAGACTTACAGTCTGTAGACAAAGCTTACAGTAGACAAGTATGGATGTGTGTATATTGATAACGCCCACCCGGCTGACCCAATGGCTCATGCAGCTGACACTGCTGGAATGCTAGCATGGCCCAGGTAGGTGTTAGAAGTTCCCAGCTATGCAGCTGTGGTTTTTCTGTCTTCTTGAAATTATTTCCTTCCTATTTGCAAGGAAAGATTGAGGCAAGCGTCTGGGAGGCTGGAGGACACAAAGGGCTGCAATCCCCCCACACACACACACACACTTGCCAAACGTTCTGTGTTCATTTAGCCAACTGCTTGTTGACCAGATACTAAGATATTAAGTGGCAAGTCCTAAACTGGGAACACAGTGGGATTCAAGTGAGTATGTTTCTATTTAAATTGACTATTAGCAGAAGGTGAAGTCATATGTAGGGGAATAAATTGGTGGCCTAAAAATCTCCTGGAGGTCAATGGTTCGCTGAGCATCAGCAATATATATATATATATATATATATATATATATATATATATATATGCATGGTGCTTAAATGCATGGTCTCATTTAATCCTCATGACCATTCTGAGGGTGTCACTCTTTCCATTTTATAATGTCTCTGGCACCAGCCTAAGGCCTATGAAAGACATAAGGGGTTTAGACTGTGCCTGGCTTCACCAGCACCCATGCTGCCCCTGGCATCAGTGTGGGCAGCTGAGCAGGTCTCAACATCTCCCCCTGTCTGTCTGGCAGACTCCTGCAACTCCAGGTGATGCCTTCCTCCCGTCGTCATCCCAGACACTTCCGGGGAGTGCAGACGTGTTCGGCTCCATGTCTTTCGGCACTGCTGCTGTACCCTCAGGTAAGCCTCTCTGCAGTCCGGCCTCCTACTTCCTTTGGAGCTTACTCAGCCAAGGAGAGCAAGCACTGATCGAACCAGCACCAAATATTTCGAGGAGTCCTGAGGACCCCCATTCCCTCCTGCATCTCACTGAAAGGTAGCCCTGTGGGTAGCAGGCCGAGATCAAGGCAAAGCTGTGGCTGCTGCTGGCTGAAATTCATGGATGTCTTCCACCCAGAAAGTTCTAAACTCAAGGTGGCTGAGGTGTGTGATACCAGGAAACTTGGCACCAATCAAAGCAGATTCATTTCCTCCCACCCCAGCCGGGGGCAGAGAAGATGGTGAGCAGGAGAGGAGGAGGCCAGCCTGCCTTTTACAATCTCATGGATAGAAGCTTGCCCTTACGGTACGCTTACTCAAGGAGAGGTACCCTACAAATGAGGGGACCCATAGGACAAAGACAAACTTCTAACAGTGAATTGGAAAGAAAAATGTGGCTTTTAGACATTTGGAAAGTATTTCTTTGTTTTCCAGGTGTCCTTTAAAACATGTATATTGTGTTCACAACAGTGTGAAATATCTAGGGTGATAGTGTTGTGTATAAGCTGCAAGTGGCAGGTGTCCCAGGGACTGTGCCTTGTTTCCGTGGAATGACTACTCCAGGTAATCAGGCCACTTCCTGTGGAAATGGCCACTTGTGGGTAAGTTTAGTTCTTTATCTGCCTGGGAGCCTGGAGAAGTGCTGTCAACCCCTTCATCCACGGGCTTGGAGTTGGAGGCTTAATATTTCTCTCTTGGTTTCCTTCTTATAAATGGCAAATGAGAGTTTGAATATTTTAGAATACAAATCTGCTTGTGCTTTTTTCTATAAATAATTACTTTTAATTATGTAGTGTTAGAAGCAAATTTTTGCTACCAAATTAAACCTTGCTTTTATTGTAGATAAATTAAAAATTCATACTCTGTTCTGGAATACAGTTATCCTTCATGAGCCGAAGGATCATTATAAACTTTTAGAAGCAATAGAAGTTGGTAGCAGCAGGCTCTGACTTATAGCTTAGATGCTACAGGCAGCCTAGGGATGAATCAATTGCCAAGCTTCCCAATGGAAACTCCTTTAGTCATCTCTGAAATGGGATAGGCGTGATGACTCTTTTCAATGTATAAAATGGGCGTTAAATTCTTGGGAACAGTGCGATAGAATATGTCATTTAAAATATGAATAAAAATTTTCCATCAGAAATGCACCCAGGCTTCAGCCTTGCTTTCAAATACTGTGGTTTGTCCTCACTCTTTTGTCTATTAAGATGTTGAGATAAGGGACTGGAGAGATGGCTCAGCAGTTAAGAGCACTAGCTCTTCTTGCAGAAGAATGAGTTTTGAATCCCAGCACCCACAATGCAGCTAATAACGGTCTGTAACTCCAGTTCCAGGGGATCTGATACCCTCTTCTGTCCTCTGCTGGTAGTGCATGACACGGGTGCATTTACATACATGCAGGCATATAGTAAATGCTTATGCACATAAAATAAAAACAAATAAAAAATTGAGATAGGTGATGATAACACTAAGCCCCCAACTTTCTAGTCCTTGGGCATGCTTACTCCACAGATATTCACTGGGGGGGGGGTCCACTTGCATGCTTACTCCACAGATATTCACTGGGGGGGGGTCCACTTTATGCCAGCTCAACCTGCTGGGGTATGTCAGTGAATATAACAGAGACTTACCTGCTGTTGGGGACATAAGCAATAGCATAAAGAATTATATAATATGACAAGGATGAAGTGCACCACAGAGCAAGGACAGGGCATGAGAGTCCTGGCTAAGGAAGCCGTGGTCAGGAGAAGCTCTTACACAGGGCGATGGCCCCGAGAATCAAGGACCAAGGGGGTGTGAGGCAGGCTCCTGGCTTAAGGAGTTCCAGACTGGCTGTGGAACAGTTTGCCTCTTCCTACCTGTGTTTCCTTCCCTGTAGATTATGAGGTTACATTAGGTGTGACTTCACGTGTCCTCCTGTACTCACCTGAAGACCTTTGCCAGGCACAGTACCGTTCCCTGCTTCTTTTCCAAGGCAGATTGAGGGTCCTGCAGACCTGAGTTTCAGTTTTGCTACTTAACCAGCTCCTGTACAAGCTATTAAATGCTACACCTTTGGATTTTTTTTTAAGAAAAATTGATCAGTAACCCCCAAGTTTTCCATTTTTAGAACATGAATCTAAAATTAATTTTCATTAGCATATTTTTGCTTTCTGTCTTTATATAAAATATGTTTGAGGTAGTCCTCAACTGGTGGTAAGCCAAACCTTTCCCTCCCTCAACTGGTATTGAAATCTCAGCAGCTGTTGAGTCTCCACATACCTGTCACCAACTGTCCAGTCAGCAATCTGGGGACAGGGCCAGGAAGTAAGGCTGGCCACTGAGGACTTTTGAGTCTTTTGAGCAAGGGTTGAATTCTGGGGGCAGGTAGATAGGCTGTCAGAGACAGGATTTCTTCAGCATTGTAGCTGTGTTGAAAAACAAGAAAAACCTTCCAGCAATATCATGAGAATTAAATGAGAAAATTAAGCTCCTCGGACAATGTTGTTGATATTTGAAAGAGGCTATTGCTGTTATCATTATTATAAGTCTGAGTACTAAAATAGAAAGACATGCATCCCCTGTCTGTTTTCCTTCACCTTTTAGGGACTATTTCAGCACATACAATAAAGTGTAGGTCTTCAGTCTGTTGGCTGCTCATTGCAGAGGTAACCTGAGTGGCCTGGGGAATGAGCACAGGGTTTGCCAGGACCCAGCTTCAGAAGGCTCAGCCTGTTGAGCCTGTAGGCCCTTACCTGTAAAGCATTGGTGATTCGGCCTCCCAGAGCTTTGCTGAGGACTGAGCCACCTTTGTCCCTGTAGCCAGAAATGTGTTCTCAGCAGGAACTCTGCAGGTGTTTGTATGCCTTCCAGGGGGGCCCGGTCCTGCAACTCAGGGGTATAAGTCACATCCTCATGGAACAAGGATTTTGTGCACACAGATTAAATAACAGTGATGATAGGGACTCTAAGACTTAGTACCAGAATCTACTTCCCCCAAAGGCTTTTGTTTACTGTTGAGTTCTTCATTGCATCTCTAGAGACTGGATTAGAGTCAGGCATCCAGCATGGATCCTTTGGAATGAATAGTGCGTTGAATGGGGCAGTGTGGCTAGGAGGCACCATACAAGTTAATGTAGAGTCCTTTCATTTTTCAGCCTGTTTCTTAGAGTTTAGCCTGGTTTTGTTTGCCTTTCCTAAGTCATGGGGGTATCTTAGGAGCTGGCATCTAGTTATAAATTACAATTTTCAACACTTAAGAAACTTTAACTGCAAGGTGTGAATGCAGGTGTTTCCTTTTTGCTGACAGCAAATAGGTGTATGATATCTGAACTCCATGACGCAGACAGATGCTCCTTGGCACCTCCTCCCTACATTAATGAGCCTACAGCTAGCAAGTTGTTAAGTGGCTGCTGTTAACAGCCACACAAAAGCTCCCTGAGTCCTGTGCTGTCACAGCCCTGTTGTTGAGGTGTCTCTTTAGGCATGCATAAGGCTCTGTGCTCAGGAAGCAGTCTGGGGAGAGCTCAGGTTACATATCACCCCACCAGGAAGAGTGAATGAGGCCTGCAAGCTCCTCAACATGCTACTAATTACCCCGTGCTGTCTTCTTTCCCTTCTGAATACTGCACTTTGGTCTGGAGCAGATGGCACGAAGCCAGAGAGACATGCTAATAACTCTCTCCAGAAAAGTAGGCACAGCCCATCTGTTAGTGCCCAGTGAAAAAGGAAAGATGGTTGGGGCGGGGGGGACCCTGCCACCAACAGTAGAATCATCAGGCATCCTAATACTGTGACTTGTGGCTCTTAGAGCTCCATCGAACTCTTGGGATAATGCAGTGAGGATGTCAGTTCCTCCAGATCCATGTACCAGCCTGTACTCATGAGCCAAGCCAAATGTATTATGCCCCAGACAATAAAACACTGCACAAAAGGTCCCTGGAAAATGACTTAAAGTCTTCAACTTAAGCTGTTTTTTTTCTTTATAATGGTATGAAGGCAAGACACATTCAGTGGAGCCCACACTGAATTTTGGTCTTTTCCTGGGGTAATAATACATGGTACAGTGCTCTCCAGGGGTCACATAGCCACAGGTAGCCATGGCTCCCAGTCAGCCATGCAATTAAAGAGGAAAGGTGGACATGTTATAGTATATGATGCCACTAAGCTTGGATGCTCAGGAGGTTAAAATAAGTGCAGTTTTCACCCTATGGTACTTTTAGCACACAGTGGGTTTTTAGGTCATAACTGTATCATCAAGAACAAATGTATTTTCCTATTTTAGAAGATTGGTAGGGAGGAGGAGGGCATGGCTTGGTAGAAACTGAAACTTTCCACCCATTCACCAAAGTAGACATCAAGGTCTGTGTCGCTAAATAGCCCATAGGTAATTCTCTGCTTGTGAGACCTTCTGCCTCCTTTTTATTAATTTGCAGTGTCTCCATTAATAGTTGGAGATGAAATTCAAAGACAACAGCATAACTTTTCTAAACTATTTTTAAATCCATATAATACCCTACTGGTGTATGGAATTAAAATAAAGGAAATCATTTATAGTAAAAGCATGTATTTCAGTAAGGTATGACCATACTATAAGACACAGCAAGAAATGGGGTCATCCCTAAAATATCATGGCTGAAATAGCAGTGTCATGTAAGACCATCCACCATGGGAAGTCTTTCTTTCCAATACCACCATTTTCCAAACAACTCTCGAATGTTCCAAAGGAACCAAAATAAATTCTTCTTTCAGTGTACATACTTGTTGCTTCCCTGGAGAATCACAGGTGTGGAAACTGGGTAAAGAAACTAAATTTCCAAGTAATTCAGTCCATCTAGGCTTAAAGGATCATAAACCGAATACGGGGTCATTTCACTGTTATTCGCACAGACGTCACACATTGTAAGATGTCTGCTGTCAATGCTGGGGGCTCCTTCTATGCCAATCGTGGTCAACCACCCAATGCGGTTACCATAACAAACAAAACGAATCCCACAAACTTCCTATCCACTTATGGGAGCAGTAATACTCCCACAGAGAATAATTGAGCCCTGTCAAAGTTAACCAGAAAGCAAAAGAAACAGTGGCAGAATTCTAAGTCTGTTGGTAAGTCAAGTCATTGCAATAGTAGTAACAGATGAAGCCGTGTGAACAAGTTGAAGTTGGAAATGTTGGCCCTCCATGCACCAGTGCTATTAGACTTAGAGTTTCACAAGGATATTACCTGTTAATATGTCTGTATTGTTGCATAAAAACACTCGCTTGACCCTATAGCACTGCCCCATCTGGAACTTTCTCCCAGGGGCTGTGTGGCAAGGGGGTGCAGAGTGTACACCTGGCCAGGAAATGCTCGGGCTTTGAATGTTGACTCGATCCTGCATCAGTCTGTTGAGGTGCAGTGGAATCTGAGACTAGAGGATGGGGAGAGGTATCCCATATGTGATCTCTGGGTCATGGCCCAACAGAGGCACTGGCATGACCCATGATGTGGCCATTCCCACAACTTCAGCAATTGAGAATGTCCTCAGTTGACCACGGAGAGACAGGATAAAAAGCCAGGCAGAGTGAGGGTGGTGGTGCACACCTTTAATCCCAGCCCTCGGGAGGTAGAGGCAGCTGGATCTCTGTGAGTTCAAGGCCAGCCTGGTCTACATAGTGAGTTCCAGGACAGCTGGGGCTACTGGGAGACCCTGTCCCAAAAAAGACAACAAACAAAAAAGAGCAGGTAGGCCTCCTTCTGGTCCTCTACTCTATGTCCCAAGACACGCTGGCTCGTGAGACTGAGGCTCTGAAAACTTAAAACACAGCCATGAAAAATGTCGCAATCCCCCAGTATGGCATGGATCGCCCCTCACTGCATTCTACTTTCTGCTTGTCACCTTTCCCACAAGAGGGTCGCTGCTTGGTCATTTCTCCAGAAGGTAGACTCCTCAAGGTTAAGGGACCTTAGTCTTCTTTATTTAGTTATTCTAAGTCCCAGCACCATCGGACACTCGGTAGGTGAGCAGTACCTTTCTGTCAATCACTCAAACTCATAGATGTTCCTTCTCCTTCTTTTCTGCCCTTCCAGGTTATGTCGCCATGGGCGCCGTACTCCCACCCTTCTGGGGCCAGCAGCCCCTTGTCCAACAGCAGATCGCCATGGGTGCTCAGCCACCTGTTGCTCAGGTGATGCCGGGCGCTCAGCCCATTGCCTGGGGCCAGCCAGGTCTCTTTCCTGCCACTCAGCAACCCTGGCCAACTGTGGCCGGGCAGTTTCCGCCAGCCGCCTTCATGCCCACACAAACTGTTATGCCTTTGCCAGCTGCCATGTTCCAAGGTCCCCTCACCTCCCTTGCGACCGTCCCGGGCACGAATGACTCTGCCAGGTCAAGTCCACAGAGTGACAAAGCCAGGCAGAAAATGGGAAAGGAAATGTTTAAGGATTTCCAGATGGCCCAGCCTCCACCTGTGCCCTCTCGCAAACCCGACCAACCCTCCCTCACCTGTACCTCAGAGGCCTTCTCCAGTTACTTCAACAAAGTCGGGGTGGCACAGGATACGGACGACTGTGATGACTTCGACATCTCCCAGTTGAACTTGACCCCTGTGACTTCTACCACGCCGTCCACCAACTCACGTAAGTGCTCTTTAATTAAGACCTAAACCTAATGAGAGCAATGCTTTTGTTCTGGTAACTAGGTTTTGGGCATCAGAATATATCTAGCTTGTTGCTCAAGCTTGTTGATATTGCTAACGTCACTACATACCTGCCTACTCAGCTCAGCTACCAGATTTAAGATATACAGTGTCTCTACATACTATATGTCTATTTATTTTGAAATTTTACTTACTTTTATTTTATGCATATGAGTATTTGTCAGCATGGATGTGAACCATGCCTGGTGTCTGTGGAGGCCATAAGACCATGTCAGATGCCCTGGAGCTGGAGCTATACGCAGTTGTAAGACACCAGGTGGGTCTTGGAGCAGAAACTTAGGTTCTCTACAGGAACTTAACTGCTTCTTGTAACTTAATTGTTCTCAACAAGCCCTTAACTGATGACCCACCTCTCCAGCCCCAACAAGGTCTGTTTCTATATAACATTGATGATCACAAGTTTTGCAACATCTGTTTAGTAGATAATGGCTGTGAAGGCCAAAGGCAATATGATTACAGGCCTGGTATCTGTTGACAATGTCACCGTCCCTCTTGCAACTTTGTTAATTTATTGGTTCATTTCTTCATTCACCCATCCATTCATTCATATATGTGTTAGCTTATGAAATATAAATTTGGGCATATCTAATTGAAAGGAAAATAAATATAAAAATTTTAAAGTAGAAAGAAGGGGCTGGCAAGATAGTTCAGCAGGCTGCTCCCAAGCCTGACCACCTGAGTTAAGTCCCCAGGACCCCCATGGTAGAAGAAAAGAACTCCAGCAAGTTATTCTCTGACTTTCACATGTGTACTTTAGCACACACCAAACACAAAAATAAGTAAATAAATAAACGTAAGAATGTTTTTAGAAGTTTAGAAATAATTTTTAAGATCAGGAGAAAATTCGAAAGCAGAGTTAACAACCATAAGGTCCTCATACCCAGGACTGGTGATTGAAAGGAAGCAGAGAGAGAGTTTAGCAGAAAGCTCTGCCTGGGTACGTGGAGGTTGTCTCTGCTCCTCACTGATTGTATGCTTTGGATCGAGTAGCTTTCTATTTCTGTGGGCCTCATGGTTCTTAACTCTCTAAACCCAGGTATTTAAACATGTCCGGCTGCAGAAGTATCATCAGCAGCATGCTCTTCTTGCTCAGTAGTTTTATACAAACTCCTGGACTGGCCAAATTTCTAGAGCTGGCTCCCCACCACGAGCACGTCACTTTTCTGAGACTGTACGCCAGTTGGAGGAACAGCAGCTTCCTTCTTGTCCCAGGATTCAGAGATTCTGCTTCAGCTCACTTTCCTATTGCAAACATCAAAAATAGAAACCATACGGCCAAGTCAGAATCCAGACACACTTGAGCACTCGCGTGCTTGTCTGACACAATCGGAAAAGGTGCTCCAGTGACTCAGCCTGCGCCCTGACAATTGATAAGGAGAGAGAATGGGCTCATGGTACACTGACTTTGGCATTTTCATTACTGTCACTGGTGATACGGATCACTGCATTCCCAATACCATGAATTGTCAAAAAAAATCTAATGTGAATACAGTTAGATTGTGTTATTCAGCCAGGTTTGGAACACTGTTCTGAAAATGAAGGCCTGGCATTCTGGCCATCGGAACTACATAGTGGGGGCATTTCTATTAATTCTAACGCATGGGGTTTCAATGAAGAATAATGAATAAAAATAAAATGCTAACGAAATAACGGTCATGCATAATGAACAAGAGTCTTTTCAAGCGCACATCTCTTTCTCAATGAATCATTTCCAGCTACAGGCACGCAAGTTCAAATGCTCTGAGGACAGGGACTATGTCTTCATCATCCTCAAAGTTCTCAGAATGCTTGCATGAAGCCCAACACGCAGAGACATTTGGGAAAGATTGTAGAGAATGGAGTGAGGACTCCTTAGCCACGGCTAGGCTCAAAAGTCACTGATGACATTTGAGCACAGGTGACTTTTATTGCAGGAGGGTATCAGGTGCACTGTAAGTAGTTTGGCAACATTCTGGGTTCAACCCACAAGGTGCTAATAACATTCACCCTTTTCCTCTAATCATAACAATCAGTAGTAACTCCGGTCATTCCCAAATGTTCCCTAGGGATGAAATGACCGCACATTGAGAAACCACTCTTTTAGAATGCAGAAATACTCTATAAAACCTTCCGAAGATTAAAACATTGGCAGAAGCAAACTCCTAGTTTTCCCATTCATTTCCTTGAGTAAGAATGAGCAGTATACCTGTCAGAACTGGCAGCTCAGCCTGGATTTTTGCCCTTTATAAGCAATAAACCGCTTCAAACACAATTTAGAACCCAATTAAGCTAATATTTATTAAGTACCTGTCTATCAGGGCAGTTTGACATAGAACTAAACCCAGTGCTCTGGAACCATCTCAGGAAACATAACAGACTGCCTTTCAAATAAAAGAAATGTATAATGTTTTCTTTTAAAGGAAACAAGTCAGTAAATATCCTCTTCTCTGTCAGTGTCCCTTTAAGAATGTTTTGTGTGAAGGGTTGGTTGTACCAAAATTGAATTTCAAATCTAACAGACAGAATCATGTTTGATGAATCTTCATGATTTAGCTGCTTTCCAAGCTCATAACTCATACCTTATAGCTATGTTAACCTGGGCCTATGTTAACCATCCCTCTCTGAGCTCTGGCTCCCAAGACCTGAGGAAAAATGTATAATAATAGCACATGGTTGTTTGTATTAGGAGCAGAATGAACAGAAAGTACCTAGTATAGTGTTTGCCTTATTGGGATATTGTAATGACAAGAGATTAAAAAAAAAAAAAACTGGAAATAGAGTCAGTATTCTAAATATAGGTTAGTCAGTGTAAAAAAACAAATGTCAGGGTAACTTTCACAATCATTCACTGTCTGATGAACTACCAGAATTTATAAATTCCGGAACATTGTAACAGAAGTCTTATCAATGGGATTGCTATTCACTTACTAAATCAAGCCATATCTTGGCATACTAAGCCAGTGACCGGAATTTCCTATGGTCAAGAAGCATTATTAAAGGAAGAGCTTCCAGTGTAGTATTTGTTATAAACCTCTAGAAGGAATTAGAGGAGGGAAGTCTAGGGAGGTTTGAACAGCAGGTATATATCATCCACATGTGTTAGCGCAGCTCAGCACATATTCATTGAATGATTATAGTGTGGAAGAATCCAAAGCTGGTTTAGCAGTTGGCATGAAGGAATTAGTAATCTCTACTTCCCTTGTCTGTAGACCATTTACATTTCTACTTCAAGGGAGCCTTGAGTATTAGGGTAAATTACTAACAGTATCTGATCCATAAAAGGCATTCAATAAATGTATCTTCACACAACTAACAATTCTGACCTTTGCACAAATTAGAGTCCTCCCCAGGGGTAGAGTCCCTGCAGGGACCAATAACTAGCATTCCTGAATAAACAAAGGAGAGCACTTCTAATGTTTAGCTTTGATTCGAGATGGGAGAGAGGTCCTGTGATTTGCCTCAAGTGCAGAAAGAGCCCAGCATTATCTGCGATGTAACTGGTTTCAGGCATATGCTTACCACATTCTTTCTGCATGGTCTCTGTAGCTCCAACTCCAGCTCCTAGGCAGAGCTCTCCATCCAAATCATCTGCATCCCACACCAGTGATCCTACTGCAGATGACATCTTTGAAGAGGGCTTTGAAAGTCCCAGTAAAAGTGAAGACCAAGAGGCTGTAAGTGACCTGTTTTGAGAGTTCTGTTATGTTTTCCTTTAAAATTAAAATGTCCATATCTGAAAGGGGGCCGTGTAAAAGGAAGTTGGTGCAGAAGAAATTGCTGGCTCAGAGCTCAGGTTCAAAAGGGTTGCTGAAGGGGCTTTCTTTTATGCTCTGACATATCAACCAGAAAACACTATCCTTTTGTTAAGTTGTTTCAAGCTCCTGCATTTGGGCAGCGGCATCCTCAGATGGAGGTTCCCCCTCCTCTGCAGTAACTGACTATATAGGCCATAAGAATATAATCTTGGTTGCCTCGTATTTTCAGTTGTTGAAAAGAGAAAAAAAAAAATGTGTTCTCTTCTTGTGTTCTAGCCTGATGGATCACAGGCCTCCCCCACCACTGATCCATTTGGGGAGCTGAGTGGTGAGCCCAGTGGCGATAATATAAGTCCACAGGACGGTAGCTAGATAGCGCAGGCCTGGTAGGTATCTGTCCTTTTTAATCTCCTTCACTCACGGGGCCTTCCCTTTTGCTTGCTCTTTACTCCCGAGTCATAATCCCAGTGTTTGTGCTTTGTCTCCTCGCCCGTGCTGTTTAGAGGGCTCTGTACCAACCATCTCTCTTTCCCATTCTACCATTCATTCCATCTCCTTACCTGAGCTCTGTCACCTGTTGCTACTGTTTACATCATCCCTCCTTGCCTCACTTTTACTTTGCACTTTGCTTTTTCTCATGGACGAATGACCTTTGACACACACCACAAGGTAGGGGTAGAGGGAGCACAGGGACTAGTTCTACTGTGTATTTAAGGACACCTTCTGCGTGGGGAGGGTGATGGGCTGAACTCTGGTCAAAACTGCTAGTGCAGACTGAGTTTCTAAAAACAGCAGCACCCTGGGATGGTCGCATTCCATCCTCCCTGGTAATTTCCCAGTGAGATGCGGTCTGGATGCTTTACTCTTTTAAGCAAAATGTCACTGCATGGGCCTACATGCCACAGATCTAAAGAGGTCACCAATCAAACACATTGAGAAGCCAGATTATGAAACTAAAACAAGCGATGCTTTAAACCAGATTCGTCAAGATGTAAGATCATAGCAGCCCTTTCCATCTAGCAGAAAGGGCCCCGTACCTGCTCCCAGTCTGACAGTGGATTCAAGGCTCAAAGACATCCTGTGTCACTCCCAAGCCTCTGCTTTTTGCAGCCGTGTTATAAGCAAATTTCCCTGCTCAGAAATGGATTCTGTGACTACCTCAGAATCATTCTTGATCCACATGTAAGTTATATTGACAGTCATTGAAAGCTAATATGGTATTTTCAAAGTGCATTTTGGTAATGGATTTTAGGATCAACGAACTTAACACATTATATTTTTTCATATTTTATATCAGTACAACATCATGCAAAAACAGTAATACCCATTTCAAATTCAGAGGCAGGTAAATCTTTGTGTCAGTGTCTCGAAAAAAATCACATTCAGTCTTTCAAAACCATTTTGAGAGCTGGTCTATGAAAAGCAAAGTTTATACTCTAGGAGGAGAAGTTGGGGATTACAGGATGAAATACCAGGGGATGATTCACAAAAAGTTTCTCTACTTTCATACAAATGTGCTTCATATGGTCAAACCTGCCTTGAAAACTTTGATGAATGAACCACAGCTGACAAGCTCCATTTGTTAGGATGGTAACAAATATCCTAAAAACTGAAGTTCTTCTAGAAAACTCTGATGACTTGCACGGCTTGCAGATCAGTGTGCGAAGTCCTCACTTTCATGAGCCTGTTCAGCTTGAGAAAACCACATAAGGCAGACTAATTTATGAGGCTCTGGTCTGATCCACGTTTAATCCATCTAACACCCTAGTCCATGGTGGAGCTGTACATGAATAACACATGGTATCACGGCAGGAACTCAGGATTTGGAACTCAAGTTCATATCTTTTTTTTTAATTTTTTTAAATTTATTTATTATTTTTTATGTGTATGAGTGTACTGTCTGCATGTAGGTCGGTGTACCCGTGTCGGGCAATGTTGTGGAGGTCAGAAGAGGGCATCAGATTCCCCTGGAACGGAGTTAAAGATGGTTCTCAGTCGCCATGTGGGTGCTGGGAATGGAACCTGGGTCCTCTGCAAGAGTAGTCAGTGCTCTTAACGATGAGGCCATCTCTCTAGGCCCTTGAGTTCATATCTTAACTCAACTGCTAAATAGTGGGAAATGTTAGGCAAGAGACACTTTCTTTTCTGAGTGCCGATGTCTTCATTTGCTTAAAAAAAGGTCATATTGGGGCTGGAGAGATGGCCTAGCGGTTAAGAGCGCCGACCGCTCTTGCAGAGGACCCGGGTTCGATCCCCATTTCCACATGGCGGCCGAGAGCCGTCTGAAACTCCAATTCCAGGAGAACTCTAGTTCCAGGGGAGACCGACACCCTCTTCTGACCTCCGCGGCGTTGCACGTCACGAGTGCACAGACTTGCATGCAGACAATACATTCATACACATATGGAAATAAATAAAAAATTTTAAAAAAAGGTCATATTATCCTTGATATCAGTTAACTAACAAACCATAAATCTAATCTGTATCATGGAGTCAGGGTAATGTCTGGATTCACCCCCCTTTCAGCTATGCCACGGTGCTCAGGTTTCATAGTTGTCCCCTAACCTTACTTCGCTTCATTCAAAAACTTGGTGTAAAGATCATATCCGCCTTATATAGAATTATTGGGTGAGTTACTGAGGCGATATGTGGAGCTCCTGATACAGTGTCTGGCACATAGAAAGTGTCTGATACATAGTATAGCTGCCAGTTCCACCAGCATCATCATCACCATTACCATCACCACTACTACTCACACCATCACCAGCATTATTACCACCACTACCATCATCAAAACCATCATTATCACCACCACTATTACCACTGTCACCACCGTCACCACCACTACCATCATCATCACTAGTCACCACCACTATAACCAACACCACCATTACTGCCACCACCCTCACCATCTCTTCAGCAGTGGCATCACAGCCATCACCACTATGATCACCACCATCAGTATCGATTTCATAAATGTCGGTGCTCTGCATCCTTAAGTTTTAGTCATTTAGCCCTTATGTTGGATAAAGCCATTGACTGGGAGGTCTTGCTTTAGACTTTAGGTTTTTAGTTCATTGATTTCCAGTGTTCCCCAAGATAACTGGAAGTAGAGGGAGGAAGGTAAAGTTTTTCCAGGAGCTCTCTGACTAACCTTGTCCCACAATCAGTATAATCTGTTTGAGTCCCACAGGCCACTTCTCACTCCCCTCCAAAATAAGGGCAGTGTTAGATTCACATACAAGCCACAAGGGCTGGCTCCAGGACCACACTTGGAGGCTAAGGCAGGAAGGTCGAAAGTTCAAAGCCAGCCTTGGATACCGACAGCAAAATATTTTCTAAAAGAAAAAGAAATATGTATAAATCACAATGACATCCCCCCGCCCAGCTTCCGGGAGGGCCAGATTATAAACGTTTGATGAAGCAATTTCCTCCCTTTGGAAGTTCAGTGCAGTGTGGCCATTTCATAATTCCCTATCAATAAACTGTGCCGTGGAGCTGATACCCCCTTTGCAGGCAGATCCCCTGTGATGACCATGGGGGGAAGCCCACTTTGCACCCCCATCAGTGTCACAGCAACATAGCGAATGTGAGCTTTCTGTCTCTGTCCCTTTAACCCATCCACCCAACTGGAAATTTACAGACTGTAATCTTTTAGAGCCTTTGCCGACACTTGGAGAAGGGATTCCATGAAGGGAAAGTTAGGACCAGGGCTTTATTCCTCCCCCCTCACCCCCCCGCCCTTGCTTTCACACAGTGGGAAAGCAACCTCCCATCCCTCTTATCACTCTCGGAGCCACTATCTCCAGCTGGTTTTATTAGAAATAGCCACCCAGTTCTGTGGAAGCAGGGATGACATCTGTTGATAAGTTAAAGCCATATAGCTCCAGAGTAAGAGGAAACAAACAGCCTCAGTCCTCACAGGTGAATGCTTCACGGCCAATACCAGACGTTTCTGTTTTAGCAATAAAAGAGAATATCTTCAATTATTTCACTTTCTCTCCCCCTTACTTTCCCATCCGGGAGAATCACATGTCTTTGAAAAACCGAGTCAACGGGGGCAAAAAAAAAAGAACCAAAATAATATTATAATGGCTGGTGTGGGAATGGCAGGTAATTTGTACTTCACTGATGTGTTGCTGGAGCAATTTTAAGGGCAAAATGTTAGCTTTTGAAGGGATGAAAGAAAAATGAAAACATTTATTTGGTTAAATGGCTAAGTAAATAAACTGCCTATCAGACTTCCCCAGCTGTCAAATCAAAGTAGCATCTGTAACAATGAGAATTGTTTGGTCTGCCTCCCTCTGTAACAATAGATGCTGCCATAAATAATAAGTCGCTGTCATTTTTTTAATACTGATCTTCATAGTGGGAACCCAAGGCATATAAAATATTACCTGGTAGATTTCTCATGTTCCAGAGAAAACAAGGCTGAACTTCAAATGCTTTTGGAAGGGGAATATTTTTAAAAATAAAAGAAAGAAGACAGCCGTGGTGGGGTCTGATCGTGGCTACAAGCCAGTGACCGAAAACAAGTGTGTCCCCTCACATGGAGAAGGGCCAGTAATTAGAGCAACTCTCTATCCAAGCTTTCCAAGAATTACATATCATGATATCATGAATTCAAAAGTTGTTGGGTAGGTGGAGATAGCTTAGTTGGGTCCTGGGGATCAGGGTTCAGCTGGTCTGGCCTAGTCAATAAATGAGAGACCCCATCTCAAAAAGGAGGTGGATGGCACCTGAGGAGCAATACTCAGGGTTGACCTCTGTTTCTCCACACAGGACTATATGTGCATGGTTGTCTACTTGACAAACCTGGAAACAGGGAACTTCAGTGCAGTGATTTCCTCCCACAGATCGGTCTAGGAGCATATCCGTGAGGCATTTTCTCAAATGCTGAGTGATGTGAGAGGGCCCAGCCCCCTGTGGGTGGTGCCACCCCTGGGCGGGTGGTTCTGGATTGTATTAAGAAATCAGGCTGACCACAGGCCAGAGAAACAAGTCAGTAAGCAGCATTCCTCCGTGGCCTGTGCTTCAGCTCCTGCCTCCAGGTTCCTGCCCTCAATTCCTGCCCTGGCTGCCCTCAATGAGGAAGTGTGATGGAGGTGTGTAAACCAAATAAACCCTCTTCTTCCCAAGTTGCTTCTGGTCAATGTTGTGTCACAGCAATAGAAACCAACAGATGCCATTGGCTAGAGGTTAAGACTTAAGGGATGTGGGAGGTACGGAAAAGAGATGAGCTACGGTGGTACTGGGATGCACAGTATATCATGATATCATGATATGTTCCAGTCACTATGCATGGAACACAGAGAGGAAAGCAAGTATATTCTGGGACCAGCTAAGCTTGAGGTGCACAGCAGTGTACACAGCCAAATAGTGATGCTAGTTAGGCTGCCAGATGACATCAGAAGAGAAATCGGGTTAGGCAAGAAGATTTCAACAACATGGTTTTCAGTCTTTGGAATAGTGGGTGCAATCTGCTCAGCATCTAACCCAGAGGTTGGCAGGCTGTCCTGTGCCTGTTTGAAGGCTACACAGAGTGTTACAACTCCTCCACACTTACCAGTAGGAAAGTAGCAAAGGCTAGGCATAGACGAGTGGAGGTCGTGGAGTCATGCCCCATGTGTAAAACCAAGCAGCTACCAGAATTAGCTAATGGACCATAGTTTGCCTACCCCTGATGGAGATCACAGAGTGACTGTATAATCACACTATAGAAGGATGGTACAATTGCTTTGGCAGGTTCCTACAATGTTAAATATACACTAAATACTTTTTGTTGATTTTGTTCATAGATATATTTTAAAGAAATGAAAACCTAAACTCAACCGATGTGGTTTGCAATATAGATGTGTAAAGTGCCTATAGATTTAATAATGCCAAACTGAAAAAATTTACCACAGTAACATCAATAAAAATATATGGATAAAGAAATTAATCTATTACTAAATAAACTATGAATGAACTAAAAACATTCTGTTTAAAAAAAGACAGACAAGTCTGGGCATGGTGGTACATGCCTTTAATCTCAGCCCTTGGGAGGCAGAGGCAGGTGAGTTCAAGGCCAGCCTGGTCTACATAGCAAGCTCCAGGACAGCTGGGGCTACAGAGAGACCCTGTCTCGAAAAGACCAGAAATAAAAGACAGACAAAAGACTCCTTACTGTGTAAGTCTATTCTGTGCTTTTTCAAAGATTCAGAAGGAGCTCATAGTGACAAAACTGAAACAGTAGTTCCTAATGCTCAAGTGAAGGAGGCACATCTGGCAAAGAGCCAAGGAGTATGCATATAGCATATTTTTTCAAGTGGAAATTTCCTATATTTTAATGATATTGTATTTATTATCACAAGAAATAATTTATAGTAAAGTACATTTTTATTGTCAGGAAAATATTGTAAGTCAAAGTAGATTTTAAGACTAAAAAATTCAAATATTGTAAAAAAAAATAAAAAGGAAAATAATTATTTAAAAAAAATTCAGATAGGTTATGCATTCTTGCAACCCAGTACCCACAAGACTGAGCCATACCTCAATTTTGAGGCCAACCTGACCAACATATCAAGATTCTGTCTCAAGTACATGAATATATTTATTGATATAATTGTATAACATTTAAAATTATAGTAGAATCCTGTTAATCATATATTCTATTGCTTGCCATTATATTATATCATAAATCATTATGTCTTAAGACTGTCCTGCCGGGCGTGGTGGCGCACGCCTTTAATCCTAGCACTTGGGAGGCAGAGGCAGGCGGATCTTTGTGAGTTCAAGGCCAGCCTGGTCTACAGAGCGAATTCCAGTATAGCTGGGGCTCCAGGGAGACCCTGTCTCAAAAAGACAAAAAAAAAAAAAGACTGTCCTAAGAATTATGTCTCAAGCCCTTTTGGGGGGCTGGAGAGAAGGCTCAGAGGTTAAGAATGTTTGCTGTTCTTCCAGAGAACCCAGGTTCGATTCCCAGCACCCACATGGTAGCTAACAACCATTGGTAACTCCAGTTCCAGGGGATCCGCCACCTGCTGGCCTCTGTGGGGCATTGCACACATGTGGTGCACTTACATACATGCAGGCAAAACTTATACACGTTAAAATAAAATAATAAATAGAATCTTTTTAAAAGAATCTTTTATTTAACACTAGTTTCAATCATTCCAAGATTTTTTAATCTCTCCTCCAGTCTATAATAAACTGGGATTATATAGTACTATTAATAATAATAATAATAATGAGAATTGGTAAATACACAGATATGGAAATTGCATTGCATTAGAGGTTTGGGGTGAGGAATGAGGAGTTAAGCTTAATGGATATAGTGCTTTTATTTGGAGTGATGAGTTTTGGAAATCTTAGCGCTAACTATGTAGCCCTAGAATATCAGTAATGCTGAACAGTAAAATCAAATAGTTAAAATGGCAAATATTATGTTATTTATATTTTACATGTGCAAAAAAAAATTAATTAAACTTGAAGAGACTAAAGCCAAACCTGGTTGTGTCCCATCTCTGCTCCCTGGGTAGTGTAGGAAGGTCACCAAGCCAGGGCTTTCTTACAATGCAGTGGGGACAGAAACTCATTCAGTGTCACAGCCTGTAGTGAAGAGTTCACATAGACCATGCATGCAATGTAGCAAAGAGCTTCATAGACTGGGAAAGTCTGGTAAACATAACTGATCTTATCACTGATCCTGGGATCATTGACTGTTGCACAAGAAGTACACAATTCATTCTTCAAGAATGGAGTAGTCTATAGCAGGGGGAGTCTCCTACCCACAAGGACATTGCAGGACCCTCTGTGCAGAACCAGTCAGGAGGGCTGTGACTGGCATAGCCGGATACATAGAAAATCATTGTGACAAAGGTAAAAAGATTTCCTTTTTTTAATGTGATTCATGTTGACCTGAAGGTTGAGCTTTGATTCATGGTCTAGAGGGAGCATTTATTAGCTAATGGACTGCCACACTAATGGGGTCTCTGTGTGCTCAACTAAGGAGCTTTTACTTTACCCTTTGAAGGATTTGAAGGAAGCCAGAGATCTGGTAGTGTCTTCCAAAAGCAAACAAAAAGTCTTCCGTGGCTTGCTTTGTTCATGTGTGGTTCCATTTAGGCTTTTCAGAATATTGAAAATAGCTTGAAATCTCCATCTTGACCTTGCCAGAAGTCAGGCTGGAAATTTCTGGATCAAGCATTATTTTTTTTTTTTTTGCAAAAGGAAGGTAAAACTATTGCCAAAACGCATAATGCATCAGAGTGTCAGACTTTGGGATTATCTGCTGCTTGGGTTTTCCACACCACTGCTCCCCTTCATTAGTGGGGGATAATTGAGAGCTGACTGCAGTTGTTACTGCTGTTGTGATGGGTATGTAGAGAATATCCCAGCAAGCAAGACTCTGAATATTTTTCTCAGCTGCAGAAAGTTAACGCACCACGGCATTAATTACCCTGTCTGAGCCCGCTGTCGTCTTCTGTTTTTAGGTGTCATTCTCAGTTGGATAAATTAGTTTCCAAAATTGGAATAGAGGAAATTGTAGGGTGAGATCAAGGCAGCTTAGACTTCTCAGGGCACTCAGAAAGAAGAGTGGGGTAGGAAAGTCCATGAAGGAAACATTGGGTACACAGCAATGGAAAATATTTATTTGCCACTTACTGCTCTTAACAAATTTTCTATTCTACCTTTGTTTACTAAATGCACCCCAAGGCCTAGAAAATACACACACACACACACACACACACACACACACACACGCACACGCACACACGCACACACGCACACGCACACACACACACACACCGAATGAGAGAAAGAGAGAGGAGAGAAAAGAGAGAGAAGTTCTTATTTATCCTTTTTGTTTTGGTTTGGTTTTTTTGAGACAGGGTCTCCCTGTAGCCCCAGCTGGCCTAGAACTCGCTCTGTAGACCAGGCTGGCCTTGAACTTACAGAGATCCACCTGCCTCTGCCTCCCAAGTACTGGGATTAAAGGCGTGTGCCACTACACCAGGCTGTTATTTGTTCTTTCAGCAGTATTGAAAGTAGTTCAGAGCTTGGAAGGGAATGGATTAGGTACTTAGTCGATCATCCTGCTATAGATTTTTATAAATTTACCTTAAGAGAATAAAGCCAAATTGAAGTGGATTGAAGACAAAGAGATCAGAGCTTCAAAGAAACTAGAAAGTATGTCATAGTCATACTGTAATTCAGTAGACCCCCACTGAGAACCTACTGTGCCATATTCCTGTGTGCACATGACAGAAGTGGCAGTCAGGACCCCATGGGGATGTGGAGAAAGTTGGTGTTCCATCCTTCCTGTAGTCAATCAGAAGAATCCTCTTCCTGCTTTCTGGAGGAAGGGTAAAGTCCTTGAACTGAGAGCATGGAAGAACCAACTCTACTGTCTTACAGAACAGGGTGGCCAGAGCAGCAAAAGTTCCTTCTCCTTAGAACTTTATAACCAGTCCTAGAGGAGAGTGTGATGGCTGATTGTGGGGGTCCTGGGTTCTAGTCTTGCATACTTACTCAGTACTGATGACACTGGGAAACGGAAAGTCTTTGCTGAATTGCAGGCGGGTCATTTGTAGAATGATGGGAGAGACATTTCCATTTGTAACATACAACAAAAGGTGTGATGCATTGTAAGGAGAGGGAGCACAGTGATCTTGAGGCTGTATAACCCTCTAAACTTCTGGATGTATATACAAGATGTGGATGGAAAGAGTAAGAACTGCTCCCAGGACTGTTGATACAGTAGCGCCTGAAGATGTTTTGCAAACTCTTAGGATTCTATGGATGAGAGGACCTTTTTCTCTCTCCTCTTTCCCCCTCCTCCATCCTCCCTTCTTTTCCAGGACTACCAAGTATTCTGCAAGATATTTACTGTGAATTATCTCTACTTTCCTCAAGTACTCTACAGAATTAAATAATGCTAGTCTCATGTTGTGGCTGTGTAAACTGAGGCTCAGAAAGAATAAGTATCTTGCCCACATCACACAGCTTTGTCCAGCTCTCACTCTTCTGCCTTGTTATTACTCTAACAGGTAATCAGCCAAAGATAAAACTGGAGAAACTGAGGCAATAGCTCAGTCAGTAAAGTGTACCACGTAAACATGAGGACCTGAGTTGGCAGAGTCATTCTTAGGGGTGATAAAAATGTTGCTATGCACCATGATAGGACAGTGCAGAAACAACCAAAGGTCATTCATCATCAGCTGTCACCTTTCTGTTTTTTTTTATTCCAGACCCTCCTTCCTAAACCCATCTCAAAGCCTTCATGGTAGAAAGCCAGTCTTGACTTTTGTGTATCTGTTCACAGGAGCCAGAGCTTCTCTATGCGCAGATCAACAGACCTAAGAAATAGCATCGATGCGAGCTCGTGGTGGGTGCTTCAAGACTGGCATGGGAATCAGCATCGCGACAGGCTCTCCTATATCTCTCACCTCACCTCATCCCACAGAGAAATTCACAATTGCTGGTGGAACTGTCCGAAGAGGGAACGAATGTTTTTGGCAACCAATGACAGATATTTATGGCAGCACAAAAACAAAATAGCAAACAAAAAAAACCACAACCACCACCCCACAAAAGTATTTTTTAAAAAAACCACACCCAACATAAAGTCATCAGTCAAGCAAATGCTTCCTGACACATCCTGAGCTCTCTCAGCTGGGTATAGAAGCGCTGGATGGAAAACTATCATTGTGCTTTTGTTTTGCTATCTGTTGACCACCATAGAGACTGTAGATCTGGAGTGGCAGGCCTCAGAGAATTGTGACAAGGTTGACACTGACTCGTTTTACACAAAAGCAAGGGATCCTCGTGACCAGAGCATCGTCATCTAAGGCCTCTTGGCTGTGGTGACACGTGCCATTGTTCCACAGGGCCTGGTCTGCCATTCTGTCTCACCCCCTTCCTTTCTTTGTCATGTTTGAAAATTAATGGGTGTACAAATTTTTGTATTGGTTTTGACTTTTTTAGAAATGGGTGAAGAAGTCTAACTGGGGTGGGGGGTGGGGAAATGTCGCCTCTTATGAAGTGAATTAAAATCACAAGACAAATAAGTGATTGGTTATTCATTATGATCAAGAATGTTGCCAAAACAACCCTTTAGTTATTCTACATCCTGGTGAAGAGAGACAGTTTTCAGTTGGAACCTTCGTTCTGTGAGTAGGAAAGGACATCAAATCTTATTGATGACAAAGGTGGAAAATGCATCCAATTTCTTCAGAAGCTCTAAACCCTGAGTACAATAAAATGATAGTTTTATTTTTCTGATACTTCGCTGCTGTGATACTATGCAGACGAGTGTCTTCTCCATGTGCCATTTTCAAAGAAAAGTCATTTGCCAAATAATTCTCATACAGTTCTGGTAATTTGGGTTTTGACCAACTTTCTAATGGAACAGGTATCAAGAATATTCAGTATAACAAACAGACTCTGTGGTCAGAATTGTTCATCTGTATCTCTTTTTGTACATCAGAAAATTCAAATGGGATTTTTATTTTCTAACTTGAAAAGAAAAACCTTACCATTAAACTCTTTAACTGTTTAAGGGAAATGGCTTTAAGGAGTTCTAATGAAAAAAAAAAAAACTTGTCAGCTTTTTTTTTGTAAATATAAATGTCAATGAAGATGCTTTTTAATAATACCATTACACTGTAGAGAAGGTAGCAGATTGGAGTGCCAGGCGTGACAAGTGTGATGTAGGGGGCTCACTTTCCAGATGTTGAAACCTGAGTTTAGAGACAGCTGCCAGAGCAGTGGACCAGTCAGGGGCTAGTGTACAAGAGGGGCAGGGGTTGGGGGCTTCATATCCAGCTTTTCCTTACTCTAGGCCCAAAGCAAGAGAGAGGCAATTCCCACTTAGAAGACCTGGCCTTCTGATCTGGGAACTCTCCTAGCCCTCCTGGCTACTGCCCCATAAATCACTGGACTGATTATATGTGAAACAGAAGGATTTAAGCTTCCTGTTTTTACACCTATGAGCAAAGATGTAGTGTTCAGTTCATATCTTTAGCACATAACTTTCATAAAAAATTTATATATTTTTGCCCTATATCAAATTGTTAAACAGGTCAAATGTGTTTCCTGATGCTCCTATGCAGTTGTGGTATGTTGGGTGTAGTAACTTAACACTAAGAAGGAAACTCAAGAGTCACGGGATTGAATTTGGAGATAATTATTATTCTTCAGCTTTAAAATTTGAGAAGTGGAATTTACCTTGATGTGATTCATTGACATAGGCCCATGTTCTTTAGCATCTTTGTATTAACAGAAATTATAAAATGGTTGGAAGATTGATTTTAAAGTGAGTGTTCCCACAAAAAATTCATGATAGCATGTCAAGGTGACTGTTATTATTTGAAGATCACATTTTATACAATCAGGTTGCTGAAATATAATTTTTTTCCGTGGATAGATAAACAGACCCCGTGTCCATTAGAAAATATATGTAACTGTTGTTAAAGGTCCCAGGAACCAGGGAAACGAGAAAGACCATTCACCGCCCCTGAAGCCGCTGCCTCTTGGTACAGCATTCCTCTTTATAATGATTAGGTGACCCTCCCAAATGGAGGAGAAATGGGAAGGCATGATAGCTATTAGAGTTGTCCTAAAAGCACCTTGGTTATTCTAAAGAATTATCCAGATAGGCAGCTCCCCGGGAAGCTGCTTCGGTCTCGTGGTGTCTGTGATGCTGATGCTATCTGTACAAGTGGTGCTAGCCTCTCCCTCAGTATGGCTGTCCGAATCTGTCCTGCAGTGTCACACCTTTACTCCTGTTCTTCTGGTTGCTCCTGAAGCACTCACAGGGAACCCTGGCTGATGCTGTTCCAGGTACACCATCTGTAGTCAGTTTCCTAGCGGAAGATGTCATCCTTCATTGAACGTGATGGAAAGTGTAACTGGCTCTGAACTTATGGAAGATGCCCAGCTAACATTAAAATGAGGGAAATAAAGTCAAGATTTTATTTCTATACTGCCATCTATATTCTCATTGGAAGAATTCTGATTTTTTTCCCAAGCACCATTTGGTGAGCCCAGGGCCACCGTACCCTAACCCAGGAATATAGTGACATGTCCAACTGAGAGCTGAGGTATCAATACCAAAAGAGCGTGGGGATTCTGCACAGTTCTGGTTAGACCAATAGAAAATCCATGTGTACAAGTCTAAATTCCTCACCCTCCACTAGCACTAAATTTGTCACTTTAAATTTTGAAACCAGGGAAATGCCACCTGTCATTCCGTCCCCGTCCCCCATAGCTCTTCAATCTTCATGTGACTGGAGACTTTTTTGATAGCTTGTACTCATCTGTGTCCACAGAACCCCATCATGTAATGTACCGGGCACCTTCTTTTAAAAAAAATGTTTACTCTGTAGGTTTGGTTCATTTCAATTTCTGTGTTCCAACACATATTTTTTTAATAAAGATGAGAAAGAGAAAAATGACTGCTGCAGTATGTTTCTAGACCTACTTTAACTTTACCTCAGATGACAGTTTCTTAACATAAATGGACACATTATTTTTAACTTTATGTACAATGCATTCGACAAAACAGCAAAATTTTTAGAAAATTTCCATTAATTTCTGTAACACGCCATGTAAAACTGTTACGAATAAACATGTTTAAGAACAGCAGCCGAGCCTGGTTTTACTCCACAAGTTTCCAATGGATGCTCAGATGGTAGGTTGGAAGAGGAAGCCATTTCTGTCTTAAGTTTCCAGCTAATCAGAAGACAACCTCTGTTTCCCCAGCCCTGAGCTGAAAAGAGCAAGTGTTACAGAGGCTTAGTTCATGCAGAGGCCCCAGCAGGATACAGGCTTCTGCTGCCCTAGGAAAGCATCTAGAGAAAGATAGAAAAGCAGACCTTGGGGAGATGTTGCTTAGACCATGGGGACTATGGAGCTCTCAAAAGTGGGGAACACTCTCTATCAATTGCTGGCTTCTAAAATAATAATAAAGTCTAAAATGGAAAAACCAGGGTTAACTGAGATTGCTATAGTTCTTCCTTTTTGAGCCATTTGCTTTAAGTGTCTTAAAAAAGTGTTTTTAGGTTCTTTCACATGTTCTACACATTCACATGTTTAGAAAGTCTGAGTCTAGGGAAACAGAACTTTTATGGATATTGAAGAACTGAGAAATGCGTCCATATATTAATGTGTGGGCGGATTTTATTTCTTTTTGTAACTTAATCAGTTTACACATCCAATTCTGAACCAGATTACAATTAGGTGATTGAGATGCCAAAACTCATGTCTGTCTAGCAGTGGTTGTGCTAATGAATACATAAACATAAACCCTCAATCTGGCCTTGTTACACTGAAGGTACTAAACAGATGTTATCACTAATTTTGAGAAAAGGAAAGGATGGGCTTAGATTCCAGTGAAATAAATTTGGAGCAGACAAGAGAAACGACTCCCATATGGGAAGAAATGTTCTTCCTGGGGGGAAGTACTGGAGGATGTTACAGCAGCTTCCCTTAGTAATAACACCAACACTCACTTCCTGAGGAACTGCTGTGGCCCTGATGGGCCCTCGATGCTTTGTGTCCAAAGAAGGTGAGACACGCAAAGAAGGTGAGACACAGGGAACTTAACTTCTCCATCTTCAAGTAACAGCATAGAGATTTGAATTTTGAGTTTCTCTCCCCATACAGATTTCAAATTTAAATGTAGTCTGTTTTATAAAGCTCTACGTAAGATCATTGGGAAACACTGACTCTGTGTCTCTCATCCCAGACCTCAAGTTGACCTTCACTAGCAGTAAGTTAGATTTCTAAATTTCTCAAGGTTAAAGGAAAAATAAAAGATGCTTGATCATTACTGTCTAAAGTTAATAAATACACAGTTACTTCTTTAATTAGCACCTTAGAAAGGTGGATGTGCAAAGGATAAAGAATAAACCTTTCTGTACAACTAGTGCAAGTAGAGCCGCAAACAAGCCCTGGGGATTGCTAGCCTAAATGAATCTTAAAGAAGTGACAAATTAAAAGGTGCCCTATTTAACTGTGAGGCGTATGCCAAAATAAATCAGGCAGACATAACTGCTTTCATTCTGTGCTTCAGAGCAAACCCTTGTTGTTTTGACAGTGAATGGTTTTTTGTTTTACTCAAGAGTGACAGTAGGAATAATGCCTAGAATAAAAACAGGTTTCATTGAAATCAACCTTCAAAGCATTGAAAGCTTTTAAAAGATGTTTAAATTCAAGGAAAATGTGAGCAACAGTGCCTCAAAGATGTGGCAGGCAGTGGGGCATGGTGGGGGCGGGGAGACACATGTGGACAGTTTCCCAACCATTCAGTGTCCAGTTCGTAGTATCTCTGCTAAAGCATGAGAATTAGTCACCGCTGTTTGTTGCTGCTTTGTCAAGGCCACTTATTTCCTAGCTGTCATTTGCAAATCCCTGTGCAAAGCCTGAGATGAAAGAAGCCTCTTCCTAGTGGCATAGGCTGAGAAACTGAATTTGGGTATTGGAAACAGCTCCTCACCAACGACAAAGGTGACTGCTGAGCCTCTGTCCTCTGCCCCGTGGTAGCTCTTGCTGCAGTGCCATGCGACTCAAATCCTTCTATTAAATGCTTAGAGTCCTTCTGTGTTCAGTTCCAAGTTGTGTCTATTCTATTAGAAAAATCACACCACACGTTACCCCGTCTGATTCAGTACAGAAATTGATTCTTAAGTACACTGATTGTAGTTGTTTTAAAACAAAGAGGAAAATCCAGTTTTATTCTCAAGAAGAGTAACAGCTCTAAACCAGTCCAATGAATATTTAATTTCAAAACAAAACCCTCGCATTCACTTTATCTTCCAAGGTGCAGAGATCTGAAGAGGAGCCTTTTTGAACAGGCTTCCTGCTCATTCTCTGCTGAAGCATATTAATGACTGCCAAGTGTAACATGTCTAAATAGTCTTGAGAGACAGCAGCCTCTGGTGACTTGGGTCTTTAATCTTCAGAACACCTTCTTGCCCCTTCTGTCTTTCAGGCTGGGTTCATTGCCTAGAGTGGGGAACCAGCAGCATGGGTGGAGGCGGAATAAGCAGGTCCTAGAGCTGGCCAACTATCAGCAGTAAAGGCCACACCATCTCTGCACCAGTGGTAGCAGCCGCTGCTATGTCTAGCCTTTGGGGCAGGTGGTAAGGAAGCTAAGTCTCCCATTTCAGATAGCAGTGACCACTCGCCTAAGTGCTGGGGGCCGTGACCTCGGGAGTCTAGGATGTTAGTGAGTTATGGAAAGTTGTTCCCTCTTTACCCTCTTTTACTTTTTCAGACCTCAAGTATCCCACAGCCAAGTTTAGCTCTTCAGGATACAGTACATCTTAGCACAGACATAGGAAACCTCGTCACTGACTAGCCTCATGTTCATCAGACAAATCAAGAGAGTAGAGGGCAGATACTAATTTTCTTTCTTCCTATTGAGCACTAAGCTTGAGCAAAATCTGGGAACTAATGTATCTGAGCAAGTTGTCACCCTCTGCTTATTATCTGTGTCTGTTCTCGTATATATGAAGGGCATTATAGCTACAAGGGGATCATATAGATTAGATTATAGGCTCTGAATCCAGAAAGTCTTGCTTTCGATTCTGGCTCTTTGGTTTGTCAAGTTGTTCAGCCTCAGACAAATCATTTAAGCTCTCTAGAATTCACCTCTAAACATAAAGGCAGTTATGAGAAACAATTTTGATAAATTCACATTTACGGCATAGCAAGTGCCCAATGCATATTGCCTATTTTATTATCAAAGAAAATCTATGAGCTGTGATGTACTTTTGTAATTCATTCTTTTGCTTAACGCTGTTATATACCCATTGTCCAAGCAAGGTAACTCTGAAAGTATGCAGAATGCAGAGTGGCTTTTATCCTTTTATTATCAAAGAAAGACAAAGAAGTATAGGCCTACAGTTTTGAAATTTTGCATTGCCAATTTTTTTTATTATTTTTTTTATTAATTTTATTTATTTCTGTATGTGTATGAATGTACTGTCTGCATGCAAGTCTGTGCACCCGTGTCGTGCAACGCAGCGGAGTTCAGAAGAGGGTCTCGGATTCCCCTGGAACTGGAGTTCTCCTGGAATTGGAGTTTCAGACGGTTCTCAGCCGCCATGTAGGTGCTGGGGATCGAACCCGGGTCCTCTGTAAGAGCGGTCGGCGCTCTTAACCGCTAGGCTATCTCTCCAGCCCTGCATTGCCAATTTTTAAAGCAAAAATGCGTCAGGGATTATTCCTATAACAAAGAATCATTAAGCATATGTTACATATCAGCTTCTGTGATGAGCACTGGAGATTTAGAAAGTTTAAAGAAATGCTTGCATGATTGCCACTAGTTCAAGAAATTCAGAGCCTGTGACGGAGAAAGAAAGTTACTAGACAGGTAAACTGTTGTATGATTGATTCTGGAATGAAGGCCTGTGCTCATGCTGTATCAGTATTGGAAGGCTATGAGGGAGCATGGAATGTTCAGCCTGCTCTTCAGGATGAACAGGAGTTCAGCATGAATCCGTCAGTGGCAGAGGCTGGAAGACCTTGAGTGGAGCTGGAGAGGCCTGTGAACACGGGGTGCCTGTAGCAGCGAGAAGGGAAGCCAGGACAGAAGGCCCTATTTAAGCTGTTGAAGCACACCAAAAAAGTTTCTCAACTCATACCGCAAAGCGAGAATAGCAAACCATCAAAAGAGTGGCACAAACTGTAGCCTCATCGTCCTCTATTAAGAGAATCTGAAATTTCTGTATTAAATAACAAATCAAAACACAGCTTGTACACTATGACTAAATAAAGTTGATTCTTGGACTGCAGTTAATAGGTCAAGAGAGACAAAACTGTCAAAAGGCATATGATAAATTCATTAATCTCTTCAAGGAAAAGAAATGAGTCATAGTGGCATGTGTCTATAATCAGTTCTCAGGAGGTTCACAAGGCCAAGGCCAGTTGATGCTACAGAGTGAGTTTAAGTCACTCGGTACCTTAGTGAGTCCCTGTTTAGTTTTGTCCAAAAAGGGCTGAAGATACATACAGCCAGGTGGAAGAATGTTTGTCTAGCATACGTGAGAACCTGGGTTAAATTGAGAGAAGGGGGGAGAGATTGGAAACTAGATATAGAGTAATATTCCCTTTTCACACTAAATAACATTCATCTCAAACCAATAGCTAATATGAAAAACCTCTCGGTTGTCCTTAATGGTCCCCATTACAACTAGAGGTCGAAGCTATCAGCTGTTGCCTCTTTCATTAACATTGTTCCACAATTTAAAACAATGGGAAGCTGTAACACATTGTGTTTAAATTTTTTCAACCTATAGAGTGTCCCACTAAAGAAAAAATAATGGACAGTCTCATTAAAGAATATTGATCTTCACTTGGGAGTAAAGAGGGCACTGGACTGCAGAATCTGCAACCAGGGAACCATAGTGCATCTAAGCCAGTGGCATGAGGGAACCCTTTAAAGGGAAGAACAAGGAAGTTCATGGAGACAACAGTCCTCCACAAAGATAACCACAAGGGCTTTCAATAACAGTTTAATATTGAACAGCCAATCATTGACTAGACATCCTTACAGAAGAATTTTCCACATAAAGTTGCAGTAGATTTTGTGCCAAGTTGTCATTAGGAGAGTCTTTTTCCTTTTTGAAACTTCCTGTGCATGAGATATGCTTATTTGGGGGGACTATTGTAAATGGAAGGGTTTCCATGTACTCCTTCTCCAATTACTTGTCCTTAGTGTATAGGGAGGCTACTGATTTTCGTAGAATTCATTTTGTAACCTGCAACTTTACTGAAACTGTTAATCATTTCTAGGAGTTCTCTAGTGGAATTTTGGGGATCTCTTAGGTAATACTATCATATCATCTGCAAAAAAAGGATAATTTGACCTCTTCTTTTCCATTTAGTACTCCTTTAATTTCCTTCTCTTGTCTTATTGCTCTTGTAAGAGTTTCAAGCACTATATTAAAAAGGAAGGGAGATAGTGGGCAACCTCATCTGGTTCCTGACTTTAAGGGGAATGCTTCTAGTTTTTCTCCATTTAAGGTGATGTTGGCTGTGGGTTTGTTATGTATAGTCTTAATTATGTTGAAGAATATTCCCTGCAGTCCAATTCCCTCTAGGACTTTAAACATAAAGGCATGTTGTATTTTATCAAAAACCTTTTCTGTATCAACTGAGATGATCATGTGGTTTTTATCTTTGGGTCCATTTATATAATTTAAGACATTAATTGATTTATGAATGTTGAACCATCCCTGCAACTCTGGAATAAAACCTACTTAGTCCTGGTGAATAACCTTTTGATATGGACCTGTATGTGATTTGCTAGGATTTTGTTGAGAAATTTTGCATCTATATTCATTAAGGATATGGGTCTATAGTTTTCTTTTTTAGTTGTATCTTTTCCTGGTTTTGGTATTAATGTGGTGCTGGATTCATAGAAAGAATTTGGGAGGTTACCCTCTGCTTCAATCCTTGTAAATAACTTAAGGGATATTGGTTATAGGGCCTCTTTAAATGTCTGATAAAATTCCGCTGTAAATTCATCTGGGCCTGGGCTTATTTTTTAGTCTGGGAGGTTTTGTATTACTGTTTCAATTTCCTCATATGTTATGGGTCTGTTTAAACAACTGATCACTTGGAGCTGGAGAGATAGTGTAGCGGTTAAAAGCACTGACTGCTCTTGCAGAGGACCTGGGTTTGATCCCCAGCATCCACATGGCAGCTGAGAACCGTCTTTAACTCCAGTTCCAGGGGAATCCGACACCCTCTTCTGACCTCCACAGCATTGCAGGACACAGGTGCACAAACCTACATGCAGACAGTACATTCATACACATAAAAAAATAAATAAAATAAAATAAGTATTTCATTAAAAAAAACAAAACAATTGATCTCTTCTTGGTTGAACTTAGCTGAGTCCCATGATTTCAGATATTCATCCATTTCCTTTAGGTTTACAAATTTAGTAGAGTATATATATATATATATATTTTTTTTTTTTGGTCTTTTTGAGACAGGGTCTCCCTGTAGCCCCAGCTGTCCTGGAACTCACTCTGTAGACCAGGCTGGCCTTGAACTCACAAAGATCCGCCTGCCTCTGCCTCCCAAGTGCTAGGATTAAAGGCGTGCACCACCACGCCCGGTGAGTATGTATTTTTAAAGTATTCTCAAATAATGTTCTGGATCTTATTATCTGTTGTAATGTTTCCCTTTTCATCTCTAATTTTATTAATTTGGAGTTATTATTTCATTCTTTTGGTTAGCTGGGCTAGGGATCTGTCTATCTTGTTTATCCATACAAAGAACCAGCACTTAGATTCATTGGTTCTTCATATTTTTGTTGTTGTTGTTGTTGTTGTATATTTCATTAATCTTTGCTCTAATTTTTGTTATTTCTTCTCGTCTTTTAGGTTTGGGAGTCATTTGTTGTATTCTTTATTTTAACATTAAGTCATTTATCTGCACTCTTTCTGTTTTTTTTTATTTAATTTTATTTTTTATGTGTATGAATGTACTGTCTGCATGCAGGTTTGTGCACCCGTGTCGTGCAGTGCCACGGAGGTCAGAAGAGGTGTTGGATTCCCCTGGAACTGGAGTTAAAGATGGTTCTCAGCTGCCATCTGGGTGCTGGGGATCAAACCCGGGTCCTCTGCAAGAGCAGTTGGTGCTCTTAACTGCTAGGCCATCTCTCTAGCCCCTGTATTTTTTTTATGTAGGCACTTAGAGGTATAAATTTCCCTCTTATGACTGCTTTTAAAGTGTCACAGAGGTTTTGTTGTGTTGCATTGTCATTTTGTTTCATTCCAGGAAGAATTTTATTTCTTTCTTAATTTCTCCCTTGACCCATCCATTGTTCAGGAGTGTGTTGTTTAATCTCTATGAGTTCCTGTATTTACGAGGGCTTCTTTGGGTGTTGATATGAAGCTTTATTGTATTATGGTCTGATTGAATACGTGGAATTATTTCAATTTTTTTTGTATTTGTTAAGATTTGGTCTATGTCCCAGTAATGTGGTCAGTTTTGGAGAAGGTTCCATGGGGTACTGAATAGAAAGTATATTCGTTGGTGCTTGGGTGAAATATTTGGTAGATGTCTATTAGGTCCATTTGGTGTATTGTATTGTTCAGTTCAGATGTCTCTCTGTTTATTCTTTGCCCAGTTGACCTGTCCAGTGGACACAGTGGGGTATTGAGGTCCCCTACTACAAGAATGCTAGAGTCAATCTGTGCCTTAAAGTTCTGTAAAATGTGTTTATGAAGTTCGGTGCACCTGAGTTTGTTGTGTATAAATTAATGATTGTGGTACATTCTTGATTAATTGTTCCTTTGATAAGAACTAAATGACCCTCTTCATCTCTTCTGATTAATATTAGTTTGAAGTCTATTTTATCTGATATTACAATAGTGACTCCTGCTTGTTTCTTACTGCCATTTGCTTGTAATATTTTTTTCCATCCTTTCACCTGGAGATAATGCCTGTCTTTAAAGGTGAGATTAGTTTCTTGCAGACAACAAAAAGATTGGTTTTGTTTCTTAATCCATTCTACTAGTCTATGTCTCTTAATTGGAGAATTCATTCCATTGATACTTAAAGTTATTATTGAGAGATTTATATTACTTCCAATCATTTTGGTTTCTGGTACATTGTATTCTTGCCCTAGGTTTTTATTTCCATAATAGTAGTTTCATTAGGCATTTTTTGTTGCTCATTGATTATAGTCATTCTTACCCTCTGCTCTTTGTATTGCTCTTTTCAATGTTATAAAACATTCCATGTCTAGGAATAAATGAATTGGTGAATATCAAATTGGTGCCAACAGAGTTATGAACCTCCTTACCAACAAAGCAGTTCTATACTAGACAGATGCCGATGAAATTTCTGATGACATCAAGATTAATGAGGAAGACAAGCCTTCTTTATGGAGGAGTACAGAGGTAGAAGGATACTGGGGGACAGGAGCCCAGGAGTCATATTATAATGGAACAAATACACACCAACATTATCATAGAGTGTCCCTGGGCCAAAAGAGGACAGTGTGGGAAGGCATCTCAAAGGAGGGGGACATTTGAGTGCATGGGGGTGAAAGGGGGAAACCAAGTTCACCAGAGGGAAAGTGGAGTTCTGAACAGAAAGTCCACCCAGATAGAAAGTGATGCCCACCAACTCCCACAAGTCAGAAAATTTAGGATTTATCAGTAGAGATAAGATCCAGAATTTAATTTAAACTACAGCATGAGACATTGGCTCATGACCAGTGCAGGAGAGGCATAGAGGAAAGGGCTGGGGGATGCTGCTCTACAACCATGAACTGCTGAAAGAATGCTTGGAGAGGCCACCTAACCACAAGCTTCCAGTCTGAGTCCCAGAGGAAATGGAGACATCATCCCATTTTTTCATGTTCCCAGGGAACATGTCCTATCCTGGGCTCCTCTGTCTTGCCACCTCCCTCTCCAGCCTCATGTCTTGAACTAGAAATGGAGAGAATGTTGATTTTTTAAATATATTTTTATTTATTTATTTTCTATGTGTTTGAATGTACTGTCTGCATGTGGGTTTGTGCACCTGTGTCGTACAATGCCGTGGAGGTCAGAAGAGGGTGTCGGATTCCCCTGGAACTGGAGTTCTCCTGGAATTGGAGTTACAGATGGTTCTCAGCTGCCATGTGGGTGCTGGGGATCAAACCTGGGTCCGCTGCAAGAGCAGTCAGTGCTCTTAACCACTAGGTTATCTCTCCAGCCCCAAGAATGTTGATTTTAAACAGATTCAACAGCCATCTGTGAATTCTGCCATGTGGCTGTCCCCTCAACAGGACGGCAGTTCTGACTCACACGCATGTCTCAGGTGTACCACACTGCTGGCTAAATTTAAAATGGAATGCACATGTCACAAGTGAATCCACTCATTTTAAAATACTGATAATGCTTAGGGAGAGGAAATAATTATCTCAAAGCCTCAGCATTAGAGAGAGACAAGGCTGGAAATAAAGCAGGCCCAGTCCCTCTGCTTTTCTGGCTCAAGTCCACGATCCCCTTATCATCTCCACAGGGACTTCTCTGAACTAGGTGAGAACATCTAAATGCCCCATAACCTTTCCTCACACAGACTGAGGGGTACACCATGTGCCAGCAGGGCCAGGACCACATTCCTGTGTGCTGCACACCACGGCTAGAAGCATGCTCAAAAGTGGAAGGCTCTGGAACACAGCTGCCTCACCCAGCCCTGGGACTTCACCTTCGCCATTAACAGAGACATCCAGATGTTCGCCCCAAGAGCCCTTCCTTAGCTAGATGTCATTTTTTGGAGGCTTACATTTTAATGGGGGAGAGGGATAGCCATCCAGAGCAAAGATTCTAATTTCTTTCCAGTAAAGAGAATGGAAAGCTGAGATTTGACAAGCTTTTCATCTCAAATCTTACCATTATCAAATAGTCAATATAATTATTATTTTATTTACCAGAGCCTGGCTTCTACAGAGCCTCTCCTGGGTGCCACGTTCTACAGATGTCATTCTTACTCACCATCCTTAACCCTTACAGAGTCCCAGAAAGGAATCCTTCCTGTTCGGTAGATGAAGATACAACCTTGCAGTACCAAGATGGTACAGGAGGCAGCATCGGAGGACTGATCTCTTGACCCCATGCCCTATGTGTGAGCACTGTGTGACCTTGGACAAAGCAAGCCCACCTGTGACATAGCAGATAATGATAATAGTTCATGTTATGGAAGGATTCTGAGAAAAATAAATAAATAAAATGAATAAAATAACTCCAACCAATCAGGACAGCTGTCAGGATTAAATGACTTGATATGGAAGAGTGCTTTGTAAACAGCAGTGCATCTTACACATCTTATCATTATTCTAAAAATATGGCTGCCCCATAGAATAAAACCATCTGTGGCATATATTTATGACAACATGCCTCAGAAACAATTTCCGTCATGACAGGTCGTCTCCCTATCATGTTATTAAAAGGTTAAGGAAAATGAACAACGGGGAATTAAGATTAGATCTTCCACACATGAAATCACAAAATCAATAGGGCCCCTTAATCTATCTGGTGATATGAAGAAATATACTGAGGTGCCTGGAACAATTACTCAGGGAAATGTCAACAGGTATTGACAGGAGGCCTGGCAAGGCAGAGACGGCTGAGGCTTGGCTGCTGCCTCCTCACTTCCTGGCCAGCAGAAACTAACATTCAAAGAACTTCAGGGCTGTGAAAGAACTCTGAGAACACGCGCTTTGCATTCTCCCAAAGTTCCGAACTGGGTCAGAGCTGCTTGGGAAAAAATGAGCATCTCAGCAGCACCATGGGGAGTGTGTGATAACACCTATTTGTGGTCACTGGGAGGACTTTTTAAAACCTGCTATTAGTGTCCTTATGCTATGACTGTCATTATCACTGCCATTGGGGATTATTTAGCATTTAGAGAATGTCCGCTATCTTCTGACCACCTGTGGGACTGGAGACCAGAGCTGGAGGCTTGAGGCACTGAGTTCTTGTCTCAACATTTTTTCTTTTTTCTTCCCACCCAGCTGGAACAGAATGGTTGGAGATGGCAGAGGAAGGAGGGATGCTGGTGAATAATTCAAGCTTGGGCTATATGTGCATATATGTACTGAGATGTCCCTAAATGTCAGATTCAAGTCTGGCCCTAGGGTACCCTGAGAGAGAATGGCCCTTTGATCAATCTCAACGGTTTCATTATTCTCTATCTGTGGGACCCTTTTCCCACAGCATTATAGCTGGCAGTCAGAGCTACAGGAGGAAAAGCGGCTTCACAAGTGGAGCATCTGCCCTGTATGCAACTCGGCCCGCAGAATTTACATGTATTGCCCCAAATCCTTCTGACCCCATGCAACTCTCTTCCCTTTTCAGGGAAGAGACTAAGATTCGGAGAGACGACAGCACACGCTGGTAAATGACAGAGCTCAGAGTTCATCCTGCCTGCTGTCCCTCAAATGTCCACAGTGTGCCACTCTTCAGCACAGCTTCTCAGAAGCACAAATTCCCAGTAGGCATGGTGCAGACCTGTAGGTAATACCAGCCCTCTGAGGGCTAAGTTAGCAAGATCCCAAATTCAGAGCAGCCTGGTTCACAGACACTGTCAAAAAAAAAAGAGTGTGAATCCCAAACCAGAGACTGCTGTGCCTGGGGCCACAAGCAAGTATACACTGGAAATGGTGAAATAGACTTGGTTACTAAAAGACCTTACAGTGTTAGGGTCGTGGAGAAGGCTGCCTGGAACCTTCCTCTTTGCCCCCTGGAGCCGCCCAGGACAGAAGTCTTTTGTTTCCCCAGAAAGTCACATTCCTGCAGCTTTTGATGTTATCTGTAAACCAGGCCAGGATGTCACATTTATTGTCTGTAAACCAGGATGCCACATTCTGGTGGCCTGTTAACTATATTACCACTTGTGTGTTACATGCTCTGGGCTGGCATTTGTCACAGAAGTGTAAAGGACCTGAGAGACTTAGACATGCTGCTGACTCCTGTATGGAATGATTGTTGGGCTTCAGCCCATGCTGGTGGCCTAGCCACTAGCATGAAATAAATTCCCTCTCCTCACCTAACTTTGGCTTTGATCTCATGATTCTTCTGAAAAAAGTATAGAGCAGAATTACACAGCTCCTTCTAAGCACAGTAAAATGGTAGGAGTCCTGGCTCATGGGTGTGCCAGAAGGAGCCTAAGAGGAATGGAGTATGTGAGCACACCCTTTACTAGTGAGGCTAGATTAGAGGCAGAAGGCTTAGAAAGAAGCCTCATTATCAAGAGCCTTCCTGGAAGCATGGGACAGTCTCACAGGGCCACTCTGTATATTCAGAGTATCCTCGCTGGCTGTCCTCCCAGCCTCAAGGACACAGGACATGAAATCTGACGATAGACGACACCCCAGACACTATAGCAATACAACATAAGTTAGCTTGGCTCATAGGCTTTCTGCTCCTCAGCTCTATGTCTAGCAGGGTCACCGGCTTGAGCACTTGAGCACTTCAGCTTGCAGTTCTCCAGAAAGTCTGCATGGCTCTGAAGTGCCCAGGTACCTTATTCCACAAGGATTCCCATCTCATTACACAGGTGAGAACAGGTGGCAACATCAGAGGACCCCAAAGACACTTCCTCCCACTGTATTCTGCCTTATGGGAGAATCTTAAATCCTGGGCCAGCTCCCAGGCATCTGGTGAACTCTGCACCTTCCTGTCCATCTTTCACACTTGCTCTATCCAATAGGTTCAGGGTCAGGGTCCAGACAGGAGTGTCCGGAAGACTGGAGTGAATTCCCACGTGTAGAAGCTGACTAATAGTGATGTGTAAAGGCTGTACAATGTACTCTTCATGTGGTAAGCATTGCTGGGTCCAGATATTTGGTATATTCCAATTCATTGAATCCTCATAAGGTCCCTGGGATGTGGATATGGTTAACTCAATTTTCAAGCTAGGAAAAATAAGATAGCAAGCATGGCCCACATGGGGAAAAGAGAGACCCCAGGAAGATGGATTGGTCATAGCAGGAATGCAGTTATTCAACCTGAGTCCAGGGTTAGGTGACTCACACATACAGGGTAGATAGAGCTTTGGCAAAGTAGAATCTTGAATCAAAATCAAAACTATATTTATATTCATGTAAGACCCCCTAAAACATTTGTATATTAAATTGTCAAAAGAAAGTACATGAGTTGTTCAGTCATTGTGATAAGGAGGCCGAGATACAGGCTTAGCTGTGACTGTTGTCTGTCAACCAGGGGTCGGTGGCCAAACTCACCAAGGCAAATGCTACAAGGCAGGATAGTGACTGCACCAAGACAGGTGTCAATGTCTCCTTCTGGAAAGAATGCTGCTATTCTGGTTTTTCCCATTGATGTCACCAAAATTGTCTCAACAGGTGTAGATGCAAGAGCCCATGTGAGCCAGATATCTGTGTAAGGAAGGTCCTGTAAGTGAGTAAATTGATAGCAGGAGCACTATAAATAATGATAGAAGTAGTTAGCACTTATTGAAATCCTTCCATGGATGACACTTAACTAACACTTTCACAATCCTGACCAGCACAAGGTCACACCTCTGGCCCATAGGAGAGCTAACTTTATGAAGAGACATTGCCCTGCAGACCCTGCTCCCAACATGTGTGCTGGGATGCTCGCCTAATTCCAAGCATGTCCGCCCCCAACTGCCTATGTGCCTTCCCTTGACGCTCCTTTGAAATCTGCATAGAAGCCTCCAAGCCTTGATGGAGTGATTCCCACTTGAGCAGTGTCTGCTCCCACTAAGATCACAACTGCAGCACCTCCAAGTAAGGTAACTGACCATGAGAAAACACTTTCCTAGTTGGCCAGCCCCATGGGTGCTCTGAGCAGTGTCTTTTTGTGTGAGTTTAGGAATTCACATTTTTCTCTTTTAATTTTATATTACTCTAAAATATGAATACATACTTTCCACTCATATACAGTAATTACAGAGTCTGAAAGTGGTGGATTGATTCTAGAGCCCGTTAAGAGATTTACATTATAACAGCATAGTTGCTTTCAGATAAACAGAAATATAACAATAATGTTGTTCAGCTTGCCTTTCATCTGGGGATTTGGTGTTAGCATCCACAAATGAGGGAGACCATTCACTGCTTGTTTTTCTGGGACTGTGTTACTTCACTTAGCATAATGGCTTCTTGTTCCATCCTGCAAAGTTCATGATGTCATCTTTTTTTACTGCTGAATATACTCCATTGTGTAGATGTACCACATTTTTGTCATCCACTCATCAGTTGAGGGGCATTTGGGTTGGTTCCAGCTCTTCGCTATTGTGAGGAGAGCTGCAATAAAGGATGTGCATGTATCTTTGCGGTAGGATGTCTTGTGGGTATATACCCAGGAGTGGTATAGCCAGGTGGTAGGCTCATTTTGAGTCTCTTAAGGGTTCTACACATTGCTTTCCATAATGGTTGTACAAGTTTACATTCTCAGCAGCAATGGATGAGTATTCTCCTTTCCCCCACAACCTCTCCAGCATTTGATGTCTTTTGTTTCTTGTTCGTGGCCACTCTTTTTGGAGTGAGATGATAAGTTAGAGTGGTTTAATTTTGCATTTCCTTGATTATTGTGGGGGGGGGTCTTTTTGTGACAGGGTCTCCCTGTAGCCCCAGCTGTCCTGGAACTCACTCTGTAGACCAGGCTGGCCTTGAACTCACAAAGACTCGCCTGCCTCTGCCTCCTGTGTGCTAGGATTAAATTAAAGGCATGCACCACCACGCCCAGCCCTAATTCCATCTTTTGAGTAGGTCATTTGTTTTCTTACTTCTTTGTTATTTGAGTAGTCTATATATTCTTGATGTTAATGCTCTGTCAGATGAATCATTGGTGAAGATTTCCTCCCATTCTGTGGGTTTTCTCTTCATTTCCTTGATTGTTTCTTTTGCTGTACAGAAGCTTTTCAGTTTGATGAGATCCCATTTGTTGACTGTTGATCTTATTTCCTGTGCAGCTGCTGTCTGATTTAGAAAGTCTTTTCCTAACCCTATGTCTTGTAGGTTGTTACCAACTTTTTCTTCTATCACCTTCAGGGTTTTGGGTTTCACGTTGAGATCTTGATCCACTTGGAGTTGATTTTTGTACAAGGTGAGAGGTAGGGGTTTAATTTTGTTCTACAAATGGCAATCCAGTTTTGCCAGCACCATTTCCTGCAGATGCTATTCTTCCTCCATTGAGGTGTTTTGTTTTGTTTTGTTTTGTTTTTTGTCAAATATGAGGTGGCTGAAATTGTATGAGCTCAAGTTTGAATCTTCAGTTTTGTTCCATTGGTCAATGGGTCTGTTTTTGTGCCAGTACCAGGCTGTATTTATGACTATGGCCCTGTAATATAGCTTGAAGTCTGGTAGAGCAATTCCCCCTATCTTGCATTTTTCACTCAGGGTTGCTTTAGCTATTTGGGGTCTCTTGTTTTTCCATATGAAGTTAAGGATTTTTTTTCCATGTCTGTGAAGAAGCTCATGGGGATTTTTCTTGGGATTTCATTGAATCTATATATCAATTTGGGTAAAATGGATATTTTTACTATATTGATTTTTCCAATCCATGATCCTGGGAGATCTTTCCATCTTTTGATGTCATTTTCAATCTCTTTCTTCAGGGGTTTAAAATCTTTGTTGTAGAGATCGTTGGTATCTTTGGTTAGGTTTGTTCCCAGGTGTTTTATTATTTTTGAGGCTATTGTGAGTGGGAACGTCTTCTTATATTCCTTCTCCACTTGTTTATTGTTGTAAAGAAAGGCTACTGATTTTTCCAGGTTAATTTTGTATCCTGCCACTTTACTGAAACTCTTACTTGTTTCTAGAAGTTTTCTGGTGGAGTTTTTAGGTAAATTATCATATCATCTGCAAAAAGGGATAGCATAACTTCTTCTTTTCTGATTAGTACTCCTTTAATTACCTTTTCTTGTCTTATTGCCCTAGCAAGTGTTTCAAACACTATGTTAAAGAGGAGTGGTGATAAGGGGCAGCCTTGCAGGGGTTCCTGCCTTTAAGGAGAATGGTTCCAATTTTTCTCTGTTTAGGATGATGTTGGCAGTGGGTTTACTATATATGGCTCTGATCATGTTGAGGAATGCTCCCTTCAGTCGGATTCCCTGTAGGACTTTAAACATGAAGGGATGCTGGATCTTGTCAAAGGCTTTCTCTGTATCAATTGAGATGATCGTGTGGTTTTTGTCTTTCAATCTATTTATGTGTTTTATGATATTTACTGATTTATGTATGTTGAACCATTCCTGCATCTCTGGTATGAATCCAACTTGGTCATGATGGATGATCTTTTTGATGTGGGTCTGTATGCGATTTGCAAGTATTTTGTTGAGAATTTTTGCATCTATGTTCATTAATGAGATGGGTCTATAGCTTTCTTTTTGGTTGTATCTTTGCCTAGTTTTGGTATTAGGGTGATGCTGGCTTCATAGAAGGAATTTTGGAGAATTCCNCCCCCAGGTTCCTACCCCCAGGTTCCTACCCCCAGGTTCCTGCCCCCAGGTTCCTACCTCCAGGTTCCTACGTCCAGGTTCCTGCCCTGACTCCTGCCCTGGCTGCTCTTGATCATGGACTGTGAGCTGCCTCCTCCCCAAGTTGGTTTTCATCAGTGTTTTTTTTGTTTTGTTTTGTTTTTCTTTTTGTTTTTTTCTTTTAATTTTTTTAATCAAATCTAGACCCATGTCCCCCACCCTATCCCCCCACCCCACCAGAGCTCATGCATTCTGCCAAACATGTTTTTCATCTCTTTCTCACTCTTTCTGGTTAACTGGGCTAGAGGTCTGCCTATCTTGTTTATCTTTTCAAAGAAACAGTTTTTGGAATCATTGATTTTTTTGTATTATTTTCTTTGCTTCTATTTCATTGATTTCTCCTCTGATTTTTGTTATTTCTTCCTGACTTTTGGGTTCAGGGTTCATTTGTTGTTGTCTCTCAAGAGTTTTCAGCTGTAGTGTTAGATTGTTTTCAGATCATTTATTTGTTCCCTTTCTGTTTTTTTTTATTTTTTTTATGTGGCCACTTAGGCTATAAATTTCCCTCTCAAGACTGCTTTTTAAAATATCCCACAAGTTTTTGTTGTGTTGTATTGTCTTTTTCATTCAGTTCCATGAATACTTTTATTTCATTCTTTATTTCTTTCCTGACCCATTCATTATTCAGAATAGTGTTGTTTAGTCTCCATGAGTTCTTGTAGCTAGTTGGGCTTATTCTGGTGTTAATAAGGAGATTTACTGCACTGTGGTCTGATAGAATGCATGGAATAATTTCAATCCTTTTGTAATTGTTGAGATTTCTTTTGTGCCCAGTATGTGGTCAATTTTGGAGAATTTTCCATGAGGTACTGAGTAGAAAGTATATTCTCTGGTGTTTGGGTGGAATATTCTGTAGATGTCTGTGAGGTCCATTTGGTGTATTGTTTTGTTTGGTTCTGATGTCTCTCTGTTTATTTCTTGTCCAGTTGATCTAGCCAAAGGGCTCAGTGGAGTGTTGAAGTCTCCCACTATTAGTGTGTTAGGATTAATCTGTGTCTTAAGGTGCTGCAGAGTAGTGTTTATAAAGCTAGGTGCACAAGAGTTTGGTGCATAGACATTTAGGATTATGAAGGCTTCATAGTTAATTGCTCCTTTGACAAGGATGTAATGGCCCTCTTTGTCTCTTCTGATTAATTTTACTTTGAGATCTATTTTATCTGATATTAGAATAGCCACTCCAGCTTGTTTCTTGGTACCATTCACTTGGAATATTTTTTCCATCCTTTCACTCTAAGGTGGTATCTGTCTTTGAGGGTAAGATGGGTTTCTTGTAGAGAGCATATAGAAGGATTCTGTTTCCTAATCCATTCTCCCAGTCTATGTCTTTTGATTGAGGAGTTTAGACCATTAGTATTTAAGGTTATTACTGAGAGATGTGTGTTGCTTCCTTTCACCTTATTTTTTGTTTGCACTCTTGGTCTAGGTTTGTATTTACTCTGTTATGCTTTTGTTGATTTCTCTCTTTAATTGCTTAGGGATAGTTGCTCCTTTCCTCTGTTCTTTGGATTGCTTTGAGGATTTTCTGAAGTGTTGGTTTCTTAGACATGTATTCTTTCATCTTGTTCATGTCGTGAAAGATTTTTCTTTCTCCTTCGACTATAACTGACATTTTTGCTGGATATAGTAGTCTGGGTTGGCATCTAAAGTCATTTAGCACAGGGAATACTTTGGTCCATGTTCTTCTAGCTTTTGTAGTTTGGACTGAGAAGTCAGCTGTAATTCTGATGGATTTCTCCTTATAAGTAACTTGTTATTTTTCTCTTGTAGTTTTCAGTATTTTGTCTTTGTTTTGAGCATCTAGCATTTTAGCAATTATATGGCATGGGGAGTTTCTTTTCTCTTCCTGTCTATTTGGTATTCTATGTGCTTCTTGTATTTATTTGGGATTGTCTTTTTTCAGTTTGGGGAAGTTTTCTTCCATTATCCTGTTGAAGATCTGGTCAATAGTACTGTCTTTGGATTCTTCTCCTTCCTCTATCCCTATGATGCAGAGGTTTGGTCTTTTCATAGTGTCCCACATTTCCCGGTTGTTCCACTCCTGTGATTTTTAAAATTTTCATAATCTTTGCTTAAGCTTTCTAGTTGCTCTGTACTATCCTGCAGATCTGATATTCTTTTTTCTGCTTCTTCCATTCTGCTTCTGAGGCTTTTTCCCATCCTTTCCTGGTGATTGGATGAATGTTCAATTTCCTTTTTCATTTCATCCTGTGATTTCTTTAGATTTTCCACTTCCTTCTGGAGCCTGTCATTCTCATCTTGTAGCTCCTTGGCTCGTTGGTCATTTTCTTTTTTCATTTTGGGCTGGGATCTTTTCGGCATTTCTACTTCCTTCCAGAGTATGTCATTTTCTCCCTTTAGTTCTTGTCAACATTTGTCATTATCTCCCTCTAGATCCTTCTTGAGTTTTCCAATCTCTCCCCTTAGTTCGTTCCACCATTTCTCATTATCTCCATCTAGGTCTTTCTTGAGTTTTTCATTCTCTTCCCTTAGTTCTCTAATTTGTTTGAATATGTCTACAGTTGTTCTTCTAAGGTTGGTGTCTTGGCTTCTTTCCTCGGAGATCTTGTTATAGCGATCTTCTGTAGGGTTAGTAGAGTTTGGTGTGGATTTGTTATGAGCTTTTCCCATGTTGTTTTTTCTTTGCGTCTTTGCCATGTGGATTTGTATGTTTATTTCTTTCTTTGGATTCTGGTACCTCAATGTTGGCTGCACAGACTATAATCACTAATGCTGTGCCTGTTAGGTCCTCTGCACCATAGCTCCACCAAGTTGACGGGGGGAGGGGGGGATTGTGTTGCTACTTTGGCCCCTGCACCGGTAGGCCTCCCAAGGGTCAAAGCAGTTCCGCCTTGCCTTCCCGGCACCTTAAGGAGTCCGTCCTGAGCTGTGTCTTCAGTGTGAAATCTTCCAACTCATTGATGCTATGCATGGGTGGAGTTCAGCCAATTTCTACTTAAATTCCAATTCCTATATTTCCTATTGTTACAAACAAAGCACTTCATTTGTTATGAAAGAATTAATCTCTTTTTTTTAATATATTTTACTTATTTATTTATGTGTATGAATGTACTGTCTGCATGTAGGTCTGTGCACCCGTGTCGTGCAATGCCGCGGAGGTCAGAAGAGGGTGTCGGATTCCCCTGGAACTGGAGTTCTCCTGGAATTGGAGTTACAGACGGTTCTCAGCTGCCATGTGGGTGCTGGGGATAACAACCTTGTCCTCTTTGTCCTCAACTTTAAACACGCTTATTTTCTCACCAAACTGCATGTTTTTCAAATCTTTTACTCTAATTCTTGCTCCTGGTTTTTACTACCAACCTAGCTAAAATAAAAAATCATGCCAGTGGCCAATGAGGTAGTTAAACAGGTAAAAGTTCTTGTTGCCAAGCCTAGCAACCTGATAGAGGGAAAGAAATAACAAGTGGTCTTCTGACTTCCACTTGTACATCATGACACACAATGATTAATTAGTTAATTAATTAATTAATAATGAAAAAATTTAAATGCCACAGCTTGAATGCCATGCTGTCTTGAAATTTCTCAACCAAATTAATTAACACATCAGTTCAGAATTCAGCCTTACTCAAAGTCTCAACACACAGAGGAAATGTACACAGATTTTTTTTTCTGAATTTAACTATTGACTTAACTTCTCCTGAGGGAGACACAAACCTCACCCCAGATGGGCACGTACAACACCGCATCACCCCAAAGTTCCATCCCATCATGGATGGCTACCTCATGGAAGCTACATCATAAAGTCTTGCTTTCAATTATTCTTCTGCTTCTATATATAGTCTCATATCTCCCCAAATCACTTGCAGTTGGAGGAGTTAGTAATAGCTGATACCCCAGGTGAGAGTCTCCTGAGCCTCTCTAGGGAGTGTCAGTAGCCTGGCCAGCACTGTATTGTTGTCTCTAGTTGCCATGGTTACTTGGTAAAGTTCAAGATGCCATCTTCTTGTGACCAGAGGAAATACCACCACAGGAAAGTAACATCAACCAGGAAAGCCGTCCTTCTCCTGATTGTTCCCGAGCCCACCCTTCACTGTCTGCACCCCTTCTGGCATTCTTCTCTTCTGAAAAGGCTTTCTCAACCTACTTCTGCAAACTGTTCCTGCAAACCAGTTCCACATGATTAGGTTTAATTCATAAAAACAGTGACCTCAGAAACAAACAAACAAATAACCCCAAACAAACAGAGACCTCAGGTCCCACTTTCCTATAATGGTTAATTTTGTATAGCTGCAATTAAATACCAGATGGAAAACTTTTGAGAGAGGAAGGCTTATTTTGGCTCGTGGTTTAGAGATTTCTGTACAGCTTCATGTCTGCAGGCTCCAGACCTATGGTGCAACACTAATGGCGGTGGCCATGGGTTGGGTTGTAGAGGACATTCTTCACCTCACGGAAGACAAGAAGCAAGAGGAGGACCTGGGAAGGGTCCAGAGCAAGGTTTAGCCCCCAAACACTGTACCAGTGACTTTCTTTTAGCCAGGCTCTGCTTCTCAAAGTCCCTAGCACCTCCTCAAATAATACCAGTCGCTGAGGTCCAGCCTTTCAACATATACACCTTTGTGGGGAACATTTTATATTCAAACCATAGCAGTTGAGCTGCACTTATTTTTTTTTTTTACCTCTGTTTGATTTGTATTTGATTGTGTGTATGGTGGTGTGTGGTTGTGCAGGTGCACACGCCAGTGCATGCATATGTGGATATCTTCCTTGCTCATTTTCCACCTCATAAGGGGTTTGAACTTGGTCCTATAGTGAGTGAGGAGACCAGCAAAGTGACTTAAATTTCACCATTTGCTACAAAGTCCACAAAATCAATGCAAGTCCTTAATCCATCCAGTTGCTTCAAGTCCTCAGGTAGTCAGTTACATGGCAGAGTGTCAGGCAGAAGCCAGTTTTCCCTCCTCATACATTTTAGCATTCCTGGAACATCTGACATAGAAATAGAAAATAAATATTCTAAATATTTTATTGTATTAAGTCCAATTACCTCTACTTACATATTTTCAATCTTATTTATTGTCAATGCATGTATACACACTCATGGTCTGTGTGTGTGTGTGTGTGTGTGTGTGTGTGTGTTTGTGTGTGCATGCGCATGGAGTAGGTCCTCTCCTTCCACCATTATGTGAGTGCTGGCTATTGGATTCAGGTCACCAGGCATGTACAGTAAGCAACATTACCTTCTGAACCGTCTTGCTAAGCTCTGTATTTTTTTTTCTTAATTCACAAAATACATGTCTTTCTGGATTGAACATGAGATATTTCAGTGTCTCTGATAATGATGTCGATGGTCATCATGAGTTCAGTAAAATACTCAACTTGTTAAAAAACATGAAAGTGCTTAATAAAAGACATGGTGTACTGTGCCTCCAGCAGTTGACACTCAATTAGAGAGAGACGTTAAGAACTAACTGGTGGTTGAACCATCTGGTGTGTGAAGCCATCACATAAGAATCACAGACACAGTGCTGCCCCATGGTCAATGTCTAAAACACTTTCCCCGCTGAGAGCAGGATGTTTACTTAGCACTGGAGTTGTTACCTGTCTTGTTCCAGGGTTCTTCTTGACCACTTCTCTTCATATATGCTAATGAGTCCTGTCTGTCCAGCAGCACCAGAGCACTGATCAGGAGGCAAGCATTATGCCTCTTCTTGGTTCTAAATCACTAGCACAAAATCACATTCAACTGCAAGGACTTCTCTGCATTGTATTTCACAAGCAGGTCCTCCCTGTTGGAGCAAAGCTTCAGGCGAGCACTCTACCTAGTCCCTCGCCTTGGAACTTATTGTTGGCTTCTTGTGTTTACCTGGTCCAGCAGCAACAATTCTAATAGTCTAATCACAAACTCTTGATGTCCTTCTTAGTTTTAATTCAGCTACATGGCTCACACTCTGTGCTCTAAGTCTGTTTATTAGTGTGTTTTAGACTGACTGCTGTTCCAAAATGCCATAGACTGGGTACTTTATAAAACAAAGGAGTTTATTTGGCTTATAATTCTGGTGCCTGGAAGGTCAGAACAGCATGGTGCTATCATTCTGACAAGGGGCCCTGGGCTACGACACAAGTAGAGATAAAGAAAGCAAACTGTCTGTAAAAGAGGCCAAGTCTTTGAGGTTGCCTGGTGTTATAACCCATTCTGGAAAAAATAAAACTAATCCAGTTTTTGAGCACCACATTAGTCTTTCAAGAGTAGTGTAGGTCTCCCATGATCTATCAACCTCTCACAAGCCAACCACCTACCTTCACGCTGGGGGCCAGGCTTCTAGCACACAGACCTTTGAAGCCATATCTAAGCCATGGCACTTGTTCTCCACGGTTAGTCAGAGAGAGCTACCTGTCTGCCTGAGCATCACAGTCATGGACACAAGAAGAAACTTGTGCATACCCATACAAAAATGCATGTGCATTCTTCATATGAGAAGACACATATAAGAGAGGAAACACAATTCCATCTATCAACGACACACAACAAACAACAGCAGGTAGGCATAGCCTTGTGCATTCCAGAGCAGCCATGGGTGCTGAGGTGGCTGTTTCTCACCCACCACCTTTCCATTGAATACACATCATTCTGTGAGGTGGAGAGGATGATTATGGGAGGGATGGAATATTAGTTTATGTAATCCTAGCCAATCTATTTGGCAGCTCAGAACAGCAGAGTTCTCGTTCTTCCTGGTGCATTGTCTGCTCACTCAGGACATTGGAAATGCTGAGACCCAGGCTGGCTCCCACATCTGTCCTCTTCAGCACCAGCTTCAGTTCATGCTGGCTGTCCATACTGATGGGGAAGAAGGGGAGGAGAGTGTGAAGTCCCACCCACATCTCTCTCTCACATGATGAACGTTGCTCCTGCATCAGTGCGCACCACTTGCCTGGCAGCGTCTAGCACTGAGCATGTCAGTCTTTCCTTCCCTGGCAGCCCGTGCACAGCACCTTCCAGCACTGTGAAAGCTAGTTAGCTGCCAGTTTCCTAGTTAGTTTGAGAGTGAGTTCTCTATGGGAAGGAACACAAGAAGCTGAGGAGAGCTAAGGAGCTGATGATGGCTAGGGCAGGGATCATCATTTTTCTTCGGACATGTGTCCACAGGTAGGTTTTCCAACCTCCAAGGGACAGATAGAAAGTGGACAAAAAGTGAGGAGAAAGAGACCTGGAAAGGGTCTCTGTGGAGCTGGAAGAGGAAAGGGGAAGGGTGGATGTGATCATAACACATTGTATACATGTATGAAACTCTCAAAGAACAAATGAAAATAATCGTAGACAACAAAAAGACATAAAGTGGCATGCATCGCTTCTCCCTCTGTTTCACTGAAGAGACTCAAGTCCCAAGTCCCCACATAATGAACAGTAATGGGACCTGAGATGTGCAACCTGACAAGAAGGGGTGTGGCCTCCATCAACAGCAGGTCTCTTTGCCAGGAAAGGATGAGTCTCTCCCTTAATATCAGTCTATCATTATTTTCTTCTTATACCTCATTCGGATCTTATTTTCCCCAGAGTCCCCCAGTGAGCTGGCTGCCCACTCAGCCCACCACGCTTCTTCCCGGAACAGTTTAAAGCCAGGATGATGATCACATTCGTGTCATGCATAAGGATTTGCAATATGTATAGCCACCCAGGATGCAGCAGTTAGCACAGCCAGACATCTGCTAAGGGCTCTTTTAAATTGGGAGCTGGGGACCTGAAGGAAACTCCTACAGAGTGCAGGAGTTCCTTCCTAGACACAGGCTGAGAGACACTGGCTGAGCAATGGGGGAGGGCAGCACAGTGTTCCTGGAAGGCAAGGAGCTTACCTGTAGGCAGACTAGCCCGCTTGCTGCCACCCATCCACAGGTGTGTCGATGATGAAGGGGCAAACGTGCTTCCCAGAATGCCGCGACTCTGAACAGTGCTGTGACCGCCTCCATCACAGTGATCCCACCTTAGTGCAGAGCTGTGTGGTTTCCGAAGCTACTCATAGACAGTGTTGTATTGGCCGCTCAAAGACTGACTTGATTCTTATGCTCTGCTTTTACCCCTGCCGTGCCTGGGGCACCCTGCTCCGTGGCCCTTCCCTAATCTATTGTCTGCACCACAGCAGGGAGACTCTTTACTGCAAAGAAATCTGCACCTTCTTTCTTTATCTACTAATGCTCTAAGAGTACTCCCAGCACTTAGAATAAAGTCCACATTACCTGCACTATCCATCAGACACTGGTAATGTGGTCCCTGCCAACCGCCCCCGCCCCATTTCACTCCTTTCTACTGTTCCTGCCAAGCTCTGATGCACCCCTGACATGAATAGCTGCAGTTCCCTGGACACCCCACACACACGCACATGTGATGGCACCTTTGTGTCTTTTCCCTCTGCACCTGCAAGGCTACAGATCTCTCTTTGGTTTGCTGACTTCTCCTTAATCCTTAAGACCAACTGAGAACACTTTCCCCATGACCATGCACACATACACACATGCATTCAATTGGCATGTGCCACAAATGCACCATGACACAGAGCTGTCAGCTCTCATAGGAAAGGGCTACTGCATATTCATCTTGAGATATAGTGACTTAGCACTGTACCCAATCAAGCAGATGCTCAATAAACAATCTTTGCAGAGTTACTCAAAAAGCCTGGAATTGAAGCTAAGGTATCTATTGCCCAGGGGTCTTAAGGAATTTGTCCAGAATGTAAACTAGTAAATTAGAAGCAGTAGTTAATCTTGATTGTCAACTTGATTGGATTAAGCGTCACTTAGGAGATGAATGAAGCACACCTCTGGGTATGGCAATGGCAGCATCTCTAGAGATGATTAGATTGTGAGGACTCTAGTAGAATGAACAGGGTGATGGCTTGCTGGGTTCGTCACAGGATGATGAACCCAGTATTGGGGGTGGAATGAGAGGTAGCACTAGGGTGTCTCCCTGGGGGCTTTATCTTATTCTGGCCCCTTCCTCTATGGCTGTAATGTGGTGTGCTCTTTCCTCTGCTTTCAAGAAGTGAAGAATCTTTTGCTACCTGTTCCTGTTGCCATGATTTCTGCCCAACCCCACAGAACCACAGAACATTTTGAAACTAACTATGAGGCAAAATGAATCTTTCCCTCTGTTGCTGAGACAAAAAGAATCTTCCTTCCTGTTTCTGTCAGGTATTTGGTCACAAGGACTATAAAAGTAAATCATAAATAAGAGAAGTGAGCTGATGAGCCGTGTCCCTCATAGTCCACAAATGCTTCAGACGACCACATTCTCATCCAAAGGACATGATCGTTTTTTGTGAGCTGGAAAGGAAGACCTTCTTGAGAGAAATTTTGTTTTGACTTCTTTTAAATCGCAGATGCTTTGAAGAACCTGAAGAAAGCTATGGATTCTTTTAGAATATTGCACACATGCGTACAAGTATCAGGATAGGTTAGCTGTGGCTGCAGTAACATATAGGCCCTAACTCTCCATGATATAGCACAGCAAGTGTTTACTTATTCACAGCATCGTCTGTAAAGCAGCACAACTCTCCTCCATTCAGTGACTCAGGTGTGAGTTCCTCCACAAGACACTGTTATCTTATGCTTCTAAATCACCAGGACAGATAGCAAAAGACTATCCAGTAGGTTGCCACAGTGGCTCTCCATGCTTCAGCTTGAAACTGATCCATCTGGTCAGTTGCAAATTGTCTATGAATTCCTTCCAGCCTGTCTGCAACTTCCTTTGCCATGTGACCCATATTTCTCCCATCAATGTGAAAACTATTTCTCTACCTCTTGAACATGGACTGGGCCACTGCTTTGGCCAACAGGATAGCAAGATGCCAACAGGATACCAAGATGCCAACAGGCCCTTGGAAACAGCAATACATGAGGCCTATTCTTTCTTTCTGCTTATTGGAACTGTGGGGTCAACTTGAGTCATTTCAGCCAACAGCCAGCACCAATTTGTCCTCAGAATGAATCATCAATGGAGTGAATAAATCCATCCTAGATCAACTAGACCCTGCCAAGCCACCAGTTGACTGTGCCAATAGAGCTACCAGCTTTGCCTAGACCTGGTTAGTGACCCAAAGGACTGTGAGCTGATAAATGAGCATTCTTTTAAGCTGCATGTGATGGCCGTTGGTTACACAGTGAAAGCTAACAAATACAAACTGTGTTCCCAGAGCAGAGTCCTGTTGTAAGCAAAACTTGAAACTTTACATTGGCTGTGGAACTGGGCAGAGGCTCCAAAAATCAATTATCAGAGACTGGTAAGTAGGTTCATGGTTATAAATTCCTATGTATAGTTTAAAGGCTTAGAGAGCTATGACTCATTCAAAGAGCTCCTTCCTGGTCAGGAACAAGAGCTGTGGACCTTAGGAGGAGCAGCGGAGACCAGAGGTGTGATCTTTGCCCAAGGCCTGAAGCTGGGCTGACACTCTCCAAGAGTAGGGGGGAGAGTCTCAGAACTTGGAAAGGGTCAGTCTGGGAGTCAGAAAACAACTTGTAGCTATGGACGGATTTGCTGTCGCCCCAGCTATGGAAGCAGCTGTGGAATCCGACCTGCAGTCACAAGGGAATCCTTTGGTTTGTTGGCGTATTGTCAATTTCAAGCAGGATGATGAATATCGGGACTGTTAAGTTGCTAAAACCTGGCTGTAGAAACATCTGTTATTATCCCTACAACCTGAGGCTATTGTCCTCGTGTATGATATCAGGGGAGCAGTGTAAAGAGGCCACCATGGGGTGCTATGAAGCTAAAATGAAAGAACTTTTGGTGCCTGGAACCAAAGAACCCCAGGCGGTGGGGTCAAGTGGGAGGGCCTTCCTGTGCAAATGACATCAGAGAACCATATATACAATGAGTGCTCGAATAGGCCACACACACGTATGGAACTGAGAGCCTGTGAGTCATTCCTGCAACTGCCTTTCTACGACTGTCTTGCAAGTTCCTGCTTCAGTGCCTGAGGTTGAGAAGGTCTGAGGGAAACTCTTATCACATAAGGATTTGGCTCCTCTTAGGTGAACACAGACAGGAATATTTCTTGGAACTCAATTTTCTGCTTGTTTACAAATGATTGACTACAGCAATCAATTGTGTCAAAGTTCAGACCAACTGCATCTTTGGAGATGATAGTGAGAAGGTGCCTTGCGCTTGAGTTAATGGTAGCTGGGATATGCAGAGGATGGCCTGCATGAGAGCTTGTGTTCTGTGCTATGGCACAGCAGGTGCGACTGGAACTCTTGTGTTCTGTGCTAAGGCACAGCGGGTGCGACGGGAACTCTTGTGTTCTGTGCTATGGCACCGGAGGTGTAATGGGAACTCTTCCTCCCTAGCCTTCCCTCCACACGCTTTTGTAACCCCTGCCTAACTACTCTAGCAGACACAGAATGGTGGTGGCATAGGCTGGGAGAAGGCCCGGCATGTAACAGCGTGCCACCTAGTATTCAGGAGTAGATTAAAGACTTCACATCATAACTTCAAACCTGGAAACAACCTTTGAAGTGCATATAAATGAATTGTTATCTCCCCTTTACAGATGAGAAAATAGTCTTGGAAAAATATGTAACTTAGTCACAGATACTAACTAACTCCTTTCTCTAACCTTCCTTCATGAGTTGTGCAGCACCTCCCCCTGACGTTCCTTACTATGTGTTCGCCTCACCCCTCAAAGGGTGGCAGGTTGGTTCATTAACACCATTTGATGAGTGTAGTATGAATACTAATTTGTTGATTCTGGAAATTAAGATGATGCTTTTGAAGCTCTTTGATATCTGCATCTTGACTTTGAGTTTTCGCAGTGCGCCTCTCACACCACAGCCCTGTGCTCCTGACCACAGGCAAATGGCACTGTCTCCAGGTTGGAAATCAGCACCACAGTCTAGGTGTAGGCTGGGACTGAAACATGCAAATATCCATCTCATGCATGGTCACGGGCAATCTGGGAAGCATTTCTTTTCTTTCTTGCTGAGAATTGCTTAAGTACAGAGGCGAACCTGGGATTCAGACCCAGGCCCACTCCACTCCAGACCCTGGAGTAAGAATAGAACTTATGTCTTAGTATGAACATGGGCCTGAGCTCAGTATCCCCCTTCCATTAACTTACTTAAGCCTCCCCTGTTTTCAGGAAACTGAGGAATGTGGGTAACTGAGGTGCTAAAGGAAAGTAACTCGCCCAACAGCTAATCAGTGACCATGAAAAACCTTTGGTCTCAGGTAGCGAGAATCTCGGACCATGGTCCCTACTGCCTTGTCAGCAGCTGTCTTCTCTGCTGCTGGCCCGATGCCATCACACCAAAATGAAGATGAAGGGACTGTTTGGTTCCCCATTGAGGGTTTACAGTGTCACAGATGACCAAGCTTCTCCCTGTGCAAAGTCGACAGAGGTTTCGAGCACCGGCTTCTGTTTGCTTTGCTGAGCTGTTTGCTTTGTGGCGACAGAAGCTGATGATGGCATTCCTGAGCTGGCTTTGCATGCACTTTGGGAGCCTCACTGGAACTCCTGTCACGAGAACATGGGAACAGGGGCACGGGTTCGGAGGGCGCTGGTAGAGGCCTGTCTTCTATGCGCTGCCCTGGGCTGTCTCCATTTGCCTGGCTCCAGGTAAGCGACAGGTGCTGACAATTGCCTGATGAATCACATGTCAGAGAACATAAAGCCACTTAATGCTAACCAACTCTGTCACATGCCTCCGGGCCGAGCAACATCTCTTGAAGCCATTTGCATGTGTCCGATAAAATAATACCAGCAAGTCCCTCTGAATTATTCTGGACCCAAGTGGCTGGCTTCAACAAAGGTGCCCTGTTAAAGAACTGACATGTTTCTATGTCTTTTGTCAAACTGAGAATAGGACACTATGTTCTGTGTTCTGAGCAGAGCTTTGGTCTGGCTATTTATGCAAAAGCAGCTTTGTGATATATGAAAAAGGAGCTGAATCATGTGAATGACCTTAATATAAGATGGTGACTTGGTTTCTCTGCTGAGCAGTTCAAGTACTAGGGTAGGCAGGTGGGTCTCTCAATCTCTCTCTATCTCTCTGTCTCTTTCTCTGTGTGTGTATGTCTCTCTCTCTCTCCCATATTTGTTCCCAATTCTTAAAGAACTGACTTATTTCTATCATTTAAAGTCTCCATTCCTATAATGGTAAAGAGCTGAAGGAAATCATCTTAGTGGGGCATCCGGCGGCTCCAGTTACAGATGTGTCCTGGCAGTCAGAAGACCCTTCTTGTGTCTGAATGAGATGGGGAAGCACGGGTGCATCCGAGTGCTGGTGAACGTGGCATAGGGAGAGAGATAGCAAAGGCCTTTCTTCTTTTTTCCTCCAGAACTACGCCCTCAGCATAAGCATTCATTCCAAGCAGCTCCATGTGCTCCACAGTGTTCCCTTGTCATGCTACCCTGCCTCATTAAGCACCCTCCCTGGGACCGGAACTGGGAGTTTTTTACCACCCACCAGACACTCCAATACCCACTATTAAGATTAACATGACTCTTAGCTTGGCTCAAAGACTAACTGCCAAAGCCTGCCGTGTCTTTACTTGTGGGCACAGAAAGGGAACTGTGCCCTGAGCTGAGGGCTCACCAACCCTCCCTGCAACAATGTGACCCTGTGCACAGCCCTTTGTTTGCCCTGAAGGATACACACAGCTTGATCTTTCCTGGAGAAAGGCAGTGCGTGAGCAAAGACACGCAGACTTGCCAGAGCTGGCGCAGACGCAAACAGCGACTGAGGAGGGGAGAGCGAGACCAGCTCTCCTGAGCAGGAGGCCTGGCAGGGGGTGAGGGTGCGCCAGGCAGAGAGAACAGCAGAGGCAGAGGCAGGAGGTGGGGGGGGGGGCGCCTTGTTCCCCAGGCTCCAGGTGCATTGCCCTGTCATAGAGGACAGGCCAGCATGGGAACCGCAAGGAGGAGGAGGCTAGGAGTAAGCAGCTAAGGGACTCAGAGTAAATCCTCCAGGCAACAGAGCAGCAGAAGGGAAGGCAACACAGTGGAATCTAGGTATTAAAAGTTCCCTTTGGGATAGGGGAGGAGAGTGCGAGTTTGGAGCTTTCACAGCTGTATCCTGGGCGAAGGACTCTCGTTCTTACTTTATGGAAGAACAAACTGATCTCAGAGGGAAGAGGAGACTCTCACACTCAGTGAATGGCCAACATTTACCTGAGTCCCAGTTTAATATTCTGACGTCCACCCAGGATTCCTACACGCCAATCCTGGCTGTGGCCCGAATCTGAGTTTCAGACACAAGGCAGGGGAAAGTGTTCCATTCGGGAATTGAAAATGCTGTGACCTCCTTCACATTAGCTCAGAAAGTTTTTCATGTATCTGCTGTCACAGTTAGGTCACAGTGACCTCTGGCCTATTGATCATTATTGACCGTCACTCTGTGCCAGGCATTTTCTTTCATCTCACACCATTCATTTAAGTTCTATTATTCATGGTCGTAGAGAAGAAAACTGAGGCTCAGAGGCTGTGTGACTGTTATCCGATCCATTTGGGGTGTGGTGAGGTTCCAGACTCCCAGATTCTCTCTGTCTTTCTGCCTCTCACAAATGCACTCTCTCCTCCACCCACACCTCCGTGTGAATTGCTGGATTCCCAGGCTGTTTCTCTGTCTCTGGGGACAAACATTTACTACTTTGAGATGTTGCTTAAAATTCCATGTCTGCTACAGAGAAAAGAGAAATGGAAAATCTTTCCCCCAGAAGCTGCCCTCATAAGCAGAGTGGAAGATGGAGTTTGCACAGGGACGCAGCTGCCTAACAAATCGCGTGTGACAAGAAAGTTGTTGTGTCAGGGCATTTCTACAGAAAGCCAAAATATATTGATGTACCCCATCTATATAAGCTGAGAGCTTGAAATTTACTGCTGACCTAATCCCCCTGTACTTGATGGATCCATCTTTATTTTGATCAGGGATGACTGTTTGAAAGAGAGTGGGAGATCTGGACCCGGAACAACGTGTGTAAGGCTGGTGGAATTCTGTGCACCCCAAGGAAGGGAGCCTTAGAAAGAGCACATTTCCAATGGACTACAAAAGAGTGTTTATAGTAATATTTTTTTCAACTTCCAAAACATCGGAAGATATAAACGCACCTCAGTGTGCTCACGTGCCATCCTCAGGAATCAAGATGGGACTTAACATTACACTTTTCTTTTAGATTTGCATTTTGTAGTACTAATAAACCACGCACATCTTACCCAATGTAATTTACAAACATACCATTAAGTCAGCTGATTACTTCATTATTTTGCCACCTCCATAATGGAAATTGGGTGCAAAAATGAGAGACCCGGTGGTTATAACTGCTTCTCACCAGTTCCTTCTGTAAGCCATCATCTTGCCCATTAACCGGCTCTCAAATCTCAGAGAGGAAAATAATTGTGACTCTTAATGGCAACTGTGCACATTACTTATCCACTCTGTCTCCAGTGTGGCCCTGAATTGGGTTGATACTTGCAAAAAAAAAAAAAAAAAAAACCACAGTGTAACTGCTTTGTAGTTGAAATAAGAAGAAGGTGCCCTGCAGAGCTGCCAAATACATACTCAGGAGAAGCCAAATCACAGACAGTATTGTTTTGTCAAACCTGAGCGAATTAGTAGATAGGAGACCATCCGAGGCCCCCGCTGCTCTGCAGCCTCTGCCTCAGTAACCACTTTCAAGTATCCACCTGTGGTTTCCAGTAGTCTTTGACCTTTTGTTAAAGATCCAACTTTGCTAGGCAATTGATTTTTGCTGGTCTCTGGGGCAGTCATGGAAGTGGAGTCACAGTAGTGAATATTATCCTCCTTTCAGGACTTTTGCCAAGTGAGGATGTATAGTTAATGACCTTGTTTGGGGTGACAGCCTGTGTATTTGACGGTGGGAGCTTTGAGATGCTCCCCTAATGACCTAATCTTGGACACGGGGATGAACGAAGCTTTGCGGACACTTGCAGAGACAGTGGTACAGGACCTCTGGAGAGGATGCTGGTTCCCTTCGGAACAAAATCCATGCTCATAAGGCGTCTGCCTATGACCTAAGCTCAGATCCCAGTGCACTGCCAGGTCCTGTTTCTCTGAGCCATTTCTGCATCTGTCAAGGTATCAGTGTTCCATAACTACCTTCTGTTGAATGGGGTAAAAGCATAAGAAAATACCCATCACAATGCTTAGGTCTGACATCATGTTATTCAGCAAATCTTCATTCCTTTCCTCTCATCTTATTTTTAGCTTGTAAAAGAGCACAAATTAAAATGGACCTCACAGCGGAATATTATACTCAAGTGGGAAAGAAGAAAAGAATCATAATATATCTACTACATTATAGGTAGAGAAACTGAGGCTCGAGTAGGTTAAATGACAGGCTCATTCATTCAGCTATCCCTGGATGAGTGTCAGGGACTCAGTAAACAGTACTGCGTACAGTATAGATACACATCAGTCCTCATTTTGATCGGCTGCTGCGCAGGTGCTGCTCTGCTGTCCCCGCCCTCCCATCCTGGGATTTCCATCAAAGACTCTCTTCACCCTGGCCTGTCCTGACACCCGCTCTCCTGTCTGCTGCATTGGATACTCCCCCAGTACTCGTCTGTGCTCCACCTCTCTCCAAAACAGTCTCTTTGTCCTCTCGAGCCTCATGATCAGATCTGTGTCTCTAGCACACATCTCTCATCTAAGTTTCATACCCAGGTTAAGAACCATGTACTGAATGAATCTATGGAGACATTCAGTGGGAACTTGAGCCATGCTTCTCAACACTCCTGTCCCTCTATGTCCCCACCACTCGCACATTCAGGTGGAAGTCTAGCATTAACCTAAACTCTTTCTTCCCTCTCATTCCATTGAACGAACCCATCCATTTAGTCATCACCTTCTATCCCTTCCACCCGAGAACTGACCCGCTCATTCTCTCAGCCTTACTATAGTTAAGTTCTCATCTCTCACTGGGACTCCTACACCAGCCTTCTACCTGTTACCCAACCTCCAGGTCCAACTGACTCCCACCTGGCCTCCACATATCTTCAAGTCCTGCTGTGGCCATAGGCATAGTTCCTTAGGGTTAAGTAAGATACAAGACAAGGGAGTGGAGTGATGGCTCAGTGGTTCAGAGCACTGGCTGTCCTTATAGAAGACCTGAGTTCGAACCCCCACACCCACAGGGCAGCTAACAACTGTCTGTAACTCCAGTTCTAGAGGATCTGACACACTCTTTTGTCCTCTACAGGCATTGTATGCCATGGGTACACTTACACACATGCAAGCATAACATTCGTATACATAAAAAGTAAGTAAATTTAAAAATTTAGAGATACAATTTCTCCTTTCCTTCTCCAAGACGAACTGAGTTTCACAAGATGGACCCTGCACTATATCCCCTATAACCAATAATCTTCAATTCAATTGTTTTCATGAAATGTTTTATAGACTTTTACTAAGAAAAGTTACCACAAAGACTATTCCAAAGCTTTCATCTCCAAATACAGAAATGAACCTTAGCAATGGAGAGTAAGTTGCTGTAGATCACACTTCTAGCTGGAACTGGATTCCCTGCATAGCTCATAAGAGCAAAACTGTTGGGCCAGGGACTATCCTTTATAACCCAGAAAAGCCATGTGAGGGAATACCTTTCAGCCACATGGAGGAGAAAAGTAAAAACCGGAGAAGACCCAGCTGTGAGGTGCTGCTTTCTAACCGAAGTTCAATACTCTTCACCACATAGTCCTAATGCCAGGCACTCCCTGGAGGTTCAGTAAATATCTGTTGGATGGACTATCTAGTACTAGAATGATAAATGACCCACCTTGTACAAGTGATCAGATATGTGTTTATTGGAGAGATGGATGGGTGGATGGATGGATGGGTGGATGGATGGGTGGATGGATGGGTGGATGGATGGGTGGATGGATGGACGGATGGATGGATGGATGGATGGATGGATGACAAGAGATGTATGCAGTTCTGTCTTGACTCTCTTCTCTTGTGATGACTTTTAGAGGTGAGAAGTCACAATTCTTTGAGACAAATGCAGTCAACAGGAGCCTTGTTAAGAACAGACTGGCGCGGAGTGTGGCTGTCACCCCAATGCCTATTGACTGTGTGCTGTCCAGCTGGTCCTCGTGGACTGCATGTGACCCCTGTCAGAAGAAAAGGGTAAGATACCAGGCCTTGGGTGAGTGGTGAGATTCCAGGGCCCCCAGGGTCCTCAGCAAGGTTGGCAGAGGCACTAACCATGGTGCCTGGGACATAGTTGGTCTTCAAAGATGCTGGCTTATTTGGTAATTATCCTTTCTCTGTACTTTCAAGCAGGTTTTCCCCTTGGTATTTCAGCATTTTCTGAATACAGCTGTCTTTGCAACTTCTTGATTGGGCTTCCTGCCAGTCCTTCCCCCGAGGGAGGCATTCAGTCTAGCCTCTGCCCCAGGGATCAAGGGCAGACTCCCGGTGTCACCTAACACAGCCTTATCTCCATGACATATCCCACTGCAGCCTACTCAGCTCTTGCATTTCTTCTGCCATGTCCTGTGACTTTGTTTAAGCTTCTTTCTCAGCCAGAAGTAAGCTTTCACACAGACCTTAGTGGGAAATCCAGAATTCAAAACTCTGCTCAGAGACACCTCTTCTGAGAAGCCTTCCCTGACTGCTCATTAGATCCAGATCCAGTTAGGTAAAACAATGTTTACAACTTCTGTGGACCCCTACTATTCTACCTCCTAGTACTTATTATACTCTGATGTTTACCATTTACTGCCATGAAACACAAAACTCCTAAAGACATTCAATTCTGTTTGATGTGTGCATGCTAATTCCTAGCATGTAACAGGTGCTTTATACATATTGATATTTGAACTCATTCTGCTTTCTGACATCTTTCCCTATAAGGAAAAGGGGATGATTGCCACAGGGTCTATTAGACAGGTAACTGGAGGCTTGGAACAAGTAAATGGTTTCTTGGGTCCCCCTAGGTATTGGCAGGTATAAACCTTAATAAACTCAGGCCACTGGTTCCTTAGTCTTTCCACCAGTAGGAGCAGTCTCCACAGTGTTTGTCCTTCAGCCTCCTTTGTGATGGGAGAGCTGACCCAGAATCCCAGCTCTGAGTGTGCAGATGTGTGCTGGTCCCCTGGCTTCCTGAGAACCCAGACCTATCATGCCAAAGACTCTAAAGAGGCCGTGGAAGTCAGCCCAGGACAATTACACAGTTAATTGGATCAATGGGGAGAGCCAAGCACCATCTTTCTGTTCCCAGAGTAGGTTTTCTTGCTGAAGTTATCAACATTGATCCAATTATCTGGATAATTGCTTCATCTGCACCGTAATCCAGAAGGCCTCAGCATGAGCCAGCCAGCCAGCACTTCTCACTAGAACTCAGTATGGATTCCCTCAGCCGCCATCAGCCCTGACAGTAGGCTCAGAGGCTGGGCGCTCAGCAAGACTCAACCTGGACTTGCAAGTGTATTTCCTCCATCTTTTCCACACTCCTCAAACCTATTTTGCCTTAAGAGCTTGAGGATAGTCTTCTGGGAATCTTCTTGTGTGTATGTGGCTTTATTTTTCACTGATTTACAATATTTGTGGAGTACAGTGTTATAATTTGATGCCTATTTTAAAATATTTTATGTTATTTATATTTTATATGAATGAGTGTACTGCTTGCATGTAGATCAGTGCACACGTCATGCAATGCTCTTGAATGTTAGAATAGGGGGGCCAGAGCCCCAGGAACTGGAGTTACAGAAGATTGTTAGCTACCATGTGGGTGCTGGGAATCAAATCCAGTCCTCTGCAAGAGCACCCAGTGCTCTAAACCACTGACCCATCTCTCCAGTCTCATGATATATTTTGACACCTATATACAACATGTATTACCAAACCATGGTAATTAGCTTTTCTGTCTCTTCAAATACAATTGTTGTCACACGCTAAAGCACAGGGAACCTTCAAATTCTTCTCTGGTTACTTTGAACTGAACAATTATTGTAGACTATAGTTATTTGCTGAAAACTCTCTCTCTCTCTCTCTCACACACACACACACACACACTATTATCCACCTTCTCTCCTTCCTGGCTCCTGGTAAGTTCTATTACCTTCTGCTTCTTTGCGGTGACCTATGTTAGCTCCTACAAATGAGTGAGAATAGGTAGCATTTGCCTTTGGGACTGGCTTCTTTCACTTAGCCTAATGTCCTCAACTTCCACCCATGTTGCCACAAATGACTGGATTTTTTTTACAGATGACTAGTATTCCACGGAAGGTTACACCATTGTTAATCCATTCATCTCTTGACAGACATCTTTGCTGTCTTCTTATCTTGTCTATGGTGAATCAGGTTGTTATAAACATGGGTGTGCATGTTTCTTTGGTATAAGGCTTCATTTCCTTTGCATGCATAGCTGGTATTCAGATTGCTGGCTCAGATGGTAAGTCTATTTTCAGCTTTCTGTGAGGCTTCCATACTGTTTTCCTTAATGGAAACTCACACTCCCATCAAGCATAGAAGAGGCTCTTTTTTCTCAGCAAAGACACTATATTAATGTAAATCATTTAAAAAGTATTTGTAGAGATCATGTGCCCATTTCAAAATCTGTTTGTTGGGTTTTTCCTATTATTTGAATTCCTTTTTAAAATATATATATAGTTTTAATTTTATTTATTTTTGTATGTGTATGAATGTACTGTCTGCATGCTGGTTTGTGCACCCGTGTAGTGCAATGCCGTGGAGGTCAGAAGAGGGTCTCAGATTCCTCTGGAACTGGAGTTCTCCTGGAATTGGAGTTACAGACGGTTCTCAGCCACCATGTGGGCGCTGGGGATCAAACCCAGGTCCTCTGCAAGAGCAGTCGGTGCCCTTAACCGCTAGGCTATCTCTCCAGCCCTTGAATTCCTTTTATATTCTGAATATTAACTCCTTGTCCAATTCTCACATTTTCCCCAGTGTTCAATTTGTATGTTGACACTTTTGATTACTTCCTTGGCTGTCCAGATACTTCGTAGTTTGTTATAATCCCATTTGTTTAGTTTTGATTTTGTTGTCTTTACTATTGAGATGTCTAATTGAAAATATTTTCTCTGTACTTGTGTCTTGAAGTGCTTCCTCTGTTTTCATAGTTTGGGATTTTATATTTAGGGATTTGACCCATTTTAAGTTGATCTTTTTTTATATGAAGATAGAGGGATCTAATTTCAGATGTGTGTCCAGTTCTCTCCCCCCCCACCCCTGATCTGAGTGTGTGTGTGTGTGTGTGTGTGTGTTCATATGGATGAACTTGTGTGCCCATGCCTGTACCAGAGGACAACCTTGGGTGTCATTCCTCAGGCATCATTTACCTTTGTTGAGACAAGGTCTCTCACTTGCCTAGAATTCACCAAGTAGGCTAGGCTGTCTGTCCAGGGAGCCCCAGGGATCCAGCTGTCTCTGCCTCTCCAACAGTTTACTGACTCCCCCTGTTTATCCAGGACCTCTTAGTTTTAAAAGATGATCCTTTCTAGAGTGTTATGTTCTTAATGTCATTAGTAAAAATTGGTTGACTGTGAGAATGTGGACTCACCCCAGGGTTATCTATCTGTTCCATTGGTCTGTGTGGATGCTTCTATGCCAGATCCATGGGTTTTGTTGTTGTTGTTGTTGTTGTTGTTGTTAGGGGTTTTTTCCTTTTGTCTTTTTGAGACAGGATCTCCCTGTAGATACAGCTGGCCTGGAACTCTCTCACAGAGATCTACCTGTCTCTGCCTTCCCAGTGCTGGGATTAAAGGCATGTGCCACCACAGCCAGCTCTTTTGATCACCCTAACTTCATATTTTCCCACTATGTCTGCAAACCTTGTCACTGGTGGTGTCACTAGAGAAGGCACTGAATTTTTGGATTACTTTGTCATTTGAACAATATTAGTTCTTCTAAGCCCTGAGCATGGAATATCTTGTGGATATTGTGAATAGATTAACTTTACATTTCTCTTTCAGTCTGAGTATGTAAAACGGCTTTGTTTGTTAATTTTATATGCTGTAACTTTACTTATCAATTCCAGCAGTATTTTTGTGAGGACTTTAGAGTTTCTTACATATAAAATCATTCTGCCTGCAAACAGGAACACTTTCGTATTTCCCTTTTCAATTTGTTCTCTTTCATTTCTTTCTCCTGTCTAATTGTTTTGGCTTACACTTTCAGTTCTATGCTGAATAGGAATGTGGAAACTGAACATCCTATTCTGTGGCTGATTTTAGAAGCCATGTCTTCAGTGTTTCCTCATTTAGCATGATGTGTGCTGTGGGTTTGTTGTGTATTGTTTGTGGATATGTTCCTTCTAGTCCTAATCTGATGAAAGATACATGGTTTTTTGTTGGTGGTGGTATGTTGGTTGAGTTTTGTTTCTCACAGTCTTATTTATAGGCCTTCTCTGCCTTCTGGGAAGAATAAGTCTAGAAAGACATGGGGTATAGGTCAATGGTGGTCTGAACTCTTCAGTACTTCAGAGTCACAGAACCAATGCCACATACATACTAACTATGCCTCGATGCTATGGCACTCTTCAGAGGGACTGCTTTACTCATTTGCCTGCTTCGTGCACCACTATCTTGACTGTTAATGTGAACATGGCCCAAGTGTGACTGCTTCCTTCTTCTGTTAAGTCCTCCTTGCCAAGGCTGGCACCCCCAGTTCACTGCCCTGCCCTCTGTTTCTCAACTCTCTGTTTTGAACTCCTTTCTATCCATGATGAACTCATTACTCTTTTCTGAAATGAGGCACGTCTTTATTCCAGAAGCTTCCTCTACCCAGATTGTTCTTCTTTGCCATTCTTTCTCTGCTCTCCATGCCTGCCTCATATTCCTAGACTGTCCAGTGGCAGCCTCAATGTCACTTTAAGAGGCCATCCATGATCTCCTACATTTGCAATGTGGATTTCACTATGAGCTTACAGAGCACTTACCACCTGGTCATGCCCTGCATCTGCAGCCACTACCAGTGACCTTTTCTTTTTTCAAGATAGTCTAAAAGACTCAATGGTGATTAAAAACCAACCAACAGTCAAGCAAGCAAAAATGCATACCCTTTTTGCACATGAGAGAGCTTGATCAATATTTTCATATTAAATGAACAAGAAAAAAGAGATACAGCAATATTGATAACTGATTCTTTTTTTGTTGTTTGTTTTTTTGAGACAGGGTCTCCCTGTAGCCCCAGCTGTCCTGGAACTCACTCTGTAGACCAGGCTGGCCTTGAACTCACAAAGATCCGCCTGCCTCTGCCTCCCAAGTGCTAAGATTAAAGGCGTGCGCCACCACGCCCGGCGTGATAACTGATTCTTAAACATTAATAATAAAAAATAATAAGTTGAGTGCCTATTTTATATCTGAAAAACAGGAGATTGAAACTACAATATACAATATATTATATAAATTAATTATGATATATAGTATAAATTATTCCTAAATAATTCATAATATGTAAAAAATCTTAGTGATATTAATAAATCTAGAACATGTATAATTTAAATTTAAACTTGAAACTGTACTTTAAGGAAATTCAATCCATCCCCCCATCCACAGTTTACAGATGAATAAACTGCAATTCACAAAGATTAAGTTACTTTAACCATCATATAACTAGAAAATACTGGAGTCACCTGTAGCTTCAGTACATACTTTTTATTCATAATGTACCAATGCCTTAAGGAATGGGTGACAATCCATGAATCACCCATTGGAATAATTAAGTTGAGAGATAGTTTATTATTGAACGGCCAGATGAGTGCCTTCATTAACTTTTAATTCCGAAGCCTATGCTTTTTCCACATTTAGCAAATCTTGGCAGACCACTGTAGATACAGAGATTCAAAACAAGATCACCTACCTCAGAGAACACATAATACAGCTAGGAGAAGCCCGAAAACAGCTGATCTCAGTGAGAAGGTGGAGGAAGCACAAGGGCTGGGCAAGCAGCAAGCAGCCCATGACGGTATGCTTGGTCTAGAGCTTGCAGGTGGCAGCCGGGTCCTGTCCACACAGCTCACTTTGTTCCTCTCCACTATAGTACAGACATGCCTACCTGCTCCAGCCCTCTCAGTTTTCTGGGGAACCGTGTGACTTCTCTGACAAGGAAGTTGAAGACTGTGTAACTAACAGACCCTGCAGAAGTCAAGTGCGATGCGAAGGCTTTGCGTGTGCACAGACAGGTATGAGTAGGTGTAGGAGGGGGAGAGGAAGCTTGAGAAGCAGACAGTAGCATGTGGTAAGGAAGAGATGGAGTATGTAGCTTTCACAACCAGGGTGGCAGGGCAGGAGGATTCCTTGATTTCAAATCTCCAACCTCCTCTTCTGTGTCCATGAAAGCATCCTCCTGTTGTAATGTAGTATCATTATCCCTAATTTGCAACCTAAGATATAGAGGTTTGGAGAGGAGACTTGCCGAAGCTCATCTGGTGGGTCAGTCTGTGGAGGGACTCCAGTCAGGTGGGAATCCAGAAGCTGCCCTCGCGGACATCAGTGTGCTGGTCAGGTCTGATTCTGTGTGATCTAGAAGAACACACTTAGCCTTTGTGGATTTCGATTACATCACTATAAATTCAGGGTGAAGTTGATACCTTACCAGTTTCTCCTAAGTGTCATGTGACAAATGGAAGGAAAGCCCTCTGTCCTCTGTTAGCTCGCTGCTGCCTTCAGAGCCGTGAGACTAAGTACAAATGTAACCAAACCCCAAATACTGCACACAAAGGTGTGATGAGCATAACTTATCATTGAACAGCTTTGGAAGCATGATCCCTGCCATTTGCATTTCTGCATCAGCAAATCCAGAATAACCCCAGATGCCCGAGATTGTCATAAAAATGTTGGTTTTCAAAAGGAAGTAAAGCAAATATGGAAGGCAGATAGACAGATGGACAGAAAAAGGAAATCAGCACACCAATGAGTAATTATTGGCTGCAAAACACAGTAAACACACATTCCTTAAACTCAGTTACTTGCTAATCCAAGTAAATATATGTCTTCTGCAAGTCTCCGGCAAAATCAAGGAAGATTTGCCTTAGTGATCTAGAAAGGAACTTCGATACTCTGCATTCACGGCAGCCATGTGGGCTGTGGTCCGGGATCTTTTTAAGAGTGATAGATCCTCAGAGCAATTTTTAGGGCTTATTACAAATGTAAAATTCCATCTAATAAATCGGAGAGACTTTTTTATAGTGTGCCCATAGGCTCATTATGGCCAGTGTTCCACGCTTCTGGACAGAGTCATAATGGTTGTTCATGCGGGCTTTAGTTTAAATGCCTTGTAAGAAACATCTGAATAGACCAGATTGTTGTTATTTTTTTTCTGCCTTTTATATCTGAACGACATTGGTTAAAAATGACCCAATATGCCCAAGGAAGCAAGGCCACCCATCTTATACGCTCTATCTCTCTAAAAATGCTATAAGAAAGAAACCCAAGCCAGTGGGAAAAAAGGTTTAGGGGAAGCAAAAGTGATACAAATAATCATGCTGAAGGCAATTTGGGGTTAGGGAAAGAATTTATGACCAGACAGTTAAAGGTTCCAGTTGCGCTACAAATATTTACTAGCAGCGTACATTTGGCTTTCAAGAACACTAACCGTGGCAATGAGAAAGATTCCACGGTGCTTTCTGTGGTCAGTTCTATTTTATTTACTAACACGAATCATCCATAGCCTTCTGGAATAGCAATGATGACTTCTCCACTTACAGATGAGGGAATTGAGGCAGGGAGGTTGGGTCACAGGTGCAAGATGACTTAGCTGCTACTGCTTCAGTGATCCACCCACCGCCTCTTCCCAGCTTGAGGAGAGATTAGCCACTTGTTCCCTGATTCTCAAACACCTTGCCTGCCTCGATTCCTCACAGATTATTCCAGATAATCTCCCCTCAGTGTTTTTACAAATATGACGCTGGTCTCTTTGGGTGGAAAGTGGCAAGAAGGATGTGAACTGTTAGTGCCATTTCCAATATGCCCTAAAACATGAAGATGGATCAGAACAGGCACGGAAGTCCCAGGAATATGCCTGGTACCTACTGGTGCTTAGGCTGTGTCAGTTCCTCTCTTTACAGCCATGTGAGTGTACTGGTCCCCATCTCTCTCTCAGGAAGGTGTGTGAACCGCAGACTCCTTTGCAATGGGGACAACGATTGTGGAGACCAATCAGATGAAGCAAACTGTAAGAGGATTTATAAAAAATGTCAGCAGGAAATGGAGCAATACTGGGCAATTGGCAATCTGGCCAGTGGGTAAGTTGCTGTGCTGAATGGATGGGAATGCACATTAGAGAGAATTCTAGAGGAAGGAGGAGGGAGTGGAAGTGGATATTGCTGTTATCCTTTCTAAAAAAAAAAGAAACACTGTAGCGTAAGATGTGTCCTCTGCCTGCTCTCTGAGTTCAGTTCCAAGTTGCCTTGGAACCTGGTCCCCTGAACAGACCAGGGTCATATGAAGGCTGGCTTAGGAATAATGGGGCAGAGGCTCATGTGCTGGGGTGAACCTCATCTTAACTCCCACAACTCGTCTGTGTCAGGGTCGTCCTAAGCACTGGCCTTGGATCCTATAGACAACTCACATGGTAGGTTTTATCTAGTTCTATGTCCCCAGTCCCAGGCATCTGCCATGGTTAAAGAAGGGACTTCTGAACAGTTTGTGAAACAATGGTTTCCAGGGAAAGTCTGTGGTCTCAGCCTCTGGGGAATCCGGGCATTGGTCTAATCTCCTGCAGTGGCAGAGGGGCAAGATCAGAAGGGGACAAGTGGGCCTGGCCTGTGCCCACTTTCTTGTCACATTCTGTCTCTTTCTGCATGATAAGAACCATTGTAAAGGATGTCACAGGACAGGAAGACAGTGGCCATGAAAGCCATCCCCCTTCTCCCTAGACGAGCAAGCGTCGGTCCCCACCTGAGCCAGGAGTTTGCCATTTCATTCAGTGGGCTCTGCCACCTGCCAGCAGAGCTCACACAAGCCCAAATGTTAAGCTTTTCCCCCTGTCTGTGCCTTCCATACAGGATAAATCTGTTCACAAACAGGTTCGAGGGCCCAGTTCTCGATCACAGGTATTATGCTGGCGGATGCTCCCCCCATTACATCTCCAACACCAGGTTTAGGAAGCCATACAATGTGGAGAGCTACACCCCCCAGGTAAGTCCCTGCTCAGTAGCAGTGAGGGATTACTAAGTGCGGGCTCTGCAACCTGCTGGATGTGTGGCTCTGATACTCTTCCTCTTGGCGCTTCAGTGTCTTCCTGTGTAAAGAGAGTAGACCCTAACACAAACCCTTTTACTGATTCTGGTGTGCTATGTGTGGTAATGGCAGCAGGAGGTGTGGTATTAGTAATCACAGTCAACAATATCCATATCACCCTGAAGACAGAGCAGAGCCTAGGATCTGGAGTCACAGGGAGTTGGTTGTCTGTGTTGCATATGTAGGCCTGAATGCCTGAGCCTCTATAATTAGAAAACTTCCTACCTGAATTGAGAAGATTAGTGAGATAATGTGGCCAAGTGGACAGAACTCCACGAGATAACGTTGCCAAGTGGACAGAACTCCATACCTGGTGTCATCCTCAGTTTCCGTGAACTCTGGTTGACATCGTGGTCTTTGCCGAACCAACCATTATTCTAAGTATTTAAAGTTATAGATGCTGAACTCCTGGGACTGGATCTCTGAGCAGGTAAGAATGCTTACTGCTTTTGTAGAGGACACAGGTTTAGTTCCAAGCATCCATATCAAGTGGTTTAAAAACAACTATAACTCCAGTTCCAGGGGGATCTAATACCCTCTTCTGGCCTCTGAGGACTCCTGAAAGCACATGGTACAAACACATATACAAACTTATACATAAAATAAAATAAATAGATCTTTTAGAAATATTTATTATTTTAATTTTATGTGTGTGAGTGTATTATCTTGCATGTGTGTAAGTGTGCCCATGTCGTACAATGCCAGCAGAGGTCAGAAGAAGGCATCTGGTCCCCTGGAACTGGAGTTAAAGATGGTTCTTCACCACCATGTGGGGGCTGGGAATCAAACCCAGGTCTTCTGAAAGAGCAGTCAGTGCTCTTAAACACTGAGCCATCTCTCTAGCTCCTGAAATAGATTTTAAAAGAAATAAAAGGTTGCGTCCATGTCAGCCTATACTACAATCCATACATGACCCTCGACACACCTCTCAGAGAGTAGAGTTGGGAATGTACCACGAGCTGCAATACCCAACGCTTGCCATCAGAGGGCAAGATGGTGGGCCTTGCTTTTCCTTTAAGCTAAACTCCTTTTCTACTCTGACCTCAGTCTCCTCATCTGTAAAGCGACAGGACTGCTCTAACATGCCTATCTTGATGGATCCCAGGTCAGGCAGTATGTGTAGCTTCAAGCCCCTTCTCTCCATAGCCAGCCAGGTCTACCAAGGTAGTGTCTCTCACAAGGATAACACTGATGGTTGAACAAATAGCTGTGTTAAACTCTTGCTAAACCAAGTGGACGAAGCAGATCACACTTTGACACCCTGCCCTAGCTTCTCCTCAACTGATCATAGTTACTCCTTCTCAGCTTATGACTTGACATTCAGATTTGTCCACCGATACTGTCCCAACATGACCTGCCCCAGGTTCTGCTCCTTCCTCTATTCATTCATGTGTAGGACACCCATGGTTCTGCCCCAGGCTCTGCTCCTTCCTCTATTCATTCATGTGCAGGACACCCATGGTTCAGGCTGATCAACCCAAAAGCCTCAGTGTTCTGATATCAGAATGTGCTTGTATAATACCTGCCCATTCCCCTCACATTTTCATCTTCTGATTCAACTGTTCCAGCATTCTTGTGGCTACTGAGACAGTCCCAACTCTAAGTCTCCGCTTTCCAGAAAAATCCCCAGCCCAGGACATCCTCCAGCCCCCTGCATCTCTGCCAGTTGAAACCCAAGTCAAAATTCAACCAGCATCAGCATCAATGACAGTATTAATAGTTCTGACTCTCTTGCTGGAGTAGGAACTATCCAGGTTATCTAGTCCAGTCCTGCCTACAATGAGAATGCAGTGGAGGCTGATGATGTGTACTCAGCTGATGTGAGTCAAAGTATATCTATATATATGTATAATTTTTTTATTTTCTCTTCCTTTAGACCCAAGGCAAATATGAATTTGCATTAACAGAATATGAATCATACTCAGATTTTGAACGCAATGTCACCAAAAAAGCCTCTAGCAAGTTTTGTTTTAAAATTGGTTTTAAAATAGATAAGTACTTTGAATTTGGTATGCATGATGAAAGCAACCAACAGAAACATTACATCAGCAGAACCAAGCGATTCGCTCACACTGTAAGTACCTTCATTGCTTTTAAATGTGTGTACGTTCTTTGGAAATTTCATGCTCTCAAATGTGTTTGCATTTCACATTACCCCTGGCACTAATGAAGTGTTTTTGTCATGAAAACCTTTTCATCACTAGCGTCCTAGTCTTACGTCTACTTACTTTTTAGAGAGGCCAAAGAATGACGATCTTCTATAATTATTTTGTATTATTTTTAGTGAGCCCTTTCCTTTGGTGTTCAATAAGCTTGATACATAGCTTTGCCAGAACAAAGCGTATCTGGGGATTTTCAACACATCGCAATTTGACTTATGTCTCAGATAAGCTTCTGAAATGTGACCCAATAGCTCTTCCCTGACTCTACCATCCCTCCTCGCTTTCTCCTGCTTTCTTTCTACATCTTATTTTCCCTCCTGGGTTTAATAGCCCGATCCTTTTCGGTTTGTCCTACCCTGCCCAGGATGTGTTTCTCCAATACCAATCTAAACACCAAGTGCCCCTTGCTACCTACCCAGCGAGTTAAGGTTAAAGCTAGTGTCTTGGGTGGAAAAGCAGCAAGAAGAGGGGGGAAGTCATGGTTGGGATTTTAGAGAGGCAGGTGCCAGGCAGATTGGAGACCTTGAGTTCTAGCATGGTGAAGGTGCATTTTGTTCTCTAGCTACAAAGGTTTTTCGACTGAGAAGTGGCGTGATAGAAAATTAGTAAGAGTGTATATAAAAGAAACCAAGACTGAAAGTCCATAGTGATTTTATATGAAAACAATTTTTTTTGGTCTTTTTGAGACAGGGTCTCTCTGTAGCCCCAGCTGTCCTGGAACTCACTCTGTAGACCAGGCTGGCCTTGAACTCACAAAGATCTGCCTGCCTCTGCCTCCCAAGTGCTAGTTGTTAGGTGGTCACAAAAGCCCCTGTTACTGAAATAGTAGCTAGCAGGAAACAGGTGGTCAGCATTAATTAAATTGCAACTGTGTTACCCTTCTCTTGCCTCGTCTTCTAGGTGGGGGTGCGGGGGGGGTGTCTTGGGGAGACAGATTTGTTTCCTCCATCTTTAGACAAGAATGGTGCATAGTAGGAGCTCAGGATGGAGCTGTAGTGATGAAGGGCAGGACCAACTATGAGACATTCCCCTGCTTAGAAGGGAAAGCATGTGGTCACCATGTACTTCCTTCCTTTCTCCTCCCTTGTCCTCACCTCACTTCCCTGATCCAAATCCTCAGTTATATAAAGCTCACACTGTGCTTCACCCGGCATAAGTCTTGGGACCATTATTTTGAATATTTATGGGATACAGTGTTATAATTAGGAATGTGTATACGAGATATAATGACCTACACAGGGTAATTAGCATACATATCCTTAAACATTTGTCACTTGTTATTCAGGGTACCTCCAAACTTCTTTCCTGAAGCTATGAATAAAATATCTAACAAACTTTTCTTGCCTTCATATTCTCAGCCTATTCGGGGAACGTAAAGCTCTAAGCTACATTGTTATGATCTGTTCATATCAGTTGCACCTCGTATACTATAAAGGAAATGTGAGTGGCACATCAGGCAATCTCAGCGAAGGAGCACGTGTCAGAGTATTCAGGGATGATATTAAAAGAAAGCAATGGCTAAAGAGGGATTTAAAAGATAGGAGGGCTCGTGGCAGAAGGAACAGCTAGCTGGTGTCCTGGAAGGACAGGTTTGAGGGGCCAGTGCAGAGCTGGGTGAATGCCTTTGCCCAGTGTGGCTGGTAGAAGACAAGCAGGCAAGGAGGGAGGCAGAGCAACGTTGGTGCAGGTGAAGCCAGACAGACATGGCTACTGACACTGAAGGGCACGTGTTCACAGTAAGGGAGCTGGTTTAGTCAGAAGGCAATGGTCTGCTGATACACACTCGTTGGTTTTTGTCTAAAGGAAAATTATTATGATATTATGAGAGGTTTAGGATCTTGACTCAGACTGGGGCAACAGAAGAAGGTTAGAGAAAGAAGGGAGAACAGTGAGGAAGTTTTATAATAACATATCAACTAAAATAATAATCAGAAAACGATTCTCAAGGAAAAGTTATTATATATTAATTTGGGAAATTAATTTTGGAAATTCACTACTAGTGAATATCCCAGTGTAAGCTATATGTGTTTTCCAAGGGGTTGAGGCAAAGGAAGTTTTGAAAGGCAAAACCGGGCATTATCAGCAAAACAGATTAATGCTGTGAGTAACTCCATGAAGCTGGGCAGTTGCTACACAAATGCCTTTGGGGAAGTATTTTTGTGTGACCTTCGTGTAAGTTTCTGATTCAGGCAGTCTTCTGTGATATCATCTATTACTAGTCAATCATGACTGAGCACTTTACTTTACAACCCTGGCTTTATTTGTTTATATATTTCTGATATTTATTTTTATATTTCTGATATTTATTTTCATATTTCTGATATTTACCTTTTGTTAGGGCTGACACAATGAACTTCATTTCAATTCTGACAACTTTCACAACCCTACAAAGAGGGAATCCAACCTAATAGATTTGGAAAAATTATCAACAAAGTATCTAGTGACTGCTTAGGTAGACAGGACTTAAAAAAAAAAAAAAAAAAAAAAAAGACAAACAAAAAACCAGAAGAGTCCTGAGTTACTGGGCAGGCCTAGAATGGGTGATAGCAAGACAGGAAGGAAAGTGGGCTTTGATTACAATGCACCCAGGGCTGCATGCCTGTTTAGAGTTGAAAGACTCAAGATTAAAATAAAATATACCTCCCCAATTCTACCATTCTCCTTTCCCTCTGCATACACCCCAGTATACAAGGACCCCGGGCCTCAAGACTCATGATACCTCTGGATGGTCACATCTCACTTGGCATCACCAGCATTCAGTCTATTCCATACCTCTGGGGAACACCAGCAAAGTGTCTGGAGACTTTTTAGGAAATTAGAGTTTCATTGTCACCACAGTATGACAGCAGCTGCAGACAACATATAAATGAATGGGCATGGTAGTGTTTCAATAAAACTTTATTTATGAAACAGGCAGCATGACCGCCACCATAGTTACCATCCCAAGGCACTATTTTTGGTCTTCCTGGGAAATTTTTGTTTTTATTTTTCAGAATCCAAAGACACAGACAGATAGGTGAGGTCTGCACGCTGACAAGCCCCGCCCCTGTCCAGGTTTCTGGTTCCCTGCATGCTATCAAGCCCTGCCCTTGTCCAGGTTTCTGCTTCCCTTCTATGTCCTCATCTGCTCCTGTTCCAAGACGCACTCAGAGTATTCCGAGTATTCCGAGTACTCAGAGTATTCCGAGAGCGCTTCCGAGCCCAAAGGGACACAGAATATTTATGAGAACTGAAATCTTGTCCAAGAGATGATCTTCCCTCAAATACCCGAAAGGAATCATAAGAATGATGACCCTGGGCAGGAACAGTAGATGGCATTTGTAAAATTCATCTTCCCATTCAGGATTCCGAGATTTAAAGGTCTGGTTTTCCCATTTTGCTATTTCACTTAGAAAAGCAAGTTTCTGCATGCGCGCTCTGTCCTTGAAGTGGCCCATTACAAGCTGAAATCCAGAAGCCTCATGCTCCACTATGAATTCCTTCAGAGAGTGAAGCGCCTGCCCCTGGAGTACAGCTACGGGGAGTACCGGGATCTCCTTCGAGACTTTGGGACCCACTTCATCACCGAGGCCGTGCTTGGGGGCATTTATGAATACACACTTATCATGAACAAAGAGGCCATGGATCGAGGAGGTGCGCCTGGGACGGATGGGTGCCTAGCGTTAAGGGGACATCTTGCACTTTTTGCTCCTGCTTCCCTCTCTCCGACCCGGCTGCACCGCCATAAAGGCTCTGCTAGATTCCTTCCCTCCCGTGTCAATCTGCCCAGCCCAGCCCTTTGTCTGGGTGGTTATCCTTTCCACAACTAGTCTATCCAATCACATCCAGTCTTGTGGCTTCAAACACCTTCAACATGCAAATAGATCCTTATATACATATCTATCAGGGATCACTGCACTAGGTACCCTGTATTGAAAAGCCTCTTTGATATTTCCATTTGAATACTGAACATACAAGTCCCCAAAGACAACTTCTGACTTTCTTTCTCAAATGTTTCTTCTGTAAGTCATCAAGGCTCAGAAAATGATTCCAACAATCAGCCAGAGACATAAGCGAAATGCCTAGGCTTCAACCTCAGTTACTTTTCTATTTCACTAGCAACTTCCTTCAGCTCTACCTCTGATTTACATTTTGCTGATATTTTTTCCATTTTTCGTGTGTGTGTGTGTGTGTGTGTGTGTGTGTGTGTGTGTGATCGTTTGGGGGCATATCTGTAGGTGTGTGTCTGGGTGGGTATGCACATGACACATGAGTACAGGTGAATGTAGTTGATGGTAGGAATCCTCCTTGCTCTAGATTTATTAAGGCAGGGTCTCTCAGTCAAACCCAGAGCTTGCAGATATGGCTGGTCTCCCCAGCCAATTTATTCTCAGGGTCCTCTGTCTCTACCTTGCAGGACTGGAATTACAGGTGGGTTACCATATCCACTAGACATTTATGTGGGTTTCTAGGGATCCAAACTCTGCCCTTCATTCTTTCCAGACAAGTGCTTTTCCCAGAGTTCTTAACATTTTCTGTTTGTGTAGTTAACACCATAGTCTCACCCCATGATCAATGCTTCACATTTGAATTTTAATGTGAATATGAATTACAAATCTTTGAATGGGCACAAAGGTATGTCTGATCCAGTAAGTTTGGAGTGAGACCCCCCCAAGTTCTGAGTGTCTGCCAAGCTTGGAGATGGTACCCAAGCTGCTGGTCCTCAGACCACACTTTCAGTAGTGAGGGCTCAGACTACTGTTGTCCCTAGAGTAATAGTCAGTTCCAAGTCTCCCTTCCTATCAAATCCTTCCCCTCTCGTCTTGCTTCCAGGTATTACATGTCTTCCCAACTCTCTTCAACTACCAGTTTTGGGTGTGAATCTTGTTTTCCAATCCGGTATTCTACCCTAGGACTGGGCTCTTGTCTGTTAATATGAATTGCTCTAGTAGAGCTAGGACTTAGTCGTTAGTACTAATGTACTTGTAAGACGATACATAGTGTAAATGTATATTTGCAAGGCTTTAGTCTACCAAGGCCAAGGGTACCTCCCCCCATAGGAGTTGTTCCAAGTCCTTTCCATAGTTCCTAAAACTTTCCCTTACATAGGGTCTGGGAATCACATAACTCCAGGAAATCCAGAATTGATCCTATTCTTAGAGTTTTTCTGGAGTACTACTTAAGAAAGAGAAAAAAAAATCTACTCTGCCTCTTCTGATGTGGCATTTTTTGATGTTCATGACCACAGAGGCTCTTTTTCACTTAGCACCCTATTATCTCATGTGAGATTTATGCTTCAAGGAATACAAATACCATTTGGGTAAATCCAATTTATAGCCATATTGCAAGAAATTCTAGTAGCCGTAGTTCTCTCTTTCCCCAAACTAGCCTCCAAAGCTACTAGAAAGGGGCCTATGTGAGATCTCTGGAAGCCCAGGGATGGAAAGACAGCTGGTGGAGGAACAAAGTGGAGTGTCTTACAGAAATGAAGAAGCAGGCCAAATTCAGGTCTTAGGTGTGTGTGTGTGAGGCGGGGAGGGGGGCAAGGTGTAATTCCTGCTAGCCTTTTTCTCTTTTATTAGAGAAAGATAGGCTATGGGAGGGTAAGGGCTTGTAACTGAATTCACTGGCTCGGTCACTAGGTACTTGATGAGGAGTCTGATTTTTAGAAGACAGCTCTGACCTCTTGGAAAGTGGCAAATATCTTCAGTGAGTCCCAGGAGAAGCCGGAGCAGGAGCTGCTCTCCGTGGTGTCCCTGCCCTGCTACCGGGGGCTGTCTCCTGTTTCTGTGACTGTTTATTTGAATCCAAGTCCCTGTGACAGCCAATGAGGGTCAGGTTCAGAGTCAATCACAAGAAAAGAGTCTGAGTGAATTACTCCATGGTTCATGAACCTCTTTTCTTGCTTCTTTCAGATTACACTCTTGACAATGTTGCTGCCTGTTCCAAAGAAGGTTTTAAAATTGGTGGTACCATCAAAAATGTTTACGTCAGTCTGGGTGTGTCAGAAAAGAAATGTATGGACATTCTGAATGAAATAAAAGGTGAGATAGAGGCACGGGACTCGTGTCAAGTCTTCTCCTTCCTAGCACTTCCATCTGTCTTTACGCTAAGCATGGGCTAATTGAAGGCATTTCAATTAAGATGGCAATCTATCCAATAAAAATACACCAGGCTTCTACTAATGTGCCAAATACTAGAAGATGAATGCAAGTTTACTCCTAGTTTGAACAGTGCACGTGGTGTGGTGAAAGCAGTAAAGGCTGAGACAAGGCCGCAGCAGGGCTGAGGCCTCAAAGCAGGGCTGTGAATGACAGTCAGAGGCTGCAGTGTCAAGGTCCTGCTCAGGCAAGGAAAACAACCTAATGGCGTCACTACTCTGGGGACTGAGAATTGGTCTGCCTGGCTGTAGATGTTCATGCCAAGGCAGGTGGAAGGGGCTGAGCCTTTCCTGAGATAAGGGCATCGGGGAGAAGAGGAAATCTGGCACAGCCACAGGTCATAAGGCAGAAGCCAAATGGCAAGGAAGGTCAGGCTTGAGTTGGGGATTAATGCCAGCCAGGGGCTAGAAGCAGGCACTTGTAGGGAGTTGGGAATCACACAGGGATAGAGTAGAAAAGGGACCGGACTGCAGTGCTCTGGTCCCAGCCTCTCTGCTTCTACCCAGTCTTCTTTGCTGTCTGCCAGGCTCCTGCTTGGAATGTCATGGGAAATAATATACAGGAAGGCACAAACACAGAAATTAGCTGCTGGTCTGGAGTAGCCTCCTGCATTGACTCGTTGCTACTGTTTATTGTAGTGGGGCAGGGTGCATAGATTACAGGTACTCTTCAAAGGAAGCGTGTAATACAACCCTGTCCAGCTCCCTGGAGAGAATGTTGCCAGCACCCACAAAACCTTGCTGTTTATAACGCTTTCCTCCTTTTTCCAGATAATTTACCACTATCTCAGCTTCTATGCTAAATAAGTCTTTATAATTTTGTTAAGAGTTCGTCGTGGTGGGAGGCACGGCTACAAGCTGCAGGTATGGTTGGCACAGAAGGAAGTCGAAAGACTGATTATCTCTTCAACAGCAAACAGAAAGAAGAGAGAGAGCAGCTAGAGCTAGGGCAAGGCTATGAAGCCTCAAAGCCTGCCCCAGCACCCTGCCTCCTCCAGCATGGCCTCACTGACTTATCTACAAACAGCACCACCAACTGGGGACCAATTGTTCAAATATTTGAGTCTATGAGGACATTCTCATTCAAACCACCAC